>CM067350.1:76450528-76567367 GCA_034190875.2 Urechis unicinctus | reverse complement strand
TCATGGTGATTAAACATCGCATATAAGTCTCGAGTATCCTGTAACAATACCACAGCTTAAGGTATACGCTGATAATTACACAGTGCCTTGTAAATTCTTGTATTGCGCGCACAGTACTCCATAACTCATGGTAAATTGTCCAATATCGCATTCCAGTCATTGTGACGCCATGATGATACATATCCAATCATTTCGCGGTTCATCTTTTTCCGTTAGTTTGAATAAGTTAGCTTTCCGCCCATTTACTGGAGTCAAGGATAAAGATTAAATCATACCAGACCTATTGACATTCATAGAATTTAATCAAATGTCTTCTTCCGGCGAGGTAGTAGCATTTTATTGCACTCCGCAATCTTGTGGAGCATATAACAAGAACGGTCTGAAAGCTGAATTGAAAATCTCAGGGTATGTTTGATGCATTGTCTCGAGATGCACTAGAGACAAGCTGATTAATGGCTAGGAGATTGTAAGTTGATTGTGTTTGACAATCAGCAATTAATGTCACTCAGGAAATTCTGCTCAAAGAGTGAGGATAAATATTATACATCGCATTTTATGCACATAAAGCACAGGAGCAAAGCCGGTTCTGAGACCTCATGTCATCACAAAGCGTACGTCAGCAACGTCATTACTGCTGTTGGATACATGTGTTACGCCATAAGTTTCGGATAACCCCCTACTAGAACGATTGCTCCATATTAATGCAATTCATGCGAATGCATATATTGGAGAGATACATCTCATCCTTATGCACTAATATATCACACAGAATATTGACTCAATTCTCACATTTCATGTATGCAGCTAATAAAAATATGATGCAAGGTGCGTCATTTCATAGAATTTTCAGTTTTAGCAATTTGTGCTATTGTGCTTGCAAACTAAAAACGCTCCTTACCATGTTATATCAATGTGCTTGCAGACACGCCAAATATGTAGAATGGTACATTACTTTCAGTGTATTTAATGCCTTGAATAATTGATTATTTTTATTTCCATGTTTCACATCAACGGCTTCTTTCATTTGTAGTGTTTTAGGGAATACTTTTATCGATTGCGAGGTCAACTGCGGATGTGGACAGCATGTTGCCTGATGATTTACAAACAGAGACTTCATATGGGGATTTTAATATTGTAGTCAATGATATTGCTAAGATATGCCATTTATTTCACACAGCCTTGGTTGACCGCTCCCAATAGCCATGTTTAAACATATTTGCTGATTCGTGGTAAGAGGAATCAAGCAGTTGGGACAGATGAATGACGATGAATCAAACTTCCGCGGACGAAAGCGCTATTTACAATCCACTATCAAGGGCCGTGATAAGGGAAAGTGTCCACAGCAAACATAGTATCGTCTTACTAAAGTAGACGATACCTAGTTTGTGTGCTTCCCCGACGACTTAGTGAGTCATTGAAAACGATAAGCATATAATATAAGCACGTTGTGAAGAATCATTAGCGAAGCCGATTCGCTTGTCTTCAAATCCTGAAGACAACTGTGGCACCTGCATGACCATAGTCAGTAGGCAATTTAAGATCAGGTCCTAAAAGCCTTGTTGTATAAAACCTGAATGAGCTTTTGGACAACCAAGTAATGACTACAACCGAGCTCACCGTTTTGTCAGATTCGGCGTCGGAATTACGCCGACATGCAGGTAACCAGCTAGCTTTACCGTCATGTTGATTTGGCAAATAAAGGATCTGAATTCATTAACAAGCACGAGCCATCTACGATGATTGGACACACGCTACAAAGATAACCGATGCTTCAAAATGTTCGCAGCTTATATAAAAGTAAGCCATTACATCTCATGCAAACTAAAATAATTTATGCCTTGTATCCCAACATTTAAGTAGCTGTTGTCTATAACCCTAGCCATCATAATGAGCAAGTTGTGTTCTAGTAATCAATTAAGTAATTCGATATGATGTTTTTGACAAATGAAACATAGTGTAAGAACCTATTGATGTTTATCACTAGGATTTCTAGCACTGAATATTACAATTAATTAATTTTGATCATATCGTCAGTAATCGTTATAATATCAACATATCGCGTTATCTATGTATCGACATCAAGCACCGATTATTCGCAGTACATATTCTAGAGTGAGAGGTATAATCAGACTGGGCCTACTATTATGGCACTTGTGTTTTTCTCAGTATAATTTTGATGTGAGTAAAATACGTAATAACGCCGTGTTACATACCATATTGGTTTCGCACCTTAAGATAAGCCCACGGCGAAACGAATCTTTGATAGCATTCGTTATGTGGGAACAAACTATAGCTGCATTTAACCTGCGTGACAGTTGCAGAGCAATTGTCCAAGGACAAAGTCAATAATGTAACACGAGCATGCCTTCAATGTGATGTTCCAGACAACTAGCTAAATTGGTTACAATGGATAAGGAAAAGCGGACAGCAAGCACGACATCATCCAACACAATCTGATTAATAGACAGTAGTACAGCCTGCCATGATAACACCCAGGGTTCGGACAATTATGTTTGACTACTTAGTCAATCTACACCTTGTTTATATAGTTTGAAACTATAGCTAAATCAACATAAGCATTAGTCATAATACATCGGTACAGGAATGATTCAGTGAAATTAACATTTTCGTCAAATGTCCTGAAGGTAGTTAAGTTCTGATACGGACTCTAAAAGAAGCAAAATACTTCACACTCATTCAATTTAATATTGTGCTTTAAATGATTAGATTAATTTTGGCTGAACCAGCGACAGCTGTGACTGAAATTCGATTGCGCATGTAGCGCCATGTTCATAAATATGGATGATCACTTATAAGTTGCCGGTGTATGTAATAAACAGTTATTTCATTAGTATATTTGGTTTTTCGTTTTTAAGTATTATATACAAACAAACTGAAGGTGCTCGTATTTATGCTATTCGATAATACTACGGAATTACAATAACCGACTTTTAACAAAGCATTAACAATATTTGATATATCTAAGAAACTGTATATGAACAACCCAAAGAACACCCGCAGACCGCCTGTAATGGTTATGACTACAACATCGTACGGGAGTGGGTAGGGGTTGGGGTGATCTATTACGAGCCTCCTACAGACCACAGTCTCGTACAGCCCTCAAGGCCCGCAAGTTTCTGCTGGTCTCATGTGACCTAGGCATCAGATGCGGTAATATCAGTTATTCTAGTTCTGCACGTGTCTTTTATCTCTTTGAGCACAAAAGGCATGGTAAGCAGTAATGATGACACAGCATTGCAAGTGCGGTCCATTCTAACATGACTAAAATCTTTATTTTTCGGTCACAAATGCCACTATCAAATATTCAACCGTTCATTTAATGCACTGCATAAGTAATGAAAGTCACCTAGCTTTCCGCATTTGGTACATTCAAGTTAGACAATAATACACCATTCCCATAGGATGTTTTGAAGTGAAGGTTTGAATAAAATTGCACTAGAACATCGACCTCAACAATACTTACTACACGTTCAAAGACATGAGGCACAAAGACACAGGGAGCTAGCTTGTGAATTTTAGGCACCAAGGCTAACTTGTCATCAATGCAACTCTCACTAAGTACTAATTGAATCTTGTCGGGATGTCGCTGGTGATCTACATGTTGCAGGTAAATCAATAACTAGACATCAATGTCGCACCCAAGGTTTCTTGGCCATTGCTGCAGGGAGATAATTTGCCAAGAAAAGGCCGTGTTGTTTTGCCACGAAAAGGGTATGCGCCGGTTAGCGGCCAAGTATATATTGGAGTATATTTGATGAGAGTGCGTATCATTGAAATCTGCAACATGTTTCAGATTACTAAAAAAACTTTAGTGAGACAAGCAATGCTTGTGACACCATACTTTCGGCGATTATGCTTGCGGGTGCATTAGCGTTACTCAGATACAACCATTAATAGCAATGTGATTGACAACTGTCGACGGGATCCTCTGTCGCATGATCCAGAGCAAGTTCGATGCTGATTGTTCCCTTTACAGCCCTGAAACTGTATTTACATACCGACGATTTTTCTGGCGTTATCATTCCATATCACCTTCGTCATCAATTGATGAAACCAATGCAATATAAACAAACGAACGACTATTTTGGCGTCAACGACCATGGCTAAGCTTAACATATACTTTCAGACCCTTTGCTATGCTGGCCGATCTCGACCCGTGCCCCCCGACATCTCCATATCAATGCGAGCAGATAAGATTATCCAATTAGACATAAGTGGGGACTAAAAGGGTTCCACCCACACTCGAGCTGACAGTCGAATCAACCTTTGGAAAGACGGCCTCTCGACATGCGTCGCACGTAGCCGGGCAATGATAGCCTCTGCCCGCTGAGCATTGTGAATATAGTTGTTGATTTGGATCTCGCAAAGGTCGCGGTATTAGTCACAATGTCCCCCGTGTAAGATCTTGAATGTTAATGAGACATCCTATCTGATATGCGGTTAAACATACATGTATACATTGTCTACGTTTGACTGCCATATGGAAGTGTACATATATATAAATATATGCATATAATATAATTTATATTTATATATATATATATAAATATTTGTTTACAGTGATAGATAATATATATATTTTCTATAGCTGCCATACGGTAAGTACACGATTCCAAAAAACATAGCTGATCGATATATTATATGTTCCTATATATGATATATCATATTTCTATATATATATATATATATATATATATATATATATATATATATATATATATATATCTATATATATATATTATATATATATATATATATTCTATATATATATATATATTACGTGCATCGCTTGCTACAATGCTTGGCTACCGCTTGGCGACCGTCGATCATCTCTTTCTACATTTCAGGCTAAACAAATCGTTATTTTAGGTACCGATATAGACAGGCTTGTTGGATGAAAGTTTCTTTAGTCAGGGATGAGGGGCATCGCTTAATGTATGTAATACAAGTGACGAGTTTAGGAGAGCAAACATTTAATCCGGTGAACTACTAATATTGGTAGCAGTCAACGAGAGGCTCACGGTTCCACATCAAGTAGTTGCTAAATCCGTCATCAAATTTACCCAAGGGTGTAAATAACTATTGTTAAAATGTAGTTCCTTTTTATACCAGACAGGATCAATTAGATCTACCCAAACCAATTATATTTTTATATCAGCCACTGTTGTGTCAGGCGTTCTTCTACTGCGGCTTGGGCTGCAAGCAAAAATTGACACCAGATTATTCGATTATTTGTCACATTGCAATTCAGACCAGTAATCAGATTATGGCATCGGCAATTGTCGAGATGGCCTTGTCTGCATACCTTGTAGAAATTCGTCGTACTAAAACCATTGAACACTTTAAAAGCAGGCAATGTTATTGTATATGTAGCCATAACTGACGAAAATCAGTTCTGGAAATTAAACACTGACGAGATAAACATGCAACCGGATAATTCTGTGATACATTAAGAAAAAGGAGAATGAATGTGATTGTCTAGCAGTAACAAAACGCTCAAAAAAGGGTAATTTTTTTTATACATGGGATCTGTAGATCCTACTTGCAGTTCCTGCAAGAGACAGCCATCCCCTACTATGTGATGCATATTGCATGGTAATATTAGGCAATTTCTAGGTTGATTCATGACTAAACATTAATATCGGCTGCCATTAATCCTTATCATCCAATTTAGCGGTGACAATTACTTATGCCACATGCAAGTTACCGTGGTCAAAACATCGGTGTTTGTGTGTGATGTGCAGTAAATGTCGCATGCAATAGACATCAAAGATTGCTCGCAAGAAGACGCCTTACATCATACGTGTCGTAAAAAAAAAAATAAAACTGTGCATAGTAAAAAAAAAGACCTCGTAACTGACGCACAATTCCAACTTTGGCGTGGCATACATATGTGCCTCTTTTAAGAGACACGAAATCAAACAAACACACACCAAGTTACGCAAATAATTAATTAAATATTGGCATATACATATATATGTTAATATATGAATATATGTGTGTATATGGTGCTTAGTTGACATCATACAAATAAGATACAATAATATTCACTTTCATATTTAGTTTTTCCCTCGTAAGTATTGGCAATGTATTCCCATGTTGAAACGCGACATTATTTGTATTACCCCAGCTGTAGCTAAATACCAGTTGGCAGTTATCGGCAGATGACACGAAAGATCCAAGGCCGGTTTATGTTTCATATACATTCTACCGATTCAATAGAGGATAATGAAAAACTAATCAACCATACAGGCAATATCAGAGGTGATTGCTCCGTTACAATTTCAATTTGTTGGTGGAGTATAATGCCTTGCACACTGCTCAGCGGAAGGGTACACTTAGAGCGGATTGTATCTTGTTCATATTAGTCACATCCGAGTTAATTATGGATGAGATGATCACTTGTCTGTCTTGTCTTGATTGGCGGACATTTAGCATTTTTTTTACATAGACAGGGAGCGAGAAATGGCGCGATAGCTGGAACACTGCAGCCGCTAGGTGGAGTGAGTGCGTCGTTTCATGCCTCGCCGCGGGTGGAGGGCGTGTTACTAATGTCATCTATCTTTAAATGAACACTTGAACAATCATTGTGAGGGAGCACTGGACGATTTTAGAATCGTAGGCTCGTCCACTTTCTTTTCGAGCTATCGTTCGTTCTGTGTTGGTCATACAGGCTTGTACAGCTCATTATAATGTTCGCATTTCATGTCCCATAAGGAATGGATTGATACATCTACTTAATCATTGCCTTTGTCATTTCAGCCCGACATAGCACGCTTTGCATTCAGCTGGACGTATGAGGGAAAGACGTATTACAAGTCCGTTAGTTCAGTGGCTATTGGGGCCACTCCCGAGGCGGAAATCGGCATTTATGTCGTCTGCTTCTTGGTGAGTAGCAGCAGCAGCAGTAGTAGCAGCGGTAGCAGCTGCAGTATGGGTGTAGCAGGAGAGAAAATTGACTTCTGAATAGTGGAAGCATCAATAGCATTGACAGTAAAAGTGATTGTGGAAGCAGAAGTACTAGTGGTGGGAGTGGTAGTGGCGGGAGTGGTAGTGGCGGGAGTGGCGGGAGTGGTAGTGGTGGGAGTGGTAGTGGTAGTGGCGGGAGTGGAAGTGGCGAGAGTGGTAGTGGCGGTAGTGGTGGGAGTGGTAGTGGCGGGAGTGGTAGAAGTTGGAGCGGAAGCAAGGTAGTATTAGAAGTAGTAGTAGAACTAGTCTAGTTGATGTTGTAGTCGTAGCAGTAGAAGTAGAAATAGTAGTAGTAGTGTTGTAGTCGTAGCAGTAGATCGATGTTGTAATGGTAATAGTAGTAGTAGTAGAAATAGTAGCAGTCGGATTAGTAGTAGTAGTCTGATCGATGTTGTAATGGTAATAGTAGTAGTAGTAGAAATAGTAGCAGTCGGACTAGTAGTAGTAGTCTGATCGATGCTGTAGTGGTAATAGTAGTAGTAGTATTTGTTCTTGTTGCTGTTGTGGGACGCTCGGTGTCTGACAAGCTCTTTAGTGTCATATAATACCACAACGAGGCTCATCATTTTAATTAGTCGAGTGGAATGTTTGGAGCGGTGATAGTGTAGTCATTGACATGTACTGGGTTAACACTGCAGGCGCGACCAAATGGAAGCTGCCCCGTACGTCTAGACGGGGAACTCAACACCGTGACGACCTACTCCATGTCCGGCGTCAGTCCGCTCACAGTCGGAACATCCTACTTGGCCTGTTAATAAAACTAACTTCTGAACTGACGCCCACGCCTGTATTTTGTTGTATGACACTCTACTGCGTGTGTGTATGTGTGTTGTGTGTGTGTGCGTGTGTGTGTGTGTGTGTGTGTGTGTGTGTGTGTGTGTGTGTGTGTGTGTGTGTGTGTGTGTGTGTGTGTGTGTGTGTGTGTGTGTGTGTGTGTGTGTGTGTGTGTGTGTGTGTGTGTGCACCATTTTCGATCATCCCATGCAAGTGAGATAAATTGTTGACTCAATAAGTTAAGTGTGGGTAGGGGTGGGGTTGCAGCCAGATTTGAAGCCCTAATATGCTCGTCGATTTTATTATTATGCTACAATTGTGACTACGTCTTTCTGGTCAGCATGCCTCAACTAACGGCACACAACTCACGTGTATCATTATCACATGAGCCCATGTCGTCCTTGGTAGCCGTGACGGGCGACGGCACTCGCTCCCGTCCTGTTAGTCCGCTCGACGCCGCCATAAGGGGGAGTGCTGTGGCGTATGTAATCGCCGCCAAGAAGGCGCTCAAGATTGACCGCTGATCGGTTTACTGGGGGACTACAAAGATTACGTCCTGAATGACGATACAAATGCTACTCCCTGGGAAGTTCATCGAGGCTGTAAGGCGAGAGAGGGAGGAGAAAAGTCAATAGTACATGTTGTGAAACAAATAACAAAGATCGCACCCAACCCCTAATTCAAGTGATGTTTTCACAGAATTCAAGGATCATCAGATAAAATGGTGAAATTAAACATCCATTTTTACTAATGGCAGTACAGTGATGGAATGAGTGGGGGGTAGGAGCACCGGGGACCTGTGGGCTGGTGTCTGTCTTAGGATGGAGAGAAGGGGCGAATTTGGCATTTCAAGGACCGCGACAGCCCAGCGAATTAACAGTGTAATCAAGGTCATTGCTTGCCAAACTACATTGTGCAATCCAAACAAAACAGCTCCTTGCGGCTTTAGGCATCAGCGCATTAGGTAGAAAGAGACTACTTCCATACACGGCATAACACATCCTAGGTAGTGTTTAATTACGAACCGTAGGAGTGCTTACTGACTTCAGAATCCTATGGTCAGTTCTAAGAGTCTCCCATGGCGAGTGAGAGACAGCAAGTACCGGAGCACCATTCCAAGTTAGAGATTACATATAGCACAGACGAGTTGTCGTCAGACGGACACGCTTGGCATCTTATGTAGTGTTAGCCTAAAGCAGCGTCGACAATATGGGATCCAGTCCTACCAAAGAGTCTACCTATAAACTTAACAACAGCCAGGAACCAAATGATCTGTCGCACGAGAGACAGCAACGAATCCGAACAAAGGTGAGGGTTGTTACAACGTTCAATAACTTGAAGGATAAGCGCCATCTGACGTCACCGCCTGTGAGACACAGGAGAAGTCGGCAAGATATGATGGACTTTTTGGAAACCAGACGAAGAGAGAGTACGGTGGCGTGGACGTCTATCCGGGACAGCTTGACCACTGGCCTGGGGGGTGTACGCGACGATCGACAAGAGGCGGGCGGGGGCGAGGTCTTTGATGACCACGACCGTTATTGGGACGCGTCCATCGAAAATCTCGCTTCATCGATCAAGGTGATTTTCTTTCTGTTTACCACAAAATACTTTTTTTTTTATGTCATTAACATTTTTTATCATCTGCCTGTGTGGCGATCCTGTAAAGCAGCTGCGAAAACTCGCACTGAACTAGTTCGCAACACTACTTGAATGGTGTTCATCCATGCCTCCAGTTTTTGACTTTTAATTATCATACGACATAGGTTTAGCGCCTGAAATCGCGTCGAGTTATGGTTTAGGGTTTGATGCTTTGTATGGATGGCAGACTGATGAGGCGTGTCATCTCTGTGGAGAGCCGGCCTCATGTGAAGAGGCACATCCGTGTAGAGTCTGCTCCCGTATATTCCATAAAAGTTGCCTGGAGCAAAGTGGACAGGTCGAAGCACTTGACCTGCAATTGGTGGCGCGCTCGTTCACAAGTCGCGGCTGGTCGTGTTATATATGTGTGAGTATCACATGAAGATGTATTACGGTAAGGTTGCATCTTACCTTAATTGATATTGCAATTTATATAGCAGCATTTGCCTAGACTTGGGTTACTACTAGCGCGCTCTTTCCGATCGTAAGAAGCATTATGAATTCAGGCGAACTTGGGCCGCTTGCTGACGCCACCTGAGCTGGATACTCTCAAAACCGAGTTTGACAAGATGGACGACAATCAAGGTATGGCGAAACCATCACCAATGACAACACAGGCTATAATAAGTCGTCATCGACAATATATAACATTTGTTTTCGATGGTGTCAGGCTTCTCTAAATTCCATGTCATTTTACAGACAAGCTTTCCAGTTAAGAGGCCAAAATAAGTGTTGCAATATCTACTCCTATGTGAATAATCATAATCATAAATCAGCGAGCCATAAAAACCCCGCTATGCTCAATGCATTAATGGCGTCATCAACCCTACCCGGGTTCTTTAGTTGTGATATTATACTCCAGATGGCCGCATTGAGAAGCATGAATACATCAAGTATAACCAGGACCAACATCGACGATTTGTTGGTGAAGCTCTGTCCCAGGAGAAAGTAAGTTCGTTAGAAGAAAGCTTCGACGAAATGGACCTAGACAAAGATGGTAGGATATCCTGGGCGGAATACGTCAAGTTTGGAGCCCAGGACAATCTGCGGAAACTATCGCGGGTTGGTGCGATACGTTATGATTCTCCTGGCGTCCAACCTTTCAGAGCAAATGATTAAACATAAATAAAAACGATGATCGTCAAGCGCTGCGCTAATAATTCGCCAACTCGAAGGACCAAGAAAGTATTTATGTAGCATATATGTACATATGTTTGCAGACAGACTTAGTGAAATTATTGGCACCAAAAGAAATATTTAAAGCTAAAGAGCGCATCGATACCGAAAACAACAATCCAGGCTGCGACAGTCTCAAGGGTTTGGAGTAAGATAAATGTTTCCCTGCTAAATAACGGTAGTGTTCAATTGTTTACTCAATTTGATACTCATTCATGTTCACTTAATGTTGCAGACATATTCCATTGAAGATTTATGTACACGCACACGCATTAGACATCATTATGAGAAGGCCCAACAGCTTGCATCAGTGGTGACAAATCATCCATGACATTTGCCTTCCAGTTCTTTGGGCGAGGTTATGGCGAAGAGGTTATAGCTACGGTGGAGGGTTAACTCGGGCCTCTGAAACAATGTATACGGACTTACCTGATTAAATATGGCTGGGGGTTGTTTGGGGCCCGAAACAGGAGATCCCATCTCTTCAACTAGACGGTAATCGCTCTGACCAGCTGACGTCTACTCAACAATCATCTGTACTTGGTGGGTGGCGAAGCTGAAGAAGCTAACAAGTGCTTAGCGTATGGCAAGCGGTATGGAGTGAGCCTTCTTAGCATAGCTTTTAGCTCAAGTTATGCACAACTCGTTTTCCAGTTGTTTAGTAATTAAGGCAAAGAAACTTACTGTTTACTGCTTTCGATATATCATGTCCGCGCCAATATGGGAATATCAGATCGTCAACCATTAGGGGCGCGGTAACTTGTCTAGGTAATGATAGAAAATGACTACTAATTTTGACTCTATATTATTCGATTCCTATCGCAAAGATGAAGCCATTGTATGCGCAATCAACATTATCCTGTTATATGCCTGCTGTTGTGGCAGTTCTAGTCTTTTTTCTAGTGATGCTTATGTTTGTCCATTCGTTTATTATTTCGGATTTGTGGAGTTATTGAATCTCTCCCTTCCCCGCCACCTAATGTTATGTATGTCAAACCGTCTCATTATCAATTACCGTCCTATAACTGATGAATAGCGATACATTTTTAAGTAGTTTGTGACCTAATGTTATTTGGTATGTGTGAGTGTTCTTTATGACCCTTGCTTCGCCATTATTTATTATGGGTCCATGTCACCTCCTATATTCTTTCGTATGCAGTAGTGAACGCTGCATTGTATAAGAATAACAATACAAAATACAATTCGATTTTGTACATTGCATGAATTGAGTGAGGTATGAAGAATCTTCACCTCGCTCTGACGATGTGTCTTAGGGTTCAAGATGTACATAACGTGATTATGGTGAAATGGTTCTTTCGTTGACATATTTGTCTCGATTGTGATCCTTTTCATGAATTGGGAACACTTAATCTTCGATGATTCATAAAAAACACAGCGCCATGAAAACAGCCTCCGAACTTTAGTTACAAACATATGCAAATGAGTAGCGACCGGTTCTAGTAATTATGTACAGTTCAAACATTTTCTGTTGTAATCGCTCATAACTGTCAGTGATATTTTTTTTCAAATTAATTGTATCTCGTTCAATTATACATGAAGATAGATATACTCATGAGGATTCTAAAAAGGTATGTTTCACTTTTTTAAGTCGATTTTGTGCCAGATTTCTATGGTAAGGGATAACAGACACTCTTCATTTCTCATTTTTTTTATAAATATTATAGTGAAATTATACCACAAGAAATGTATAATCTAGAGGATTCTAATGAGGTAGGTCAATTATTTAAAAGTTATTGAGGATTCATAATTCATGGAATTGTCAGTTTTTGAGCCAAAATTGAGAGGATGACAGCCACTTTTCACTTTTCCAGACACCTGTCTGAAATTGCCAAACAATGCTAATACTATTGCAACCAGACAACTGTCTGAAATTCCCAAACAAGGCTTAAACTATTGCAACCAGACACCTGTCTGAAATTGCAAAACAAGACTTAATCTATTGCAACCAGACATTAGTCTGAAATTGCCAGACAATACTAATCTATTGCAACCAGACACCTGTCTGAAATTGTCAAGCAATACTAATCTATTGCAACCAGACACCTGTCTCAAATTGCCAAACATTGCTTAAACATCAGGTGACCAAAATCTCAAGATCGCCATTAGAGATGTCCTCGTCCAGACGGTAGTATGTGTACACAGCATCATCCTCATAATACACAATATTAAACCAATCGCGGAACCCTGGTACCTGAGACACCACCTTTGCTGGATAAGCTATCCGTTCCTCTTTTCCATCAACTGTGTCCACTAAAATATACCTCACCCTCTTGCCAACCAACATGTGTTGGCTTTCTTTTGTTACATCTCTTTAAGGTTAGCAGTAAGCTCCTCAACTGTCAGCTGTTTTCTTTTTGCATCTCTTTTCTTAGACAGACTGCTAGTTGCTTGTTGATGGAGGACATCCTTGCGGAACTGCATTTGCAACTTGATAGATCATCCCAATTTGCAAGAATAGAAGGGAGAGCATCCCTACGGTAATTCTCTAAGAGCTGGTTAAATTTGATTTCTGTTGCTGCAAGGTCAGACATTGTAGAAGAAATGTGTTGTAAAACCAACTTAGACACTTCATTTTTGCAGCATTGTCAAGATCTTGAAGTATTTCTCTAAACACCTTAAGACTTAGTTTCAATGTTCCGCAAACCCAGCACCCAAAGATTCCCTTTGTCATCAGCAGCTTCATACCCCATGAACTTCCGCCCAAATTTGCTGGTTTCATCGGACAACAGCGTAGTGTTTTCTTTTTTACGGAATACTTCCCGTAGTTGTTTTTTTGACAGAACAAGTCTTTCAAGGTTAATCTGGACAATAGTTGACCTTGTGGGCAATTTATTAGCCTTCTTTCCGACCATGCCTAGGGACCGATTCTATGACTGCTGGTATTTTACCAGGCGACACCCCTTTGTCCAAGAGATTATATATGCAAAGTTTGCATTCATTTGAATAGCTTCTAGAACCCTCATCGTAAGTTGAGATCAAATTATTCTGGTCAAAATCATTCAAGATTGTCTCCATCCACTCATTTGTGGTTTGAAGCTCATTTTTCTCATTTCTACTTGCTTCCAAATCCACTTGCAGTCGTTTTATCCTAGCATCTAATGCATTGTCCTTGATAACCGGTTTCTCTTTCTCCAAGCAGGCCAACTTTTTCCTCACATAAGATTCCCTCTTTTGAGTCCGCTTTATAACCTTTCTTACCTTTGCCAATTTTTGGGCCATCAATGCTTCGCTAGAGTTAGATTGAGCCAAGGCTTACTCTTTCTCTACACCCTCTGACTCCACAGTGCGATTTCTCTCCTCTACCAGGGCTAACTCCCTAGCCAAAGATGCTGCTGCCCCCTCATGACCACACTGGACATAAGGATGTAGTTCAGAAAACTGCTTTCGTACAGAGGGTGGGGCTTTTACAACTGGAAAATGGAACGTTGAGTTAAGAAAACCCTCATACCGTTCAATATCTTTTGCGCTGACCTTATTGCTGTTTAACCTCTTGTGTCGAGCTATTACTTGATCAAGACTCTTTTGTAAAATGCTACAGCTAGAGGGCTCAAGCGCTGGCTGGTGGGATTTGAGGTTACTGAAAGTTTTATCCCTCCCCTCCTCTTTCCACTTTTCTATTATTCCCTTGTTATACATACCAACTCCCAAACGAAAATAAACTTACAAACTATTGTCCAATAGTTATCAGCAATAGCAAGTCTTGATGAAAACAGGCAGATAAAATGTCCTAGCTGCCTACCAAGACCAGTAAACTTTCCCTGGTCCAGACTAGGGCAGAACAACTTATTTGTCACACCCTTAATAAGATCGTCAATATATATATATATATATATATATATATATATATATATATATATATATATATATATATATAGATATAGATATATATATATATAGATATAGAGATATCTATAGAGAGAGAGAGAGATCCTATAGAAGATAGATCTCTCTATCTATCTCTCTCTCTCTCTCTAGAGAGAGAGATCTATCTCTCTCTCTGTCTATCTCTCTCTCTATCTCTCTCTCTCTCTCTCTCTCTCCTCTATATATCTCTCTCTCTATCTCTCTCTCTCTATCTCTCTCTACTCTCTCTCTCTCTCTCTCTATATCTATCTCTCTCTCTATCTCTCTATATATATATCTCTCTATATATCTATATCTATATATATATATATATATATATATATATAACGTCAGGTAACGATGAGAGATATATGGCACGATTAAACCAGTGATGGTTTAAAGCCAGAGGTCACTCGTGTTTTCAAGCAAACATTTTGTCAGAGAGAGTTATGAATATTTGTGTGCCATTACGCAGCTTATATAAGGCTGGGGCGAACTCATGATAAACTCGGGATGTACTCCGTGAACGAAAATGACACAAAACATGAGTCATTTTAAGTGAGGTTGGCCTAATGACATCAACCAAGTGTCTATAGACTATAGTCACACCGGGTTCGATCATAATTTGGCTACTTTCTATGTTCCATAAAAATTAAGGCTTCGCACTTTACAATGCCCTTGGGTCACTGACAGGGCACCTATGGACCGAACGGTATTTTTGACAGGTGATCTCATCTTGGCCGAACCGTCAAGGTTCGCGACCTCTTCTTTTTAACATTTAGAACATGTATTGCTCAAATAACTTTATGCTGATTATGATGATAACGAAAGTGAAACTTTACAAAGGAAAGTGACCGTGAATTTATTTTGGTATAGGCTAATTTTCTGCGATGGTATTATTTATTCTGTAGGAAATGAGTCATCTGTTTAATGAATTTCACGGAACATCAACGTTGAGAATTACCTAGCGTTACCTTTGGCTTGGGAACGAGCTAATAGTCTGTTGATATTAGCTCTTTTGAACCAAGTGGAACTTGCGCTCCCTCGTGGTCCTTAAGGCTTAAGAGTGAAGGATGGCCTCGCCAATGTAGAAAATTCGATTTTAAGACCTAAATTTACGATGTAACAAATCCAATTTAATAAGTGATCGTTATTTTGTATGGTGAACGAGTCTCAGCAAGCACAATAACTTGTAAATATGCATAATCGCTAGCCGTGCACGACGTTTATTAACGTCGTGCAAAGATCGTAACCGAATGCGCGTGAACGATAAATGAGTTCCAATTATACACGATAATTACACAAATGTACATATGAAGAATAATTTTTCACATAAATGAATGTTTATTAACAAGTTGAGTTAGTTTACGTGTGAGATTTCGTCAAGGGCAATTTAATCCGGCCAGACAAATTCTGAAAAGTTCATGTTTATTTTGAACGACAAGAACGGTTTCTGCGCGCATGCGCAGACAAGGTTCTTCGCAAGCGAAATTTTTCTTTCTGAATTTTATTATTTAAGTATATGTGTCATTTTGTCAATGATTATTTTTTGGCAATATCTTCTGTGAAGGGCGATATGTATTTAACGATATCACATTGACATTTAAAAAAAGATAACACTTATTGATTCTCGCAGTCTGGAGGGGACACTTGGCCTTGACCTGCGTAGGGATGTGCCCCGGGATCTCCAAAACCTGTACCCGTCATACAAGGTAAAAATTGCTAGAGCATACCCCATCTTACAAGTATGAGGTCAACAAAACCCGTCGGGAGGCCGAAAAAAACCTACCCCGACACATGTATACTACCTCTATATACTTAAGTGCCCCCTCCACCGGGACCTGCAGCCACATGGCGAGTGAAACTGGAACTTCGTAACGTGACGTCATATCTCCAAAACTGGGGCTGCCGCGAATGAAAGTTGTGATTCTAAAAGTTTATTCGACTATTGCTAAATAATAACAAGACAGTGGATAACCAAAATAATCCGCTTAAGCGGATATTCATCTCATTTGTCGACATAAATATTTACGTTAGTACACAACTTGGTGGTAGCCCCGGAGACGCGAAATAAAAACAATTTCCACACGACCCACATATCTTCGGTCACGACGGTATATATTTATATTACCGTCGTGCGCGGCTACATAATCGCCTAAAATGTGGGAGGCGATTAACTTTTCCAACTAATTTCCAATATGACGGCGAGATTGCCCTACGTAAGTCGGTTGGAAACGGACTTGTTATGATGCTGAACAAAGGAGAGGAAAAGGCAAGTAGGTAGGAAAGTTATAAGGTATAAATCGCCTGTGAAATTTATTATCAAGCAGATGATGACGATAAGGCTAAGGGTATGATAAAAACGGTCGTTTATGACAACATCATGCAAGAGACTGGTTGTTGGCAACTAGCAGCATTCGGAGTGGAATTTCGCCGAAAAGTTAGAAATAAATCGTCCAGAGATTTGTTTAAAAAAAACCATATCAATTAAATTCAGTCATTACTCTCACCGTTGGTGGCTTTAAATTATTCTCAACATATTTTTAACATGATGAATGATGATAAGTTAAGCATGTTTGTCAATCTACCAATAAAGTGGGTTTTCCTGTTAACCCAACAAGTGAATACCCATCGACTTTTGGTCTGTTGGGCTTGTTGATATCTCGGGAATGTGCAATTAACCAAAAATATCACAGACTTAGCTACCACAGCCAATGAACGACAGATTTAGCCGGTTAGATATTTCTTCCCCGACGACGCGAGGTTACAGAAAAATTTACCGGTGGAATTACCGAAGGGTAGATATAGAAATGTCAAACAAAAATGTTATCTTTAGGGTAAAAAACATGTCCAATATCTTGAAATGAGGTGGCTAATAAGGTTTATATAACCACACATCTTGAACACAGCCCAGGTCAGGGCTCCTAAGCCCCAGGGCACACTCACTCATCCAGGCATCCGTCCACACACCCAGAGCCAGTTCATTCATCCTCAAACTCCAGGTTGGATCCAAT
Organism: Urechis unicinctus; assembly: GCA_034190875.2. NCBI lineage: Eukaryota > Metazoa > Annelida > Polychaeta > Xenopneusta > Urechidae > Urechis > Urechis unicinctus. Next base: position 76,549,908 of record CM067350.1, on the reverse strand, counting down.
ACCAACCTGATTTCTCAGGTCAATGCAAGGACTCAGAACTACAATGTCATTATACATCTTATCATAAAATATCTGCCCCAGAACATCCACTTAGTTATTTGATTTGTCAGACAACTGATATGTTCATGTTTGGGTGAACTTTACCATCAATGATTTAAAGATTCATTGTTATTATGACTTTCAATGATCCAATAGCAAGTTAATTCTTGCTGACTGTCAACCAGCTGTTGTAATATTCATGTTTATGGGGAACGATGTGAAACAATCAGAAGACTTCTGATATGGTCTGATATTGACTCAAGTTTCCTCCTGACAACCTGGCACCTGGATTATGCATCTGTCAGAGACTAAAGTCTGACCCTTGCATGACATTCTTAGTATGATTCATCCAACCCAGGGAATAGGCCCCCAATATGTAACTATGTTTAAACTCAGGGAAAATGGGCCCTCGACTACATAACAATATCAAATTGTCCTTACATGAAACTACAGATATAAGGATTTTAACTATTTCTCAACTGTGTCTAGCTCTACATGCATATCAAATCAGCCAACCTGCCTTGTGCCTTTTTGGAGCATTTTATCTGATGTTTCTTTGAGGATGGAACTATGATACATGTTGCTAGCCATCTGTCTCTTTCACAGGCACTCGGACATCATGTTTGGACATAATGATATCCCTACACAAATCATGATATCCGAACATGAGTGCCTGTGCTCTCCTGTATGACTATCATCCAATATTTCATTTGCATTTTCTGATATTTTGTGCTATGTTACTACTCCACTGAACACAGACAGAAATATTTTACAATGCACCAGTTCACATGTATTTTTTTGTTTTTAACTGCAGTTGGATTCAATGCAATATAAGTGAATCTGCCATGCACTGAACATGGGGGAATACTCAGGTAACACAGTATGTATCCTCACAGGATGTACTTTCCTGGCAGGAATCTTTGTTGGGTGGAAACTCAAATCTTGGAGAGTGTCATACCTACGTGCCAAACAGAATTACTTGGCAGACAAGATGGCAGAAACCCAGAACAAGATAGATGTTGCTACTGGAGATGTTAGACCTTCGGGCGGACATGTATTCGTATGAAAGCCTGTTCCCCTGGATATCGGCTACGATAGTAAGTATTTACTATATGCTCATTGACACTTGTGAGTAAATCATTCCCAATTATTGAATACCAAAGGATTGATAGCTTTCCATGTAATGTGATCTGTTGTAGTAGAATTTCTTTTTTTATTTTATCTGTGTTAGGATCAACCAGACTGTGAAGTGATGCTGTGGCATAGATGCTGGGTGTCATTCAAGTAACCATAACCACAGAGAGACACTGTATCTGAAGGCTTTCAGAGCATTTCATCTGTGCTGTTTAAAATCAACTAATTATAAAATTATGAACGAAAGGATTTGTATGTGATTATTTATATACAATCAAGATATTTATTAACTGTTCAATCTGTTTGATTATAGCACTTTTCTCGCATTACTCCTTGCCATAAGATTGTTTTGCCATTGTGCAAAGCCATTACATATGACTAATATAACATATACATGTTATAGTCTAGATCAGCTCCCACTTAAGAAGCTGCATCTGTATCAGCTATCAGGAAATCCAAGTCTGGCTCCCTCTGGTGGTCTTGAATGACACAGCTGCAATGCTGCATATTCTCCACTACGGGATGCCTGATAAACAATACATGAGCACCTCTCAATCTTATTAATCAGTGCTCTTCCTGGTTTCTCTCCTGATGGACATTGGACCTTTACAACATGGAGGGCCTGAATCTGAACCTCAGGTGGCGTAGTCAACACAATGGTTCACAACCAGTAGTCGGCACTATCCTCTCAAAAACCTGAATAATTCACTTTGTTGTGAAAGGATTTTAATTGAAGTTATTTTAGTCCGACTAACTTGATTGGGAGTTCTTCAGAAATATCGTTTGCTGACAAAGATCTTTTGTAAGTCGAAGTCCAGCAATCATACCGGTTGGCCATTTGACGACTTGATCATAATCATAACGTAAGTTACTCGGCTATAACTGCGGCTGCTTAGTTCATAACGATATATTAATGGGCCCCCAAGACTTCTGAATGGGAGGTATAGTGCGTCTGATCAATTTACAAAGACAACGAGGTTTATTAGCAATCACGCGCCCTCTAGAAGCAGATAGAATCAAGTCATTTACATGATTGTGATTGATACAATCTTATAGTGCAACATACAATACAGTGAAAATAAGATATGACTATAACTAATTCCGATATGACTATAACTAAAAATATCATAATACAAACTACACATAAAAGCATAGAAACGTGGTCAAGTTACTAACCGAGATACCTGCCACTGAGGTTATAGGCCATTTTAGGCCAAGTGATTCCCTTATACATTTGTCAACATTTTTCGTTGCTCATCATCCATATATCTATATATATATATAATATTTGTCGTTAGGTGACAGGTGAGTAAAATTTCCGTTGCTTTTGGCAATGTCATTAAATAGTGAAGCTCTATCTTTTGATAGGTAATTATCAAATGCGCTTCGTCATCTGTGGCTTGCATTGTGCAACACTGACATATTCTACGTTTTCGATTGAAGATGGTTCCCCTCACCGACTTGATATTTAAAGAGACTGTTCAGCCCCATGTTTGTAACGCACCTTGGAAACGAAAAGGTTTCAGTGATTCAGTCGCTACGCGGCGCTGCGGTCTCAGAAATTGATTCTTACTTCGGCTGTCGCCATTTAACCCATCTTGCTTGCCAGTCTAATTCGTGCGCAATGATGCCCCCAACTTTAATGAGTGAAGTTTTGATGAAATCTACATTTTGTAAACAAAGCAGAAGAATACACATCGATAGCGAGGTAGAGCGCGTAATGATTATCAGCTAACATTCGTGTGTTTCATGGTTTTAGGGAGGCACCGTTATCGATGAAATGACACCTCTAACTAAAACAGATTTTCACAGTACATTTATCCAGTAAAATAATAATGTTGAAAATTCATTATTTTCGATCAAGTAAACTTTGCTTAAAACATGCCATTATTTGTGTCTGCGTTAAACGTTATGTATTAACAAAATGATCCCTGAGTGCCCGATATGGGGCTGAACAGCCTCTTTAGTGGATGCGAGATCAGACCTGACCCGCTACATCGGCGGTGCCGTTTGACGCTACTTCGCTATCATTACCGAATCAGCTTATACAGTTATACACCCTCACGGCCTCGCGCACGCACACACACAGGCTGGACATGAAACGACGCTGACAGATGACCTCGACCCCGGCGTCTCCCCGAGTTGTTGATTGACTTGGAAGGGATTGTGCAATATTTTCCCGTTTCATCGATTCGTGGATAATCTCTAAATTATGTTGATAAAACAATCGATTATGATTCTAAAAAAACCTTCTTTGAAATGGTAGTTTTTCATGATCAGCATGGCCCATCATGATCGATCTCCTTGCGCATCGGCTCCTGCGCAGGCTAGGATGTTATGTTAGCATAGAGTCAAACATGTCTGCCATGGAGAGTGCATCATGATATGTCACAAATCTCGATCCTACTGGGGACCCTAAGCGCAGGCCAGTTTCCTCAAGTCGAGTTTTGATCTGCCCAATATTGTTAAGGCTCGTATACAGGGAGAAATATACAATACCAATGCAGTTAAATTATACTGTACATTTAACTGTCATATAGTAACTCTGTATGTGTGTCGCCATGGAGTAATGAGGCTGCTTTACTTCATGGATGCATCGAATCTTCCGGTTACACTTTGGAGTATTTAATCAATCCATCACACTCAGACAATTCGGACTCAGCGATGCATTCAATGAAAAGCAATGTGAAACCAGATGGTCCATGGATCAACTCACAGGAATTTGCACTGGCCATCCGGCCTCTATCTTCTATGTACAAATAAACCCAAGGAGGACAACGATTTCGCCACCAGCTCAACAAAAATCTCGCATCAACCATATTAAGTCCCGTTTACGAGCCTGTCGCGCCCCAAGTCCACTGAGAACATGTCATATTAGCAAGTTTCCTGTACCCGGGATCATTCTTTGACTGTACGATGAGCCACGCGTGAACAGATTAACGTCTGTGAAGAAAAGCACTTATTGAGAAAACCCTAGCTATAACTCTTGCAAGTTGTAACTTATATCAAGTGCCTTCATAGTCTTTCCATGTTTTGGTTGGGCACTCAGTGAAAAACTCTCCCAAACTGACAAACTGTTGGATGATATTGAGGCACGATCGCAAATGTTACTGCGACCTTAATGTGATATAGGGCTGCAAAGTGATGTCATAATCCCGTCAGACCATACGTCGCGCCCGCAAAAAGGTGCGAAAACAGCCAGACTGGCTCCAGTAATAGGGGGTCCCTATATCATTGCTACACAAGATAATACGGCGATTTGGTGAAATTTTTATTTGCTTTCATTTTTGTTTAGTTGCTAAAATGACTCGTTTACAATTCGTTCATGTTATAAGGAATACCAAATCGTCGATGATTAATCGAATAAGACGCACGGAAACAGCCTCCGAACTTTACAACAATATTCAAATCAATAGCGATCTTGAATAGAAACTACGCATGCCCAACTATACCATTTTTTTGTATTATCGCTTCGGATGCATTGTAGTGTCTACCGTGTGCCATATATGGGTTAAAATTCACGTCCCGTCAAAAATAAGAAATCGAACCTTACAAAGACCATAAACACAGCTGGGGTCTCCGATTTGACTCGAGTTTTTGTTTTAAATCATTAGATAGATAGAGAAACTTTATTCCAGACACAGCTTACACAGACAAAAATATAAGTGGTTCATAATATACAAAAAAAACATGAAATAACATGCTAAACATATGCAGGGTGAACATGAATCAATGAACAGTTTAAATGCAGAAGGCAGCACCAATGGCGTCTAATATTGGATGTATACACCCGACTAGACTTCAACATATTTACAATAATAAGATTTTGAGATCTATTCAATCTCTGAGAAAACTTGAAAACCAGGTTTCTAATAACAAAGGCACATCCTTTAACATCATAAATTGTACATAATAAGCTAGAACTCTCAAACTTGGAGTGACCAGTTAACAACTTAAGAATATTGTGATAAGAGCTATACAGTTTGTTGAGACAAGAAAAATTCCACCACAACTGTGCAGTGTACATAGGCAAACAAAATGTTTTAAACAGCTTTAGTTTCACAGGGACAGAACACACAGAGAATCTGCGAAGGATCATATGTTTCCTTGAACATATAAACTACGTCTCTGCCGATCAATGTCATTATTATCACAAAGATCACTACAGATAATGTGACCCAAATATTTGTAACACGACACTGTCTTGAGCTTCTCACCAATTAGATACATAGCAGGAAGATTTGCATCTTTCAGATGTTTTGATAGGAATGACATTCAAGCACTTTTCTTGGAGTTGAAAGTCATATCATGGGAAGTGCTTAAAGTTTCATAAATTTTCAGTAATTTAACTAGTCCAGGTATAGAAGGGCTGAAAACGACAATGTCATCAGCATACACGAGTTGATTGACAGTCATATCATTGATTACACAACCAATGTTACACTTATTCAACTTAGTGCTAAGATCATTGACATAAACATTAAATAGATGCGGTGACAATATTCCACTCTGACGCACTCCATTAGATTCTGTAAAACGAACAGAGAGGCAGTTGCCCAAAGGAACGATCAGGAATTATGAGTTCCATCAGCTTGCTCACGGTGCTAGCAATGGCAATAGGGCGGTAGTTATCCACGGAAGTGATTTTACAGGTTTTGTCCTTTATGACAGGAACTAAAATTACAGACATCAAAGAATCAGGTAAGTAGCCATGTACAAAGAAACAACTCAGTAATTTACTTAAAACATCAGAGGCATACTTGAGATGTTCATCAGTAATGCCATCAATGCCACAGCATTTATTACAACCAAGGTGCTTAATCCCAGAAGCAACTTCCTTTTCGTGTACCTCAATTTCATCAGCAACTATGTCCAGATTTACATGCGGAGTCAAATTGTCACTCTTAACACAGTTAAACAACTGATAATAATGGTTTTTCCACATCTGCACAATGTTATCACCACCCGACACATCACCAATGGAGTTAGGAAGGTGGGTATTACAATTGCTCATGCCCTTAATCTCCTTCCAGAAGTCATTGGGATTAAGGGAGGTCATCTTATTGGCTAATGATTCCTTTCGGAGATTATTTTCATGGTTCTTTATATACCTGAGTGCATATTTGAACCTGGCTATACATTTAATATGAGACTCATTTAGTGGGCTAATGTTGGCATTCCAGTCCCCAACTATTGCAAAGCAAGTATATTGAAGACCATCGATCACATTTCTGAGTATTCCCAGTTTCTCGTTGTATTCTTCCTCATTGTTAACACACTGATATGGCATATATAAATTGAAGAGAGCAAATTTCTTTGAGCCCGTTGTAATCTCAATGGCAGCGCACCAGTTTAGGTCTATATCAATAGGTTTGATGATATGATAAAATGGCCACACCTCCTGCGGGGTGCCCATGAGATATACCACTGGTATAGTCACTTGGTTACTACCCAAACCATGCAGGTTACTGTTGAGGTTGTTCAGAAGATTAAGGTCCTGTTTGGCATACCATGTTTCTTGCAATAGAGTGATATCATTTTCATTCATTGTTTGTAGGATATCAGGCCTGAGAAGCAAGTTATTTTTGGTCTTCGGAAGGCCACGACAGTTATAACTAGCTACTTTGATGTTGAAGGCTTTGTTGCACTCCCCTGCTGTGTCTGAGTAATGATGATGCTGGGCAGAATGGTCCCTGTTCCAGAGGCAACTTCACTACTGTCATTCAGAGAAGTCATGGGCTTGGTAAGGGGTTCTCTCCACCACCTCACATATGGGCTTAACGTAGTAAGGAATCGGTCGATAAATTTTTTTTACAGAACAGAATTTGGATGATTTTTGATGAAATTCATCTTTAAGGAGCCAGTTTGGACTGTTTTTTTTATCAGTACGCTTTGTAGATCGAGATTTTTCGCGGGCTGTGATTGGCTGAGAGGAGGGCACAATTCGATAGAATGCGTACCCAAGCCGATCTCCTTGCGCATGGGCTTCTGCGCAGGCTAGGATTCGCATGTTATGTTAGCGTAGCGTCAAACATGTCTGCCATGGAGAGTGTACCCAAGCGTGTTGCACATGCGCACGGGAGCTCAGCCTGCATAAGATAAGATAAGATGATTTACTACGTTCTAGCCGTACATGGCCTCAGCTGCCAAAACGGCTCTAAGCGCGATACAACGAACGAACGTACTACGTTCGTAATTTTTCATTACATAGCAGGAGGCCTGCAGCTAGCAGACTGGTGACCTTATATCATGAGAGCGCTCACGTTGATCCGGTCACACACCCATCCCTGAACTATACCGTCGGCAACATGAAACTTACAATATTGATTAACAGCAAACCAAGGCTAGCCGTAGAATGGTTTAAGAGGCATTTACTACAGCTTTTACCTTGGTGTTTGCATTACAATGCTTAAATTTTGTCAGCGTGGAACAATCCATCACTTCTGTGATAACGATCACATCAACAAGCTTCTCTACTGTAATCAATAACATCTTTCATCCAGAAGAAACTGATGTTACTCAAACTTGAATCAATGGGAGACCGCGTTGCGGTTTTCTCCGAGAGGTGGCGGCACAGAGCAATGCGGTCCCAAGCTCGACCGGAAGTTATCAGGTTATGCGCTTACTTCGTGGTTTACGCGTAAATACAAGAGATTCATTTCCATTTTGCTTCACTTCGACGAATAAAATTTCTCGCTCTACGTCACGCGGTCATGAGATATTTGATGGTGACGACATTTAGGGTAAAGCTGTCACTGTCAATGCGCTGTGCGTTGCGGACGAGCATCTCCGAAACGCTGTGAAACGAGCCGACCGGCGACGGACAACTGGCCAAGTCGAGATCAAAGAGACCCAGGTATATTGTTTTCTAGGCCACTTTTTCAACGTACAAGAACCGTATCACAATGAAGGTGGTGGTTGGTGCTACACCAGGAGGCCTAGTGTCCTATGTGTCTCACTCTTATGTCGGCGCAACCAGTGACAGGCAGGTGATGGAAAGGAGCAAACTACCAGAAATGTGTGACCAGGGTGACTCGGCAATGGCTTTGTCATGCAGGACGTATTTGCTCCCTATGATTTCACCGTTAATATACCAACCTTTTTCAGTAAGAAGAATCAGCTGAGAGGGAAAGTGGTACAGAGAGACCGGAAGATCTCCAGCAAGAGGGTGCACAATGAGCGGATAATAGGATTGGGAAAACCTTCAAAATCTTGGTGGAACCTATGATCCACTGTGAGGTCCAAATTTCCTCTTATGTAACTTTCGGCAGTGCATCGTCCCCACAACTGCCTAAGGTGAAGTTTAGTTTTTGTGAAGCGTAACTGTGTATGTTTATAAGTCTATCCCACTCAGGGTGTGATATTATATGAATCTCAATGAAAGGTGATATGTAGTTGTCTTTTTATACCATGCGCCTTATAGTATAATCTATAATAACCCTACATGTGAATACTGTTGAAGAAAAAAATGTTTTTCACCCTATTCATTTTTGTCCCTTTAATTGAATAAGTGACTGTGGAACCCCCAATGGGTTAATTGTTTATAATTCAATTAAAACACTTTGTACTTTTCAAGTTTCAAGAGTTTATTATACATTCCACGACATGCAATATGCAGGCAAATGCTTCCTTAAAGAAAAAAGAAATCAGTGCACAAGACTACTCTGTAAGAGAATTTGTGAAAAAACATTGAATCAAGTATAGCTCTTTGAAATAGTCCCTGAAAAACACCTCTAACTTTGAAATCATAGAAGTAATAAACTCATCGTCACGGGTAACTGGAACATTCTCCATACTCTGAGACAAAGTTGACTGTTCGTGCAAAACAACTGGCCCTGAATTTGGTAATAGTAGTCATGTTGGCTTTAAGGGTGAGCTGGTTGTTCTCATTGACCAGGTATGGCACTGAGACAGGGGTGACAGGTTTGTCCCTGGTACTGTATGGACACTTGACCTCAGCATTCATGTCATCAGTCACAACCCTATCTGGTGAGCATGCGAGGTAGGGGTGTGTTTGGGACACTACAATCCAACATGGCTTGACTTCGATCCCAGTCAACTCTGCATATTCCTCGGAGCCACAGGCTCATTATGGATACCTGGTCGATTGCTTTGGCCCGAATCTGGTTGACGCGGGTCAGCGACCAAGTCTGTTTTGATAGTCAGCGACCAAGTCTGTTTTGATAGTTGCTTTGCATATCCTGCCAAACTGGGAGTTCAATTCTTTGCTCGCTAAGAATCGCATTTCGCTTCTTCAGCTCTATTTTCAATTGCTGTAAGGTCAGACGGCCGTACTTATCCATCAGTTATGATTTGCCACAATGCTACCAACGATATAACTAGAAAGGTTTCAATCACAAATAAAGATGTTGCGCAACCTTCTATGGTAAACTGTGTGTATTAGAATACCGGAAGCGGGCGAGGGACCGCATTGCTCCGTAGCGGATTAAAACTCGAGGTCTCTCATGCCGTCTGATCTTGGTGTGTTTTTGATCGGAAGTTTTGTATCAAGAGATTGGTAATAAAGTCCATTATATAAACGGGCGCTAGAGAGCTAAATCGTGTAGCCCGCGTCCCGAACGCCGAACTCGTGAACCTCGCTACACGCAGCAGGCGCATGCACCAGCCGTGTTTTTAAAGTGAATCAAAACACTCAGTCCAATCGGGTCACAATCCTGTCATGAAGCCATTGTATTTCGATGTTTGTATTATCATTTTTTGTCAACAATGCGGGTTGATTGGCAAGATATGGCATGGAACCACGCGCTTTTGTCTACATTTCAAGCCCGAAACCAGGCGACGCGCTGGTCGCGAGCTAAACGAGGCATAATCCGAGTCGGTATCTTTGTATTATAAGATCTTTGACACAGACTTGGAAAGCGTGCTTTGATGCATGTTCAAGTTGTCATCACATTTCGAAGCCGGATCAAAACGTAATCAAAGCCTGACAAGCTGCACGGCCACCATGCCACGCCCTTCTCGGAGCCACACACCCACACGTTGCAATCAACATAACCTCCGCACACTGGCGGCGTCACGGACACGGCCGAGCCACGCGATCTGTGTGTGGAGGCCATGCATGCCCAGCTGATGTAAACACAGACCAGATCCATGCTTTCGCCAGGCCAAATGCACGTGCGTGATCACTCTCCGATCACATGTCCGAAGGCATCTGATTGGCTGGTACTATGACCTAGTTGGTTGTGATTGGCTGTATAGGACACCGCCCTCGAGAGGCCGTGTTTTGGAATCGCATGAAAATGATAAACCATGAATTATTTCCCCAGACATTGCTTTCAAATCGGATGTCTCTTACATATTGTGAAACAGTTAGGTCTAGTGTCGCATACTGAGTGAAGTATTCAAGTGTCCGAAGTGTTCTTCACTGACTTTTGTTTATTATTGACGTGAGTATTGTCTTAATATTACACTTTACGATTAACAGCACAGTCTTAGTCACAGTAGTGTCTACACTTTTTCCTTTCTCGCCAGGTGAATAAATGCTTCAACTCCGGACCATTTTGATTAAGGTTATAACTTAAATTGTTAAGCCTAGTATGGTCAGTTTGTTCTCATGAGTTAAAAAAAACAACAGTTTTGCCGAAACTTAAAACATGAGCTTAGACACTTTTTTTACCGCTCATCAATATTTGTTACATAATGATGTAATGGACCATCAATAATATGCGACTGAAACCAACCGTTGCCTAATTTGATTTGATTTATCAGATTTAAGGCTGTCTAGGTTTCTGGGTAGACTAGTGTATTATTTTTTATTCTAATTTATTTTTCACACGGAACAGGTCTAAATTCTAACTTTTTTAAGGTGCTTTTTTTTTCTGTGAGCTTAAAAATTAAGTTGGCCCATGAAAGCTCTTATTTACGTAATCGATTATGTCTGTTTATGTGTATGACCCCTTGCTAACAGCCCAAGTTGGCTAAATGGTTCACGACACAAGGAGCACTTGATGATAGCTATTTCCCCTCATAACACTAGAGGTCACCAACCATCAACACCACAAATACACATCAGAGTACAGTCTCGACCATAATGATTGTGCTTATCAATTTAATTACAATAGATATTGGTTGTAAACTGACCTTGGCTTCATTACATGAGTTGTGCTTTCTTTCAGGTCAACATGTCACACTCGGAATGTCATAACGGCACATCATGCTCTGGATGTCAGGAATGTGTTGCCGTGGAAACTCTGTTATCCATTGGCCAGGACTGCCCCCAGTCCAAAGTTGGTCGTGTTAAGGTCTTACCTACGGAAACAGCTGACATAAACTCTACAGGTCTCTCAAGATACAGGAAGATGTGGGCTGCCAAGCGTCTGTCCCCTCCGACTCCTCCATTGTCTGAGTCAGGGTCTCTGAGCCCCCCTCGCATGGATGAGGTGGAAGACAGCAATGAATCCTGTGATGTGCAGCCAATAGTCCAACGCAAACGAACATCTCGCCTTGCCCAGGTGGGTGTCTTTAGATGAAAAGTCTTTTATCAAAGCTTTTCTCTTGGTTTAACATGTGAGTTAGGAAATTAGCTTATTGATGTTTTGTGTTTGTTGTCAGCTCCTGCTAGGGGAGGAAGATCTACCTTTGAAGAAGCGATTCCATTACTATAGCCCCCCTCTCTCACCCCCCATAACACCTGATGCATTAACGAGTACTGTCAGCAGCCCACGATTCTCGCAACAACCTGCTCCCCGTGTTGGGTCATCTTCACAGGCTTTGACCAACACAGATGTCCTGTCTACACCCCATAAGCTAGTGACTGACCATGCAAAAGGTTCATCAGTGAACATCCCTCTTCCAGACAGGGACAGCCCTGTGATGGCCAAGTCGGATGAAGGAAGCCAGTGTGGTTGCAGTGAGCAGACTGAGAGAAGCAGCCGTGTATCTACTTGTGAATCGCCAGCCCCCGTCCTCAATCTCAACACCCCCATGCCTCAACAGTTGCCTCTTCTCATTAATGTTGGTGGAACACTTGTGCCCCTGTCTCAAGCTCCTATCATACAACTAATTGTATTGAACAATTGTACATCACAAGCTGCATTGAATGTGCCTGTGCAAACCACAAACAGTGTCAGTCGACCAGAGCTTAGTAAGCTTTGTCCAATTGCCCCAGCACCTCCATCCATCAATAGCCCCTCCTCTGTATCACAAGATGTCGCTTACAAGTCCATGGCTGGCAGCCAGAGACTCAGAGCTCATTGTTGTAGATTTGAAAACTGTGGTAAAACTTACTTCAAAAGCTCCCATCTCAAAGCTCACCTCCGAACCCACACAGGTTGGTTAATCAGCAATTTGCTCATCGTTGCTTATATTATCTAGTATTTATAGTATGTGCAATTAAGATGTTTCCTTTGCTATGCTAATCCTTTAATCAGATACATTGTTTTGCTGTTTACAGGGGAGAAACCTTTTGAATGCAGTTGGGAAGGGTGTGATAAGCGATTCGCTCGATCCGATGAATTGTCTCGACACAGACGCACTCACACGGGGGAGAAACGATTCACATGTGCTGTGTGTGAACGTCGTTTCATGCGAAGTGACCACCTTGCTAAGCACATGCGCCGACACAATCTCTCTGCAAATGCCAATAAATCTACGTGGAGCTTTGATAAGCCAGAGCATACACCACTGGTGATGGGTCAAGCCTAGTACATTTGGCTACTCTGTGAGGTGCCAGCCCCAGTGTTCATACAAGCTCATTTATGGTCCGGGCAGCAGTTGCTTCTTGAACAGTGATTTGACAAGTGTGAATGTGACAATTACAGACAGTGCTCGTGGGTGTCCCCGCTTCCTATTGAAAGCTTTATACAGGGTTTACCCATGTTATTTATCATTACTTTGTGTTGATTTCGCACAGTTCCATGCATATTTATTATGGTATGTATGTTGATAGAGACAGCAATTATTCAATTATCACCATTTTCAGACGTGGATTGAGTTAATACACGTCTAAAGTATTCAAAAAATCAAATTGATTGAACACTAGAAATTTAAGACTAATTGTGATTTTATAACTTTGTACTTTAATTTATCTTTTTCAAATGCGAGTTAATATTTTATTTTTTAATTGTGTCCTTAGACTTGCAGGCAACGCACGTGTGCATGTATGAAAGTTCTCATTTCGAGAAATAAATTATATATATTACCGAGTGTTTTCACTGACAATATCCTCAGTACAGCAATTGAGCGCCGTCTCTGATTGGATGACGGTGTTACTCAATATATGCGGATGAAGTTAAAATATTATGCTGCCTCATACCAGTTGCTTAAAGAAGTATATTTCTATTACCACTGGACATCAAACTACAAACAGATATAATAATAAAGAATCTCAGCTTCTGTCATTGCTCCTGTATGATAAACCTGTGTTAGTGATGAACTTGTCAGAGGGGTAGCAAGCTGATCGCATTGATGAACCTTATGATGTAGTGTGGTTCTCTGTGGACGTTATGAAACGGAGCTTACAAAAGTTAATCCATAAGTGTCAAACCGGAATGTTTTACAGAATATTGAAAAATCTTCTTACAACCAATGTTGCTGCTGATATACCAAAGTCGGCATGGTTGTACACGTTTAACAACCTGCAATGAACTCTGTCCTCTTTACCCTAACCAGGACACAACAGCACAAACAACTAAGGTCATGACCTCAGGATGAACAAGTGCCTTACTTCTTAATTGTTACACTACCCTTGACATCCCCACAAATGGATTGTAAATCTTAGTACATAACCCCTGCATGTGGCTGGTTTTCAGCATGATTGGTGAAATATCTCCTAATAATGAACAGAAATACAAAGATATAAATAGATATAAATGTTAAGTAAAATAATTGACTCAAAGCAAGACACAACGTGAGGAAAGACCCTGTTTTATTTGGCGACTCAATGACATGTTATAAGGATGGACATACGGCAATTCTGGCTTAAACAATAGTTGATCACTTAAAGCATTCATCAAAACAGCATGTAGGATAAGTTAATTTACAGGACCCGAGGTAACATTGGGTCCTAGCTGGTACCACTGGAATCAGGCTCTGATCACACACAAAGTCATCACTCAGTATAAAATAATCATCATTTCTATAACAAAATGAAATCAGTCAGCTTCTTTGCTAAACTAGAGAAAAACACACTGACCCTCTGGATTAGGGGGTTGCTGAACTTGCTGTCTTAATTGCTCGACCAATTCAGGATTAGAAGATTGCATTTCTTGTGCTAACTGCTGGCCACTGTAATGGTCACATTGAAAGATACATTTGTACACAAACTATAAGATTTGTTCTCCAGGGACTTAATCGTAATAGAGAGGGATTAGTCTGGCGGTGACAGGCGAGAAAAAGGGGTGAGACACCTACGCTTGGAGGAGGTTTCCTATTCCCTGGGGTCCTCCTTGTTGGTTTGATGCACCAGACATGAGATTAGCCATCCTGTGACCACAACACACACGTACCATGTCACCCACACACACATCCGCCAGCTCCATTGAGACATGGACTGAAAAAGACCCATGCTACACAGAGCTGGATATATGTTGACCTCACCAAATAACGCTGTTCTACGCACGATCTACTTACATCTGCTGCATCTGAGGATTAGCCATCATAGATGAAGCCTGGACATGACCCACAAACAAATTTCTAAAACTGTAGTGAATATATACCAAAGACCTTAGACATAATTATATCTTAGGTCTTTGCATATACAGTATTAATGATCACCAGTAATCAATTACTAAATCTGGTTACAGAACACAGGCAATCAAACAAATTGGCTGTTGACAAATTTTTACCACCAACAATTAATAAAACCTCTTTACTTGAGAAGTATATACTATTACAATGACACCTCACATGAGATTAGCAAAAGCAGAGCCCTAGAAGGTCAACCTGCTCACCATATTGAGGAGTGCAGGGTTGTTCAGCATGGCACCGAGATTGAGTCCACCTAAATTGAGGCCACCCGTTTCAGAGCCAGCATCACCACCGGGCTGGCCAGTCTGCAAGAAGATTATCACATAGAACAAACACATACTCACAACATATTGCTTAAACAGCCACATTACAGGATATAAATGTTTTCAAGGTATATTTCATCAAAAATCATCATCAAATTTAACTGACTGGTTCCCTACAACTTTTGGAAGTGTTATCAGTAAAATTGACACCAGCCATTTATTGGTGTGTTTAAAGTCCCAATGATGAACATGGCACATGGTAGACAGTATTAGACATATGAAAGTGGGTGAAATTTAACACATAACCAACGAAAAATATGGAATTGCAAATGGAAACAATATATATAATTCCCACCAAATAGATCAAATAATCGTTCTTAGAGTGAAGATCGTGTCAATTACGAGCAACTCAGACAGTATGATGTCTGAGGGGAGATACAAACAGCACTCTAAATACATTACTAGGTGAAAATAACAATTAACTTTTGCCTTTGGTTGTGCAGTAAATGTATGTCACAAACATACCTCTTCCTTGGCTTTCTGATCTGCCAAGGCCAAGTTGTTTTTGTAGCTATCATTTGCAGGATCTAACTCCAAAGCCTTCTGAAAACATTCACTGGCCAAGGCATGCTCCCCTCGAGCGCTGTGTGCCAGACTGACCACACATAACACACACGTAATAGAGGTGGAACATAGACAACGCTACTATATGGAAGGAGTTCAGTGCTCAAGCACTTGGTTAAGAAGAAGGTTTGTGTTTGGCAGTGACAAACCCTTTGCGGCCATATGCCTTGCTGTACATGGGGTCGATCTGTAATGCTTGAACACAGTCATTGATAGATTCGTCTTGTTGATTCATCTTGCTGTAGGCAGCAGCTCTATGTGTAAACATAAAGTCATATAACAGGAACACTCCTGTAAGCTTACACATTTCTGAACAATAAATAGTGTTCACTACAGCAGACTCGGGCCATCGTTATGTATCTCAAAATCAAAGAATAAGCATTTATTCCCCAGGCACTGAGACCGAATAAAAGAATAAGTAAGAACTCTACCTGTTGCAGTAGTAGACAGACTTGGTAGGGTCACTGAGTATAGCTTGGGAGTAGAAGTCAATTGCTTCAGAATATTTGTCTGCTTTCATCATATCATTACCCAGAGATTTGAGACGCTCAGCTTCCTCAGAATCCTGAGGGACAGTCTGGCTCTGAAGATGATGGGGGTTTAAAATCATTCTGACTAGCCACGTTTTGGATTAAAGTGAGACAGACATGAATTGTGAATTACATTACCTGGGTTTTCACAGGGCAGTGTTGAAGGCCATATTGAAACACAGTAACTAATGAATCTGGGAGAGGGTATGTATCCTTGGAAACACTGTAAGCTGTCTCTAGACATTGAGCAGCCACTGTAACACCCCATTTACAACATAAACACAAATAGAAATTGTGATGGTAATGTGCTAACTACGTCAGAAATGGATGTTGCCAGGCCCATTACCTTCTAGACTCTCTTTGGCATCCTCATCCAGACAGCTAGATGTCTGCTGCTCAGCCAGGAACTGGAGCACCCCAGACATCAGTTCCTTTACGCCTGCCATGTTTCACTCTGTACATTATCATAACAAACACCAATTGATCACAATCTATTTTAGGGTGGACAACAAGAGGCAGATAGGCCTCAAAGCTCTGCGATGGCACCCTCATATAAATTTTCCCTTGTTTTCCAATTTTTTGATTCCGTTACGTCATTGCGGATATAGCGAGATTTATAACTTTTCGTTAAGTTCCACCGCATCAAAACCTTCTTTCTCAGGCATAAACATCATCCTAAAGTTAATAGACGTTTAAAACAACTTTTCTTCTTATAACTGGCGAAGTGTCATCAATATTGGTGACAGGAAACTTGAGTTACACTTGTAGGAACGTCCCCATGTACATCCATCAATGTGTCATATGACGGTGGGGTGTCAGCTGAATGTCGCAAAAAGTGACTGCAATGTGCCGCAAAGTTAATTGTATATTTTTTCTAACTCGATAAAAACGATAGTAACAGTTTACTCCCATTCATTTATGATACATCAATCGTATATATCAAAATATAAATGACCGTTGATGCGTTTTGTCAGAAGCCGTTAATTCAAACTTACGGACGTTATAGTCAAAGGCGCAATTCGTCACGACGTGCGCAATGCACCATGGCGCACCAAGTAGCTCACAGCTGCCTAGTCAAGATCAAAAGGATCCAGCGACAGACAAACTGTCATTGATCTTGACTGTATATAAGCTGACCCACACACATCTCCATTTATTTAAACTATCTGGTAAACTGGTCTGGTTTAATGCTATTACAATCTAATGTGCAAACTAGGCTTTAATAAGCTGTGTAACCTTAAGATATTCATTAAATCTGAGATCATAATTGTGATTGTGGAATTTTTTTCTACCCTGGTGTCAATTTTCAAGTTGATTTTCAGAAAATTAAGGAACTTACAGCACTCTTAAGATGAACAACAACTTCAAGTGGCTAAATTGAGGGTCCAGACTATCCCTAATGCTTTAAGCATAATAGCTGTCACCAAAACTGCCCAAAATTGAAAATTCAAACACTAATAAAATCAAAATTCAAATGGTTTTTTGGTCCTCTTGCTGGGCTCTAGATTCCTATTTAAAAATAAGTCTTATTTGGTGTGATTAAAAATTTCATCTTGCATTGCTAATATAACATTGTGTATTTCCATTAATGAAATCCTCAGCTTAGAAAAAACAACTCATCTAGGTGCAACTGCAACCTACGATACAGACCCATTCTGTCCTCTGAGCCACAACGCCTCAAATCATTTACTCATGTTTCTTAAAATGATGCACAATTTTTTTAGTTAGGATTGAAAGAAAAAGGGAGTATGTTAAAAAGCTGGTGTATATTTTGATGGGGATCTTGGCTGGTACACAGGTGATCCTGGCTAAGACACTGGCCTGTAATGTTCTTTGAGTGCAATTATTCTGACCCATACAAAAGGGAGAGAACAATAATCTGGAAACCAGGCTAGCGATACATTTCAGGAGAAGAAATCAAGGAAATTTTTGACTGGTCTGTCGGACCAGTGTAAAGCCAGATTTTCTTGGCTTTTCTTGCTTATGCACGCTCTTCGTTATAGTACTGTTACTCACTGCCTGTAGTTGCTGGAGTGGGGACTAATCAGAGGAAATTAACGCGAGTCCTGAAGTAGAGTTGCTTATTTGGTTTATTTAATTTCAACAATGAAGCTCCCTGAAATCTCGCGGTCCGAATCGTTTCTCTGACTAGATGAATCTCTCCGTATTCATATGCGAGGGTTGGTTATATAGCCCTTCGGGAGTACGATTTCCCTCGGTATTGGCGTGTCGTACCGCGCTGATAATCAAGATGGGAGGGAGGGGGTACTTTATAATTAAGGTGTGAGGGAGAGGGTACTCTTAACTATAACAGTATTATAACACCAGTAGCCTTGAAAATCTATGGGTTTGACATGAAGTCAACACAGAGAACAGTTATCTGTTTTACATTGATTCATAGTGGTAATGGTAATGGTAACATTGCGGTTCAATGTCACTTTCAACAACGAGGCGATATAGAGACGGTGATGGATGAGGATGATTATGATGCTTGGACCGCGCCCACTTGACATAAATTGGTGTGCATATTCGGATGGATACTGATTTTAACTTCAACAAAAAAAACCTAAAAACAGATTGTCGCTTGGTGCAGAGAAAAAGCCAAGGTCAAGGTCGCAGAGTTGTGACATCAAGGTCGTGTTTCATGTTTTATAGATGTCAAGGTAATGTTTTAATATATTATGTGAATGGTCAAGATGGAAAGATAGGAAAAATTGGGCCTTGGGGAATTTTTCCCTTTTCTACATTATTCACAAAGGAAATTACCAATAGAGAATTTTAGAAACTTAGATTTTTGTTATGGGGCGAAATACAATGTAGATTTTATTTTTACATCAACTGGAACATTTTGTGCTTAAAAATCCATAGGATCCCATTCTCACTGCCAGCAATTAAGATTGGGTCTTCACACTGATTAAGGTAGGGGCAGGGGGAAGGGGTGGGAAAGTTAACCGGGCTAGCACACCTGGGGAAAAAATACATTTGTTTATGCTGTAAAAATTCGCATGTAAACGAATCTTCAATATAAGGGCTAGTTTGAACGAGTTAGAAACATATGGAAATTGCATTGCGTTATAGCGCGACCGCTCATGGCGACGTTCGGCTGACACTCCAATAAATGCGAAACTGAAACTCTTCGAAACATGTTTCCACGGCGTACGTATCAAGAGTCGTGGTCGCATTGAGAAGCGCTCTCTACATAAATAAACCAAAGTACCATTTTAAAAAAAGAATTAAAGGATAACTTAAGTAAATGACAGAAAAAATCGGTCCTTACAGAGAATGATCCAAAGACAGACACACAATATATCGAAATCACCAGTGACCGGTAGTCGGAAGTTGACGCAGCGGAAATCGTCATATAAACAAAGCTATTTGGTTACTAGAGATGATACGCCGAGTCTTTGTAAATTGGGCTATACCAGCAAAAAACCTATCGTGGCAAGAAGGCAGATTCTGAAGAAGAACGGTGGCTTCTACGAATGTTATGAACTCGAACATGTGGTAAAAGACTGCATGGCAACTGTCCACTGTGACTGCGGCAGTGACTATCACCCAACAGCTTTGCATGTTCTTGACGAAGAGAGTCGAAGCAAGCCTGCTTCTGAAGTTGGCGGGCCTGTGAACTCAAAGTGCACTCAAATCTGTGGAAGTGGTGTTCTTAGCAAGTTCTGTGGCAAGATGTTACTGGTGACAGTCTTCCCTGAGGAGAACCCATTAAAGTTGTGAAGGCCAATGCCATAATCGACGATCAAAGCAACCGATCACTGTTCCAACTGCTCGAAATCCACGTGGAGGAGATGAAGTACACACTCACGTCATGCAACGGGCGCACCAGGACATCTGGTAGAAAGGCACACGACTTGATTGTGGAATCTGTGGACGGAGACACCCAACATAAACTTCCGGTCCTCATCGAGAGTGACCAGATACATAACACTAGGGAAGAGTTATTTGTCCTTGAGGTAGCACGTCACTACCCTCACCTGCACAACATTGAAGCTCATATTGCCCCGTGGACCACAACGCTGAGATATTGCTGCTTGTAGGTATAGATCTCATCAAAGTTCACCATGTGCTCGACCATCGAATCAGTCCATACCGTACACCATACGGCCAGCGGCTCAGCCTTGATGGGTCATTATTGGAGAGTCCTGCCTCAGTGGAGTTCATCAGCATGATAGAGTCGTAGTCAATAAGACCTCCATTCTCTCAAACAACCGACCTTCACTGTTCACACTATGCCCAACATGTGAAAGATGTCTTCATCAGAACCAAGGATGATGACAAGATCGAACCTCGATCTAAGACCATGAATTCCCGGAGTTCATGGAGCATGACTTCATTAAGTACCAAGATGGCCGTTGGATAGCCACTCTTCCTTTCGGTAGTGCTAAGACGCTCACCTCCAGCCTACAGAAAGACCCTCGCAAGAGGCAGCATTTCGTCTCATTCATAAAAGGAATTTTCTTTGCCGGGCATGGGGAGATTGCCCCTCCTCTCCAGGAGAATGATGAGTGCTGATACGTTACGATCTTTGGGATATATCACCCCAAGAAACCTTTACCAATCAGAGATGTGTTCTACTCATCAGCAAAGTTCAACGGGGTATCCCTCAACGACGTCCTCCTGACAGGGCTAGATCTGACCAACAACCTGTTGGGCATCCTGCTGAGATTCCGCCGGTAAGCTGTGGCCGTCATGGGGGTCATCCAACAAACGTTTTGCTGTTTTAAGGTTCATTAACCTCACAGGAACTTTCTCAGACTGGTCAGATTCCCACAGAAGATCTGGCCAAAGACCTTTGTGGTCTTGAAGTCACCAAGAACCACACACCTGTGCAGAGTTCCCTCGGAGTTAGCTGGCAAATAAAAATCGACACATCGCCGTCTGTGTCGGCAGCGAAGACAAGCAGATCATACGCTGGGTTTCTTAGCCCCAGTAACCCTTCAATGAAAGTTGCTCCTTAGAACACTGGAACACTTAGTGTACTGGAACACACCAATGCCTTAAGAGATGCGCACCAAGTGGCCGCATTGGAAAGACTCCCTGGGGACACTTGAATCCCTGCAAATTCCCCGTGCATACAGTCCAAGTTCACTGTCTGCTACCAGTAGGGAGTTCCACGACTTCATTAATGCCTCTGAAAAGGCCATCGCGACTGTAGCTTACATGAAAACTATCAGTACGGTTGACGAAGAGATCAGCATAATCATGTCAGCATTGACTCATGTGGTTCTTCAGGTGGATTTCTCTGGTAAAAGTGATCGCCAGGCTGTCTCGAGTCGCTTCAACCTTCACTGGATCCAAGGGAGGCAACCCATGCCATGGTGTTCTTGTCGCTGACGACCTAGAGATTTGCAAAACTGGACTCAGATGAGAAACACACTCTTATCGATATATCTCACATATCTCACATAGCCACCCTGCTAGCATTACCACGAAGAGGTGATGCACCAAGGACACCACT
This sequence comes from Urechis unicinctus, assembly GCA_034190875.2. Lineage (NCBI taxonomy): Eukaryota > Metazoa > Annelida > Polychaeta > Xenopneusta > Urechidae > Urechis > Urechis unicinctus. Next base: position 76,528,141 of record CM067350.1, on the reverse strand, counting down.
TCACCAAAGAAGCTGACAGATCAACTGCGTTCTGGATCATTGGCAAATGCTTGGTGTAATCAATCATCCTGTGAGTGTGACATGTCGCAAGCTTCAAGGACAAGCATGAAATACAGAAAATGGCCGACTTTCCTACCAACTGTCTGGAGACAGGTCCTTTACTTCCGTGTGAGTTGACACTTTTGGTCTCTGGAACATCACTGCTCGACGAACGAGAGGCGGCCAGGCTAACAGCAAACGTTGGGCCGTCCTCTTTACTTGTTTTACGACATAAGCCATTCACATTGAGGTCACGGAGGAGCTCAGTAGTTCCTCTTTTATAAATGCTCTTCGTCGGCTCCGACTGTGGAACCAATTTCACAGGATGTATCAACCTCCTGAAGGAACACCTACTACTCAATGGAACCGAATGGATCTTCAACCCTCCTCATGTGTCGCACATGGGAGGAGTGTGGGAACGTATGATTCGCACCGTAGGAGGATCTTAGACACAATGATGCTTCAGATGCCCAATAAGCCCCTCATCCATGAGGCTCTCACCAACTTCATGGCCAAAGTTTGTGCGATCTTCAACGAACGACCTTTGATAGCGGTCTCAACCCCCCAGATGACTAACAGATACTAATTCCTGCCGTGATTCTCACATATAATACAAGTGCAGTCGTTCACTCGAATGTCACTGACAGAAAGACATGTACCTAGCTCAATGGAGACGGGTACAACCTCTGGCGGACATGTTCTGGAGGAGGTGGAGCTCAGAGTATCTATCCTCCCTGCAAGGGAGATGCAAGTGGATTGACCCTCACAGGAACGTCAAAGAAGGTGACGTTGTTCTCTCAAAGGAAAAGGACCTTCATCGCAACGACTGGCCAGTGGGTCTGATCAATGAAGCCTTCCTGGGCAAAGACTGACTGACCTGAGATGTCTAACTTCGGCTCTCGAAGTAGAGCAAGATTCACACTTATGCTCGCCCTATCAATGTTTAGGTATGGCACCGGGACGGGAGTGACAGGCTTGTCCCTGCTACTGTAGGGGCACTTGACCTCAACTATCAGGTCATCAGACACCACACTATCTGGTGAGCATGCTAGGCAGGGTGAGTTTTGGACACCACACTCCGATATGGTTCGACTTTGGCCCCAGTCAACCCGGCATATTTCCTAAAAGCCACAGGCTCATTATCGATGCGGTGGTTTATCTCTCTCCGTTGAGAGCCCGGCGTTACGTCCGCCGGCTTCCTTCACTTAGGAACAACCAGCCTCGTTTAGGTCAGACGACCATGCTTGTCCATAAGTTATGATTTTCCCCAAGGTTATAAACGATATAAAGGATCAGCTTTTACAGGTCCTTCTCGAAGTCACTGGTTCTCATTCAAATGTTAAGCTCCATCCATGGGCTTTGGTCGAATAAGAGCACGCAGTGTATCTTGGTCAGATTCATTCCTAGTGACAAGTAGAGTTTGTGGTTCCTATAGTGGATCACACACTTCTCTTTGTTATGCAGTTTGGGTACCAGCTTCTCAACCTCCACAGTGCTCCTCGATCCACCTAGGAGATTCTTCTGGTAGTCTGACAACCATTCCTTCTGCTCCGCCATTCACTCTGGTGCAGGATATCACCACCCAGCCATACAGGTTGTTTGCGTCGAGGAACTGGACGTAGCACTCCACGTATGGGTTATTGGCTTTAGGGTAGCAGTACGATACCATGCTTATCCTACCACGCAGGCCCTTCTCAATGAACAAGTGTTTCTCATAGTCAGTTTGCAACTCATGCGAAACATCTGTGCTCTACAGCAGCGCATCCCATAACAGACCAGGACTGGTAAAGTAGTGGGCTTGGTCCAGACCGTACTGCTTCAGACAGATCTTGCGGAATATCTCAAACACATTTGCCACGAGCAGCACGTCTGTGTGCAGGTACAGGTCATAGTAGTAGTATTGTCGCACTCGTCTCAGACCTACTGTGCATGTTTATAGTCGCCAGCAGATATGCCCTGGTCAGACAGCTGTAGAACACCTGTATAGGAGGTAGTGGAGCTGCAAACTTATCCCAGCTGTCCATAAACTCATAGGGGTGCACTCCCTTGTGCAGTAGCAGCCGGCGCTTTGGTTTGTCGAGCTCATACTTAACTGTTACTGCAAAGGCACCTGGATTATTTGCAGAGACCAGCTTGACAAGCGAGGCCAGGAGGAACTGTGCACTGTCAATGAAACGCGACTGACCGAGTGATAGGGATATGTACTTTTCCATATTGTTGGGGATGCAGTTGATCTGACCTTCCACCTTGCTGATGGCCTGCATCAAGAGGTTGGAGTCATAGCCCCACAGGTTGTGGAAGACCACAGGTATGAATGTTGTCTCGGAACTCAGCCGCAGCTTCAAGTTGAAGGCTTGCGCCACTGTACTTATATGGCAGTGGTTGCAGAGTCGCCACCCAGTTCCTTTCTACACACATGACAGTGGGTTGCAGCCTTTTCCGCTCTGCTGTCCTCACATGTCATCTGCATAGGAGCAGGCTTTGATATATTGTTTTGATTTTTTCCACCCCCCACTGCAGGTTCTGCAACAGTTTTTCCACAGGGTCTGGCCCTCTGTACACCACAGGGAGTTTGGTCTGACCATCGCACCGGACAACCACATAGATGTAACTGCAGGCTTCATATTCTTCTATCTTGTGCGTGTTGCTCTAGGATCAGATGCAGTGCCAAGCAGTTTCACGATCAGCGCCTAACAAATTTGCATTTATCACGTAAGGAGCGGCCAGTTCTGGAAGGATATTATGTTCATTCCTTCCTCTGGCATTTACACTATCTGTGTTTGCTCTGGTCGTACGGCTTGCGGTTGAGGTTTATGATCCAAGTGTAGTGAAACAAGATGAGGTCCAGCAGGGCATTTTCCTGGTTGTTTGGTTGTGTGGTGTATGATAGTAGGGCGTTCATCCCAGGGCAAGGTTAAGCAGCTTCCCAACCTTCTCAACCTGGGATAGAAACTCTATGCCCTTACCAATCAACAAGTCTAGCATCCATGTAATGTCATTCTTAGATAGTCGCTACAGGTGTTTAGTGGCCTGGTGCAGTGCGACGTCAATAGATCATAGAAGGCGGTAGCCGTTCATGTTCTTCACGTTTATTTTTGACTTCTTATTTGCCAGCGCACTCGGTAGTGGCAGGTAGGAGCCACCTTTGAGTTGCTGGTAGCGAGCAATGTTGATCCACAGATTTGCGACTGACTCAAACTCCCAGCCAGAACCTCTGTTAGTCCACTTCTCCAACCGCTCTTGGATATCAGCATTGCTGCTATCTTCTGCAGAGAGAACTGGCTCCTGCTTATCAAATAGTACAGGCTCAACATGCTCAGTGTCGCCATCACGATCGGTCTGTTTGAAACCTCACTTCGAAAGTTTTCTAGAGCGTGGATAAGGCAATTTAAACCCAGTTGCTGCAAGGTAATTGCCTTTGGCATTATGCAATCGTGTATTTCCATACAGATCCATTTGTCTAAATGGAAATTTCTTGCTTGTGAAGAACACCAGCAGGTAACAGAGCGCTGTAGACTGTCCAGGTTAGGTGGACCGCTCTACTGGTAAAACACCTGTCCGATCATTGGGAGTGTCTTAAGCTTTAATTCATTGCTTTTGATGCTCCTTAATTTGCTGTACTGTTACTCCCTGCATGTTGTTACTTGGAGTCCAGAGAAATAACAGAGTCCAGGAGTAGATCTGCTTATTGGTTTGATTAAGTTATCAACAATGAAGCTTCACTGGGATCTCAATCTGAATCTCGTCTCTGGATTAAAAACCTCTCGTCGAGCGGGCAGGTTATATAGTCCTCCCGAGAGTTGGATTCCCTGAAGTCTTTGGCCTAACTGGTCCGCATGGGATGTGTACTCGTTAGCCATTAACAATGGGATTTGGCGCAGACCATATCGTGCTGATAATTAAGGGGGAGACTTTTAGCTAGAATAGTATTATAACATCTGGCCAGTTCACTCAGAATCTTATCCTGATTGGCTTTTCGAGCTGAAACACCCTACCTTTTTCGTATTTTTCACTAGTCTCCCTCTACACTAATGTTGCCTCCGTCGACATCTGTGGATTTGTTGGCTCTGCTGAGTTCTTTGCCTCCGCTGACATTTTTGCTTACATAATTTGCCTGTCCAAATTGACAGTGCTTGGCTGTTGTTAAGACCGCAGTTAGTGGTGCTAAATACATGCTATAGCAGTTATATAGCTTGCAAGTAACAGTGCTTAGCTCATGCCCAACAAAGGTCGGTGTCGAGGTCTGCAACTAGCTTTTGTCAGTTATCTGGTGGGATCGGGGGAAACATACTAGCAGCACATGAGAACAGCTGTAATGCTGCCTGTCCAAGACTGTGTGTCATGCTTGTACCTAGACGAGCCTCGTATATCATCTACAACTTGTTGATTTCTTATCAGGCATTGATTCAATCTGGTCAACTGTAAGACGTTGCGCACCAAGATACTGGCAGGCTTGCCCACCCGATATGTCGGCAGCAAGCCTATCTCTCTTGCGAGTCATGTCAACTGAGGTTCCAGTAGCTGGCTCAGGAGCAGCACTGTGTTTGTCAGCCAAGACAGCAGCCGTGTCTGTCTCTGCAAGGAGTTGGTCAATGATACTATCAGGGTCCATCTTGATTGCTATTTCTAATAAACGCCGTCTAATATATTGGACTGTCATAACAAGGAGCCCAGCCATCGATGACACAGCAATAGTCAGCGTGGCCAGGAGCAAGATAGTTTTAGTGCACATTACCGACTACATATGCAGTAGGTTGATCAGTATTCAATAGCAGTTTTGCGTGCTTGGTCTCTGCCAGTTGGTGGCGTACTGCGACACGTTCCTCACTTGTCAGGATCACGCCATTCTCACACAGGGTGTCTTCAAATGAGTCACGGTCCTATGTGTGAAAGAGCACAACCCAGCGGGTCTGCTGACGTGGCTGAGCAGTCTTCAATAATGTACAGTGTGGACTCACCCTGAAAGCGCTAGTAGAAAGCCCTCAAGCTGTCATGGAGCCGCTCACCAGGGTCGACAAGATAGACCTCGGGGTCATCCCATACTCAGCTCCGTGCCTGGTAGGTATGGTTGAAACAATGGTAGGGCAGAGGATTATAATAAGCTGGAAGCGATCGCCGAAAACGCCCTCAAGTAGGCTGAGCATGAAATAGAAATGCATATAGCTAGTAAGGAGTGTAAGCTACAATCCCCTGTTCCGAGAGCAGGGGATTACAATCGCATCCATCCTGACTATGATTGGGTTGGCAATCTAGACCATGGTTCTGGCTCTGAAAGGTGAGGACCGTCCTCGACACAGGCACCAACACCGCATGCAGATGCCAAGGGTAGTGTCAAGGAGTGGATAAAAAAACAACTTAATTCCAATGTCCTGAAGGGTCTAGCCCATAGGCTGCGGCAGCCCTCCAAGGTGCCATTGGCTCCATCGTATCATGGGTGCTCAAGTCAGCTGCAAAGGTGGCTAGCTGGATGGCAGAGCATGTCTTGGCCACAGTCGCCACGCTGTGGGGGAGTGATCCTCCTGATGCTCCGTAACCTACTACGTAGCAAGCCAAAGCACAACTAAGCCTAAAGCGATTCTGCCAAAAATAAGAGCGGTTTATTTATCCTTGTGTGGGTCAGTGGGTGCAACAGGTGCTGCGGAAGCTGGGCAGTCGGTGTCCATAACATTCGGCAGGTCCTGTGTTAAAGCTTCCTCCGTTAGAAAGTGCAGCAGCCATGTTGATATAAAAAATGAAGATGAGTCCCCACAGTACATCCCATAGAGGCGACGCCATTTTGAACCAAATGGTGTGAGATTCTGGTTACATGCTGCTGTGAGGAAGTATTTGGGCCCTGGTGGAGTTTGGCCTGTTGGGGGTCGGACCCGACCCACCTTTCAGAGATAACCATGAATTATGGTAGCCCTGATCAAATATGCGCTGACCCATAACACAAGCGGAGTCAGGTCCTATTTGGGGCTGTGCTCGATCTGCATTTATTCACTTTCTCTCGAGTGAAACTCACCATAAAAAACAACAAAAGTGAGCAGGGAGCAAAAAAATCCAAATCCTGTTTAAGCCGTAGTTTTAGGTCGTAGTATGGATAAGTGGGGTTAGACCAGATCCCCCACTTCCTATACTTCTGTGCTCCTTCGTTATGGTTAATGTTGCTGCTTGCTGTTGCTGGAGTAGGGACTAGCCAGAAAAATAATACAGCCCAGTATATATAGATATATAGATATATATATATATATAGATATATATATAGATATAGATATATATAGATAGATATAGAGAGATAGAGAGAGATATAGAGATATATAGAGAGAGAGATATATATATATATATCTATATATATAGAGATATATTATATATCTCTATATATCTCTATATATATATATCTCTAGAGAGATATATATATATATATATATATATATAGATATATATATCTATCTCTCTCTCTCTCTATATATATATATATATATATATATATATATATATATATATATATACATATATACATACAAAACCTCACAACCATGCACTTCGCAATAATTCAACCTACAGTATATTAGCATTGTAATGCAAAACCAAACGTCATCAAACGCACTACTATATTATAAAAAAGAGCGTTGAGATATATAAGTAAAGCTTCATATAACAGTCATATGTGTATTTTTATTCTCATGGTGAGTTATGTATTGCGAGAACCTTCAAGAGGGTATGAAATGCTACTATGCTTGGAACGATTTATCCATGGATGTTTATCATATATAAAATATCATATTCAAGGAACATATTATCATCATGATCTTCGCAATATTTTTTGGTAATTGGTATTTTATTCAATAAATTGGGAATATGGGTGTTTTCTTGCATGGTTAGAGTCGACAATCAGTAATCGATGAAAATCTGTTGATATTTAGTGATATAATTAAAACATAACGGTCAAGTACGGGAGATGCTGCTGCACTCTCTCATACAAGGTGATGAAAGCTGACGTTAGTCTGTTTGGCTAGTCAATATGGATTCGTCCTCATTTTATTGCATGATGGTCGCACGACGACAAGTAATTTCGTTTCGTCACGGAGAAGAATGAGGTAGCTTTGGTTTGATGGTGCTTCCTGTATATATATATGACGTCAGCTACGCAAGTAAATTAGTACGTCGCCATTTCCACCTTCGTGGAAGGTATTTTGTCTCTGGACTTTAAACAAAGGCGAATTTAGGCTCGGGCTTGCCCGAAGACACCTGCAAACCTGACAAAAAGTCAGTTATGTTACTGAGTGCCTTGAAGGCAATAACAAATACAGAGAATTTCGGGCCGAAAACGGAAGAAGAAGAAGAAATGCCATCAATATCTAACGTCAACATGTAGGCTGCCTTTTTGCTCAACCTTTTGCGGAATGTCTCAGTCTTGTTTTCCCGAAAATTAAGTCGGACTACTTGCATTTAATATTAACTTCATTTTACCGCAATTTTAGATCATTAATATTTTATGGTAATTCAGGAATCCCTTGGAATGTTCCCAATTTGTCAGTTCATAGATATCATCAACAAATAATCACACCTGCAAAACGGCTAGTAGACCTAGCAGTAAAAGATTCCCTATCTGCAAACTGATAGGAAATGTGAAATGAAGATCCAGCCCATATGGCTACTTCTGTTTCGAGTTCAAATTTACTAGGCAAGTTGATCTCACCTCAGTGTTTTAATGATATAAAAGTTCAAGCTGTTCGTGTTAGGATGTTTCTAGCCGTGTTCTATGGAGAATGTCCTGCAGATTTAGGAAGTTTAAGATGAAAAGAAAGATGTGATGTAATCAACAATAGAATAAAAGGCTGTTTTGTTTGTGCAGGTTGTCTCCCAAGCGTTACTCTATACGACTGGGTCCTGGGCCTCAGTGGTGTTCCTGATGAGCCCCACGCCGTCAACGTGTCTGCTTATAGGACAGAGGGCAACGGTGTGGGGGTTTTAAAAGAGCCCCCTGTCGACGTTGAGGCTAACCATGGTGCCTATCTTGGTGTCAAGGAAGCCTTAGCGGCGGATGCGCAGAATACATGCTGCCTGTGTTTTTGTATTGCACTTGGTGATTGCATGGAGGTCAGCTGGGAGACCTTGCTTGTGGGTGATCGACTTTTTGTTGAGATACCTGCAGGTATTCTGCCAGCTGGATCCAAGGAGAGGTTGGTCTCAATTTTCATCCTGTTCTCTTTAATTTGGTAACTTGTTATTTATTGTGTTGTTTTATAATATGTAACATTTTGTTGTCCCAGCTTTGTTACTCTATTGGAGTACGCCGAAGAAGTTCTCCGTTGCAATCATGTGATTGTGTGTTTTAGGAAGGAACGAACTGACAGAGGTTAGCTTTTATATATGATCATACCAACTAGCCATCCAAAGGATTTTATAAAAGCATTTCCCGCATCATGGGTCACAGAGCACTGTTTAGCTTGCCTGATATCTGCAATTTCTTTGTGTATGTGTGTCTGACAGCATGTTTGATACGGACCTTCATGTTCTTGGGGTTTGGCATACTGGAACCAGGCAATGCCCTGGTGCCGTGCTCGGGAGACCTGTTCTACATGAGCTATGCCATAGACAACTGTGAAAGCGATACTGACTAGCTGAAGCAGAAGTCTCCCCCACGAATATGATGGACAGGATGTGTTAATTCAACTCACTGGTGCCCAACTGATAGATAAAAGTTTTTGTGATTTGTCTGCTTGATTTCCCCAGCCACCTATCAGTGATTGGTGTGATCTTGCTCTGTATTGACATTTTATGGTTGGAATGTCTTGAACAAACTGGTTATTTCCTAAATATCCAGCCACTAGATATTATAAATGCTGTATTGTTAACACTGGAATGTGACTCCACTTATTAATTGAGCAACATTGAGTTATATTGACCTTGACTATTGCCCTACACTATAAGAGACATGTTGCCAGGTGGTAAAAATAATAAAAATTATAAAAAAAAATGAAAAATATTAGTAAAAATGCTTTAAAAAAAAAAGAAGTGGCTTGAGGACAACATGATGATGTTTTATATTGTGGCATTTCTTCTTCATCACCATTGACTGAATGTTATGTTTAATGTAATTATTTACTTTTCAAAATTTTTGCCTGTTCTTAACACTTTTGCTTCTGCTAAATTGTTCTGATATGGTCTGCTGGATTTTTTTTATTATTAATCTTCCCTCAAATTATATGACAATATCATTCCTTTTGTTATTTGACATGCTCAGTGGTATTTGTGTATAATTATGTGTTATGTTGAGTGGATGCATCTGGCAACAAATACCTGCAAGAACTATCAGGTATTGTAGAAAATTACACACAATAAAGAATCAAATTGACATCTGGAGTTGTTGATTTATGGCATATGTACCAAGTGTTACACATATCCCAGGGCTGTTTAAACCCACCCACCCCAGGAGCTTTAGGACATTTACAAGAAAAATGTGAAAACGTGTTGATCTTATGATGCACGTCCTTTCATTCAGGATATTCAAAATACTACCCCCATGAATGAGACCATGTTCATACGAGACAAGAGGTTATTACCCCTTGGCTTTTGGTTGTGAATGCAAGTGCATTCTGGAAGGAAAACCGACCTGCCAGTTCAAACATTAAAGGCAGTCATTGTAGTTTTTATAACACTATCTTCACCTAATAGCACACAATTTGACCTGATACTGGAGGAATGGCAGGACAAGAGTAGCACAATGTTATATTGGCAGTGAATGAGTACTTCAAAAGAACATTTAAGCTAAACAACATTAGTTGAACTGAGGATGGTATCCCACAGTTTTAGGGTACTTAAGTAAGACATCTTTGAAGTAAAGTCTGAGACCGCAAGAAATACACATCTACATGTGAAGCATCTTTAATGAGATGGTGAAAAACACTAACCAACCAGTGTCACTGTAGCATCAGGCAAATATGCTACCAATGTTTTTATTTGAAAGTCACACATTTAAACTTAAGCAAACAAAGCAACTTAATGGTTTCACCCTACAAACAATATCAATGTAAAAACAATAAGTACTGGGTTGGTTACTTACAAAATGTCGCAAATGCAATAGAAATCACAGTTTTATTAAGATATGTCAAATTATTGCATGGTTATTTAATGGGTTGCAAAGGAAGAGCTTAAAGCACACAGCACCACGAAAGCTAATCGCCAGCTACTACCGCTTAGAGACCAGGTGGGTAGTGACACCATGAAGGCTAATCGCCAGTTACTACCATTTGGAGACCACCTAGGTACTGGTCAAAAACCACATTCATATATCTCAGCATCAAGATGAAATCGAAATAAAAATGGCTGTCAGACAAAACATGAAGTGATATCATGTCACCATGAATGGTGAACACAATATGATACATACATTTATAACATCTACAATTGTAAGTTCCAACATTTACAAGAAGTAAATGTACACCGAAAGTAAAGTATTAACAAATGACATCGCAGATCCTATTTAGAGACAGTAACCGTTGAAATATTCATACTTCAGGTTCACAGACTATGTATGAATCCCCGCTGGAATCACTGGAGCTTGAAGCATTGCTGTCAGAGCCATCCCCATCCTCAATCATCTTCACTCTGCTTCCTGCATCATTAAACTGCACTGTCTTTCTCTTGGAGCCAGTCTTCCTTTTCTTGAGAACGCTGGTTGGTGGGTTGGGTTTCTGGTCCTCAAGAGAATCGTTGTCTATGATGGTGTCATGGGGCCAGGTAGTGGACGAGGTGGATGTGGAGAAGTCAGAGGTGTGTGCTGCAGGAACCACTTGTCTTGACGGCATGTTGAAGTTGATGTCTCTTAGATGTGGAATAACCTTGTGTCGCTGGGCCTCATCAATGCTGTCATCAGTCAAGCTCGATACGTCCTCTCCAGTCGAGCTTAGTGCCAGCAGGGTCTGGTGGCTTTGCTGGTGGCCTCTGGCGGCCTGGTCATCCAGCGAGTCGTCAGATAAGGCGGGCAGAAGACCACCATCTGCTGGCCGACCTCGGTCAACACACAGCTCATCTAAACTATCGTCCAATGAGTTGCTGCTTTCAGGGCTCTTCATTGTGTGGGTGGACCCGATCTGTTGCAGTACAGGACTGATCGGATGAAACGTGGGTTCCTCCGGTGACTTGGTCTTGTTCAGTTCTGTCCAGCTCTTGGTGAAGGGATTAGTTGGTCTCTGCCATGCTAGGTGGTCGTCCGGGGATTCCTCACGCTCATCATCCCCGCTACCCTGCTCCATTGGCAGAGACGCAGGGTGGTGAGATATCAGGAAATGGTCGGTGGGGTCAATGACCAGATGGCTGGTGAGATGTGGGGGAGGGGGAACATCAGGGCTCTCAGACCCACTGCATTCATATCCTCTGCTTGTCAAACCAGACTCATTACCAACAGCGTGGTGAGCTATCACAAACTGGCCATCCATAGCAGGACTCAGAGTGGGTGTGATACTCCCATCACTCCACAACTGGGGGGATCCTGCACCAGACACTGAGTGGCTGGCTACCTCAGTGCTCACCTGCTGCCTATGTCTTGAATCATGACAAGCTGTGGCTTCTGTCAGTTGTTGTTCCATAGCGTTGACCTTGGCAGCCAGTTGGTGTTCCATAGCGTTGACCTTGGCAGCGTCCATGATGGTCCATGAACCCTCCACACCAGGCATCTCATCCTTCTCATGTAAATAACTGTTGACTTCTTCGTCTGTCAAATCGTCGTTAGTCTCATTTCGCTTGCGAGTGCGCCGCCTCACAGACCGTAGTCCAGTGGCAGTAGACCTTTCTGTCTGTCCCTTACTGACACCCACACATTGGCTGCTGGGCTGAGAAGATCTAAACCTTGTGTCTTGCTGTGGTGATCTAGCAGCTCGTGGCGGTCGCACAGTGATCTTCATGGAAGACTTCTCTGCTACAAAAATCCGATCCCCATCCTCACTTGCCTCAGTCATTTCTTGGTTTGATACTTGGGTTGCAAGAGCCTGTTTTGGATCCATGGGCTTGCTTTGGTGAAGTTCAGATGCCTGGTCATTTAAGAAGGTGGACAGGAGAGCGTGTTTGTTGGCCTCCAAGTCTGCTGCTGCTTCTCTTCTAACATGCTACACACACCAGACATACATAGGACATTATCACAAGGATATTCATACCAGGTCATCATCGCAGGGCATTATCACATGGATATTAATACCAGGTCATCATCGCAGGGCATTATCACAAGGACGTTAATACCAGGTCATCATCGCAGGGCATTATCACAAGGACGTTAATACCAGGGCATTATCACAAGAACGTAAATACCAGGGCATTATCACAAGGATATTAATACCATGTCATTATTGCCGGGCATTATCACAAGGACGTTAATAACAGGTCATCATCACAGGGCATTAATATCAGAGGATTATCGCAGGGCATTAAAACCATCAATATTATACAGTTGACCATCTTACTGTGGGCTCTCATAACAGGCTACCATTCTAGTTCCACAAGACAGGAAACAGACAAGATTCTCTCTTCTCTATCTCTATTTTGGTGAGGTGTGGTACCAGCTACATCATAAGACAGCCATCTCCATCACCAGGAGACATCAAATCACAAGCGCTTCCATATAGAAACTATTACTGATTTTACAATAATAGTAACTTTAAGTAAATCCTAAAACTAAAACACTGAACTAACATCAGAGATAGTACTTAATCTGAAAAAAATATTAAGACAGATCTGATATGTTGTCAACCAACTGAGATCAAATAGACTGACTTGATATAGTCAACTGATTGAGATAAAGACTTGATAAACTAGATTGGTCTGCAATAAACCACAGATGTGTCAGCCTCTAAACATAAACAGAATAAGAGCATTGCTGTACTAACCTCTGGTGACCTGTAGCTTGCCTTGGTAACACCAGGCTCAGGGATAGACATGGGCTGAGATTGCTTGGCGCGCTCCTGGAAACCAAGCACACGTGGCACATCGATTGGAGTAAACAATGTGTGGCTGGCAGGACACCCAGTAGGACCACCTTCCCTCAATGCCTCCTTGCCTTTAGGGACTTTATCAATGATGTAGATCTCCTCAGTTTCAATCACAGTTTCTATTATTTCATGCAGAACTATTCCTTTACATTCAGAAAATGGAGCATAGTCTATGGCTATCTCTGGCATGCTTTGAAATGGTGAAGACGGTGATGTGGGTCTATACATGAGAAAGTCAACTGGAGAGAGCAGAGACTCTCTTGGGGCAGCCACAGGAGCGGCCAGCCCAGAGGGCTTCACATCCCCACACACAGACGACGAAGGAGTCAAAGTGGAAATATCAGATGTATTGTCAGAGCTTACCTCCACTTGAATAGAAGGCTGAGCTTCATGGTGGCCAAGCAGTGACTGGATCGACTTGTCTTCAAGTTCAACAACAGGGGCATCACTTTGACAGACCAGAGATTGTCCAGAAACGTGGGCAGCTACTGATCCTGTCTCATACAGCGTAGACTCACAGGGAGGCTGAGGGGAAATGGTGGTAACTTCCGATGTCTGCTGATGACCATTGACAGACGCAGAGACAAGATGGCAAACATCAAGATCACTTGCTGGAGTATGATTTATTGTTGCAACACACTCCGTTTCGAATGTAGCCTGTTTTTTCTTCCTCTTTTTCCTCTTCTTCTTGCCAATAGATGCCTCTGACTCGGCTGTGACAGGCTCCACTGCTGCTGTTCCGACCTTCTTCTTGCGGTTTCTCCTTCGCTTCATGGCATTAGACATCTTCGGGGTGGGATCAGATTTGTTGCTGTCATCAGATCGGACATCTCCAAGAGAATCTACTAGCGAGTCAGTCAACGGATTTGTTAGATATTCTTCCCTACATACCTCTGGAGAATTTCTCTCCAAATTAACATTGTTGGTTGGTTCTACAGCCTGAAATGAGTGAGTACTTTCAGCCACACACATCACGGTTGGTGCCAGATCAGCTTCCGTATCCACATCTTGTGGATCTTTGAGTTCATTTTCCAGACAACCAACATCACCACTACACCCTACCTCAGTAGCCTCAGCTTTAGTGACTTTCCTTCTCTTGCGGGCTCTCCTTTTAGGTTTGGCCTCTTGGTGTTGACATTGTTCTGAGACTTCAACTAAAATGGGCCCAGTCACCTCACAAGAACCACGGCGTTCCCCATCACATGGTGTTTCATCAGATGTGTCACTGGGCACACAACACTTTGGGACCACTTCTTCCTCATTATTGTCACTGCTTCTATTCTTCTTATTCCTCCTCCGTCTGCGTTTCTGGCTGCCTGTTTCTAGATGAACCACCTGTGGAGTGACTGCTTCATTCTCCTCCTTCACACAGTCCATCTCAGCCAGGTCAGTTGGTGTCTCATCATGCGGCTTCTTTTTCATCTTCTCTCGCCCACTGTGCCTATCTACCTGTATGAAGTCTGCAACACCAGCAGAAGGACAATCCATGTCAACTGTGTCTGATTCCACACCTTCAAGTGTATTAGCCATCAAATGGTCAGATACATCTATTACTTTAGGCTCCACTAGCTTTGATCCAGCTGAGCATGTGGAATTTAGTCTGTGTGTTACAGAGACAAAAGTGTCCGTTTCCGTCACCAGAAGCTGCCCATCTGTTTGTGATTCCAACTGATCCACATCAGACTTGGTGATAACAACCAGGTCATCATCCGCTACGTTGATTTCACCTGCCACGTCGCCGCCCTCCTCTCCTACCTCACTGCCACTCTTCTTAGTTTTATTCTTTTTTCTATTCCTCTTGCGCTTCTTCTTCGCTGGAACTTGGCCACTTGTTTGTTCACTTAATGGTTCTTCGATGCCGGGAGATGCCGTACAGAATTCAGATCCAGTAGAGGAAGTGTTAGCTTGTGAATAATGACTGGAAACATCTAGCGCAGAGGACTTGTGGTGCGGAAGTCTACCAGTGACTGAGATGTCTGTGGATGAGGTTAAGCTAGCAGATTCAGCATCTGCAGTACCTTCTTGCCCTTCCTCATCTACTTTGACAATGACAGATTCAAGCCGGTACAAACGGTGAATTTTTCGATTGTGCTTTCTCTTCTTGTTCCTTTTGCCTTTGGTTTTGATGGTCAACAATGGACCATCAGGACCTTTATCATCCCTCATTTCTCGCACACCACCACGGAGATTTTGGGCGACAAGTCGTTTGATGACAACTGCATTAACAGTGGCAGCCTGCTGTAGGTGATCTTGCTGTGTGACAATCAGGGGGGTGAGACTATCAAAGGCCGAGCTCATCGATCCCTCTGTGCTCTCCTCCACAACACACTCCCTCAACTCCACGTGATGACTCGACTCAGTCACTTCACTCATACAGGCCTGATCCTCACCAGAGTTGGTGCCCTTGACAAGGTCATCAGGTATATCCTTGTCTTCCATCTTCTTGGTCGATTTCTTTTTCTTGCGTTTCCTTTTCTTTTTAGGAACGTCTTTGCCGTTATCAATGGACTCCGATGTTGCCATCAAATCACTTAATGCAACTAGTTTGGCTGAGTTTTCTTCACTGCTCTGCTCAGGTGGGAAATGTGGTGTGGTATAAGTCTGTAGTGTGGATTGGATGTCCTTCTTTCTAGTTATGGCAGTATCAGAGGAGGCACATTGTATGCCGTGGGATGATGATGCCTCATTGTGCGTCTCAGTTGGACCGTCAACAGGCTGTTGGGGATCCAAGCAGGCCTGTACAAGAGGAGCAGAAGTTGTCACTGGCTTATCCTTTAGGGTAGAGGGCTTGACCAATTCAGCTAGATAATCATTGTTGGTCTGTATACCTGGGATCACACCAGTGCTCTGTACTCCACCTGTCTGAAGCACAGACTCAGCTACAGATTCAGTCACAGGATTAGTTAAACACACAGTTTCCACAGTGTGATGCTCGGCAGTTTGGGCCACCTCTTCAGCAACTGGCTCGGTCTGTTTCATGTGAGATGTATCACTCCCTTCTGGCAACACAGTTTCAGCTACGGACTCTGTCTGAGACTCTGTGTTATTGGTGGTTTCCCGGAGGTATTCTGGAGCAACCTCGGCAATTGATTCAGCAACCGGCTCTATGTTTGTCAATGATTCACCCAAGACCTGTGTTTCTGGCAGCCATTGGGGAACACGATCAGAACGAATGACTGTTTCTCGACCATGGCTTACATAGCTCTCCTCCATGGTCCGCTCTGCAGACGGCAGACGCAGAGTTTCCTCGGCCTCCAAATACACAGAAGTCTTAGGAGTGATTTCCTCAACAGGAGCCTCAGACAGAACATCAGCTACAGTATCAGGAGTGATTTCCTCAACAGGATCTTCAGATTCAACAACTGATGCAGTCTCTGGAGTGATTTCCTCAACAGGAGCTTCAGACTCAACATCAGCTGCAGTCTCAGGGGTGATTTCCTCAACAGGAGCCTCAGACTCAACATCAGCTGCAGTCTCAGGGGTGATTTCCTCAACAGGAGCTTCAGACTCAACATAAGCTGCAGTCTCAGGAGTGATTTCCTCAACAGGAGCCTCAGACTCAACATCAGGTGCAGTCTCAGGTCTGATTTCCTCAACAGGAGCCTCAGACTCAACATCAGCTGCAGTCTCAGGAGTGATTTCCTCAACAGGAGCTTCAGACTCAACATCAGCTGCAGTCTCAGGATTTCCTCAACAGGATCAGACAGGAGCTCTCAGTGATTTCCTCAACAGGAGCCAGACTCAACATCAGTTGCAGTCTCAGGACTGATTTCCTCAACAGGATCTTCAGATTCAACAACTGATGCAGTCTCAGGAGTGATTTCCTCAACAGGAGCCTCAGACAGAACATCAGCTGCAGTCTCAGGAGTGATTTCCTCAACAGGAGCTTCAGACAGAACATCAGCTGCAGTCTCAGGAGTGATTTCCTCAACAGGAGCTTCAGATTCAACAACTGATGCAGTCTCAGGAGTGATTTCCTCAACAGGAGCTTCAGACTCAACATCAGCTGCAGTCTCAGGGGTGATTTCCTCAACAGGAGCTTCAGACAGAACATCAGATGCAGTCTCAGGAGTGATTTCCTCAACAGGAGCCTCAGACTCAACATCAGCTGCAGTCTCAGGAGTGATTTCCTCAACAGGATAAGCTTCAGATTTCCTCAACAGGAGCCTCAGACTCAAGTCTCAGGAGTGATTTCCTCAACAGGAGCCTCAGACATCAGCTGCAGTCTCAGGAGTGATTTGATTTCCTCAACAGGAGTCTCTTCAGATTTCTCAACATCAGATGCAGTCAGTCTCAGGAGTGATTTCCTCAACAGGAGCTTCAGACTCAACATCAGCTGCAGTCTCAGGAGGTGATTTCCTCAACAGGAGCTGCAGTGCTCTCAGGAGTGATTTCCTCAACAGGAGCCTCAGACTCAACATCAGTGCAGTCTCAGGAGGAGTGATTTCCTCAACAGGAGCTTCAGATTCAACAACTGATGCAGTCTCAGGAGTGATTTCCTCAACAGGAGCCTCAGACAGAACATCAGCTGCAGTCTCAGGAGTGATTTCCTCAACAGGAGCTTCAGAGAACATCAGATGCAGTCTCTGGAGTGATTTCCTCAACAGGAGCTCAGACTCAACATCAGCTGCAGTCTCAGGAGTGATTTCCTCAACAGGAGCTTCAGACTCAACTCAACATCAGCTGCAGTCTCAGGAGTGATTTCCTCAACAGGAGCCTCAGACAGAACATCAGCTGCAGTCTCAGGAGTGATTTCCTCAACAGGAGCTTCAGACTCAACATCAGCTGCAGTCTCAGGAGTGATTTCCTCAACAGGAGCTTCAGACTCAACATCAGCTGCAGTCTCAGGAGTGATTTCCTCAACAGGAGCCTCAGACTCAACATCAGGTGCAGTCTCAGGTCTGATTTCCTCAACAGGAGCCTCAGACTCAACATCAGCTGCAGTCTCAGGAGTGATTTCCTCAACAGGAGCTTCAGACTCAACATCAGCTGCAGTCTCAGGAGTGATTTCCTCAACAGGAGCTTCAGACTCAACATCAGCTGCAGTCTCAGGAGTGATTTCCTCAACAGGAGCTTCAGACTCAACATCAGGTGCAGTCTCAGGACTGATTTCCTCAACAGGATCTTCAGATTCAACAACTGATGCAGTCTCTGGAGTGATTTCCTCAACAGGAGCCTCAGACTCAACATCAGTTGCAGTCTCAGGACTGATTTCCACAACAGGATCTTCAGATTCAACAACTGATGCAGTCTCAGGAGTGATTTCCTCAACAGGAGCCTCAGACAGAACATCAGCTGCAGTCTCAGGAGTGATTTCCTCAACAGGAGCTTCAGACAGAACATCAACTGCAGTCTCTGGAGTGATTTCCTCAACAGGAGCTTCAGATTCAACAACTGGTGCAGTCTCTGGAGTGATTTCCTCAACAGGAGCTTCAGACTCAACATCAGCTGCAGTCTCAGGGGTGATTTCCTCAACAGGAGCCTCAGACAGAACATCAGCTGCAGTCTCAGGGGTGATTTCCTCAACAGGAGCCTCAGACTCAACATCAGCTGCAGTCTCAGGGGTGATTTCCTCAACAGGAGCTTCAGACTCAACATAAGCTGCAGTCTCAGGAGTGATTTCCTCAACAGGAGCCTCAGACTCAACATCAGGTGCAGTCTCAGGTCTGATTTCCTCAACAGGAGCCTCAGACTCAACATCAGCTGCAGTCTCAGGAGTGATTTCCTCAACAGGAGCTTCAGACTCAACATCAGCTGCAGTCTCAGGACTGATTTCCTCAACAGGATCTTCAGATTCAACAACTGATGCAGTCTCTGGACTGATTTCCTCAACAGGAGCCTCAGACTCAACATCAGTTGCAGTCTCAGGGGTGATTTCCTCAGGAGGAGCTTTCAGATTCAACAACTGATGCAGTTCAGGAGTGATTTCCTCAACAGGAGCCTCAGAACACCAGCTGCAGTCTCAGGAGTGATTTCCTCAACAGGAGCCTCAGACAGAACATCAGCTGCAGTCTCTGGAGTGATTTCCTCAACAGGAGCTTCAGATTCAACAACTGATGCAGTCTCTGGAGTGATTTCCTCAACAGGAGCCTCAGACAGAACATCAGCTGCAGTCTCAGGAGTGATGTCCTCAACAGGAGCTTCAGACTCAACATCAGCTGCAGTCTCAGGAGTGATTTCCTCAACAGGAGCTTCAGACAGAACATCAGCTGCAGTCTCAGGAGTGATTTCCTCAACAGGAGCTTCAGACTCAACATCAGCTGCAGTCTCAGGACTGATTTCCTCAACAGGATCTTCAGATTCAACAACTGATGCAGTCTCTGGAGTGATTTCCTCAACAGGAGCATCAGACAGAACATCAGCTGCAGTCTCAGGGTGATTTCCTCAACAGGAGCTTCAGATTCAACAACTGATGCAGTCTCAGGAGTGATTTCCTCAACAGGAGCCTCAGACAGAACATCAGCTGCAGTCTCTGGGGTGATTTCCTCAACAGGAGCCTCAGACAGAACATCAACTGCAGTCTCTGGAGTGATTTCATCAACAGGAGCTTCAGATTCAACAACTGATGCAGTCTCAGGAGTGATTTTCTCAACACGAGCCTCAGACTCAACATCAGCTGCAGTCTCAGGAGTGATTTCCTCAACAGGAGCTTCAGATTCAACATCAGCTGCAGTCTCAGGAGTGATTTCCTCAACAGGAGCTTCAGACTCAACATCAGCTGCAGTCTCAGGAGTGATTTCCTCAACAGGAGCTTCAGATCAACAACAGATGCAGTCTCAGGAGTGATTTCCTCAACAGGAGCCTCAGACAACAACCAGCTGCAGTCTCAGGAGTGATTTCCTCAACAGGAGCTTCAGACAGAACATCAACTGCAGTCTCTGGAGTGATTTCATCAACAGGAGCTTCAGATTCAACAACTGATGCAGTCTCAGGAGTGATTTTCTCAACACGAGCCTCAGACAGAACATCAACTGCAGTCTCTGGAGTGATTTCCTCAACAGGAGCTTCAGATTCAACATCAGGTGCAGTCTCAGGAGTGATTTCCTCAACAGGAGCTTCAGACTCAACATCAGCTGCAGTCTCAGGAGTGATTTCCTCAACAGGAGCTTCAGACTCAACATCAGCTGCAGTCTCAGGACTGATTTCCTCAACAGGATCTTCAGATTCAACAACTGATGCAGTCTCAGGAGTGATTTCCTCAACAGGAGCCTCAGACAGAACATCAGCTGCAGTCTTAGGGGTGATTTCCTCAACAGGATCTTCAGATTCAACAACTGATGCAGTCTCAGGAGTGATTTCCTCAACAGGAGCCTCAGACAGAACATCAGCTGCAGTCTCAGGAGTGATTTCCTCAACAGGAGCCTCAGACAGAACATCAGCTGCAGTCTCTGGAGTGATTTCCTCAACAGGAGCTTCAGATTCAACATCAGCTGCAGTCTCAGGAGTGATTTCCTCAACAGGAGCTTCAGACTCAACATCAGCTGCAGTCTCAGGAGTGATTTCCTCAACAGGAGCTTCAGACTCAACATCAGCTGCAGTCTCAGGACTGATTTCCTCAACAGGATCTTCAGATTCAACAACTGATGCAGTCTCAGGAGTGATTTCCTCAACAGGAGCCTCAGACAGAACATCAGCTGCAGTCTTAGGGGTGATTTCCTCAACAGGATCTTCAGATTCAACAACTGATGCAGTCTCAGGAGTGATTTCCTCAACAGGAGCCTCAGACAGAACATCAGCTGCAGTCTCAGGAGTGATTTCCTCAACAGGAGCCTCAGACAGAACATCAGCTGCAGTCTCTGGAGTGATTTCCTCAACAGGGGCCTCAGATTCAACATCAGCTACAGTATCAGGGGTGATTTCCTCAACAGGATCTTCAGACTCAACAACTGATGCAGTCTCTGGAGTGATTTCCTCAACAGGAGCTTCAGACTCAACATAAGCTGCAGTCTCAGGGGTGATTTCCTCAACAGGAGCTTCAGACTCAACATCAGCTGCAGTCTCTGGAGTGATTTCCTCAACAGGAGCTTCAGACTCAACATCAGCTGCAGTCTCAGGAGTGATTTCCTCAACAGGAGCTTCAGACTCAACAACTGATGCAGTCTCAGGAGTGATTTCCTCAACAGGAGCCTCATACTCAACATCAGCTGCAGTCTCAGGAGTGATTTCTCTTGGAGGGGTCGTTATAGTAGCATCTATTTCAGTTAATGGTGGGCCATCAGGAGCACTGACTTCAGAATCCACTTTATCCATGGTCTCTGCTTGAGATGCACGAGTCTCTGCAATCATATCCACATCAACAACAGTGGTATCAGCTCCTACGGCACTGTCTACCTTCACACTGGCAGTCTCTGATAATTGACTTTGGACAAACTGTGATTCAGTCTCCTTGGGAGCCAGGACTTGTTCCTGTTCACCATTAACAATTATAACATCTGAATCTGGAGCTACAACAATGCCAGCTGCTTTGTCTCTTTCAAGTACAGCATACTCTGTAGGGTTCGGCTTATCCTCCAAGAGTGAAGTGGTATCATTGACAGGAGCCACAGTTAAATCTCTAGCTCCATCTAGTTGCCCTGTGGTTGGGTCTGTTAAAGCAATATCACCCTGTTCCAACCTGCCTAGGACATGGAGAGATTGGTCATGGTTAATCCAAGCTACAGAAGAGATGTCATCGACGCTGAAGTTGCTGCATGCAGACTTTGTTGCGAGCTGCGGAGGTTGAGTGGTTGGTTCTTGCTCTGTCTCAGGTTGACCTGATCCCAACTCGTCACTGTGTCCCCGACTCTCATGTGGGTCCCCATCACCTCCTGGCACCTGTGATGTCAGTCGTGTGAAGTGAGGTATGATGCTAGGGGAGGGGGGTACTATCACTGTTTCCTCCACTCGCTCTGTCTGAGCCAGACACAAGTGGGGCTGCTGGTACTCTCCTCTCAGACTGGGGCATGTCAGTGTGATAGTCGGAGAACAGGCGACTACCATGCTCTCCTCTACTCTATCAGTGCTTGGTATTGCTTGGCACTGCGCAAGTTCCAAACATGACTGGGTCGGTGCCAACACTTCTTCTGTTTGTATTGTCAGGTCTCCTAATTCCACCTGGTTCAAGATGTCTCGTGACTTTGGGTGGTGTGTTAGCCCGGTGATATCAGAGGCGTGAAATCTGGCCAGGTCAGCACAACATAGGGCCAAATCGACAGGAAGATCTGCACATTGGGCAGGAGTCTGAACATATCCAGATCGTAACAATTTTCCTGAATCAATTGGGCTGGATTCACATTCGATTTGTGTAACATTTTGTTTCTCTTCAACCCTAAGAGACACAGGTGATTTCGGCATTTCATCATTCATATTTGTTCCTTGCTGAAGTTTGTCACCACAGATTTCTACTGATAAAATTTGTCCCATTTCAACTTTTCTGAGTACATCACAGATTTGTATAAAATGTGTTTGGTACAATAAGTCACTCGTGTGAAAACTCTGCAAATCAGAAACAGTTGATTCCTGGGAAGTTAAGCTGGTGTCAGAGGCAATATCCAAAATGTTCATATGGGTATCCTTACAGGTCATACTAACTGCTGAGACATCTTCCGCTGTGACAATAACTTGTGGTTCTGTTGTGACATCTTCCTCAATCACATCCAATTGAGGTTCTGCTGTGACACATTCCTCAGTGACATTAACTTGAGGTACTGATGTGTTATCTTCCTCTGTGGCATTAACTTGAGCTTCAACTGTGTCATCTTCCTCTGTGACATTCAATTGAGGTCCTGCTGTGACATCTTCCTCGGTCACATTCAACTGAGGTCCTGTTGTGACATCTTCTGTGACATTACTATGAGATTCTGCTGTGACATCTACCTCTGTGACATTAACTTGAGGTTCTATTGTGACATCTTCCTCTGTGACATTAACTTGAGGTACTGACGTGTTATCTTCCTCTGTGGCATTAACTTGAGGTACTGACGTGTTATCTTCCGCTGTGACAATAACTTGTGGTTCTGTTGTGACATCTTCCTCAATCGCATCCAATAGAGGTTCTGCTGTGACACATTCCTCAGTGACATTAACTTGAGCTTCAACTGTGTCATCTTCCTCTGTGACATTCAATTGAGGTCCTACTGTGACATCTTCCTTGGTCACATTCAACTGAGGTCCTGTTGTGACATCTTCTGTGATATTACTATGAGATTCTGCTGTGACATCTACCTCTGTGACATTAACTTGAGGTTCTATTGTGACATCTTCCTCTGTGACATTAACTTGAGGTACTGACGTGTTATCTTCCTCTGTGGCATTAACTTGAGGTACTGACGTGTTATCTTCCGCTGTGACAATAACTTGTGGTTCTGTTGTGACATCTTCCTCAATCGCATCCAATAGAGGTTCTGCTGTGACACATTCCTCAGTGACATTAACTTGAGGTACTGATGTGTTATCTTCCTCTGTGGCATTAACTTGAGCTTCAACTGTGTCATCTTCCTCTGTGACATTCAATTGAGGTCCTACTGTGACATCTTCCTCGGTCACATTCAACTGAGGTCCTGTTGTGACATCTTCTGTGATATTACTATGAGATTCTGCTGTGACATCTACCTCTGTGACATTAACTTGAGGTTCTATTGTGACATCTTCTTCTGTGACATTAACTTGAGGTACTGACGTGTTGTCTTCTTCTGTGGCATTAACTTGAGGTACTGACGTGTTATCTTCCGCTGTGACAATAACTTGTGGTTCTGTTGTGACATCTTCCTCAATCACATCCAATTGAGGTTCTGCTGTGACATCTTCCTCAATCACATCCAATTGAGGTTCTGCTGTGACATATTCCTCAGTGACATTAACTTGAGCTTCAACTGTGACATATTCCTCAGTGACATTAACTTGAGCTTCAACTGTGTCATCTTCCTTTGTGATATTCACCTGAGGTTTTGTTGTGACAACTCCCTCTGTGAAATTCACTGGCTCTGTTGTGACATTTTCCTCAGTCACATTAATTTGAGGTTCTGCTGTGACATTTTCCTCAGTCACATTAATTTGAGGTTCTACTGTGACATTTTCCTCAGTCACATTAATTTGAGGTTCTGCTGTGACATTTTCCTCAGTCACATTAATTTGAGGCTCTGTTGTGATATTTTCCACAGTCACATTAATTTGAGGTTCTGCTGTGACATCATTGGTATCAGCTGTAATTGTTGTTAGCGTCTCATCGCCAGCTTCAACACAGACTGTTTCCAAGATTTTAGATTCAGTGGACGTTCTAAATAACATGTCTCCACATTCAATCTGTGTCAAAATCTCCAATGATTTCAAGTAGTTTGCCAAAAACAATATGTACGTTTTATTCTGAACCTCGAGGTCACATACAGAGGCAGTCAGAAGATCCTTTGTCGTTGATGAGGATTCGTCCACTGGGTAGCAGGGCTCTTCAGAAGCACACGATTCTAACGGCTGCAGCTCTATCAGGGTGCACGGCTCTACTGTGGTGCATGGCTCCACAGAGGTACACAACTCCACATAAGGCTCAATGTTCACCTGTTCTTCCAGCAGACATAACATGTTTGCATCACTTCCAGCATTGATGATGGTCTCTTTTACAGCCTCTGGTTGTCTCACCAATTCCACATCCTCTTTGAGACAGGAGCTAGTCTCATGATTCAATGCCACCTGGTCACCTTTTTCCAGCTTACTCAGCATAACAGACCCCACTAAGTGAGCAGCAGCCATTGACATATCATGTGCATTATACGCGGCCAGCTCGTCCACGCTGGGCTCCAGGCTCCTGTGCTCATCACAGACAGAGTCTGCCGTCTTCACCACAACCTCCACCTCATTCACCTCGTATGACACATGATTGCATTCTCCAGGTTGCACATCTTCCAGAACACGCTTGCTTTGAGCAGACAACAAACACTCGGTTGATTCAGTCTCTTGTAACACTTCACTCTGACTGACAGCACTATCCACAGCTTCTCCAGTGGTCATCCCCTCTAAACCATAGTATTCACCTACTAGACCAGTTGCTTCTATCAGAGCGTCAGACGGACCAGTTGCTTCCGTCAGAATGTCAGACGGACCAGATGCTTCTGTCAGAATGTCAGACAGACCAGTTGCTTCTGTCAGAGCGTCAGATGGACCAGTTGCTTCCGTCAGAATGTCAGACAGACCAGTTGCTTCTGTCGGAGTGTCAGACAGACCAGATGGTTCTATCAGAGTGTCAGACGGACCAGTTGCTTCTGTCGGAGCATTAGACGGACCAGTTGCTTCTGTCAGAGCGTCAGACGGACCAGTTGCTTCTGTCGGAGCATCAGACGGACCAGTTGCTTCTGTCGGAGTGTCAGACCGACCAGTTGCTTCTGTCAGAGCTTCACACTGATATATTGGTTCTGTCAGAGCCTTAGATGCGTGAGATGGGAGTGTGTCAGAGAGGACAGCAGGTGGCACCACCTGCCCAGTCAGACACAGACTCCTCTCCATACTGTACTCCTCCACTGGTCTGTTCTTCAACAATTCATCTTCCAGTAAATCACATTCGTCTTCATCATCGGAATCATAAGAGTATATATTAGCAATGTGATCACAAATACTTTCATAAGGTCCATATCCATAGGGTGGATATTCAGGACTGCCACAGTAGGCACTGTCCTGTGGGGACACAGCTTCCTGCACAGACACTTGTCCTGTGTCCTGTAATTGTCCAGTATCTTTGACGACATTTGTCCTCTTCTCAGTGTTTGGCTGGAGCCCGGATGGACGGATAATGGCGATGTCCTTCTCCCGTTCTACATTCTGTCTGGCTTTCCCCCATGCTAAACAACACCTGCTCGAGCTCTGCTCCACCACCTGTCTCAAATCACGGTAGCGTTTCTCCTCATACAAGCGGGGTGAATCATTGGTAGGTAAGGAAGAATCGAGAGAAACTTGAGAGTCAGTGTTCTGAAACAGAAACCATGACAGGTCATGAAACATATTTTTCAACACACGTAACGGCTTGCCTTCCTGATTATAATCATGAAAAAACCTCTCCGAACGGTGAAGCATTGTTATGAAATCATTCTTTCTATCAGAAAGTATACAGCTGAAGATAGCTGAATTATTCATAACCAAGCAACAGAGGCTCGTCCAAGTCATAGTGAACAGAGGGCATGCAACTAGGCAGGTATCAGCCCGTATCAGAATCAGAAATAAAGATAGAATGAGAATTACCGGCTCCATGCTGGATGGATTCAAACATGGGAGACACTGACGTTTGGTGAAGCTACAATGCAAAAAGCAACAAAAAACATGGCACACACATTAATGATACAGTCAGCAGGTAGTTAGGCAAACTTTCTGTAGAACAAAAAATGCATACAGAACTGTACCAAAAACTACAAGCCAGCGCAGGGGGAAATCAGGGGCATGACTTGTCCATCATAGCATGACATTAAAAATGTTGCAGGATGAATTATGGTAAGGAAGATTTTTAACAGGTTAAAATAGGGTTCCGTCTAGAATACGAAAAAGAAGTGGTCCGTGGACCCATGTGGGTTAAATATTTCGGGTCCAATCAGATTAAATACAGGTAAAACAAAATAACATTCAAAGTTAGTAATAGATCCATTTTCCTCTTCATTTTCTTGAATGGATGCACTGACATAACTCATTAAATGAGGATAATTATATCCACTTTTAAAAGAAAGTGAATCAGTAAATGGAACTTCAAAGTAAAATCTGTATTTGACAGGAAAACCTGTATTCAAGTCTACAATCATGTTGCTTTGTATTTCCCCCTATGCTTCATCATCAGTGACTGGGCTTATCCAGTTTTGAGTGGCAGTTTTGATGTTGTTTTGCGATGACAATGCTTTATTTGGGTATACGGACCCACCGAATGCAGCATATCAGATAATCAAATAGGTGGCTTGTAGATGGCGGCCCCATAGATGATAAGAAAACAACCTTTGCTCGAATATCAGACTGCAATTTATATTTACTGGACCCAGTAAGGGCTGAGACAAGCATGTTATGGACTCGAACAACACCAAATTCTGCCTCCAAACCAAATATTTTGCGATGAAAACGCATAAAAGTGCCCGAGACGGAACTCTGTACAGACATCCTAATTAACATACATGGAGTGTATGGAATGGACAGCAGAGGTAGAAAATGACCGTCAACAAACTGAACACAGTTAGTGTATTCTGATGGATCTGTCATTGAAATAACCTGCAATGGAACACTGAAAGCAAGTGGCCATGCGAAAGGCTGAAGTGACAGAGGTAAAAGCAGGGTAATGAGGAACAACGCTGACCTGGGTGACCTCCGAGGGTCTGTCGAGAGATGTGCTGTCTGGCTCTGCGTACCCCCCGCGGAGTAACTCCTCGCCGACATTCACATCCTACATTGAATTAGTAATAGTCATATTTACAAAGAAAACATCGCCATTAATGAATCATATACCACATTTAAATTCAGTTAAGAGTTATCACAAAACACAGGGTGCTTACGGTAGTGGTGCTGGTGTCGACCAGTTCAAGGGAGGTCATGTGGAGGTCGTGGTGATGAGTGTAGCCAGTGGCTCGAGCCATAACCACCTTCCACTTGGCAACATGCACCAGTTCCTCAAAGCGCTCGATGGCTTCTTCACTCCATTCGCCCCCTCCTGCACATAATATGCAATATACAACATACATACACAGGCTGCACTGAGGGGAGGATTTTGTGAACAATTAAAGTCTACTCACCACTGGGTTGGACATGGGCCAATCTACACTCCATCGCCTGGAGGGGCAGAGTCAGGAAGTCACTTCTGACACACAGACAAAGAGCTAGAGGTGGTGGGGGTGGGGGGGGGATGGGGGGGGGGGGGTATGTGACAGGAAGCATTATGATCACTTCATGGATGTACACGTTTTTGTATCATCCTAGATTCACTACGTGATAGCTAAGTATAATGTGTGCGTGTATGGTGAGAGCCAAGAGTGAGATTATATGACCAAGATGGAGGTGCAGAGCAGCCCAATCAGAAGTCACCTTAAGGTCATCACAGCATCCCTGGAAACCAGGCTATTGTCTCCAAAGTCTACGTAATACACATCAACTTTGCCGTCCTGGAAGCCACAGACACGAGCTCTGTACCACTGGTGGTCGCCCGGGTACGTCACGGCCACAATATCACCCTCTGTCAAACTGTCAGCATGACGAGCCTGGTCACACAACGTCACAAACCATTACATCACCACCTCACACACCATCATGATACATCATGACACATCATGACAACAAAACAACCATCATAAATCATCACAAACTACAGTGTCACACTTCTTATAATACACCATCACAATGTCACGTACGAACAAGGGCTGACCTCATCTTGACCTCCTTGCACCATATAAGTCTAGTCCTACATCAGTTATAGAGGAGAAGCAAGTGGCTACCAATCACGTGTTACCAAGTACCTGGGTGAATTCAGGATGACTGTAATAAGTTGTCATCTCAGCAACCAAGGTATCGAGCTGTGTGGATTTACAGGTGAGCAACTGAACCCAGAAGTGACCAGGATGTTCCACAGCTGATATATACACCTCCATGAATTCACCGTGCGTTGGCCACTGCTCCACCCCAGCAGACCCAGTGCTCAAGGCCGCGCCTACAATACATCAACAAACCATTACACACTAATTCTAACAACGCTGCAAGTGGACAATAAAGCTGATAGCAGCTGAGTCACCTGGCACGGTGGACCCCTTCTGGCCAGCCTCCTCGTGGTCTGCTGCCCGGTGATGTCTAACTTGTCGATTTGAGGCAGCGACAGCCATCTTGGCTTGATGTATCTCCTCCTCATTCACTGCATCCTCAATGAGGCTCTACAAACACCCGGTCAACTTGTCTTAGCCCTCAACAGCCAACATCCCCTCCCATCCAGCCAAATATTCCCCAATATGAGAAGTTATACTGAATGATAAACAGAAGGTTACCTTTGCATTTGCAACAGCCAGAGGGAAACCTTTGATGGTAACTTTCTTGGTATTGTTGGGACCAATCTCATCTGACCGATCAACAATGATACGAGCTCTTGAAGATCTGGTCATGAGTCGAATGTTGTCACCGCTTCTACCTGTAAACATCAACACTAATTAGCACCTCAAAAAGTGGGCCTTATACCATAATGTAACACCACCTGGCACAATAAGCATTATTCCATCACAAAACACTGACTGACATAGTGAACGTTATGACATCAAAAAAACCTATTTGTTATATGATACATCATCAAAAAAATTTCCAATATTATGTCAGAAATTAACGTGCCTTTCGATTCTATCGTATACGCCAGTAAAACTGAGAACGACAAACATGAACTGCTGCCAAAACACAGGGCACTCAAACATCATCCTCACCAATGATCCTGCCAACAGCTTTTCGAGGTACGTAGATGACTTGGGAGATAATTTCTGGCTGGTCAGCGATGATTTTACGGATCATGAGTTCTGCGTGCTGAGCACTCTCATGACTGCCGCGGATCACGACCAGTCTCTCGCTACACTCACCATGCTCGTCTTTAAAGTTCACTCGAGCGCCAGATGTCTCTTGAATCTTAAGTTAAAAACATAAACCTAGGGAATACAGTAGAAGAGGACTAGCACTGGCGACACGATTATGAGGGTGATGTCCTCCACAAAGAGAATCCAGGGAGCAGCAGCTGCAGCATTTACCTTCATGACTAACGAGCTTATTACCTGTTTGATCTGCGCTCCGCCTGAGCCAATCACTGCTCCTACAGCATCCCTAGGCACCTTCACTTCGATGACTGTTTGCCTGGATGACACGGTCCTTGTCCTCTCTACTTCCTCGTCCTCATCTAAACACAGAGCAGGTGCTTGTTTCATCCAGGCAACAAGAAATCAAGGAACAAAAATTCAAGGAAATGCAACAGAAGCTTACCCTCCTTGGGAATCGTAACAGCTTACCTTCCATGGGAAATGCAACAGAAGCTTACCCTCCTTCGGAAACGTAACAGCTTACCTTCCATGGGAAATGCAACAGAAGCTTACCCTCCTTCGGAAACGTAACAGCTTACCTTCCGTGGGAAATGCAACAGAAGCTTACCCTCCTTCGGAAACGTAACAGCTTACCTTCCATGGGAAATGCAACAGAAGCTTACCCTCCTTGGGAAACGTAACAGCTTACCTTCCATGGGAATTGCAAAAGAAGCTTACCCTCCTTCGGAAACGTAACAGCTTACCTTCTGTGGGAAATGTAACAGAAGCTTACCCTCCTTCGGAAACATAACAGCTTACCTTCCATGGGAAATGTAACAGAAGCTTACCCTCCTTCGGAAACGTAACAGCTTACCTTCCATGGGAAATGTAACAGAAGCTTAACCTCCTTGGGAAACATAACAGGACCTTACCCTCCATGGGAAATGTAACAGGAGCTTAACCTCCTTGAGAAACAACAGGACCTTACCCTCCATGGGAAATGTAACAGGAGCTTATCCTCCTTGGGAAACATAACAGGAGTTTACCCTCCATGTTAAAAATGTAACAGGAACTCACCCTCCATAAGACTTCGCATGAGGAAGTAGAGAAGGATTCCTGTGGCTGGCAACGAGACCATCAGCGCCACCTTCTGGGTGGTGCTGAGTTGGGCCAGACGGACCATGTTTACTCCTCCCCTTCTTGGATCACAATAGCAACCAAGCTCCTCCAAATAATAAAGTGTCTTCAATGCAGAGATTTTCTCTGACTTTTGAAGTAGCTTCTAAAAAGTTCGCTGGCAATAGCTTCTTCTTCACAACTTACGCCAACCAAACCTGAAAACAAACCATTATTAATATAATTAGAGTCCAGCCATCTGGATAGAAGTTTCTCAAAAGAAAGATGATTGTTCAAGCTCAACATCTATCATACACCAACCCCACATCCACTTCACACAATCACTCACTCCACTTCACACAATCACTCACTCCACATCCACTTCATACAATCACTCACTCCACATCCACTTCATACAATCACTCACTCCACATCCACCTCACACAATCACTCACTCCACATCCACACAATCACTCACTATACATCCACTTCACACAATCACTCACCACACATCCACTTCACACAATCACTCACTCCACATCCACTTCACACAATCACTCTCCTCATATCCACACAACTACCCTCTCTACACAATCACTCACCCCACATCCACTTCACATCATCACTCATCCCACATCCACCCTTACCAACGCCTCAATCACCTCACACAATCACTTAACACAATCACATACCCCTCCATCACCTCACTCAATCACTACCCCCCCCCCTTACACCCCACACTGTACGGTGAGATTCTAGACTACGACGATGAAGAGACGACAGTTGGTGACACTAGAAGGAATGTCTGCAAACGTCCAAATACTCATCGAGTTTGGAGATGTTCCCCAGTAATACGCCTAAGCTGTGCTTAAAACGCAATAACGCCTGGAACAAACAAGCGCGTCTTTTGGCACTGCATCAAGTATGAGTGCGTGAGGCCGCGTGGGCGTGGACTTATCTTTCAAACTTCAGCATCCCCTACTCAAGGTTCTCGATGAGTTGCCAGGTAACGCATCGACGACTTGCTCACAGTTGTTGGGGCAAGAATAGTGTGGAATAAACAGAACTTTATACGTAATACACCTACTTAAGAGGCCATACAGACATAGCACGATGGGTTGGTAGGCGAGGAGATTAGCTCGCGGTCTTGTACGCCCGGAGAGCACTTCTCCAGAGCTCAAGGTAGCTAACTGATGATACGAACTTGACACTAAACCACACCAG
The DNA here is from genome assembly GCA_034190875.2 of Urechis unicinctus. NCBI lineage: Eukaryota > Metazoa > Annelida > Polychaeta > Xenopneusta > Urechidae > Urechis > Urechis unicinctus. Next base: position 76,496,337 of record CM067350.1, on the reverse strand, counting down.
CTATTGACATATCAAAATCACCTGCTCACTCCAACAAACATTTGGGCAGCTTAAGTACATTCCTTCTTCCCGATATGACCCAAATCACTCCTCTGCGTCGTACTGACATAACACACAGGACGGAAATGACACCACTGGTGTGCATGGGACACAGGCAAACGGTGGGGGTCTCTAATGTCAATCGGTTGGCTAAAGAACACAGGCGCTAGGAACATAACATCTGGCCTACTCTACGTACAACAACGAAAAAATCTAGCCGCTCGGAAGTCTGAAATGAGTAACTGAGCGAGTAGATTCAGCGCGCTCCCAGGGCACACTGTTTTATCGCTGGAACGGATGCCGAAAGCATCCGAAATGGTTGACATAGATGCGATTGAATCAATCTGTTGACGTCAGTAGCATCTTGGCTTATGGAAACACACGCAATACGTACTGAATCACATCTATGTTATATGAAATCAGAAAAGTTTTCGTAGACGGTTCAAGGTTGATGCTTTGGTTCCACCACGCAAGCTATTGTTATGTCTGTAACAACAGCTGGCTGGAAACAATTGGCTTACGATTTTAAAGCAAAAACATGACACACAGTGACAGAAAGTGACAGAGGACATAAATTGTATGTAAGTTTTTCAGAAATTTTGGCCTCAGTTTGTCGTCCTATGACTTTCAATGACAACGCAGACCAAATTCAATATGCTCAATAGGCATTCTGATACACCTCTGTCATTCAGGTATTACCCAATCTAAACCTGACAGACAATCACAAATATCATGTATTAGATTTAATAAATATGAGCCACGCGCAGATCTCTCCATTGGAAGTCCGGCATTTATGATAACGCGCCCACTATGAAGTCCGGCATTTATGACAACGCCCCCACAAAAGGGTTCGACATTTAGGATAACGCGCCCACTATGAGTACTGTCATTAATAATAATAATAATAACGCGCCCTCTATGAAGCCTGCCATTGACGATAACGCACCCACTATGAGGTACGCTATTAATGACAAAGTACCCGGCATTAGTGATAACGCGTCCACAATGAGACTGGCTGTGATGCTGCGACACAATGCCTGCATAATTAAGCTTTATGCCATATTGTGGTCTGTTGTCATATTGTAGTCTGATGTCATTTTGTAGCTTGATGTCATTTTGTAGTTTGATGTCATATTGTAGTCTGATGTCATATCGCAGTCTGTCATATTGTAGTCTGATGGCACATTATAGACATGTCATATTGTAGTCTGATGTCATAATGTAGTCTGATGTTATATTGTAGTCTGATGTCATATTGTTGTGAGTCATATTGTAGTCTGATGTCATACCTTAGTCATATGGTAGCTTGATGTCATATTGTAGTCTGTCATATTGTAGACAGATGTCATATTGCAGCTTGATGTCATATTGTAGTCTGATGTCATATTGTAGTCTGTTACATTGCAGACAGATGTCATATTGTAGCCTGATGTCATATTGTAGTCAGTTACATTGAAGACAGATGTCATATTGTAGACTGATGTCATATTTTAGACAGATGTAATACTGTAGTCTGATGTCATATCATTGTGAGTCATATTGGAGACAGATGTTATACTGTAGTCTGATGGCATACCTTAGTCAAGGTAGTCTGATGTCATATTGTAGTCTGTTTACATTGTAGACAGATGTCATATTGCAGCTTGATGTCATATTGTAGTCTGATGTCATATTGTAGTCTGTTACAGTGTAGACATATGTCATATTGGAGGTTGATGTCATATTGGAGTCTGATGTCATATTGTAGACAGATGTCATATTGCAGCTTGATATCATATTTTAGCCTGATGTCATATTGTAGTCTGTTACATTGACAGATGTCATATTGTAGTCTGATGTCATATTTTAGACAGATGTAATATTGTGGTCTGTCATATTGTTGTGAGTCATATTGTAGACAGATGTTATATTGTAGTCTGATGTCATATTGTAGACAGATGTTATATTGTAGTCTGTCATATTTTAGACAGATGTAATACTGTAGTCTGATGTCATATTGTTGTGAGTCATATTGTAGACAGATGTTATATTGTAGTCTGATGTCATATTGTAGTCATGGTAGCTTGATGTCATATTGTAGTCTGATGTCATATTGTCGTCAGTTTCATTGTAGACAGATGTCATATTGCAGCTTGATGTCATATTGTAGTCTGATGTCATATTGTTGTCTGTTACATTGTAGACAGTTGTCATATTGCAGCTTGATGTCATATTGCAGCTTGATGTCATATTGTAGTCTGATGTCATATTGTAGACAGATGTCATATTGCAGCTTGATGTCATATTGTAGTCTGATGTCATATTGTAGTCTGTTACATTGTAGACAGATGTCATATTGTAGCCTGATGTCATATTTTAGACAGATGTAATATTGTAGTCTGATGAAATATTGTAGTCTGATGTCATATTGAAGTCTGATGTCACACTGTAGTTTGAGGTCATATTGTAGCCTGATGTCATATTGTAGTCTGATGAAATATTGTAGTCTGATGTCATATTGAAGTCTGATGTCACACTGTAGTTTGAGGTCATATGGTAGCCTGATGTCATATTGTAGTCTTATGTCACACTGTAGTCATGTCATATTGCAGTCTGATGTCATATTATAGTCTGATGTCATATTGTAGCCAGATATCATATTTTAGACAGATGTAATATTGTAGTCTGATGTCATATTGTTGTGAGTCATATTGTAGACAGATGTTATATTGTAGTCTGATGTCATATTGGAGACAGATGTTATATTGTAGTCTGTCATATTTTAGACAGATGTAAAACTTTAGTCTGATGTCATATTGTTGTGAGTCACATTGTAGACAGATGTTATATTGTAGTCTGATGTCATATTGTAGACAGATGTTATATTGTAGTCTGATGTCATATTTTAGACAGATGTAATACTGTAGTCTGATGTCATATTGTTGTGAGCCATATTGTAGACAGATGTTATATTGTAGTCTGATGTCATATTGTAGTCATGGTAGCTTGATGTCATATTGTAGTCTGATGTCATATTGTCGTCAGTTTCATTGTAGACAGATGTCATATTGCAGCTTGATGTCATATTGTAGTCTGATGTCATATTGTTGTCTGTTACATTGTAGACAGTTGTCATATTGCAGCTTGATGTCATATTATAGTCTGATGTCATATTGTAGTCTGTTACATTGTAGACAGATGTCATATTGTAGCCTGTCATATTGTTGTGAGTCATATTGTAGACAGATGTTATATTGTAGTCTGATGTCATATTGTAGACAGATGTTATATTGTAGTCTGATGTCATATTTTAGACAGATGTAAATCTGTAGTCTGATGTCATATTGTTGAGTCATATTGTAGACAGATGTCATACCTTAGTCATGGTAGCTTGATGTCATATTGTAGTCTGATGTCATATTGTAGTCTGTAACATTGTAGACAGATGTCATATTGCAGCTTGATGTCATATTGCAGTCTGATGTCATATTGTAGACAGATGTCATATTGCAGCTTGATGTCATATTTTAGCCTGATGTCATATTTTAGACAGATGTAATATTGTAGTCTGTCATATTGTAGACAGATGTTATATTGTAGTCTGATGTCATATTGTTGTGTCATATTGTAGACAGATGTTATATTGTAGTCTGATGTCATACCTTAGTCATGGTAGCTTGATGTCATATTGTAGTCTGATGTCATATTGTAGTCTGTTACATTGTAGACATGTCATATTGCAGCTTGCTGTCATATTGTAGTCTGATGTCATATTGTAGTCAGTTACATTGTAGACAGATGTCATATTGCAGCTTGATGTCATATTGTAGTCTGATGTCATATTGTAGTCTGTTACATTGTAGACAGATGTCATATTGCAGCTTGATGTCATATTGTAGTCTGTTACATTGTAGACAGATGTCATATTGTAGCCTGATGTCATATTTTAGACAGATGTAATATTGTAGTCTGATGTCATATTGTTGTCTGTTACATTGTAGACAGTTGTCATATTGCAGCTTGATGTCATATTTTAGCCTGATGTCATATTGTAGTCTGTTACATTGTAGACAGATGTCATATTGTAGCCTGATGTCATATTTTAGACAGATGTAATGTTGTAGTCTGATGTTATATTGTAGACAGATGTCATATTGTAGTTTGATGTCATATTGTAGCATGATGCCATATTGTAGTCTGATGTCATATTGTAGCTTAATGTCATACTGTATCCTGATGTCATATTGTATCCTGATGTCATATTGTTGACAGATGTCATATTGTAGCCTGATGTCATATTGTAGCCTGATGTCATATTGTAGTCTGATGTCATATTGTAGCCTGATGTTATATTGTAATCTGATGTCATATTGTAGTCTTACATTGTAGACATGTCATATTGTAGCTTGATCTCATATTGTAGCCTGATGTCATATTGTAGTCTGATGTTATATTGTAGTCTGATGTCATATCATAGTGTGATGTCATATTGTAGTCCGATGTCATATTGTAATCTGATGTCATATTGCAGACAGATGTCATATTATAGACAGATGTCATAGTAGTCTGTCATATTGTAGCTTGATGTTATATTGTAGCTTGATGTTATATTGTAGCCTGATGTCATATTGTAGTCTGAAGTCATATCATAGTGTGATGTCATATTGTAGCCTGATGTAATACTGTAGTCTGATGTCATATTGTAGTCGGATGTCAGGTAAGGTAAGTATAGGGTTAAACGTCAAACCAACGCTAGTGTTTTATATGGTGCCAAGAATACGAAAACGAAAGGATGAGAAGAAATCGAGGATTAAAACATACAAAAAAGTGGGCTGATGTTATATTGTAGCCTGCCACATTGTAGTCTGGTGTCATAGTGTAACCTGATTTCATGATAAATTTCAAACTGGCTGAAGCCTGAGGCAGTCCTAGATGTGAAGCGTTGGACGAGCGAGTAAGAGACGCACATGAGATCCACACAAACGTACACGTGCTGATCCAGGCAGTGGAGAGGTACAGAGGAAAAATGCCGCATTCTGTGACTGTAGTGAACCAACAAAATCGATCAAAGGATCAAATTTGAATGTGCCTTCTTCACGTCGAGTCAAAGCGCAAGAACCAACCATTTGTTGATGCGCGATGCGACAGACGTCAGATTTCACTCACGTGAAGCACTGGTATTTATAATGGCAAGTAGAACCCAGCACAAACGTCTCTGGGCTGGTGAGGTGTGAGACTGATGATTGGGTTAAGGGGTTGGGGGTGTCGTCGATGACGTTTATCCCGCAAAACGTCACCAAACACAAGAATTCACCTGCTGTCCGATAATCGCCCTCCCTTTTGAGTTAGGCAGACGAGATCGTTCCATGCGTTCCCCGGTTTGGATTTGAGTTTATGTTGCCAGACGCCAACGAGGGATGTTATCTGCGCAGCAACATGGCTGATCCGATAATTCTGCTGATTCAGTCTTAATATCCTGGCAGTGAGAGGTGATGTTGAGGGTGACCCCGCCCGTATGATTTCCGTCACTGGGGTGTCGTGACCGCGAGCTTTAGTCTGTATAAGGATGCCCAGCGCGCAAACACGTGTAACTTCGGTAATAACCTTCCTGACAAACTTGGGGTCACATACGCACCTCGAGGCGGCAGGTTTCTGCTGAGCAGGAGAGGCAGCCAGCAGCCGTCTGGGTTGGCGCGGCTTATTCGCCGGGGGTGGCGTACACACGGGGCTCATACGTACATGGGGTGAGGGGAATGGTTTTCGACATGCCAACCGTCAAAGGGACATCCGAGTCGAGCGGGGCGGGGTTGGACGGTCGAGCGGGGAACACCCGGGACACCGGGACAGTCGTGAGCACGAAAAGCCGATCTCGCGTTAGTGTGACAATCTGGTCGTGAGCACCAGCACCCTTCCCTACTGCTGTCTTGTACAGACCAGGGCATCAGAGCAGGCTTAAGCGACAACTCCACACTTCGTATTACATTAGCCTAACGTACTAACAACTGAAAAGCGCTGACCACCATTTTCAAATGAGTGGACTTGTTACTTGCACTTGCATGTAACACAGAGACAAACACGCGGCATGATGGGGACCGGACGGTTAATGGAGGTAAAGAGGAAGCGCCGGTTAGTGGTACTGGTATTGACAGGCCGACGGTACTCACGCAGAAAGTGGTGGAGCCCGGCGCGCGGGGAGACCAGGCGGGTCCCTAGTATTTGCTGCGTCTACAGCTACGTCTACCCTTCAACTGAAGCTTCCTGAGGCACCCACAGCCAACAGAAGAGGGTGGGTGGGAGGCAAAAGGAAATGCTCTACCAAACCTCAGGCAGCTATTAGCGGCCAAACCCAAACCGTGAATCAGCTGGGCGGCAGCCCGATATCAGCTGGCTGGCCTCTAACGAGCACGCATGGGAAGTTAGAGCAGCATTACCGGGATCCTAACCTGCTAACTGTATGCCACCCATAAATAGTTAATAAATGTAAATATCCTGCCTACATCGCTTCATGATAATATAAAATCCAGCAAGTTTTCCGTTTTGATTACCTCAACTCTAAGCGAATGAAGATGGGGACGTGCATGCTGTCTCAGTCGGTGCGAGGGGGGGGGGGGGGGACAGCCACACCAACCACCTCATCTTTACCTAACCATCTCACCCCTCCACCACCTCATCCTTTCCCGCCACCTCATCACTCCCCCAACACCACACCCCAACCACCTCATCCCTCCTCCACCACCTCATCTCTCATCAACACCTCACCCCTCCCCAACCACCTCATCCCTCCACCACTACCTCATCCCTCCTCCTCCACCTCATCCCTCCTCCACCACCTCATCCCGCCTCCACCACCTCATCCCGCCTCCACCACCTCACCCTTCCACCACCTCATCCCGCCTCACCACCTCATCCCGCCTCCACCACTCATCCCGCCTCCACCTCCTCATCCCGCCTCCACCACCTCACCCTTCCTCCAACACCTCACCCTTCCACCTCCTCATCTCTCCTCAACACCTCATCCCGCTTCCACCACCTCATCCCGCCTCCACCACCTCACCCATCCTCCACCACCTCATCCCGCTTCCACCTCCTCATCCCTTCACATCATTAGTATTTTTTGTGGCAGATTTAAACATTCATTTATGTATATATATGGTGGTTTCCATTGGCCTGATTTGTGGTGACAGTTAATCATTATTGTGCAGAAAAGTCGAACAGCTTGTGAGTTAGAACCAAATCTGTCACAGCCTTGTACTGACTGACCCTATCAACCCTGCCTTGTACAGTTATGAAATCACATGCTGTAGGAACACTATTCTCCTTTAAAGGAATATGTTGAATATTTCTTTGTTGAAGTTAAGCATTATTCTCTTTTTAAATAGTCCACTATTTTTATGGCATGTAATTCCATATTATCTATCATTACTTGACATCAATGAGTGATACACGATTGCTTCAACAACATCATCGACCAACGCTGACATGCCTGGGTCGTATGCAAGAGGTTTGCTTCCAAGACCATAGGATTTCAAACTGAACTGAAGAATAAACTTGTTCTTGGAAAGCATGATCTGTCAGTGGTGTTGGACCAGTCTGAGGTGTCTGATATCCCCCAGAATTCTTGGTCCCTTGCACCGAGCAAAATATAAATATAGGGATGTATTAAGAACGAATGACAAAACAGTCAAACAAAAGCTGATTCTGGCATTAATTTGGACTAATTTGGTAATCACAGGTATGATAGTTAATCTCATATTGTGTATTGTCAGTGGCTTACTTCACATATCCGGCTAAGTCCGTATCCTACCCTAGATGACTTAGTTAAGACGGCAAATGACGTAGTTGACTGAAGTGTTTCACAAACGATTTTGGTATTCGACTATGATTAGCCAACTACGTGCGTTTCCCCGGGATTCCCCAATTTATGTCCGTGAGTGGCACTTTGAGTTGATGGTGTTAGCTTCGATGAGTAAAATCGTTCAGCTACCCTGTTTTATTCTCCACCTCTGCGGCTAATCAATACAAGGGATGAATGTTAATGAAAGCACCTGTAATGGCCAATTTTGTTGAAGCTCTCTATATGATATTTGGATACTTTGTTGAAAACCTTGTCACTATAATCGCTTACGATAAACATATCATTGGCTATCAGCTTTGCTTGATTGTGTTATAGTCATAAGTCTCAATAATTTCGCGCTGCCAGCCAGAGGCCAAGACATTTGGCTGCGTACCTCACAAACACTGTTGAAACCTCATCGAGGTCTATTACTTAGTTTGAAAAAAGATCAGCGGTCGTAGGGAAGGGCACTCAAAAACAATCATAAAAGAATTATTACTTAATATTTAAGTGCATAGACTATAATCGGTCCAAACTGTGCCAGATTGAATATGATGTGATTTGAGTTATGTTCACTGATCCAATCTCTTCGTCTATACTTCAGTGATTACTAAGCTCAATAATAGGAAGCTTACCATACAGAAATGATAGTTATACCACATTCCGTTTCAATGAAAAGTGAATGATAAAAATGCATTTTTCAGCGATTCATTCCCATTTATGTCCAGTTACTAATTTGATTGGCTTGTTACACATTCTTTCGTCTATTCTTGACACCTAGTCACATAGATTTCACAAACACCATTAATAAAGCAAGCACACCTTATTGACTCGACGGTGTCAAATCCAACAATAGCAGTGAATCAGTCAGTCGAGTTGATTCTACAACTTCATTTTGATGATTTTGGGTGATATACAACGTTTAATAAGGGTTTTACACTTGAACTTAGCCGACTACGACTAATCTTAGCTACGTAGCAGGCTTACCGTCGACCACGAATAGTCATCTAAGCTGTTCGTGAAATGCAATTTAGTTGGATTGTCGGCTAACCATAGGCATAGTCTGCTGAGCATGATAGCCGACTATGTTATGTTCGTGAAATAGGCCACTGGTTTTATCGCATGTTTTGATGGTAATGAACGGTTTGCACCTATAATCACGAGTAATGTATTCAGCTGACAGTGACATGGTATATATTTTTATTACCGTCCGACCGGGGCTACATAAATTCCTTAATTTCGTTAGTTTATCGCCCAAAAATTCTAGTTACTGGTAAAAATTATTGATTTAATGTAAATATTACCGTGGGTGTACACTTAACATAATATACACTATTCTGTAAGCGCTCATTGAACAATGGGTTAGAGTATTTATCATTCCACTAACCTTTCTCCACACTTCGTTCACGGCAGCACGAGGCTCGGTCAAAATACCTGTATATGGAGAGCGGTAGTAATATTAACACAATAAAAAACCTGAGTCATTTTCTCTCAAAGAATTCACAACCAGGATCATACAGAATATACAAAAGCACATACAGCATACACTAACCTGTAATTTACTGTGTAATTGTCATTCTATATCAGGAAATTGTCAACGGCCTAGCCGACCAATACACACTATACAATTTGAGGGAACCGGTAATCCATACAATCGGGCTTGTCGCGGGAGGGGCCACAAGCAGCTTTAACAAGGAGTCGGCAAAAGTGTAACACGCTAAGTGTGCTGAAACCAAATTGGCCCAGTGTACTTATGCGGAAACTCATCATCAATCACATTGGTTTGCATTGGAATTAACGGTTAGTGTTTATGGTTTTAAGAGTTTCTTACGAACATCATGCCTGTGGACGTGCGATTCTACATAGACTGTAGGGCTGGTTGTCTTAAAAGCCACAGTTCCAAGGCCAGATGCATATGTGGTCTTGATATGCCCCCTCGCATGAGAGCAATAATTCTCCGTTATGGAGTGCTAATAATCCATGATTACAGCATGGCGTTATATACTCCGCGAGTCGGCAGTGCGCACTAGCGATGGATACAACTTCTGGTTGCTGTTTAGTGACCATTCCTCAATCAATCAATCCCCTCAACTGCTACACTGTAGTGGTTAAATATGAATTGTTCGTCGTATTGGTGAAATTTTTATTGTGCTTCCATTGAAGTTGCTAAAATGCCTCGTTTACAACCCGTTCGTGTAATTGGGAACACCAAATCATCGATGATTGTTCCATAACTGCGCATTGACACAGCCTCCGAACTTGGTTTACAAAAGTATTCAAATTCTGGATCAGTGACTACACATGAGGAATTCTACCATTTTCTTGAATTAACGCTCAAAATCCGCCCGTTTTCAGTTTCGGATGTATTGTAGCGTCTACCGTGTGTCATATATGGGGTTAAAATTAACATCCCGTCAAAAATAAGAAATCGAACCTTACAAAGGCAATGAACATAGCTGGGATCAGAGATTTGACTCGAGTTTTGTTTATGTCATTACTTAACGTGTTGGGGTTTTTTTAAACAGAATTTTGATAATTTATTTTAATGAAATGCACCTTTAAAACCCTAACACAGTGGAATAAATATACATTATTTCTTATTCTTGTAAAAGTAGAAGGAAATAGCTGTGTCAAGACCTAGATGAGACCAGACTGGAGAAATTGGTCAGCAGATAAAGGTCAATAGTAGTTCTTTCAGAACCAGGGAAAGACGTACCGGAAAAGGTTCAAAATTGAATATCTATTCCTGGGGACGCGCCAATCAATGGCAATGTGTTAGTGCCGATGTTGTCTTAAATTATGACGTAATTTTAGCTATAGAAAAGACGTGGAGTGAGAAGGAAGTTGTCACGACACCTGGTGTGCTCTGTCAGACATTTTGTTTAATGGCAGTCGTGTATCTGCAGGCAATTTGATAAACACCATGTTGTATCCAAGTATTCATTGTATCTTGGTTGGGGGACGCGTGGTGGAATAGGGATTTGGAAATGCCAGGGCTTGTGTTTTGTTCCTCAGATACTGGGGTAGTAGAATACACAGTGACCGAGTGAGTATCAATGTGTTAGAATCAAGTCCTGGATATAATTATTTGTGTTGATATAGGGCCACTAAGTGATCCCATCCGACACCCACGTAGCGTACAAGGGGTCCCGATAGCATTGCTATACAAGATAATGACTTTTGACTACTTGAATTTTACCCTTATATGTTTTTCTAGCAGGCGACTCATACATATATTGTAGCACCAGTGATTCTCTGAATAACCATGACTAGTAAGCTACAGCGAAATGGTGATAAGGAGCCAGTTAGAACCGTTATCGGCGATATGACGTCACACTTTGTAGCCCTATATTGGCATCAGACTGTAATCCACGTTTTTTGTCACCGCTGAGCATAAGCGAAACGCCACCGCTGATCTGCTATACAACAAGATACACCCAGATGACGAAGGTCAGAGTCAATGTGCTGGAGTCCATGTTCTATATGGCCCGATAATCTGATACTCGATCGGTACTCTGTCACCCTCGATCGCTTTGAACTAAGCATTGCGCAATCAAAGGGCATCTTGATAAGTTCCTCCGTCGCCTTAAAATTTCTTCGTGCTCCTGTGTGAATATTTTACTCCCTTAGTAAAGGTGAGTGTACGACGCAGATAACTTTCAGCTAGCGGCACCGCCGCTATGGACAAGTCATATACCATATAATGCCAAGTAATGTCATTCCGACCCATCCCAGCATTGCTCTACAAGATGACCACATTTTGTCCTCAAAATATCTGACCATTCGTCCATTAATTATGGCCAAGTGATTCTATATATAACCCACCGGTGGCATGACCAGCTGATAGCCGTCGGCAAGCCGTTCATAGTGGCAAGCCGTCGGGCCGACAGTGGCCCACCGATAACTCATCAAGTAATTAAAAATGCCTCAAACTAATATACAAAGAAGAACAGCAACACCATATTTTAATAAGTTTATTAAGAAAACTAAATTTCTTCCGCAGAAGACAAATCGTTATAATCAATAAGTGCAGCGAGCCTTGTCATCTGTAGCTCTTCATTCTTTTTCTGAAATCAAGTAGACATGAAGATTTTTATTAACAATAATTTTTTTTATTATTTATATATATCTATATATATATATATATATATATATATATATATATATATATATATATATATATATATATATATATATATATATATATATAAATACACCTCCGCTCCCCTCTTACCTCCCTCCCAGACCCTACGCTGCCCTTCCCAACCCGAGGATACCCTACCCTACCCTGCCCTACCCGACCCGACGCTGCCCACCGCTACCCTACCCGACGCTACCATACCCGACCCGACCCTACGCTGCCCTACCCGACCCGGCCCGATGCTACCCAACGCTGCCCACCGCTACTCTTCCCTATCCGACGCTACCCTACCCAAGCGCAACCACCGTATGCCACGCTTGGGACGCCGCGCTCTGGAGTCTGGTCGCTTGTGACGGGCGAGCTAGGGGGCTAGGCATGGTGCGTCGGCAATGAGAGTAGTTAAGCTATTCAGGGCGTCAACATTTCTTGTTAAAATGGAAATTTATATTGATGATGGTTAAACTCAACGTTATTGTACATAAGTGATTAACGCGCGGTATTAATCTTAAAGCTTGGGTACGAGTTGGTCTGGGTACGAGTTCGTATGGGTACGAGTTGACCCTAACTCCTTAAATCCAACTCGGATAAATTTCATGAAAAAAACATTCAAATAAGATAAGATAAGATAAGATAATTTATTAGCCCGATTCAGGAATTTGCTTTACAGTCTACAAACAAACACTGACATATGGTTACATACGAGACATTATACATAGACACAGTGCAGGCTAATTAGACATTATTAAAAACATGAATCGAGTATGGCACAAAACTATGTTGATATCGTTTTGTGCGGCATGAGATGGCTCTCAGCCTCTTGTTTTATCTCATGGTTGTATATGAGCTATTCAGAGGGTGATCAGCGTTAGACATTATGCTTTCCACTTTTCTAACTACATAGTTTACATACAACATATCAATACTACAAATATCTTGACTCATCAACTTAGCAGCTTTTCTGCTAATTCTGTTTAAAATATATTGGTTGCCTTTACTTGTACCAGACCACCAGGTGATAAAATTGCAAGTTACAACACTTTGAACAATGGCTTTGTAGAAAAGTTGAAGAATAATATTATTAACACTGAACGATTTCAAAAGACGTTGGAAATATAGACGTTGTCGGCATTTACTGTAGACCTTATCTATATTCAGAGACCATGACAGTTGGTCGTCAATGATGGTGCCTAGATATTTATAGGAGTGAACAATCTCAGCTTCTGACCCTTCGATGTTTAGTTGCTTATGGCATCTTTGATTTTTTCTGAAATCGAAAACTAGTTCTTCGGTTTTTTTGACATTTAGAAGTAGATTATGTACATTACACCATTCAATAATGTCTTTCACTTCATTGGTATAATCCTGCTCATTATCCTGTGACATTAAGCCTATGATAGCAGTATCATCAGCATATTTTAAGATGTAACAATTGTCATGTTTAGGAATGAGATCATTTGTATAAAGTATAAATAGAACGGCTGAAAGCACACAACCCTGTGGTGAACCAATATTTAACACAACTACAGATGATGTTTTTCCGTTCACATATACATACTGCTTCCTTTCAGAGAGAAAATCTAGAATAAATTTACATATGTTAGTGGAAATGCGATGAATACTAGATGTTTTCATATCCCATGTATTATCTTAATACGTATCTAAAATGGATTGTACTGCAACTCACCTAACACAGTAGAAGTGATGAACACTGAGCGATTTTTTCGAAATTCCAAATACCCGCCAACATTCCGCGACTGAACTAAGGTTAAGGTCGTTACTAATTTGCAAAGATATTAATAGTTCACATATACATACTGCTTCCTTTCAGAGAGAAAATCTAGAATAAATTTACATATATTAGTGGAAATGCGATGAATACTAGATGTTTTCATATCCCATGTATTATCTTAATACGTATCTAAAATGGATTGTACTGCAACTCACCTAACACAGTAGAAGTGATGAACACTGAGCGATTTTTACGAAATTCCAAATACCCGCCAACATTCCGCGACTGAACTAAGGTTAAGGTCGTTACTAATTGGCAAAGATAGTAATAGTAATATGTTGGAAATAAGGCTAGAGCCTGTAGATGCAGCTAGATGGCGCGATGGCAGACATTCAGCCGAAGTCGAGCCACCGTTGGGCCGCCGGTGGACCGTCTGCTGAGAATTGCCGACGGTAGCCACCAGCGGGCCGATGGCGTTGTGTTATCTGGGCATATATATAAAAGGATATATATATAAGATTATATATATATGTGCCAGTGAGTCTTATAAACCTAAGTACACACAGGGCTTTGGAAAAAAGAGTTGAAACTCAAAGCTGCTGTCCGCCGCGATTTAAATGCTTGGGACCTTTGCTGCGTGTGCCATTGCCTGGCACTGCCAGTCGAGTTTGATTGCGAAGGACATAGCACCGTCATAGCTATCCAAGGTAATGCAGCACGTTTCATTCTGTTCAATAGATAATTGAACCAACCAGCGCCAGTTCTCCGTCGCGTCAATTATATAACTTGACCTATATACTGGTAATGTTCACCACCGATGATGATTTGCTGAATTCTGACCATCGAGTTGCACGTTGCCGCCTCCCTCGTAACCAGTGGTAACGGCCCTCCCACCACAGGCGAATACTATATGCCGTTTTGGTGTCTGTGAAAGTAGTTGTTTGTGGCTGAGCGGTGACGCGTAAGTGCAATTCGGCCAAACTTAGTGAGTTTCTCGTCCCTCTGTAGTGCGCAAGTGAGCTTTTGGGAGACTAAATGTGTAGGTGTGAGTATTATAATAATATTCACGTTCCCCCTGCCTCCCCCATTAATTATCAGCACGATATGGCCTGCGCTTTATCCCATTGGTTGATGGCTAACGAGTCTACACCCCATGCGGGCTCGTTAGGCCTCTGGGGAATCAAACGCCCGGGGTACAATATAACCAGCCCCTCACATCATCTAGTACCCAGGGAAGCTTCATTGTTAAAAACCTCAATAAAACCCATAAACAACTCCACTCCTGGACTCTAGCTAGTCCCACTCCACTCCTGGACTCTTGCTTGTCCCCACTCCACTCCTGGACTCTGGCTAGTCCCCACTCCAGCAACCACAGCAGCAACAAAAATATGCATTCTTGTGGTGTGCTCATTTTTGACTGAGTATGTGCTGCAGTGTTATATGTATGGATTTGTAGGATGTGATTATATGCTGTATGTGTATTCTCTATTCTCTTTGTAGTATGTGTATGTCAATGCATCTTGTGTGTGTACATGTATTTGTTTACTAATGGATGTATTTATGTTATTTAATATATTAAACCCAATAAGTGTTTCACTTTACATTGCAGAGAAGAAGAAATCCAGCTGAAAGATGTGGGGAATGTTGCTTGACCTGGACCCAGTTGTCTTGTACCTGGCATTTTCTGTAGGAGTACAGTATATTCTCAGGTCTAGAAGGAGGAGAGAATTGCCAACATCAGCAGTCAAAGTCGGCTGCGTTTCCAAGATCACAATCTATCCATTTAAAGGAAGTTCTGGTGTGGACATCTCTGAAGCAAACTGCTTGCACAGTGGAATCACGTGGAATGGGATTTTAGACAGGTGAAATGGAAAAAACTAAAAGATTTTCTTATCTAAAATTAAGTATCACACAATTGTCAAATATCTCGCCATTAGTGTGAATGACAAGATTGGTTGTCGTGTGATGCATGTAGACAGTGGGCAGTTATTGATCCGAAAGGCCGGCTCACGTCATCCAGTGGCAGCTACAAACTGACTACTATTATCCCTTCGTTTGAACAACGCTGTCTATGTCTTGATGCTCCTGGCATGGAAACTCTGAGGCTACCATACGAGATGTTACCAAACAGCCCTCAGATCAAGTTTGTGTTTGTTTATTTTACCCATTGATTCTAAACATATTTCCAAAAAATATGTGTGATAGTCTGAAAGATGAGAAGATGTGACATGGCTGTCTGATAGATGAGTTGATGTGACATACCTCTCTGATAGATGAGTAGATGTGACATAGCTGTCTGATAGATGAGTTGATGTGACATAGCCATCTGATAGATGAGTTGATGTGACATAGCCGTCTGATAGATGAGTTAATGTGACAAAGCTGTCTGATAGATGTGTCGATGTGATAAAGCTGTCTGATAAATGTGACTGTCTGATAGATGAGTTGACAAAGCTGTGATAGATGTGTTGAGTCGTAGGTCTGATAGATGAGTTGATGTGACAAAGTCGTCTGTCTGATGTACATAGCTGTGTTGATTGATGTGATAGCCGTCTGATAGATGAGTTGATGTGACAAGCTGGTCAATATTGGGGTGTTCAAGTTGTCAATTGGGTAAATTAGACCTTTACATACGAAACAGATGTGTCATGGCACACATGAAGAGCTCCATAAAGGCATATGATTGTGGAGATGAAGCCAGCTCTTGGATTGATCAGGTGCTCCAGGACGGCGTCAAACACCGTGTTGTCTATCATTCACCTTTACTCAGCAAACGGCAAGTTGAGTTGGCCCGAAAACCAGGGCTTCGTATTGACCCACAGCCTGGCCCAGCAGACAAGGTCAGCAGGGTGTACATCGCAGCTACAATTTCTTTTCAGAGGAGAAAATGTTTAATAAAACAAGCTCAACAAAAAGAAACCATGTTGTGAGGATTTTGCAGATTGGATTTCAAAACGAAAGGCCATTTTTGATGGGCACTGATGCTTCATTACACGATTTGAACAGTCGCCTAGAAGAACCAATTTCGATGAAACGATTTCGGCCCAATTTCGTTATTGAGTCATATTGCCCTGCATTTGATGAGGTTAGTTAATTATCAGCTTAAATACAATTAAGGTGCAGCTTAAATATATCATAATTATCCACACAATTCTTTGAAATGAACCACAAAAGGAAATGTATGGCTTATCCATTTAAATGTGATTTCTTCAAAACATTCATTTCCTTTACATACTAGCTGTTATTTATTTCAGGACAATTGGAATGAAATATTTATGGGATCGTCGAAATTTACAACTTTTCAATTATGTGACAGGTGAGATCCTTTTGCACCAAATAGTTGACTCTACATTGCTGTTAAAAATGGTTGCTGTTAAAGATTGTTGTGTTAAAGAGGGTTGCTGTTAAAGATGGTTGTTGTTAAAAACGGTTGTTGCTGTTATAGATGGTTGTTGTTAAAGAGGGTTGCTGTTAAAGATGGTTGTTGTTAAAAACAGTTGTTGTTATAGATGGTTGTTGTTAAAGAGGGTTGCTGTTAAAGATGGTTGCTGTTAAAAATGGTTGTTGTTAAAAATGGTTTCTGTTATAGATGGTTGTTGTTAAAGATGGCTGGTGGATCACATAAATGTACTTTAACCCCAAGTACAGATGATAAAGGCTAAGCATTAAACGACAGGTTGGATATTCAATTTGATACTGCAATTTCAGATGTGCTGTCACCACAGTTGTTCCTGTTAAGGCCATTAGTGATCCGCTTGGCGAGCCTCTGAAGACTCTCCGCAAGTGCGTTATGTTGTATCTTTACGTGTAATTTATTAGACCTACCACCATGGTAGGTATTGAAGCACCTAATTGTTGGCGAAAACATCACACATATACTGTCGCCAGATATTGTTCATATACAATGCATTCATTACTGCTCATAAAATTCGATATACATTCTTCTTTTTTTTTAAGTTGACTATTTTGTCATTCCTGCAGATACCGCAAATTGGTGAACGGTGGGCCGTGTTTCTGTACATGTCTCTTGGCTGAGATACCTGGGAAAGTGGCAGTTGGAGATGCGGTTTATGCAATCAAACATTCATCATTAATCAATTTCTAGCCTAAATTGTACTACATTGATATGGTGCTGTACACATGAGAAATTATTTTTTTACTTCTTCATGAATTGAACGGCTTCCTTTAACCATCTATAATTGGTATTTCCTCAGCAGTAATTGAAAATAAATGTCTTGCTTTATTGACTCAAATAAAAATATGGCATGATTTATATATTTCTATGCGTTAATGGTTATATAATCATGTAATCAGCTCACCCTTCATTAATGAAGGATGATACTATTATAAAGGAATCCACAGGTCGCACTAATATTAGTGCGACCTGTGGATTCCTTTATAATAGTATCATCCAAGGTTTAACGCACTTCGTTTCAGGTTTGGAGTTTATATGGTGTTTTTGGTTTTTAATTAAGTTCTAACGAATAAGGAAACTGCCATTAATAGAAACTGCATAGCTTTAAGTATCTGTTATCATAGATGTGAGGTATGTATCTTTCTTTGTTCACAACACTGAATTCACTTGATATATTTGTTTTATGACGTTTCCCTTTGAAAATTAATCTGTTTGATACATCGCTGTTAACCTCTATCGACAGCTACAGGCCAAGTAACAACGTATATATCTTCCCCGGTAGATACTTGTTAGTGTAGTTATGGAGGATTGCTAATCAAGCATGCCTGGCGGGACCTAGGCAAGGCACTCGCCCCTGGTGTTTTTAGGATCTGATGCCACCTTAGGCAAAGAAACTCCGCCTCTGACAGCTCAGCGCTATTTACTACTTTCGATCTCTCACATCCGAGCTGTAGAAGCGAAGAGCCGCCTGGGAAATTTTGTAGGTTCCGAAGTCAAAATGACAGATGAACTCGCTAAAAACTTACCAAAGCCCTCCAAGCAAAAAAATTTGTGACAAAATGAAAGATTATATGACAAAATGACACGAGGACTGTTTCTATTACTAAAGTTATGTCTAATTGTTCTGTTTGAGCACTAAGATACGGCACATCATGAAACTTTGTTCAAAAACTCAACTTGGCCGACTCCCACAATGCAACATAATTGAGTCAATTCTCGTTAATTCGCTGTGATATCGGTCATGTTTTCGATTCGCGCGGTAGCCATGTTGTAGGTATGTGGCAATCCCAAGCGGTAGGCGTGGGCCGATGTCCGCAGACCGCAGCTTGGGTCTCTCGCTTATCCCGCGCAGGGCGATCAATGATATCCTGGCTACGGATTGGCTGTTGTAGAAATTTCCACAGGGAATTCTTCTATTACGTAGATGGAAACCCCTATTTTCCCCTCGTTTTCGAATTTTTTGATTCCGTCGCGTCATTGCGGAGATATGGAGATTTACAAATTGTCGTTACGTTTCGACGCTCCAAAACCTAATTTCTCATGCATAGACATCATCCTAAAGTTAATAGACGTTTAAAACAACATTTCATTTAATAACTGGCCAAGTTTCATCAATATTGGTGGCAGGCAACTTGAGTTATACTTAGCGGAATGTCCCCATGTACATCAAGCAATGCGTCATTTCGGAGATCGCGATTATAACAGTTCATTAAGTTCCATCGCATCAAAACCGTCTTTCTCACGCATAGACATCATCCTAAGGTTAATAGACGTTTTAAACTACATATCATCTAATAACTGGCCAAGTTTCATTAATATTGGTGGCAGGAAACTTGAGTTATAGGAATGTCCCCATGTACATCCAGCAATGCGTCATTACAGAGATCGCGCGATTATAAAAGTTCATTAAGTTCCATCGCATCAAAACCTTCTTTCTAACGTATAGACATCATCCTAAAGTTAATAGACGTTTTAAACTACATATCATCTAATAACTGGCCAAGTTTCATTAATATTGGTAGCAGGAAACTTGAGTTATACATATAGGAATGTCCCCATGTACATCCAGCAATGCGTCATTACGGAGTTCGCGCGATTATAAATTTTTGTTAAGTTCCATCGCATCAAAACCTTCTTTCTCACGCATAGACATCATCCTAAAGTTAATAGACGTTTTAAACTACATATCATCTAATAACTGGCCAAGTTTCATTAACATTGGTGGCAGGCAACTTGAGTTATACTCATATGAATGTCCCCATGTAGATCCAGCAATGGTGGAGGTGTCAGCTGAACGTCGCAAAAAGCGGCTGCGCTTATCCCGCAATGTTAAATGTATATTTTTAAAACTCGATAAAAACGATAGTTAAGTTTTCTCCCATTCTCGTTTCAAAATATAAATGACGGTTAATGCGTTTTGTCAGAAGCGGATAATTCAAACCTATGGACGTAATAGTCGCCTACCGTGGTGGACAACATCAAAAGCGCAATTCGTCACGTCGCGCGCAACGCACCATGGCGCACTAAGCAGCTCAGAGCTGCCGAGTCTAGATCAAAAGGATCCAGCAACGGACAAACTGTCTCTGTCTCTGTTCTTGACTGTATATAAGCTGACCCTCACTCATCTACATTCATATAACCTATACGGTTAAACCATAGGCGACCGAAATTGCAGCTCTTCACAATCTGAACATTTCCTTGAAGCGAAAAGTTCTTTTAAGAACTGAACGTCACTTCCTTGACGCGAAAAGAACTGAAAGATGCCTCCAAAGAAGAAATTCTGTAAACTAGCAGAGTCTCGGCCTGGCATAGCAAGAAAGCACACAGAGGAGAAGTTTTCCGTCCTTCCTTCCAGTTCAGTCAGTCCATTAAAAAATTGACATGTGCTACATCTATACCTGACATTTGGGAACAGCTGTACTGAGACTGAGCGACAGTTGAAGGAGGCGCGTTTTGCAACAGCTCCTGGTCATTCTTTAAATTGCGATATCAAAAGACTAGTGTCACAGACTCTAGATAAATTTAGAAAGTTGAGTGACCACAAAGAGTTTGAAAAATTCTCCTCTGTTTGTGATGAGGAGTTCTCTCATCTGGTTTATTCTACTGAACAAGATGACCCACATCCAGAGCCTGGGAAAGAGATGCCACGGATGAGTGGTACTCCCAGCTGTATGTAAGATACCAGACAAGAGCCAGATGAAGAGAAACACAGTCACCCTACACCCACCACTCCCATTGCTTGTGTTCTTCAACAGTCACCAGTACCATCCTCCAGTGTGTCCACACGAAGTCATAACACACCGCTTACTCCAAGAAAATTACGATTAAAAAGGCAGCTGCTGTTTGTGTCCCATTCAAGTGCCAAGGTAAAGCATGAACTGAAAGGTGAAATCAAAGAATTAAAGAAAAAATTGAAAACACCCAAGAGAGTCACTAATCAGGCAATCCAGAGGAAGATAACCATCATAGCTAGGAAAGATCAAACCATGCAAGTGAGGGATGCTAGAATTAGGAAACAGTTAGAGAAGAAATTGAAAGAAGGTGGCTTGGATGCAGTGGTTAAACAGTTCCCTGCAATATCTGTGAATGATACAGATAGGAATAGGGTGATGGATTTGCTTGAGGGAAGAGTGATTGGAAAGAACATTGTTCATGTTTGGGATTTGGATGGTGAACTTCAGACATATAATGGGAGAATTGAGAAATCATGGGAGAGTAAAAGGAAGGGAAAATTGTACAAAATTGCATATTGGACTGAAGACCAAGAATACAATGATGCACAGGATACTGATGTTTCTGTTTATTCTGCAGCCACTGATTTGTTACTGGGAGAACTGGTTATTTCTGATTGAAAAATGTTGTATAGACTACTCACCTGACTGTATATTGCTGAATATATTTTTCTGGGATAATGTTGCTGTACATAGCTGATCATACATATGCCAACTCTAGGATATATTAATTATGTGTTTCTTTACTTTTCAATAAACCTTTCTTGAATTTCTTGATAGCAAGGCACTTGATATATTCTCACATCTCTGGCCATCAGACTGGTGTTGATAAAATTTCCGCCCCTTTATTAGCTAATAATTTTTTAACTAATAAAGATATGTAAACTGATGTTATGTTGAATAAGATCATGCATATCATAGCAGAGACCCTATTCTCAATGTCCTGAAAATTTCTTTGAATTATCTTGAAAAACTAGAAAGTTATGGCTAATTCATTTCCCGGATCACACTATTTTGGCCTAGTCAATGCAAAACAGAGGGACAAATTAATTAGTTTTCATTGGACTAAAATCGACATAACTTTCTTATTTCTTAACATATTTTAACAATCTTGGTGTCATTTTGTTTCTTTTATTAAGCTCTATCAGAATGAAAAAATTCAATTCAATTCTAAAATAGTTATTTTTTTTGTCACATACCTACATGTTGGACAACAATTTTAAAATTGTGTTGGATTTCGTTGATTCTGTTGATTAAGGAGTATGACTGTTGTTGCACTCTAGGCAAGATTTAAGGTAAGACATTTATGGATATGAAAATCTATCTTTTTTAAACTGTCCCTTGTCTGAATTGTGAGAGGGAGCAAATTTGCTTATAATCCTCGAGATTCTGCCATATGGACCCTCACCCCTAAGGTGGCATCAGATCATAAAAACACCAGGGGCGAGTGCCTTGTCTACAGAACGTCGTTCACTCGACCATATCCGTGTAAGTAATCATAACGGTAATTAAATCATAATGTTGGTGGCTATCCTGTTTCACGTCGATGACCAGTGGAAGCGTTTGTAGTACGTAATTGAACGTTCCGTTGTATCTCGCTCCACGATGGGTTTCATTTACTACTAAATCAGCAATATATTCGCCAATCACGTCTCAAATCTCATTGCTGTTCATATTGTGGTACATTCGCTACCCCTGCAATTCGTTAATTGTGTGTATTTCAACGTCGCGGAAACCTCCCCGACCCCCAAAAAGTAAAGAAAACATGGATGTATGCCGTTCTTGATGACGATATAGATATGAACATGGACAGAAATGAACAATTTGCATCGACGATCAATCAAGTCTCATCACCACCTTAAATGGTTACAGTACGTACCTCGTCACGTGCTGAAGTTTATTTTTAGACTGGCCGGCGCATTCTTATCTTGCTATATCTGTAAGAAGTATGTGATTCAACTCGCGCATTATCTAATAGCCGATGACGGGCGAACATGGGCTGCACATTAGCAGGAGAAAGATTGTATTGTGTACAATGTGTCTTGTTCCAAGAATGTCAGCATGACAGTTTACCTAGGACCTAAAGTGACCTACTGAGGATCGTGTCTCTTCAAGTACCGCGGTTCTACTGACGTTAAGCCCTTCCGACCGACCAAAGGCACGTGAGAATCCTGGGATGTGCCATCTCATATTGTGCATATTATTTTTATTTATTGACTAGTGTAATCTCAGGAATATAGCCCTCGCTGATCCTCTGTTTTACGTCGACCCTATCTGTCAAAGCTGTTGACCAGGAAGTGCTTGAAAGTGTTGCGTCCATCTCCATGGCATGAATGCTGCCAGAGCTGATGCACAGGTTTTTACTGTTGCCCTCGTTATGTCAGCTTTACATACAGGCTTGAGCCAGTGCACATCATAATTGATTGTAGCTTAATCACCATCCACATGCCAGAATGGATACTTTACCAGACAGCTTGTTGCTGAGCATTTTCTCCTTTTTGGGATATGACACATTATGCCTCGGAGTGCGTATGTGCTGTCTCAAGTGGCGCAGTCTCTCTGTGGACCCAGCACTCTGGCGGAGGGTTGACGTCCCTAGCCATTTTTCTGATAAAAGACTCTACATGCTTTTGGAACAAGTGCACCCCTATGTGGAGGTATTGGAGATGAGCCAGTGCGACAATATCACAGCAAGTGGCTTCCTAACAATATCTGATCTCTTCTTCCCCAGATTAAAGCAACTGTCAGTTCCAATTGCAAGCCATTTAAATGACAAAATTTTTGTTAAATTGGCTGGTATGTGTCCAAAACTTGAAGAACTGGAAAATGTGTCTCCAAACTTTGATGATACGTGCAACCCTCTATTGTGTCAGATGCTCTTCAAAAGTATCAAAGTTGTGCATGATCGCCCAGTGACAACTTTTGGTCGGATTCGAATGAGAGCAGCAGTGCAGAGTGACGAAACTCGCCGTACCACATGGTCGAAGTATTTAGAAAAATTTGCTGATACCAGTGACAATGTCAGTCAAATTGAAGCCTATAAATGCAGTCGTGGTATGGGGTTTTTGGATGAAGCTGGAATAGTTTGTGTGGGTAATCTCTTCCCCAACATCAGGCACTTGGAAATTCGTCATTGTTCTATAAATAACGCTGGACTTCAAGGCTTTTTTTGTGCCAGGAATTACAAGGGACTGTTTCGGTTGATAATGGACAAACCTGGAGATGACATTTGTGATGATGGTCTTAAACTTATTGCTGATTATTGTCCCGATTTGTTTGTTTTGAAACTAAGCAGGTGTCCAAATATCACTTCTATTGGTATTCAATATCTTGTATCTAAATGTCACAATATAGTAGAGTTGCACTTGAACAATTCTTCCTCTTATCTTGACCCACAATTAGCTGGTTCTGATATTGATGATGCTTGTCTGACTGTGATCGGTGAAAATTGTGTAAATCTGCTTTCTTTTAGACTCTTTTACAGCAGCAAAGTCACTTTCCATGGTCTCGGTAATCTGCTCCAGAAATGTCATCGTTTGCATGGCCTGATGCTATTCCAGTGCAGTCAGATCAATGACACATGTTTAAAGATCATTGAACGGTGTCCTCATTTATTGGGTTTAATCCTCGTCAATTGTGAAGGAGTAACCCCCCGAGCCCTCATGAACCTTATCATTCACTGTCCTAAGTTATCTACATTAACCTTTTTCACCAAAGAAAAGAATTTCCTAAAAGATGTCAATCAACTCTCTGAGGATGTTTTCCAAGAAATAGATGCTGAGGATAGTCAATTCCATCCCAATGTCATCCAGAGATTGACTTTGAGAGGTGTTGGTAGCAGTTTTCTGCAGCTGATCACAGTCATGTGTCCAAATTTGAAATTTCTTGACTTGAGAGAAGGCTGTCTGGTGAGCTCGCACAGTATAATAAGTGTCTTGGAGAGTTGTGAGCAGCTTAAGGAGCTGGACATCTCTTTCTGTCACTTGTCAGACCGGCAGCTGCTTGACGGCATTGCGTCCCATGGAGCCTCTCTATCCCGTCTCTCATTAGGTGGGTGTGGCTCAGAGAACCTCAAGGACGAGTTGTGCAGTATAATTGCTTCATGTCCAATGCTTAAAATGATAGCTCTTGATCTTTCCGAATGGTCAAATCTCAATATTGATCAGGTGCTGGATTTTGCAAAGAAGCATCATGGGGGAAATGCTCATTTGTATTATGAGAAGGGCTTTCAAGGAGATGATGGCAAGTTTGTTGAACTGCTTTTCACACCAATCAAATACCTGGATTCTGTACCAGGCTCGAAGATTGCAGCATCAGGTATTGACAAAGATGATGTCACTGACGGCATTAAATCAGCAGATGTCGTTTGTGAAGAAGACACAGAAGCTGTCGGTGAGGAGGGCAGCGGGAGTCTAGATAAATACATTGATCATTTAATCAAAGAATGAAGTTAACGGTGTCCCAAAATCCCTGTGACTAGTGAGTAACAAATCAGGTTAGTTGACCTGAAGAGTTGTTATGATGTAATAAATTCTTGCCTCCTTTATGAGACCCCAACTGTTGTTGCAGTGACATTTTACTGTACAGTTTTGACATACTTTGCCCTTTTGATTTTTATTTTGTTTGTTTTGACTGCCAATAGCTACTATCCTGCAATTCAGCTATGTCATTTGAATGTGCAATATTTCATTTTCCATGTTGACATTGTCTTTGTATTGTTCTCAAATTACATAATCCGTCCTCAGTTATTTTTTGTGTTTTATTTGCTTTAACCTTGAAAAGATTTCAACTTATTTTAATAAATCTGAATACTACCTCTCTTGGCTCTTGTTTATTTCCCAGCCATAAAAATAGAGGACTCTTTAGGCCTTCAAATAACTTTTCATTGCAACTGTTACACCTAAAAATGGCTAAATAGGATGAAGGTGATCCTGCTGTATGTTAGCTAGCACGAGCTGGGAGAGCGTGATCAAGAAGTGAGAGGCTTGTCCTCCCCTGGCGCTGGAGGCTGCTCCAGCACCTGGTCCAGTAAACCAAACTCTTTGGCCTCCAATGGGTTCATGAAGCGATCTCGCTCCATACACGTCTCTACAACATCAACAAATCTCACAATAGTTTTCCAGAAGATTTCACTTAGGTACTCAGTAAAGGCATTTGCACTAATAATAGCAGCAATCTTGAGGCAAAGGCCTCTAACATTATACAAACACCCCTCCCATCTCTAGCCACATACCTACACACTCTTAAACTTCTAGCCTCGTCCCAACACCCCTCAAACTTTAAGTCACATCCCTACACCCCTCCACCTCTAGTGTCGTCCCTACACCCTCCCACCTCTAGCCTTGTCCCTACACCCTCCAACCACTAGCCTCGTCCCTACACCCCTCCACCTCTAGCCTCGTCCCTACACACCTCCACCACTAGCCTCGTCCCTACACCCCTCCACCTCTAGCCTCGTCCCTACACACCCACCACTAGCCTCGTCCCTACACCCCTCCACCACTAGCCTCGTCCCTACACACACCACCACTCTAGCCTCGTCCCTACACCCCCACCACCCTCTAGCCTAGCCCTGTCCCTACACCCCCCCACCACTAGCCTTGTCCCTACACCCCTCCACCACTAGCCTTGTCCCTACACCCCTCCACCTCTAGCCTCGTCCCTACACCCTCCCCACTACACCCCTCCACCACTAGCCTCGTCCCTACACCCCTCCACCACTAGCCTCGTCCCTACACCCTACACCACTAGCCTCGTCCCTACGCCCCTCCACCTCTAGCCTCGTCCCTACACACCTCCACCACTAGCCTCGTCCCTACACACCTCCACCTTCGTCCCTACACCCCTCCACCTCTAGCCTGGTCCCTACACACCACCACTAGCCTCGTCCCTACACACCTCCACCACTAGCCTCGTCCCACCCCCCACCTCTAGCCTCGTCCCTACACCACTCCACCACTAGCCTCGTCTCTACACACCACCTCTAGCCTCGTCCCTACACCCCTCCACCTCTAGCCTCGTCCCTACACCCCTCCACCTCTAGCCTTGTCCCTACACCCCTCCACCACTAGCCTTGTCCCTACACACCTCCACCACTAGCCTCGTCCCTACACCCCTCCACCACTAGCCTCGTCCCTACACCCCACCCTCCACCACTAGCCTCGTCCCTACACCCCTCCACCACTAGCCTCGTCCCTACACCCCTCCACCGTCCCTACACAGCCTCGTCCCCTACACACCCTCCCCTACCCCCCCACCACTAGCCTCGTCCCTACACCCCTCCCACCTCTAGCCTCGTCCCACCCCTCCCCTCCCTACCCCCTCCACCTCCCTACCCTACCCCCCTCCACCACTAGCCTTTGTCCCTACACCCCTCCACCACTAGCCTTGTCCACACCCCCTCCACCACTAGCCTCGTCCCTACACCCCCTCCACCACTAGCCTCGTCCCTACACCCCTCCACCACTAGCCTCGTCCCTACACCCCTCCACCACTAGCCTCGTCCCTACACCCCCCTACGCCCCTAGCTCAACACACCTGGCCTCGTCCCTACACCCCCACCTCCCCTACCACTAGCCTCGTCCCTACACCCCTAGCTACCACCCCTCCACCACTAGCCTCGTCCCTACACACCCTCCCTACCTCTAGTGTCGTCCCTACACCTCTCCCCACCTCTAGCCTCGTCCCTTCACCCCCCACCACCACTAGCCTTGTCCCTACACACCTCTAGCCTCGTCCCTACACCCCTCCACCACTAGCCTCGTCCCTCACACAACCCCTCCACCCCTCCCTACCACTAGCCTCGTCCCTACACACCTCCACCACTAGCCTCGTCCCTACACCCCTCCACCACTAGCCTTGTCCCTACACACCTCCCACCTCTAGCCTCGTCCCTACACCCCTCCACCCCTCCACCCCTCCACCTCTAGCCTCGTCCCTACACCCCTCCACCACTGGCCTCATCCCTACACCCCTCCACCTCTAGCCTCGTCCCTATACCCCTTCCCACCCCCCCCACCTCTATCCCCATACCTATTATTTTAATCAGACCACCCTATGCAGTACAAATGTGATGTGTAAAGGATACAAATATGGTTAAAAAAAACCATCAAATTCAATAGCTACCTCAATAAACATTCTACTTTTGTCTACATGAAAATCAGCAAATTCATTTTTATAATTACCTATTTTTGTCAGGTCTTGATGTGTATGTTTCACATACAGATTATTAATTAGTTTTTTCAGTTTAAGGATCTCTTCCGCTTGAATCTGTATATCAGTGGCTTGGCCCTATTGACACAATAATAATGAAATAGAAAATGGTGCAAGACCCAATGGTCTGAACAGTGTTAAGTCCAAAACTAAGCTGTTCCACCCCCCCTGCAAAAAAACAAAACTAAACATAATTGTTGTTGATGTCAGCTGTCTGGTCAATGACCTTTTTGCAACAGAAGAAGCAGGTTAAACTATACATTTGATGTCACTAAATCTGTGTTGATTTAGTAACTTGTGT
Organism: Urechis unicinctus; assembly: GCA_034190875.2. Lineage (NCBI taxonomy): Eukaryota > Metazoa > Annelida > Polychaeta > Xenopneusta > Urechidae > Urechis > Urechis unicinctus. The sequence goes on along the minus strand of CM067350.1, from coordinate 76,467,956 downwards.
GTTATAACTTACTGAAGCTTGTCCAGAAGGCTGGTGAATCATAACACGGGAATTAGGCAAGGAGTGTCGCAGACCAGGGGTGCCAGCACACAGAAGTAGGGAAGCCATGCTGCAGGCCTGTCCTACACACCAGGTGGCCACCGGGGGGTGTATATACTGCATAGTGTCGTAGATACCAAGTCCTGCTGTCACTGATCCACCTGAATAAACCGTGCAATAACAATACACATATGTATCAGTACAATCTCTTTATCCCCCTGAGCAGCATCACTTAAGTGACTGAATTTAAAGGCAAACCACATATTTGCATGCTATCACTCAATTACAAGAAAATAAGAAATTCAATCAACTATAAATATAATTTTCACACAGATTATAACCCATGACCTTTCCTTATATTGCCATGGCATATTGTGCTCTATACGACTCTCACCTGGGCTGTTAATGTACATGTGAACAGGTTTCTTGGGACTCTCTGACTGTAAGAAGAGAAGCTGTGCTACTACAAGGCTTGATAAATCATCATTTATCTGAAAACAAGCACAGATATTTTGCCACCTGATTCTGATTCTCAAAATACCAATGAAAAAGACAGTTACTCACCGGGCCCATGATGCAAATAATTCGTTCTTTCAGGAGTCGGGAATATATGTCATACGCCCTCTCGCCTCGTCCTGTTTGCTCGATGACTATTGGCACCATGGGATACATCAACTGGTTTGGACCGCGATGTAAGCATCTTGTTGTACTTTTGTAGGGAATGCTACATTTTAAAACTGACCCCAGGGTCTGAAAATATACGAATAAAAATATTAGAATAGAAGACGTAGCTGCATTGTCAAAGGTCTGTGGGTCAGAAAGGTGTAGCCAGAAAATCATCAGTCAAGCACTCATGGTCAGAACTATCCGTTTGTCAGAGAACAATTTGTTGTGTTAACTCTTAGGGTGATAATGGTCTTAGCATGAACTCAAACAAATGATCATTTTATAACAGGGTCTTAGCCAGGATTTCCCACCTGCCCGTCCACACCACTAGCCCCTTCCCCCACACACCTGTACAGCCAAAACACCACCTTCGTAAAGCCAACACAAAAACCTTATCGCGATTGTGAAAGTTTGCTCCATGTTAACTTGCACTGGCACAAGCCTACACATGATCAGTGCAATATCTTTTGACATGTTCTGCTAAATAAAAAATCAAAGACCTCGAGTCAATATTTTACCAAATTTTGTTGTGAGCTTCATGCGTGAGCCAACAGTGCAGACAAAAAGTTTGTCATACCATGGCGAAAGTGATACCGTGAGGCATACATTCCAGAATGATGCTCCAATTCATTATTCTTACAAACCTCGTACATATCGTGTTTCATTATAGAAAAGGTATAAAATCGACATGGACTAGGACCTTATTCTGCAAGGAGACGAAGCTGCTTGTCACTCCATTCACCACCAGTAAAGTATTATGAAGCTGATTAAACCCAATGTGTCATAAATAGCGTTATCAAACAGAGCAGTATTCATCCTGATCGCAGATGTTGGGCCAGGGCGCTGCATCACGGTTTGTCTTTAAATAAGCTGTTAATACTGACTAGGCTTATTTCTTGTATCCGGCCTGCGAGACATGAACCGTCTCAAGGGTAAAATTCCAGCCCATCCAAATCGACAACCACCCGTCTAACGAACGGCTGGACGGGTCTCTGGCTTTGACCCTGGTTCATAATACTGAGGCTTAGCTAATAATAATGCTACTATTTATGTAACAGTAACTACTCCGCTGGTAATGGAATTCATACAGCATTAGAATGGAAATATGGATATGTACTTGAAGGTCACAAAATATGATTGAATTAACATTCAGGGTGCTTGCTGAATTATGCCTTCAATCAGAAATTCATATCATAGCCGATTAAAGACCAACATTTACTTAGAAAACAAAAGGTGGCCCCTTGAGATGATTTGCCATGACAGTGTTTGTTATTATTTTACCATACAGTACCGAAATACAGTACACTACATTGATTCCAACATAGTCGGACTATTGGAATTAAATTCACCAACGAATGCTTGGACAGCACGACTAAATGAATGGCAATATGGCTGCAGGATGATGTCAAACAAATGCTAGGCATTGATCTGTTTATACTTTGTAAATCAGAAGAGGAGAATTTACAATTATTTTATGAAATACCATACAATTTGGATACTAAGCTAATTATTGGTAGCAAGTTTCAATTTTGTAGACCATTTGGAGGGCCGTAGTTTAGATAAGATACAAGACTTTTTCTATGATCTGCGATTATAGGAAAGGATATAAATTACTTCAATGAAAATAAATGTGCACTCAAAGATTTATCGACTTGTGATTATCTAACTGATGTTTGGACGATAACCTCAAATTACGTTTCAAAGAAAACCTTGTTTGCACTGGTGAGCGATAATATAAATAATACATGATCAAAATCAATCTTGATGCAAGTTAACAGTTGAATCAGACTAGCACTCACCTGTGCTACTCTCGTAGCTACATGCATTGTTAAAGAGTCAAATAATTACACCTTTATTATTAAATTAATTTACAAGCGGCTTGACCCAAACTGAGCTGACTCAGTGAAATTGTATTACTAGAAAACATTACACTCAATTTCTTAACAATCTCATTTGGTGGAATACGACTTTAACTTGGCAGCTTCAATATTTCTCCATGAGACCAATTTATACTATTTATACATAATGAGACAAAAGACGGTATAAAAAAACAAAGACCAATGCATTGACCATTTTATTATTTCTTTCATTTACACCCTTTCATTTGCTTGCATCATAGATCATAACGCAATTTACACGTTATGATCGATACTTGCATAGGTTTCCCATCACAACAAGTGAAGAGATGATGATTAGCTGCGATATTTGTCCATATTGATGGCATTCTATGTCATCCCACTAATTTGTTTGCAACAATGAATGATTTACAAAATAAGTGGTAAGTAGTAACATCATGACACGTGGTTCTAGAGATATTGGAGTATATTACAAGTTGTGTTTACAGTGTTGCTAAGGAAATGAGCATTGGCCTTTTGGCTGTCATCATCTTTTGGGTTTGACTTTGCGTTCATGGGTCCTAAGGTGCTTACACTACTGCCCTCATCCCCTCTCTTGGAAAATGACCAATACCAAATGCTCTCGCGGCATTCGGTTTTTGATATATGTCCACTTTTCTATTTGCTCCAAATTATATATATTTGTGGTATTGTAATGATAATCATCTCTAATGATTTGTTATGTTTACTGTTGTCTGTCCAGCCCCTCTAAACCATCAGACATGTCACTGATACAAGCTCAGAAACAGCAGCGTCTCCGAATCAACAAAGTCGCTATTGTGCAAATGTTAAGGGTGGAACATGTATTGCCTGCACTCATTAAGCATGGTGTTTTTGACTTGGAAGATAAACTGCATATTATGTCAAAGAAAACAGGGCATGAGAAAGCCAGAGCTTTTATTGATTTGCTTCCTCGTAGGGGAAAAGAAGTGGACTGGTATGGCTGCTTTTGCCAATCCTTGAAGGATCCTGAAACCAGAAACAAAGAAGTAAAAGCAAAGTACGCCATTCTGATTGAATTCCTTAACAACAGCATCCTTCCTGCAAATCCTAGAATTGAACGACATTCAAATGAAAAAATGAGGATTCCGCATTATGATACTCTGCCCCACATAGAGTCAGAATCACCGGAGAAGAATCGCAGTGGATCAAAAGTGAAATTTGACCTTGCTGAAACAGCTGGCACTGAGAGCAGTACTTTTGGTGATGATGCAAAATCGATCAATGAGACACCATCATTTGAAACAACCGCTGGGAACAAAATGTCATATCCAGTAATATTTAATTTTGGCATTGAGTTAGTTGCCCCAGAAAACTTTGCTTCAATAATCCATGAACCCAAAGAACACTTTAATGCATTGCTTGTGTCAGTGGATCCTGATGACATTCTTCTTTTGGAGATGGAGAAGGTTGCATTGGAACGGGTGAAACAACTGGAAATATTATTTGCTTTACACAGTCGAGGTCAGCTTTCAGATGACTTTGTACTGTGTCTGTGTAATGTAGTGGAAAATGTATTTGGAGATTCCACTCAACATCACCTATATTTCAAGTACTTTCGTAATCTCAAGGAGAACTTCAACCTGGACATTCCCTCAAAAGTGGCTGCTTCTTTTTACAATATGGCGAGTGAAAGTGTGGATATTGACAATGATGACACAAGACAAGCTGTCTTCAAAATTGCCTTTGGAATGTTTGAGTTCTTCCATAATTATGGAATGTCCCAGAGAGCTGAAAATGTAATATATGCTCTGATCCATATTTTGTCACAACATCCAGGAATTGAGACATGGATGGCTACATGGGAAGCATTTGTGAAGCTGATGGAGATCCGTAACACTAACGTCTCATTCGTGGAGGCTGATTGGGTGTACAATGCCATCCTCTCGGTTTCACATCGCATCAAAATGATGTCATTTGGTCAAGATTTGTTGGACGAGTCAGCCATGTTTTGTGAACTCAGCAACATGATGAAAGAGCAAGGAAGCATTAATCCTGCTTATTCTTGGTCACTGGAAGCTCTCAAGGTGGTCTATTCTTCCAGATACAATCAGTAAATACATTGATCTTATATCGCTTGTAAAAGGCATTATATGGTAGGCCTTACAATTGTATTACTATGATGCATTGTGCAGGAGGTGGAAGCGACAAATGATAGAGGCATTGTGGAAGCATTGATATGTGCTCACAATCTTCCAGCCTTAGTTACCGTGTAAAGAAGGCGGAACACCTCGCCATAGAAGCTGTGAAGCAAGCCAGGTGAGTCTCAAAAGTATCCTTGATGCTGCTGCTGAAGGATATGTTATCACGCACAAAACCAACACAGAATATTGTATGCTATGAAAATTCACTTAGAGATTGCTGTCATTTTTATTTCTCTGTTGTACAAGGAAGCTATTTGGAAACAAAAGCCCCATCTATGTAAAAAGTTTGCTCAATTTCTGCAATTATTCAAGTGAATTTAGACAAGATGACATGGGTGTGGAAGTTGGACGGGTGAGGTTGTTTTCTTCCCATTGCATATATTATTCTGGCTTATATTGCATGTGGAAATATTATATCTATGAGCTGTTTCATTGATTATGAAGCATTTCTTTGTACCGTCACAGAAAGCTTTGGATTTGGCAAAGCAGTTGTTTGGGGTGAGTGATATCCTAGTTGCCCAGGCACATCAGACCCTGGCTACGGCTCTTATTGCCAAGGAACAAACAACAACGGAAGAATACCACGAACACGCTCATACAGCATGGAGGATGTCTCTGGATGTGCTAGATGGAGACCACCCTAGACTGGCCCTCTTCAGATACACATTGGGTAATTCTTTATGTTGGCTTGATTTGCATCAGTGAAGTTTATTGACAAGATGTCAAGCTGTCTTGTCGACAAATATCATAACTTTCGGTTGTGTTCTCAGCTAGGAGCTTGCTTTGGCGGGCAATGCACGGGAATAAAGAAACAGTGCTAGGAAACCTTGTTTGGGCTGAGACTGAAGCCAAAGCCGCCCTCAACCTCTTCACCCAACACTGGGGAGAGTACAGCTTAAAAACTGCCCAAACATACACACTATTGTCACAAATCTATGCTAAAATGGACAGGTAAGTCAGCGAATTATTGACAATTTCCTTTTAGTGAAGGAAGCTAATTTGGAGAAAAGATGGAGGCCATGTTTCTCTTGATATTGTGTTTTACTCGTGGTGTTTCAGATATGAGGAAGCAGAGAGCATGCTTTTGGCCAGTATGTCTGTGCATCGGTTCTCTGTGGCTTCTCAATCCAAACACATGTATCTTATGAAAGCATCACTTGGCATGTTCTACAAAACGATGGACCGCCCCCAAGAAGCCATCACGTTGTTGCAAGATGTTGTGGATAATATTGGTAAGAGACAAATGTATTTTATGCCATGCAATCACAGTTTGTTTAGTCTTAACATCTAGTGTCCTTACAAAATTAGCACAACAGGCCTACTTCCACAAAAACACAAAAAGGTCGAGATGCACTTCCCCAGACTCAAACATATACCCTTGGACAGATATCTAACACAGAGAATTCACCAAGTCACTGAACTGGGTATCCTAACATGGAGGCTCATTCACCCACAGGATTAATTCACGTCACCAATATAACTACAAATTCAGATATATGTTGAATACCTAAATGAATGAGGGTATTATGTTAAATTTAAGAGAAGATGTCGTAGAAGTGCACCGCAATGTTGTCATATACCATGTTTCTCCTGCCCACAATATATCTGTTTTGTGATGGATAGAAGGATGGTCGACCATTCAGAGGTTGTGGAATCTTGTGTAATATGATGATACTTAAACACAATCTGGGGCTCACACACATCATTCACTGACAATAGTGTTGCCCATGTTTTACTGACACTGTCCAGCAGTGTAGCATAGAAAGTGATGTGTGCACCTCGACTGCTGCATATGCTTATGAATTGCAATCTCTGCTAATATTTTGACCCACGGAATATTATTTTTTCCAGATTGTGAGGGCGTATATCTAAAGAGGGTCAATCTGGCCTTTGATGGCCTTATATCTCTTTTCCAAGCTCAGAATCACACAAAAGATGCAGAAACATACCAAGCTGCTATGACTGATTGGATGAGTCACAACCCCAAGTGTGATGAATGTGTATCCTGGGAGGCTCTCCATGCTGAGCCGCTGCCCTATGCAAGATGGCTGGAGGAGTTTGAGGGCGGCTCAACAAGAGCAAGGAAAGCATTTAAAAGAGGATTTAAAAACCTGAAAGAAACACTGGCAGAGATGGCTGGGAAACCTCAATGAAGAAGCGGACCCGCACATGGTTAGAACTTCTGGCTGTGGCCTCCATTGCCATGGTGATTGCTTATGATTATATAATCACTTATATTGAACCAAAGGGCTATGCATTATATGCTCAGTAAATTACCATTAATGTGCAGCTCCTCAGAAAAAAATAGGAACCATATCATTTCTCTGGTGTAATGTCCTAATGAAATAACCATCCAGGCCTTAACTGGAGTCAGTTTGCACATGGTCCTATCACCATTTAGTAGTTATTTTATTTATCTAGATGCTTTTTGAGATATTGATTTGTGTACACATATATAAACTTACTCAGGGGAGTTATTTGAGTGTACATGTACCCTTGATAGAGTTATTCGAGTGTAGATTTGTACACATACTCGAGGGAGTTATATTTATGTACACCTATGTTCATGTTAAATGTAATGTACTCATGATAGCCGAGTGAAGTAAATGGCTGGTTTATACCAGAAGAGTCGATGTAGTCGGACAATTGCTAGGGAACCTCAGATGAAAACCAGAAAATAAATGTCCTGGTCTGGTGCAATACAGTTTTTGGTTGAATATATAGTAGTTTATTGATGATGACCATGAATGTGTTAATGTGGGCTCGATTACTGACAAGAAAAAGTCAATAGTGAAAGATATATACTTGCACACATGTTTATTCATATACAGGGAACAGCTGAATATTTACTTATAATCATTGCCAGTTGAGACAATCTTTTTTACAATTTATTTGTAACTTGTGGTGTTGGCTTATAAACAATGGAGACAAGTGTTTGTGCAGGTAAACAATGGAGACAAGTGTTTGTGCTGGTAAACAATGGAGAAACAATGGAGACAAGTGTTTGTGCAGGTAAACAATGGAGACAAGTGTTTGTGCTGGTAAACAATGGAGATGAGTGTTTGTGCTGGTAAACAATGGAGACAAGTGTTTGTGCTGGTAAACAATGGAGATGAGTGTTTGTGCTGGTAAACAATGGGTGCTGGTAAACAATCTTTCTTCACTTAACATGGCCAGAAAGAAATTCCTTGACAGTCTAAAAGTGGCGCTAAACAGAGAATGGGGACAAATCCTTGTACATCATCGTTGATCTGGTTACAAAGTGACCTGAATCAACACAAAGGGGTTGTGACCCGCCCTATATTGAGACCTTAATTGCGCGTTGATCTGGCTCATGAAGCTGGCTTGTGATACGCACCCTTCGGTTCCATGTGACGTCATGGACATTGTAGTGGTCTGCATCCAATGAGAACACATTGAAGGTCTTCTGGAACTATCGGCGTCTCAAAAGTTCAAATTGGAACTACAACCAGCGCTTTTATCAGCTGTGTGTCTGCTTCCTCGTCGACTGTGTGATAAACGGTGCCACTCAGCGTGAAACAACAAATCGGAGTGTCGTAGAATGTGTGCCCGGCTCATAAAAATCACTCGGCCGGTTGGACAAGTTCTTCGGAACTTGTAGAATAGACCAATGAGAGACAACGACTCAAAAGTACCGAGAGAGACCGAGAGACACGGCTTGTGATTGGAGCATCCCAAATCTGGGATGCCTGTCCAGTTCAATCTACTATGGTCTCCCAGACCTGAAGGCGAGACTATTGAATATCAGTAACATGTAAACAGCGCCCGCAGCCATCAGGCTGGGGGACCTTGACTATCCTACATATGTTAAATGGAGATAAATGCAATTCTAGGCCACGACCTGATGAGGATCAGTATCCTGCAATGAATCACAGCAAATAAGACCTAGAGGGGGTAAGGTGTAGAATGCCTCGCCTCTATGGTTAAAACACTGGATAGGATTTCATTGACATCACTTGAAGTGCTGAGGTTAAGAACAATGAGAGAAGTGCGTGCAGTATGTTCATGCTGAAGGCAGATGGAAGTCTGCAGGTGAGAAGCTGGCATTGACCCAAAGTAGGTTTTGAGCTATAATATCTATACATAACAAAACATGACAATGATCTGTGCCTCTTCCTTACACAGGTATCCTGCCCCTTAGATACTCCAGTATTGCCACGGTGCCTTTGGCAAGGATAGCTGGCCGAGGTTGTCTGAACGCATTGCCATCAAGCAGCAAAGACCTGCAGCAACATCAACATGGTTTATATAACTTCACCGACGTTTTCTGGCGAGGATGACAAGTGATGAACATTGTGTTTACAGAACGAACTGACATGGATCGGGAGAAGCGAGCAGCCGAGTGTCACCTACCGGAGCTGTGTCACATTGCCAAGCTGGGGAGGAACCTGGGCAATATTGTTGTTCTGGAGATCAAGTACAGCTAACATCTGGAGTGACTTCAGATGGTCTGGATTAATCTCTGTGACCTTGTTGCTACTGGCAAGCAGGATTTCCAACTTGGCCAAGGAGAACACAACAGATGGGATTTCTGTGAACCTGGCACACATCAACACACCAGACTTAACCAGCCTCCCGTAAGCTGACTGCTTCACAGACACACCAGACTTAACCAGCCTCTACTGTAAGCTGACCGTTTCACACCAGACTTAACCAGCCTCTACCATGAGCTGACTGCTTCACAACCACACCAGACTTAACCAGCTTCTACCATGAGCTGACTGCATCACACCCACACCAGACTTAACCAGCCTCTATCATGAGCTGACTGCATCACAACCACACCAGACTTAACCAGCCTCTACCATGAGCTGACTGCATCACAACTGCACCAGACTTAACCAGCCACTATCATGAGCTGACTGCTTCACACACCCAATTGTAATTTTACCTGTTAAATGAGAGCACGATTTCCTTCATGTCAGCTAGAGCTGCCAGCGATGGAGGTAGCCCAGTCAGCTGATTGCCACTGATATCCAGCATCTTCAGACGGGTACATGAAGCTAGCGTGTCACTGATGGCTGTCAATCGATTGCGACTGAGGTTCAGCTCCACCAGACTGGCACTGAGCTCCCCCAGTCTGCAGTATCAAACACAACTGTCATGTCAAACATTATCTGTTCTTGTAAGAGTCAGACTTCATTCTAATCGGAATCCTGACCCTTCATGTTTAATCCAACGGGAGAGGAGGACGAAGCAGGGAAATCAATCATGTGGTGTCTCCGGGACCCGCACGACATCACACTCTCTTGACAACTTAATCTACCACGTGGTGTCTGTGGGACCTACATAACATCACTCTCTTGACAACTTAATCTACCACGTGGTGTCTGTGGGACCCACGTGACATCCCACTCTCTTGACAACTTAATCTACCACGTGGTGTCCCAGGACTCACTTTTAATAAGCTATGTGAGAGTAAGATTATCAAGTATTTTACCACAGTTGATTGCCTAAGAACACTCACTGTTTTGGGCACTGTGTCAACACATTTTTGTTAAGATGAACAACAGTCACTTTGGCCTCGATTGCCACAGACCATACATCATCGGGAATCTCAGATGCTTGCTTCTCTCTGCACACAAACACACAGTCAAGTGGATATGCCACAAGGTGCAAATAATATATTATAGCAAATATAAAGTGACCCACCCATAGCTAAGCATTTTGGACAAAGACACAGCGTGGGCATCGATCCCTGTTCCACTGCCTCCAACAATACCACTAGTGCCCTCTGTGGCCTGAACACCATGCTTCTTCACTGGCTCTTGTGGACTCGGCTCAGGTGGGGCTATTCGACTCGCCAGGTATTTCTTTAGCTCATTTGTGCCACGCTAAAATAGCATATACTTCATGAAATGTAGAATTATTTATTTTGTATCAAATTAAGGTTCTCCAATCATACCTAGCACTCTGTGACCTTGACTTTAGTGACTGACATGTATCCACAAAGAGGCAAATTAGCCAACACAACCTACGAGAACAACACGTACCATGACAATATCCCGGCGGATGCCTTTCATTGGGTTACCCTCGAGGACCACTGACTTTAGGTTAACCATGGTTCCCATCTGGAATGGCAATCTGTACGAGACAAATAAGATAAATGGAAAAAAGAGGGACATACATGTGGATGATGATGAAAAAGATAAAAATGCAAATAGTATCCTAGGGCAAGTCACCACCAGCTGATAGACTGGACCAGGCCATTCCAGCCTCTCGTTTAGACAAAATCTGGGCCAGAGTAGTGTGTTACAGACATGGCCCTCAAAAGGACTGCTCCATTCAACCACTTGGATCTCATTGTCCACCGACATGAGTCGCAACCCACGGCCAACAGGTTGCCCCCCGATTAGTCGCCTCTTACGACATGCAGGTGGATACAGTGGGCCTATTCTACCCCGGGACCCACAGGGGAAGCCTCCCTGGTAGGAAAGTACTGGTGATACTACGACAGCACTTTATGGTTTAATGCAATATGCTTGGAGGCACCCACGCTGATATACTGTTGTTAGCGATGTCCATTCTCTCAAGGGCTTCGAGCAGTGTGATATAGTCAGGTATTACAGACAGCCTGTTATCTCTCAGGTCAAGCAATGAGAGGTTAGCCAGGCATACCAGGTTCTCTTCTGACAGCTCCTGTATACTGTTATTGCCCAGCTGTAGCTCCTAGGAACACATCACAACAGCCATCATTTAACCAAAACATTGTATGCACAGGCAAACACATTTACCAAACAGAGTATTAGCCATAAACAAGTTGCAAATATTCCAGTTGGCACCAAGCCCACTGTACACTCCATAGCCACACCAAGCCCACTGTACACTCCATAGCCACACCAAGCCCACTGTACACTCCATAGCCACACCAAGCCCATTGTACACTCCATAGCCACACCAAGCCCACTGTACACTCACATAGCCACACCAAGCCCACTGTACACTCCATAGCCACACCAAGCCCACTGTACACTCCATAGCCACAACACCATAGCCACACCAAGCCCACTGTACACTCAATAGCCACTCCATAGCCACACCAAGCCCACTGTACACTCCATAGCCACACCAAGCCCACTGTACACTCCATAGCCACAACAAGCCCACTGTACACTCAATAGCCAACACCAGACCCACTGTACACTCCATAGCCACAAGCCCATTGTACACTCCATAGCCACACCAAGCCCACTGCACACTCCATAGCCACACCAAGCCCACTGTACACTCAATAGCCACACCAAGCCCCACACCACTGTACACTCCATAGCCACACCAAGCCCACTGTACACTCCATAGCCACACCAAGCCCACTGTACACTCCATAGCCACACCAAGCCCACTGTACACTCCATAGCCACACCAAGCCCACTGTACACTCCATAGCCACACCAAGCCCACTGTACACTTCATAGCCACACCAAGCCCACTGTACACTCCATAGCCACACCAAGCCCACTGTACACACCATAGCCACACCAAGCAGGACATAACTCTAGAGGTTAGCACTATCTACCTTCAGTTTGGAGCAGTAGGTGAGAACAGGTAAGTGGGTCAACTTGTTATGACGTAGATAAAGTTGGTTTAAACTGCGGAGAAAGCCCAGTTCCTCCGGCAGCGTGTGAAGCAGGTTCTGACTGGCATCCAACTGCTGTAAAGCTGGCACATACACAGCATCTTTAGTCCTGGCATATTAACTTCTCATATATAGATCGTTCTGTAATGTTCTGTAAAGCTGTCACAGTGTCATTAGTCATGGAATGTAAAGCTGCTGCAAACAGGTTGTTAAGCTGTCATACACAGATTGTGCTTGAATGTAAAGCTGACTCATACAGATTGTGCTTGATTGTAAAGCTGTTGCACACAGATTGTGCTGGAATGTAAAGCTGTTCCATACACAATGTCATCAGTCGTGGAATGTAAAGATTCATCATTAGTGGAATATTAGATTCTACAAGGGTGTAATAACATACATGAAAAGAATAGGAAACCATTTTCAGCTTGTTAGCACCATCCAAACAAATACACAAGCCAATCAGTCACCACATAAGTTGGATTGTAAAAGCCAGAATACAGTATACATTAAAGATGCATTTCAGATTTTGCTTCCATTTTTGTGAAGTTGCTACAATGACTCGTTTATAATCCTTACACGCAACTGGGGATACAAAATCATTGATAATTAATCGATTAGCGTACTTCAAACCGCCTCCTAACTTGGTTTACAAAAATATCTAAATGAATAGTAAACTTAACCAGTAACTTTGCTTGCGTAAAACAGCCATTTTCTGGTATTATTGCTCAAACTTTGACAGTTTTCAGCCTCGGATGTATTGTAGAGTCTACCGCGTGCCATATTTAAGTCAAAATTCAAGTCCCGTCAAAAATGAGAAGACTCAAATGGACTCAAGGTGCACACTTCCAGACTTACACGTCATTTCGCCCATCTCATGGGGTAGAAGCTTAAGGCTGTTGTGAGATATGTTGAGCTTGATGAGTTGAGTGAGAGATCTCAATCCTTGAGGGAGCATCCCAATCTTGTTGTTGGACAAGTCCTGTAAAAAGGTCACACACTACAGGTCAGCAAGATGTTTGGATGCGGGGATTCTGTTGGCCTTCCCAGAAATTCTCCTTTACATCTGATGATACAAATAAGGACAATTAAGTGAGTGTAAGAGGATCTAAGATAAGGAGTCATCTGAAGCTGACCAGGTCGGTGAGGCTGGTCAGCTGGCCCAGTGTATCAGGAAGGCAAGACAAGTTGTTGTGTTGGACGTGGAGCGTCTGTAGCTGTGTCAGCGAACACAGGGTGGCTGGGAGCTCACTTAATGCATTATGGCTGTCACAAGCAATGCACTAGAGGATAAGCTGTACTCTTCCTAACAAGGTCAGAGCGTGATGAGATGGGAGCCAAGGTGATCACCAGAACTAGTAATCACTGTGATTTGATGGCAATCAGAAGAAGAAAAACAAAGACATTTACCTCACGTTGATTCGTGTTAAGTTTGATAAACTTCCAATCGCGTCAGGCAGTGACGCCAGCTTGTTGTCATGTACCTGTTCCACAACAACCAACAACAATAACAAGCAATTCAAATGAGGATCCAAGCAAACAGCACTCCACCACCACTCCCCATCCAAGTTGAAGTGTAAGAGGTTAGTGTTGCTGCTGTGACATTACACCCTTCAGTATACGTTCCTCTTTCAAGCTGTCATGACACATTCATATGAGAATAACAAACAAGTCCTCAGTGAGAATAATACTTACATCAAGCACAGAGAGCGCGGGCAGCTGAGCAATATCTTCTGACAGACAAGTGATCGTATTTGATGCTAAAATCAACTTAGTCAGGTCCACTTGGTCCCACCATCTTTCATCCGTGTTGTCAAGAGAAATGTTAGAACATTCCTGAGGCGTGTCTATGTTAATGCGCCATACTGTCTGTGGAACTGAGACACACCCACAATGGTTCATTACACTACAACCTGATAATCATCAAATATTAAACAATCAATTGGAAGCCAACAGCAACATTCGATTCACAAGCTAAAGTAAACAGATCATTAACTCTATTTACACAAATGATTAGAGGCATTCTTGTTACATTAATGAAAATACATTGGTACATGACTTCCATAGGCAAAAAATGTTAAAAGTTATTTAGCCAACTACATATTTATCAGCTAATAGAAATTCTCAATACTGCCTAGTTAATATCGACATTCCTTTTTGGGGACTTGGAGCTGACCTTCTGAAATGGATCGGTTGGAGAGATTGAGCTGTCCACTTTTCCTTGCCTGTTTCAGAATTGCTGGATGCACCCCAGTTTGTTCCTCAGCCGCTTGTTTCATGGCTGCTCGGGCCTTCCCATTAAAAGCATTCCTCCCACGAGATGCCATCTCAACTGAAACAGATTTATGTGATCCCTAATGGACGGTAGGAGAGGGGTCTTTGCCTGGATTTCCAACCTGCCCGTCCACTGCCACACCGTCCAAACCCCCCTCCCCTCGCCCAAAACCCCACCTCCGGACAGCCATTAACCTTGCCCGCACGGTGGGCGGTCTGTATGGGAAAATTCCAGTCCATCCAAATCGACCATCACCCATCCAGTGGATGGGTTTCTATCTAAGACCCTGGAGGGGTGTACAGAGGGAGAGGTAGGACAGGAGGAGAGGGGTGGGGATGGGTGGACGGGAGGAGAGGGGTAGACGGGAGAAGAGGGGTGGGGAGGGGTGGACTGGAGGAGAGGGGTGGACGGGAGAAGAGAGGTGTTGAGGGGTGGACGGGAGAGGAGGGGTGGATAGGAGGGGAGGGGTGGACGGGAGGAGAGGGGTGGACGGGAGGTGAAGGGTGGGGAGGGTACCAAGTAGTGAAGGAGCCAAGCAGAAACTGGCTATGTACAATATGGGGCGTGCTATTAGGGCGACTTGAGAGCATATTCCGCATCCTTAAGCTTTGATGCTGCATTGTATGAGGACCTCTTCATTTTTACACCAGTGGCTGCCAGTTAACGATATCAAGCTTCCAAGCGCAGAGTCCCTATTTGTATATGACAATATATAGATATGTAATAAATTGATGGAGGCTTGGCGCTCAGAAGCTTGGCATTGGGAACAAAGCACCTGAGACTTCAAGTGATGCGTGAACTACACAAACAGCATGATGCCTAACTAGATTATGCATATCAGGGTGTAGGAATTCAAGCAATTAGTATCCATCAAAATGATCATATTATGTCCCGCACTTACAGGGATCAATTAAAATCCAATGGAAAAAATCATCTGTCCAATGGACAGGTCTCTGTACATTTATATATATAATATATATATATATATATATATATATATATATATATATATATATATATATATATATATATATATATATATATATATGTGTGTGTGTGGGTGTGTGTGTGTATATATGGTCGATTTTCGACAACACCACCATCCCATAGTCAAGGTACCCTAGCCCTTGGCTGTGGGCCCTGTTTACCTGTTAATGGTATTCAATACTCTGTGCCAGAGTCTAGGATGAGAACATGCCTTCAAGTGATTCAGCTTCCCAGATTTGGAATGCTCCGATCAGAAACTGTGTCTCTGGGGTACTTTTGATTCATTGACACATTTTCTGAAGATTCGGTGACATATTTGTTTTTATACGCTTCGCATTAGCCCTCTTTTCGCAACTGAAGTATATACTGTTGCTTAAAGATGGAAATGACTCCAAAAGAATTGTGCACTCTGCTGCTGGATGGGCCGTGAAACGCCCCCAAATACTAGAAGACATTCTGAGTGTTCTCATTGGACACAGACAATGTAGATGACATCACAGAAAACCTAGGATGTGTATCAAAGCGCAATAAAAGTCAATCCGGGTCAAGACCTTTACCGTTTTACTATTTGCGTGGAAAGAAAACGAAATTAAAAACTTTTTTTCCTATTTCCTATTTGCAAATGGTTGAAGAAATTGATACAAATCTAAAATACCACAACAATACGACACAGAACCAATTACTTTAACAATAAAAACAATCAACGGGGGTGGATGGCATTTCATCATCGGGCGTTATGATTAGGATGCTTAATGACACGTTATCACTTCGCTAGGTATCATCAGATCATTGTGTCGGCTACAAATATAGCAATGACTCATGAACCATATTTTACCTTGATTATCGCTCATACGAATACAAAGTCGTTTGCTGCATGACAGTGAGAAATAAAGAATCAACAGTAATATATTATCTTGTGTGATGGTTCTTTTCTATAATCACGCTTATTACATTGTCCTATATAGAGATAATTTTATCGTTATAACGGCAGTGAGTTTACCTTACTTACCTACAGACCAGTTTCAAATTACAACTAAAACTGTATGGCAGTAAAACAAGTAAACATTTAAGACAGCGCGTAAAAAATCGTTCCTCATTTACAAATATATATCCAAACACTTTTGATTAAAAGATGACATGACCTTATTGGTTCAAAATAAATATTTTTTGTCGGGTAGGCCTAATAAGTCCAGATGTGACGAGGACCAGTTGAAACAAAGTTATGCACCAAACGTACAGTTTAATCAAAGATAAAAATAAAATCGACCAACTAAGAACTTGGTTTTTGTGGACATCATTTCATCACTGGTAGGTTCTACACTGTTGTAGCGTATTTCTGTTACACACTACTTTATACTTAATCCAATTACTCAATAATTATAATGAATCTTAATAATGATAATGAATCTTTGTACTTAATCTGCCTATTATAATAATGAATGTTTTTGCACACAATCACACATGTATAAACATTTCTACTTCTACAATGATGTATGTATATATTTTACCATGTGCTCTGTCTTTAGGTACTGAGTGAGATTGTAGTGAATCATAATGATTCAGTCACCAGAAAAGATGGTATCTCTCTTCAAGACCAGCTCTTCCTCACTCTGGTTAAACTTAGACTTGATATGCATTGTCAGCATATTGCATATCAGTGTGGATTGGGACTGTCGACTTTGATCGAAATATTCACATTTAGAGAGTCATTGGGTGTGTAAAAAAACAGATATCAACTGCTGAAGGGGACCCTACCTATCCGGTCGGTGAACTCTCTGAAGGCTGAAGCCAAAGATAATGAGCTCTCTAGTGTGGACAAGATGGTCAC
>CM067350.1:76263028-76445528 GCA_034190875.2 Urechis unicinctus | reverse complement strand
GAATATCCAATGAGTTGCTATGAATGATCATCATTCTCTTGTGAAAACATTCACTTGGAGACCATTGATAAAGTCAGGTACCATAAAAAAGAATGAATGAATAAATACCAAGCCGGTACCATTTCACATCCAAATGTACTGCATCACTGATGAGAAACTATTGCATTGTTTATGTGAAGTCAATCACTGGCAAGTATATCAGAACAGATCGAATATGCTGACTTCTCTCACTGTGTTAATGCTATGCAGTGCTTTTATTTATCTTTGTGCTATTATAGAAGTAGACTATTTGCGTCTATTGCCTGACAGAAAGAAGTCCAATGGAATTAGGTATTGACTTTGATGATGATCTCTTTGGGGAACCAAGAGACAGGAATTCAACAAGGGCTCCAGTGTTCTACAATGCTAAGATCTGTGAACCATACGTAAGTTTTTGGTCCGACTGTGTAGAGCCAGAAGAAAAACATCTGCTTCCTTCGGTCTCTGCTTCTACCAATTTCCATAATGTAACCATTTTTAGCAATCTTGTGTGTTTTCTGCTAAATGAAGTCCTCTTTCAGTGGTTTCAGAAGAGCAATGGTGATGAAACAGAGGATAGTCCCCATGCTTACAAATTCTGTGCGGACTTAGCAATATTTAGTGGAGATTTCAAAGCTGCATTGAAAAATTATCAAATTGCTAAAGGTAATTCCTGATTTCTGCAAGAAAAATTATGCACAAACAATGTTTTTCCCTTCCTCCATTACTAGCAACAAAACTGTGTTAAATTTTGTACAAATAGCACTCCTGCCAGCCTCCAACCAGACTTACTTACGTGAAGTTGAGGAAGGCATTGCCCGTTGTCATCTGGGTCTGGGCAATGGTCAACAAGCGATCCGTGCAGCTCAGGCTGTGGTCAGTTTTGCTGAGAATTAGTTCATTCTGCATCAGCTTATATACAATTTACATTTGAAATATATGGTATATCACATTCAGCACCATAGAAGCGGTTTTTTTTTCTAATAAGCTGCTGTATATTGCCACTTGCAGTATGAGAGTAGTAGCAACTACGAGCAGAAGACAGCAGCGTTGTACCTGCTCTGTCAAGTTTACCAACGTTTGGGCCAGCTACAAGGTAAACTCCTCCTTCTCAGCGTTCAGTTGCTACTGAGATATTAAGCTACTTTGGATGAATGATGTAGAGTCATGTCTACAGATTGGCTAGAGTCCCTCCAGATGCAATTGACTCTTCACCCTAGTAAACCTGAGCTGTGGCTGCAGCTGGCTGACTGCTACACACAGCTAGTGCAACATAACATACAGACTGCGTCTCCTGCTCAGCAATGTGATCCAGAAATCACACATAATATGATGCGGACACGGCTGAGTGAGTTAGGTTCGTCAGACAGTGGCAGTGTTACACTGACCAGCATGGCCGATTATCTCGTCATCACTACATGTCTAATCAAGGCGAGGTAGGTGACCAACAATTACACGCTCTGGACATCAACTTACAGAAATGAAACCCTGCCTCTTTATGCACGCAGCACTTGATGCACTGTAATGTGATTGTTGCCCTACGACAGCCTGTTGATCGTGGAAGTTGATCTAGGACTTTGTGATAATGTTGCAGATCACTATATAGACACGTACAGAACACAGTGGCATCATTTGCTAAGGAACGGAACACCAAACAACAGGAACAGGTAGCTTTGTGTACCACTTAATTTAATACAGCTACTAATATTGAACAACTGTTAATGTTGGTGGCAGATGACTTGTTAGTGTGAAAAATGTGCCAATTGCAGCTGAATGAATTGATATCTGCCCTAAAGCTTCCTGCCGATCTCATCCACACATGTACACAAGTTAGTCTTATTGTCATAACATCAAATAATGATTGGTTCATCATAATTCGTTCATGGTGGTCAATCTGAACTTCAAATAGCCACAGTTGCTCACTGTTGTCATCAGCTGTATGGTTTGGCTTCAGGCTCTGTACGGGATGGAGAGTGGGGAAGAGAGCGGAGAAAGCAAGACCTTGTCTGACGAAGTCAAAGTGCAGGTGCAAATTGAATAGTTCACATTAAATCTTCCCTGGTGGACATTATTGATTTTGTTATGGTCACACCTGTCTTGCCTAGACAGATGCTGGAGTCTGGAACGGAAGTTGTGAGGAGAAACTTTGAAGTCAAATGGTTTTCCTGGAACACACCCTCATGATCTCATTCAGTGAAGGTGGGTATCCTCACAACAGCAAAGCTTCCCACCAATTCTGGTCTTACTGTAATGTCTTCATCTGCCATATAAAAGACCAAAATGTTCACCACTATGTGTTCCCCCCAAAATTGAACTATTTCTTGATAAATAAGAACATGGATTATTCAGGCTGATGATATTAAAGTACTGGTGGTGAAATCAAGCACTACACTGGTTACCACCTCTCTGTTCTACTCTGGGCACAGTGGCAATGCGCTAGCCCACGTTTTCTTCTCAGCAAACATTATCATTTGGGCAATTTAACTATAGTTCCAACTGGGTACTTAAATGATCAATAAAAGCAGCTTTATATTAACACTTAAAGAAAAATAATTCATGGCAAGAACAGCTGTTGTTCTTCATGTAAAATTAATTGTCTTGCATGCATTATCCATACTCCACAACTACTGCGGAAATGTTGTCTTGCACGCATTATCCATACTCCACAACTACTGCGGAAATGTTGTTTTGCAAGCATTATCCATACTCCACAACTGCTGCGGAAATGTCTTGCACCCATTATCCATACTCCACAACTGCTGCGGAAATGTTGTCTTGAATGCATTTTCCATACTCCACAACTACTGCGGAAATGTTGTCTTTCATGCATTATGCATACTCCACAACTACTGCAGAAATGTTGTCTTGCACCCATTATCCATACTCCACAACTACTGTGGAAATGTTGTCTTGCATGCATTATCCATACTCCACAACTGCTGCAGAAATGTTGTCTTGCACCCATTATCCATACTCCACAACTGCTGTGGAAATGTTGTCTTGCATGTATTATCCATACTCCACAACTACTGCGGAAATGTTGTCTTGCATGCATTATCCATACCATATCCACAACTACTACTGCACCCATTATCCATACTCCACAACTGCTGTGGAAATGTTGTCTTGCATGCATTAATCATACTCCACAACTACTGCGGAAATGTTGTCTTGAACGCATTATCCATACTCCACAACTGCTGCGGAAATGTTGTCTTGCTCGCATTATCCATACTACACAACTACTGCAGAAATGTTGTCTTGCACGCATTATCCATACTCCACAACTACTGCGGAAATGTTGTAATACTAAGCCAGATAAACATTTATCAAATTATACAATTTTTAGAGTAGCTACATTAATACCATCATCTTTTTGTTAACTAGGTCAAGGACAATTTTCTTCTTATGCGTGGCCCTCTGCAACTCCAACTCGCAGAGGTTGAAGAGGAGTCCATCATGGAGGTGTGGGGCTGGCTGCTGGTGAACCAGCTGCTCCAGTGTCTGCAGGGCATCCTTCAGATGGCACAACTACAGCCAATACACTGCTTGGTAGCCAACCAAACATCCTCAGGATTACATCCACAGCATATGAGAAGTGACATGCTTGGATGACATATTCTACGATTTCTAACGTTGTTTACCTCACCTCCTTACTACATTAATAATTTCCCATAAAATGTTCAACTGATTAATCAAAGTGGCCAAACAAAGTATAAACCAAGCTCTGTTGTGGTGTTTTAAACCATGCTGTGTGTTAGCATGGTGTATTCTGGGTACAAGAAATAGACAGTCACTTCCCTACTTCTTATTATGTACTATGTACTTTGTGGTGCCTGAAATAAACAACATTATATAACAAAAATATGTTGATGTTGTTAGATTAAACAGCCCATTGTGGTGTTTTTACAACTTTGAAATATAGTGTCTATTAGCAGGTCTGTATTGTGGTGGCCACCTTCATTTTTGCAACAAGTGTGAATACAGTATTAAATTCTTAGAATTATGAACAATGTGCATATTCCAAAATTTTCATAAAGTGAAATCAACTATTGACCAAGACAATTTCGGGTTGGTTTATCAATTAAAAGAACAAATAGGGGAATTTAGAAAAAAAAAGATCAACGAATAAAATATCCCTAGAATTTTATTTTCCTATATTCTCTTTACTGTAAGCCCCAGAATACGGTTTTGAGCGTTATGATATACCAAAACTTCCAGGCTCGCTTGATAAATTTTGTGCTAACTTCGTATGACTGTGTCGAGGTTGTTTTTAGACATCGAAAATAATCCTTAAAGGCTGACTGACCAGTGGGTCAAGTACCTTAACGCAATTTGGGCGAGTGACCTCAATCGCCAAGCTGGATCCACAGGCTCGAATCAATGTGGATTTCAAACCTACCAAAAGGATGAAGAAACGACGCGAATTGGATGCTTTGGCCGGAAAGTCAGGACGTCGAAAGAAGGGCCAACACGAATTGTTAATGAATGATTCGGAATCTTCAGAAATCGAAGAATTTGCTCTTCCACAGAAAATGACCCTCAGAAAGTAATTTATTTGATTCCACTAAAATAAAAAACCCAACCTGTGTTGTATTGTCCAGTCCAAGGAGTTACATAACTGTCTGTTTAGTCTGATGAAGTTGAATTTGTTACGCAAGGAATGTAGCAGTAGGGACTAGGGGACCAGCAGATTCAGCAGTTCCAAAGCTGTCACTCAGGATACGATTAGCGTACCCGCGCACGACGCTAATATAAACTAACTTAGTATACAATTCCTAGCATTATGCCACCTGTGTTGTTTTCACCTTTGGAATGTTTTTAGTTTAGTTTATGTTAACTTTTGCACCAATCAGATGACCTTTGACTTGTCAAGCCAACATATCTTTAATGGTGTGCAGTTGTTTCGTACACGGGCGTTTTGTACACAGCGGTTTACACATAATTTTTGTTTTATGCCTTGATGAACAGCGGTTCCATTCCAAACAATAAAACAAACATGCTACATACACTTTTAATTGTCTACTGACAAGCCAAAACTTTTTTTCACGCCAACTCTTAATAGACCTTTGTGACAATAAACCACGATACCAGATAATTTACATTTAGATATATTACATAGTTACTTGACTTAGCATAACATATGGAACAACGGCTTTTGATATTGCGTGTAAGAAACAACCATAAGTAGTGTGTATAGAACAACCTGTGTACGAAACTACCTGTAACCTCCTCAATGTGGGTCTCAGTCAAACCAATATATCTTAAAATTGGGCCTCAGTCAAACCAATATATCTTCAAATTGGCCCTCTGTGGTCTAACATTTTTTGGATTTCTTTCTGCATCTTGGCTGTTAAAACAGCTAATCTTGTAGTTGTTACTAAAAACCAGATTTGAGAAACTCCACTTAATTCAACAAACAAGAAGCGTTCTGATTGTCTTTAAAACCAAGCTTCCCATTTCCACTTCCTAACAGGCGCGCTGAATGGCTGTGTGTGGTGTAGACCTTGACCTTTGCACACATCATTCGGAAAAAAATACGTCTGCCATTTCTCCCCGTGTCAACACCTATCAGCTCAATTGGGCCTGTAGTCTCAGCTATTATGGAATATCTACCCGCTTGTATGACTGTCTTACTAGCCCCAGGCTATCAGACGGTGGTTAGTGTTAAGCCCTGGACAGTGTTAAGTTCTATGATGGCCTTGTATTGTGGGATGTTAGTGAGTTTGTGGTGTGTGTGCAGACATGGTAGGGGGTGCCAGAGCTGCAGTAAGTTTGCCCCTGTCTGCGGTATGCTGCTTCTCCTCACGTGCATGGCAGCCGTTGTCTTTCTCACGTGGATGCACATACAGATGAAACAGGACATGGAGTATCTTCGTCAACAGGTAGACGCAGGTAAAAGGCATCATTCTTGCTCCTGTTTAGTACAAATGTTTGTAAATAATGAGCACCTGTTCACTTGATTGTGCTAATTATAGTGCTGTTTCAATAGCATGCTCATGTTAAACAGGGGTCAAATGGTTATGGAGTAGATGGAGTGTCAGGTGCTTGTTAGTAATAGTATACTTGGTTTGTGGGCGTACATTTAAGCTATGCTTGTCACATGAGTGAGTCAGAGCAGCTCTGCTTCATTGATCATGCTGCTCTACCCTTGGCCTGTGGTGATTGGTTGTTACAGTTAGAAGCAGAAACGGAGATCTACCTATCCTCATGTCTGGTGTGCAGAATTCAGTGGCATGGTCACACTAATGCAATCACTAAAATGCAGACCAGCATCTCCATCATCGTGGCGCAGGTAGGAGGCAGTATTCACATCACCACTCTGCACAAACTCACTCAAATGAGCCTTGCTGAATAAATGTTTTGCTGTGAAATAGTCTTTATTGACCAATAATCTATGTTTTTTGAAAATCCATAAGCCCAAACAAGAAGACGTGTGCGATGTGTTCACACTGACCCCTTTTGGTTCAGGGGTAGAATTGGCCCAATGTGTCCTCCTGCATGTCATATGAGGCAAATGATAGGGGGCAACCTGTTGGCCTTGGGTTGTGACTTATGTCGCTGGATTTCACCTGGTCAAGCGTTTGGAACGGCTAGCTTGATAAACCCTATACTTACATTACCTGATGTGTTTACCATACAATGTCCTTCCATATGACTTGTATGATATTGGCATAATTGGAGTTTGGGACTGTGTGTGACTAATATACAGGTGTCCACTTAGACAGGTATCAGTGATGTTTTATACCTCTTGCTCTTGTTGAATTAACCCCTGCCTCAGTCGACCTCAGGCTGATAATATTTTGTCACCCTCTTTATTAGATTGTATTCATTATTTCGTGGTATGTGGGTAGGTTGCTGTATTGAACAGAACAGCTCAGGATCTCAAGACAAGTTTCAGTACTGCTCCCTACCTGGAGTCACTGCCTGAATCAGTGGCACAGCTCACCAGGGTAAATGTTGCTCGTCTCACTGCAGTAGTCAATTGTATAATTACAACATAGATTGACCACCTACAAACTCAAGTCAAAGTTTATGATACCTTGCTTCAGCAGTAATCTGAAGTTGTGTCAATTTACATCTGACATATGTCTGTTGGTTATCGTCTGCCAATACCTCAAACAATGTTGATTGTCGGTTGATGACGGCTTTATTCACTGTGATTTGTGTAACAGAATGTGGCAGCTCTGGGAAGTCAAGTAACAAGTGTGTCCGGAGAAATGGCTGATATTAGTGCAGCTGTTAAAGACTTGGAGACGACTGTCAACACCAAGCCAACTAGCGCAGCTGTGACAACGGTACATCCCCCATTTGTAATTGTGAGACTTCAGTTTACAGGGACTTGGTGTACTGATGTCACGATTGGCTAGCTTGGTGTGCTGGTGCCATTAGTGGCTAGCTAAGTGTGCAGCTAGCTCGAAATGCATTCAACATAACCCCCAATTCCCCTGGTCAGAGTCAGTGCATAATCCTCAAATCTGCTTACAGACGGCTGCTGCACCTACACCCGCCACGTCTCCCCCCAGCCTCCCTGTCAACCTGCTTGATGACGTAGACTCCCACCCTGTGTCAGTGTTGCAGGTGAGTTGTCTACAGCTATACACATGGTATTGTGCAATGGTATAACGTGGTCCCTCCTTTCCTGGCTTGCATCTTCAAAATCTGCAGTCTTCTTGTGTTGTGCAATGTCCTTTTTTGTGAAAGCTCTGCCTTCACATCTCTATACTGCGTAGAGGAACCCTAGTCATGGACTTGTTATATCCTCTTACTTGCTGTGATGAGGCTTTACACCTGTATTTTTTTCCACAGACGCTAAACAAAATGTCTGAAGACATCACCAGACTGAATGACTCAGTGTCAGGGATGAGGGCTGTATCGGGCTCAATTAAGACGCATGAGGTTTGTAATGCTCTGTCATCACACACCACCTGCTAGTATTGCCTGATGGAAGACAAGCAGTTGAATCGTGTACATGTGGGTGGCTGTGTTTGTGTGCAGCATCAGTTGCTGCTGATGAGGAATGTGACGCTCATGCTCGATCATCGCCTGCTGGCGTTAGAGAACCTGCCTCATGGCTCCGATGACATCGCTCTATTGGTGCAGTCAGCGGTACAGGCGGAGGTGGGTCCGTCCTCTCACTAACATTTTGATTCTCCTCTCAAATCTGCCTCACACTATGCCAGAGCTTAAAGCAAAGCGTGTATTACTTTGCTAAGAGGGTTCACTTCGAGTGGCACTGTGGTGATCGGTTCGCCAATCGTTAGGTGACGCTACTGTGATATAAACAACAGCATGGTAATACTGGGCTGATGTCACTGCGATTGATGAGAACGGGAAAAATGTCGTTTCGTAGAGCCTTTCCGCTGCAAAAACACCCCGCACCCAGGCTTAAAAATAGCGAAAATAACAACTACTATATGAAATAAATGTCAACTTGATAAATTGCTGGGGTAGACCTATCGAAAACAGTTTGCCTATCACAGCGTCCGAATTGTTTACTATTCTTGATCTTTAATGTCCGCGCTGTAGAAGGTGATATTAGATTGTCTTCAACTTTCTGGAGCGAGAGAACTGGACATGGGTAGACTTTAAGTTTAACATTTGTTGGCAAGTGAAGATCTTGAGCACAGAGTTTATGACTTCACTTAGCTGTGTGGGGATTATGAAAATACATGAAATACCCGACATCATGCGACAATACTATTAAATCAACAAAAGCACGTTGGATTGTTGATCCGATGTCTCGAGGTCTGCATCTGTTAAAGACATATAGTCATCTGATTGGTCAAGGTGACCAAGGCTCCCAATTAATAAGAGAATTCTACATGGTTTTAAGGGACGTTATGACAAAGCAGCCCACAGCGCCTAACCGGTGGTGTCTTGCTGAGGCTTGAGTGAGCACTCTTAGCGAAGCTATACATTCTTTGCTTACAGCAGCGGGGCACTGAGTGCCTGTCATGTTCTTTATATATTGCACTCGCATTATCTTGGTGCCATTTCCCTTCCCACCTCATCTCCTCACTGTGCTTGTAACCGTGCGGTTTAGATGAACAATATATCCCATGTCCTCGATGACAAAGCCTCACTGTCTGAAGTGGAGGAGTTCAGAAGCAGTGTGATGAAGTATACACAGGCAACCAACACTCGACTCCAGGTTGGTATTCATTTCCTGCTCACATCTAGAATCAGTCAAGTATTGGCTTCAGTTATTGATTTGTCTTTTTGTAGAGTTGCGATTGCTTTAGCTACTAATCCTATAGAGTATAGCCTCTTGCCGGTGATTCCATGTTCCTCTGTGATACAGTCAAACGGCTTCTGTTTGGAGAGGAATTTATATGATGTTGAGTCCTGTTTGCTATTCCATGATAACCACTGCATCTGGCATGAATTCCTGCAGAATATGGAGCAGTCATTGCTGTCGGATTCGGCTCCTCACCGGCCCAGTGAGCAGGACAAGGGTGTTGATACACCTTCACCCAGCACCAGCTCAGCTGCACAGTGGAATGCACCTGTGACAGGCACAGAGGGGGATGCTCTATCCGACTCTAATGATACAGAGGCTGACTCAGTGACTAATGATCCTACAATGAACATCTACAAGGGTAGGTGGTCCGTATGCGTATGGCATCGATCAGCTCAGGCAGGAAGGGACACCCGCTGATTATAACCCAGCACTTAACTGATTTCCTCTTGTGTTTTTTTTCTTCAGAAAATGCCTTCAGAGAAAATTCTACGAGCAATCATGGATCATTTTCAAACTTTACTGGTACAAATTTTGTAACCTGTACTTGACAATTTCCTCTTTTCTTTTGTCAAAGGATTCATTAGGATACTTCTCTTGCGTGTCTGTTTTGTTGATTAAAATATGTCTTGGAACTTTCAGAATTAGCTATGATGTTCTCACAGCTTGATCAAGATGCAAAAGGCTTCATTGGACTAAGTGACTTGGATGGCCTTGACCTTGATGTGTCCAAAGTGGATTCCAACCATGATGGCCAAATAACGTTAGGTGAACTATCAAAATTTTATCATCTTACAGAAGTGCAAGAGACCAATATGTCAGACAGGAACAAGAACGAGGATGACAGCGTAAAGATTTGCTCAAAGACTTGGGGGGCGAGTGACGAGTGAGGCAATAAGTTGGCTGAAGCTAGTGAAAACATTGCTCATGAACGATTCATGTTGTCCGTTTTTAAAGATCCATTTATAAGGTGTTCTATTTGTTTCCTTTTACATCAACCAGTCTTGTTTGGTCCAGAGAGTGGGAATGTTTGATTACCTTCTATGTCTGCTCTTGCTTTCCGTCCCTGTATAAGAGACGTTCATTATATGTCACTTCCTGTTAGAAGCATATGCAGAAGTCCAGTCCAGTTATTTGTCAGTTTTTAGAGTTAATGTTTACACACCAACTGCCACTACAGCTACATGTGCTGACGATGTGAAATAAGCATTGTCTTGTCAGGCATACACATTGGGGAGCTAACCTGCTGGCTTTTTGCTGCTTATACATGGTGCATCCATTATTATAGATTTTTCCAAATCGTTCGTAGATTTTGTAAAACCTTATTTGTCTGGTGTAAAAACACTTCTCCAGTTCTATGTTTTGAGTGGACCTGTA
This sequence comes from Urechis unicinctus, assembly GCA_034190875.2. Lineage (NCBI taxonomy): Eukaryota > Metazoa > Annelida > Polychaeta > Xenopneusta > Urechidae > Urechis > Urechis unicinctus. The sequence continues at coordinate 76,434,892 of CM067350.1, read as the reverse complement.
TGTGTCTGTTGCAATGGACGTTTATCACCATCAATGTTTTGTGCAATGTAGGTACTCGTTTGACTTGCCCTGTTTATTTTTTTCTTTGAACTGAGTCACTCTGTTGATTTTGAGTGTACTTTGGTCCACATTGATCCAATAATGTTGTAGTGATGTAAATAGAGGACAACAATGCGGTATTTTTGGAGTGCTGGCAATATTGACCTGGTTTGGGCTGATGGTAATGCTATAATGGTTTGGAATTGATGAGTTGTGATTGCATTCCTGTAGTATTTATGCAACATATTAGCAATATTCAAGATTAGTTCTATGCTGCAAACAACCTGATACTTGGCAAGCATTGGCAACACCACATAGTTAATTGTTGTATGTGTTGTCAGCACATTTTAATATTTTTTGATGCTGCTGATCAGAGCTCCCAGATCCCAGTATGGCATTCCCTGTCATGTGATCAGTGCCCCCTGGATCCCAGTCAGGCATTCCCTGTCATGTGATCAGTACCCCTGGATCCCAGTCAGGCATTCCCTGCCATGTGATCAGTGACCCCTAGATCCCAGTCAGGCATTCCCTGCCATGTGATCAGTGCCCCCTAGATTCCTGTCAGGCATTCCCTGTCATGTGATCAGTGCCCCCTAGATCCCAGTCAGGCATTCCCTGTCATGTGATCAGTGCCCCCTAGATTCCCGTCAGGCATTCCCTGTCATGTGATCAGTGCCCCCTAGATCCCAGTCAGGCATTCCCTGTCATGTGATTGAATAATGACGTCTTTTCTTTGTAATAAATTCGTTATTCATTGAGTGTACAGTGTCCCGGATGAATTGATGTTCCGTACATATGGTCAGTTAGCTGAACAAATCCTGCTATGCTTGTGTATCTTACAGCTGCAGACAGTACAAACTGCATATCACGGGTGGAGTTAGCTTTCTCTGGTATTTACCCGTTGTTATTGTTGTTGTTGTGAAACATATCAATTCTTGAGTGTGACGAAGTTCAATGGCCTCACAGTTCGCCTTTCTGGGACCGATAGATGCTGAATTTCTGGTATAATTTTGTCGTAGGTCATGTCGAAGCTCTATTGTAAATCCCTGATGGTGTTTCATTTATGATTGATTCTCTATAACAGTAGCACTGTTGTACTAATGGTGGTGTCGCTGGTGGGTCTAGATCAATGTGTGTTCACTGTGGAGTGTTAGTTACTGTATATATATATGAAGGTTATTTTCTGCAATGTTCTCTGTGATCATATTGCTGCTGTTGCTAATGTCAGAAGCAGAAAATGACCTGATTCAGTAAAACAGAATAATAAATATTGAAATACAGATGTTTAATTCTTTCTATTGGAATTTTTTTCCTTTAAAACTGCTGTAAAACTGAGTGATTGGCACTGACTCATTGGAACAGACTTGTGCCAGCTTGAACACGATATACCACTGCTGAATAACATATATACTGTATATACCACAGCTCAATTAAAATATCACTATCTTGTAAAATGACTGCAGAACAACACAAATAAGGGGATTTCTACTAAAATTATTAACAATTGGACCTGTCATCGTTGACAGTTTCATTTACCGTCAGGTTATTGGTAAATGCTCTATGAACCATCGTCAGACATATGCTCACATCACGGACACAGGGCCTTTGTTTGAACATTATGACAACATTCGAACCTTATGATATTGGAGTCTTAAATATCTAACCCATCTTTTCAGAACCTACTCGACACACGGACCGCATCTATAAATGTATAAAGCCTTGAGTTGGTTGTATCGTTAAATCACTTGGTTTGACACTCCCAATGATGCGGTTATCTATTGAACCCGACCCACAGATAAATGATTGTTCTGCACATATCTTGATACATATATATATATATATATATATATATATATATATATATATATATATATATATATATATATATATATATATATATATATATATATATATATATTATATATATATATATATATATTATTTAAACTCTGCCCATTTTCACCTCCTATGGGTGATGTATATATATATATATATATATATATATATATATATATATATATATATATATATATATATATATATATATATATATATATATATATATATATATATATATATATATATATATATATATATATATATATATATATATATATATATATATATATATATATATATATTAGTAGTGATTAGCGATTTCCTTCAGTGTGCGATTACATCAGTTTTATGTCGGGTTGAGACAAGGTTTGTTTTTGTATATTGTAGGAATCTAAGGGATTCCCCACCCCCGATCTTGAGTGCGTATCATCTTTTAAAGACCAAAACTACACGGGCTAGAAAGCCTAGTTATTTCCCTCATAAAGGGAAAATGACCATCCATGCGCTTCGCTTTGCATTTCGCAACACTGACATATTCCATCTTTTGGATTGGAGATGGTTCCCCTCTAGTCTACATCCCTCGACTGTGGGGTTTCGCTTCTCTCCGCCGCCTTGAGCCAGAGAGTACATCCCTCGACTCTTGGGGTTCGCTTCTCTCCACCGCCTCGAGCCAGAGAGAGTTGTGCCAGTCGGGGTATGGGGGCTCAAGGGAATGGGGACCTAGACTAGTTCCCCTCATTGATTCGATATTTAATGGATGTGAGCTCAGACGTAGTTGTGATACTGGGATTCTGTGGTTGACATTATCAATGTTTATTAAATATTCCTCGAGTTTGTAGGTTCTTAATTGATTTTCCCCTTGTCTTCCAGAAAGGCTGTTGTTGAGTTTGGTGTGCCAGAATTGTTCATAGTAAGTTTTCATGGCACTTTCTGATTTTTTCACAAATATCTTTATTGTTAATGTGGTTGTATTACAAATGTCTGTGCTCCAGTATTGATGATAATTTTCCAAACCATGATTTTTGTTTTGTTTTAGAATGTTCATTTTGACTTTCTATCAGTGCTTCCTTGGCGAGGCTGCCTCCAGATTTAAATATGAACTTTATTGAATTAGCTATTGTATTAAGGCTAAGTGGAAGTCCGCCCAATTCACCCCTGATTCTGTGTCTTTTTACGTGTTATATGTGTTGTATTTCTTGTAGCTATTTATTGCATAACAGGAAGCAACTATTATTAAAACATGCCCCTTTTAAAGAAAATAGTTTTAGAACACCCTTAAATGTTGCTAAATCAATAACTACAAACTAGTGATATCTAATAAATGATTTCAAACATTATCCAAGTGTCAATGAGGTCACAAATTGTCCACACTAGTAACAACACTAAAAATGCAATACAACTCATGAGACTACATCTAAATGTTGGAGAAAGAGGTTCCAGAACTTGTCTCACCGTTGGAGCGAGGTCTTCAGCACCTGCTCTTTAATCACATATACACAAAATCTTTGTGTTTGTTAGGTTTTGGCTGTCGACCTGATCTTGTAACGGTTGGCGTTTTTTTGCTGCAGACGCAGGCGAAGAAACCCCTGGAGTTGTTCGAGTTTTTTTAAATGGAGCAGGACTAGTGGCGTGGCTTGATGTCGTGTTTTTTTCTTCTCACCAGCCGATTGTTTTCCTCGACGATGATCCAATATGAGTCGGGCTGAGGGTCCCTTGACTCTATGGAGCGTGGTTTCCATTCAGGACAACAATCTTCCGTGAACCTAATAGGCTGATCCGGAACATATATTCATCTCTTGATATTTGAGTTGGGTTTAGGTGAGTAGCTCTCTTGTCTGCTAGTTTTATCCGTTGCGAATCGCTGAGCTGTAAATTTCAGCTCTAGCTGAGAAAATTGATATCCAGATTTTGTTCAAATGCATTTGGAGATCGTGACATTCCAATAGCTACTCTTCACAATTAATTCAGAGCCATACATAGTATGGGTTTTGTGGTATGATCGAAGAGATGCATCATGATGCGTATGTTGTAGTTATTACGCAGGAGGTTATTAAGTTTATATAGGGCCTTTATGCTTTTATGGTATAGGGTATTAACCGAGTCCTTCAGGTTCCCATTAGTGACAAAGTAAAGATTCCGAGATAAGGATAAATATCAACACACAAAAGTTGGTGGCCTCAAAAAGCGAAATTTTCCCAGAGGATGAAGATCATAACTTTTGTTTTAATCAAATTGACTTCTAGTCGCCATGTCTCAGAATATGCCTTCACTGCACAATACAGTTCTGGAGACTCTGCTGGCTAGTTGAGACAAGGACAACATCATCTGCATATAACAAGTATATATAGTGCGTGTCGAACCTATGGTCATCTATGTATCCGTAATTTTGTATCTGTTCAACTAGGTCATTTATGAGAAAAAAACTGTGTGCTTTTCATTGCTCACCTTAACATTTAACGTTTTTTTTGGTACATGTCTTTGATATATACGTAAAAATAATTATTTATTCCTAGCTTGGCTTATTTGAGAAGCAGCCCTGTGTGGCAAACTCTATCAAACGTTTGCCGAAAATCGACAAAGCATGTATAAAGTTTCTAACCCTTTCATTTGTTATATTAATCAATTATAGCTTTCATTGTAAAAATATGATCAGATGTGCTGGGGTTCTTTTTTAACCCTGCTTGATGTCGTGAGATAAAATTGTTTTCCTCTAAATAGTTATGTAATCTCACGTTCATGATTGAGTTAAATACTTTACCAGATGTTATAAATTCGGACCTTAGCAGAAAACCGAAGAGGTGGAGTAACACCATGAGGGATATATAGCCTCATTAACAAAGCCATACACTTTTGAGAAAACCCTCGTCACAAGGCTTGCCTGAGAACAAGTCCTGTCCTGCTGGAGCTGCACTCTCCATGACAGACATGTTTGACGCAATGCTAACATAACATCGAATCCCAGCCTGCGCAGAAGCCGATGCGCAGGAGATCGCTGGAGCTGCTGTGCTCTGTTACGGATTAAAGAAAGCTGGACATGGTTATCGCACGGCTAGCTGCGAGGTTACTGCGAGCTTGAGGCGACATGAGAACAGGACCGAGCTTTTTCTCGTGCTCTAATTTGGCAGAGAGGAGGGTGCCATGCGCTAATATAATATATAGTATAGTATGGTATAAGATAGGATAGTTAACTATAGTATGGTAATAGAGTGCGGTATAGTATGGTATATTAAAATAATGTAGAACAGTATATCATATACATTACTCCATCGGTCTAAGTCAGCAGTTTATACGCTGCTCAGTACAGTAAGTCTTTGAACCTATGGATGTAAGATTTCTTTTTAAATAGAGCTGGTGGTCCCCCCAACCCACGTCATATTGCACTGTGAGGTAATAATCCGGAGTTATACACGACTGCGTGGGGGGGGGGGGGGGGTATAGATTGGTATTGGCCAACACAGCTTCTTGTGTATTAAATCATAATGGTGATTATTTAGCAGCTTGGAAAACCCTTAATCAATATACTCTACGAATGTTAAATAACCACACAGCCGAAATTCAGATTCTAACTCATCGCTTAATCCCTGCTGGTTCTTTCTGGTCGCACTGTGCATAAGTAAATTATTCACCCCATAACCAGGAGACAATCAGAATTCAGATGATCCTTGCAGAATCAAGTCATATGTTCCAAAACATTGGTCTGACGCGCGCCTCGTGTCACTTGTGGACGACAGGTGTTTCAGGAAGGCGTTATCAGTTCTAGCAGTGTCCGTGATAAGATTGACTCATTCTTACAAATCCGGTTAATCAGTGAATTTAGTTGAAGGTGGGATATTTACTATCAAAAGAATCGCGATTCTATTGCATCAGACTACCTTATGAATCATTGCACACAAATGGATCTCAACAGCCACACACATAAAGGTGTGTCCATATGAGAGCAGCCAATCAGGTGCTGCGATGCATGCGATGACCGAGCATCGAAAGTACTTGGAAATGAGCTTTGAACTTGGTCGAGGGTCCGGGATCGTAAGGTGATTTTAATCACTTGTCTTTCTGATAGTCGGTGTGATCAACATAATATGTCAGGGAGTTCAGGATACCAAAAGAAAAAGAGGAAAAGTGTAAATATCCTTATTTGGTCTTATCTATTTCCGTGTCGTACCTGTCCCCGTGATTCCCAATAACCTTACGACCACAGGAACCCAATTTCCTGTCGCGGAAGTGTACAGGTTGGCTGTCGCTGGTGCTGCTCGCTGGCCAATCCCAGGCCGAAACGCTTAATTATCTCTGGAATAATTTCTGTCGTCAGGTGTTCGAGAAGATGCCGTTATTCGGGAAAAAAGATAAGGGCAAAGCTGCCGGGAAGGACGCGCTAGCGGCAGAGAACACTCCGTCAGCTGCCAACATGTCCAACAGTGCCCCAAACTCCAATGGGTCGGCAACGTCAGCCACGACACCCGAATCACAACCGCGAACTAGACCCAAACTGGTGTTTCATTGCCAACAGGCCCACGGAAGTCCCACGGGAGTGATAACAGGATTCACTAATGTCAAAGAATTGTATCAGAAAATTGCAGAATGTTACGACTTATCACCATCAGAGGCAAGTTTACGTTAGTTTGTATATTGGACTTGTCTGTGCGCATCGTGTCATATCCTGGGAAGGTTGTTGGACTTACACATTCCTTGTATTATGAAATAACTAAGTTAAAGATTAATGGAGAAGTAAGATATCGTATCATTTCATTATAACATAGACGTCGTTCAGGGATAAAGTTATAGAGTTATCTGTCAGAATGACTCATGAGTGTCAATAACAGGGTGCTGCTCGAGGACCAGTTTACTGTTTAGGTAAGTCACTATTTAGTGGAAAATATGTTTAGTCACCCAAGAATGTCAGGCTGTTAACAGGTTAAGTGTATTTAAACAAGAAGTGTGATGTTAGTTTATTGTTCTTGATAACCAGCAGGTGGTGTGGCTGGTTTCATGGTAGCATGGTTGTTCAGTGCCAACCTAAAAAGCATGTTGATTTTCCATTCATCTTCCCTATAATACCAGCTATATTATTACTGAAGCAATTGTTCACTGAAAAACTTGATTGGGTGATTCGGTTTGTATATGTAGTACATGTAGCAGACACTTAGATGATTTTCAACTTGCATGATTTAGAATTTAATGATTTACAAAGATTGTTTGATATTCATCTTTCACTGTCAAGTGATATAAGGAGTCATGTATTGATGGGTGTAGAATAGATTACTTCATTCATTTTCATGAAGAACCTAATGATCTAAATGATCCCATAAGGTGACCCAGTCCTTGTGTCATCAAATGATGGAGGTCATCATTGATCTGTGTCTTGTGACAAGTATGTACCATCCATCACACTCTGCTTGCAAATGTGAAAGATTTTACTGTCATTAAGTGGGTACCAGGATCAATGAATTTCAGGTTTTTTCAGTGATTGCAGAAAATAATCTTTGAAGGGATTAAATATGAAGGGGTGTGTCTCATTATAACAGACAGAGGAAAGGTGTCTAATGCAAAGACAGATTGTCACAGATAGGGGTCTTATCTGGCTGACAGGTTTGAAGTTTGCCCTTTTCTATCAACATAACGTGATTGCAAATAGATCTGACAAGTGATTATTGATGAATTTTGAACCGTAACTTGTACATCTTCCTGCTGGTCAACCTACTCCTGTTATTTATGGTATATGCAGTACCTGTTCCCTATATACTACAACTGGTATTAGGTCGAATATCCATTTTTCCTCACCAAGGGCAGGGTGTTTTGGCCCAGACTTTAGTTCCATAGTGATGAGGACACCCCCGGAACTGAGCGAGGTTGACATAGATTGTAATTTAATGTAAGCTTTGTGTAGATACACGGAGGACGCTAATATTCAAGTATTTAGATCCAAATTTAGCTTTAGGGTGTATATGAACCTTGGATCATTATGGAGTATTCTGATCAGCTGATCCTGATTGAATCTCTGTAACCTAACTGTGAAGGTTGCTAATTGTATCCCATTGTTCCCTCCCTTTATGAAAATGATTGCCAGTGGTTTCAACTTAGTATAATGCTGCTGTCATATCCTTATTGGTGAATCTCATTCATCTACCTTCAGCTAATCCTCAAGGGACTAGCCCAATAGACCAACGTCAGCTTCTATTTATCATCCACCTTCAGCTAATCCTCAAGGGACCTAGCCCAATAGACCAACGTCAGCCTCTATTTATCACCTTGTCGAGGGAGCATGCAGCACTACCCGTACTTAGTTCGAAAGAGCTACAAGGGACTGGCTTAATGCCCAGGCTTTACTTCGTCATGCGATTACCTATGCGCGTAATGCGTCCAGACCTACTCGATATATTAAAATATCATTGCCATGATGGTAATCTTTCTTCTCGTCGAAATAGCTTGTTTGGTATAAAAAAACAAAACAATTTGAATTTGTGTGAGGAATTGTAGAGCTAGTAGTGCAGTTTGTTCTTGGTGTCTGTGTGAGGAATTGTAGAGCTAGTAGTGCAGTTTGTTCTTGGTGTCTGTGTGAGGAATTGGAGAGTTAGTAGTGCAGTTTGTTCTTGGTGTCTGTGTGAGGAATTTCACCCCGTGGTCGGGTGCGTGTGTATGCGGCACTCTGCGGCTATAATCACGTCTCGGTACACCTGTACAACCAGGTGTTGGGATGTCGGCGGTGGCGAAGTTGTTTTGTGACACCTTGTTACATTTACAGCCGACCAGACTGCTGCTAACTCTCAGCGATCACATGGCGTCCATCTCGGTATATAGCAATATTCATGACGACTAGACCGTGTGTAGTTTCCATGACAACACGGCGTTGTGATGCGGATGGGCGCGGTCATTTTGTATCTGGTGTTGTGGAGGTGATAGCGACATACATTGTGGAATATGCCTCGATGAATGATCTTTTCTGTAATTAACTGTCATGTTGATAATTTGCTCAAAAGTGTCTGTGTCCATGTGATCTCTTGTGAAGCTTTGGCATGGATTAATCATAAGTGCCGTTGTAGGGTGATTCGCTACCTGTGTACATATGTTCCTACCCTGTATTCCTAGAACAATACGCCCCAGCGGATTGTGGCTTTAATGCCCCTATGCTGCCAGAGGTGTATGGTTTCCGGAGTTTTGCGTTGAACAATAGCAAGTCAATCATTCCCAGTGCGTGTTCTGTGTTTGTTATGTGGCACGGGCTCGCTAGCTGACTGCTCTTGCTGATCTGTTCTTTATAATCTTCATCGGTCAATACCGGGGATTTTATCTTACGATTTATTTACTATTAACCGCCTCGCTTTCGTTTTGCTCAGATGGATGCATTGAGTCGGATGTTTCTGTGGTGTCCTTGACGTTTGGCGCCACACCCCTGTTCGACTTCCTTGTGCCTCTGCCACTAAACCTCCCCGGCGTGACCATTTTACAAAAGCCGTTGCGCACTTACCTGGTTATAGGTTCAAATAACTCTACAAAGGGCATGTTCGTATTGCCAGTGTGTGTCGGTTTAGTAATCATTGGTGCGTGGTCTGGCGGTTCAGGACCTCGAATGTATCACACGGGCAATAGAATGTTCGTATTGCAAAAGCTGTTAGGTACAACGGGCAAATATAATGGAACAGTCAGGGAACAAAGACCGTTCTATCTTGTGGGTTAATATTCATCTCAAAACCAAGGTATGACTGAGAATCCTGGCCTGAGGGTCGGCTGAGATGCGCTGTGCTTTATCACACGAACGCCGCGTGCTTTAGTAACAGCGAGCACGCAACCACTGGCGCTCTGGGGGCACCCCCTCTTCAAACAGCGTGTGTATTATCTGGTCGCTTGCGATGTTGGTCGATACAATGCGGCCAGTCACTGATTCCATCTCGGAGTGGGGTCAGAAGTATCATCTGAGGTTATTGAACAATATGCTGTAGTTGTCGATCAATGACACTCCGTCATCTGAACGAGAGGTGGGCGTCTTTGATGACCAACTCCCAAGAAAAGAAATGTTAAAAACTGTCATCATTGTCACAAACAATCTTTCTGCTAACACCCTCGCCCCAACACCCATCCTAGTCGAGCAGGTAGATCTTCCTGCTAACTACTCCACCCCAACACTCATCCTAGTCCAGCAGTCAGATCTTTCTGCAAGCTCCCCACAATACAGTCCAGCAGACATCTTTCTGCTAGCCCCCACAATCCAGACCAGCAGACATCTCTAGATCTTCATGCAAGCTCCAAAAACAAACAAAAACCAACCAAAAAAAACAGTCCAAGCTCCCCAATTTTTTTGGGGGGTCCAGGGAACAGAGCTTTTTCTGTGCTTTGCATCACTGCCTAACGAGAGTCAGATCTTTCTGCAACTCCCCACAATACAGTCAGCAGACATCTTTCTGCTAGCCCCAGACCAGCAGACATCTCCCTGCTAGCCCCCACAATCCAGCCTACACAATCCAGCCCAGCAGACATCTCCCTGCCAGCCCCCACAATCCAGTTCAGTAGACATCTTTCTGCTAGCCCCCACAATCCAGCCCAGCAGACACCTCCCTGCTAGCCCCCACAATCCAGTCCAGCAGACATCTCGCTTCTAGCCGACTCCCCCTCCCCCCCACCCGATGTTAAGTTGGTTGTCTATTGGCCATGTGGCCATGTCTACCAACTTAACATCAGGATAGAGGAATAAATGGGCCTCTATAAATTGGAGGGCATGTCCTGGAGTACTCGTGTAGACCAACATAGAGAAGCTTCATTCAAATTCAATTGAATTCACTTCTAGTGATCTAATTTATGCCTGCATTTTTGTTGCAGATATTGTTTTGCACACTGAACACGCACAAGGTCGACATGACAAGACTTCTTGGTGGTCAGATCGGCTTAGAAGACTTTATCTTTGCCCACATGAAAGGCCGACCTAAAGTGGTGGACATTGAAAAAAATGAAGATGCACTGGGTTTGACAATCACAGACAATGGAGCTGGGTATGCTTTCATTAAGCGCATCAAGGAGGGCAGCATTATGGACGGCATTGAAGGCATTACAGTTGGTGATCATATTGAAAAAATAAACGACCAGTCTATGGTTGGTTGTCGACATTTTGAAGTGGCAAAAATGCTAAAAGAGATAGCAAAAGGATCAACATTTAGTCTGCGCATAGTAGAACCCATCAAAGCCGGCTTCTGTAAGCTTTGTCTTTGTACTTATCATGAGAAACATCCATAGTGTTAAGATGGCAGTGTACATATTGTAAATCCTTTAAGTTTGTGGGCACATGTTTATGTTAATGCCATGTGTTGTAGATATGGTGGGTCCCCAGACTGGCAGTGGCAAGAAATCAGGGGGTCTAGGAACTGGTAAAGAAACACTGAGATTACGCTCCAAAGGTCCTGCTACTGTTGAAGTGGTATGTATATTCATGTGGCTAGTCTTAATGGGGAATCACATGTTGCTTTGGTTTGTAGGGGGGTGGGTTATTGGATTGCAATGGAACCAATCACATCAATTCTACAAAGAGAATGGTTGTAATGTCATGACTGATATGAGTTCACACCATCATATTGTACACACCACCATATCATACAAACCAACATACCATATCATACAGACCACCATATCATATCATACAGACGACCCTATCATACACACCACAATATCATACACACCAACATATCATATCATACAGACCACCATATCATACACACCACAATATCATATCATATAGACCACCATATCATATAGACCACCATATCATATCATACACACCACCATATCATACACAACACCATATCATACACACCACAATATCATATCATACAGACCTTCATATCGTACACACCACCATACCATACCAACCACCATATCATACAGACCACAACCATATTGTACACACCATCATATCGTACTCCCCACACAGACCACCATATCATACACACTATGCCCTGCACTGTGGCTTGGGTTTCATCCTGAAGCCTCCGGAAAACTTAGGACTCGAGCAGCACTGATATATGATTAATGCCCAGTGATTTTTGTTATGAAGCGTAAAATTTCAATGATAATGATTCAAGTACATGTGTGATCCATTTTATTCCAACCAAGTTTGAATTCTTTGTCAAGCTCTTTTTTTGTATAATCAATTGAACTTGATCTGCCTTTCAGCCTGATAGTGTTGTGGATGTTGCCGTAGAGAAAATTAATGGTTTATTGGAATCCTTCATGGGCATCAATGACACGGAGCTGTGTAAGTGCATGATTTGCCTATTGGTCCAACCTCCTGTATCAGTAGACGTGTGGTCACTCATGGAATTATCACTGCCACAATGTTTGATTTCAGCTCAAACGATATGGGAAGTGGGCAGTGAAAAGGACAACCCACATGATTTTGCCATGTCATTGGATGAATCTGAGCTTGCTGCGTTTGGTTTCACGGACGAGTTTGTGTTTGACTTATGGGGAGCGATTAACGATGCCAAACAGGGTCGGTTGAAGAAAGCAGCCGAGTTCACCGAGCAGTTTTGATTTGAATAGTTTTGATTTGAATTGTCAGGATGTATTCAACTAAATGGGTTTTGGAAAGCAAGTGTAGTTGAGCTGTCCCTGAGGGTGTAACTGACCACTACAACATCCTAAAATAAAGCACACTAGAAGATAACAACATTGCACTCAACCACAATTTCCTCATGTTGATTTCAACTACCATTTCAATTTCATAAAATTCATTGCATGAAATTCAGAACTGTCTACCTTTCCACCTCAATTATACATGTATCTTGTATGTAACCAAGTGGATACCTATGTAAGAAGGAAGTACCTTGACATTTTGTAATTCAAGCTGGAGCATGTATAACTAGAGGCACTACAGGAAGTGTTCTGATGTTCACACAGTGTTCTGGGAGTGTATATGCATAAGTTTTGGATTGACAAAGATGGATTTGTTTGCTATCCTGTTACATTAAGTAACACAAGTAACAACAAATCCATCTGTTGTCAAATGATCTTGCGGCTGTGTTGCCAGTGATGGCTGGGAACAGGAATGTGCTGAAGCTTGTGTGGCAGGTTGAGGTGGAAGAGAGTACATAGTAATGTGTTGACATTGGTTATTTCTCGTTGTTTTATCAGATGATGCAGGTAACATAACATTACAATTTCAGTTGATTATTTTCCACCAGTCCATTAAATTGCTGTCTCTGTGGCAATATAGTACTGTGTGCTGTATATAAATTGATACAAGCCCCCTAGATAACTGATGTTTACAGTGAAGTGCCAAAAAATATTTCGCTATCAAGGTTTTTGCTTTAATAGAGAAATCTGTGTAATCTGTCATCATAATGATGATGATGAGATCATTTGTTTGGCTTTATTTACTGTTGTGTATTTAATCACATACAACTATATTATTGTACCAATTCATCTGAACTACTGTGGAAATCTTGATTAGAACATTTCAAATGTCACAATATAGCTACAGGAAGATTGTTATGATGAGGAGATGGAACGAGATTAATTGTATTAGGCAAACGTGTCATGTTTGATTGTTTCGTTGTTTTATATTGAACGGGGTTTCATCTGCAGGGCACATATACACCGCCAGCATAGTTGTTACGAATCGGTGCAAGTTGGTGTCGGCACGATACCAATGCTCGGTCATCTGCAGCCATCCCTTAATTGGTCTGCACAATCACCTATGCCTTACTTGATACCTTGTTCAGAATTGATTGTCTGTTGTTCATAGGGTGTACCATTCATGAAGATATGGATGCACCTTTTCTGTTCTGTGTTTTACCCTCACAAAACTTATATGTCCGAGATTATGTTAACTAGTGAAATCAGAGTAATTTATGTCCATCTGCAGGTGCTTGCTGCAACATTGCCTGTCAGCTTAACTTATATATGCTTTCTATGAAACAAGATCAATGGCTGTGACAAGAATAGGTTGGATCAAGTGATGTTTATCATATCTGCTCATTGATTTGCCTAATCACTCCGTTACGGGGTTAATATTAACGCTTCTACTGTGCTAGTGATTGTCACAACCATCTTATACTCGGGCAAAAGAATACACTTATATACCCTAGGTGACTTAAATTGTCATCCAGATGCCTTGTTGCTCTGCATTATTATTTTTTTTAATAACACTGCATTTGTACATTGTGCATTATGTGTTTCTTAACGTTTGTTTCCAATCAATAGTAGATTTCAATTGCAATCATTATGTAAGGGACCATTATCTTCAGATTATGAAATAATTTCATGAGATAGCCGGTTATGAGATAGCTGGTCATGGTGATATTTTATTCAGAAATAGTGACGGTCTGGTTTGGATGTTTTGATATGGCATGTTTTATGTGGATTAAACTGTTAACTACTCTCATGCGATCTGTGATGAATGGGTTGAAACTGTATGATCACTTGATCAGAACAGCTTGAATATCAACACTGATACACACGGACATTGAAAGGTCCCACACGACTTCTAATTTATTTCAAATCACAAGCAATAACTTGATAGAATAATACAATACTTGGGTATAGTTATCATATAGCTGAACTCGTACAACAGAAGCGCCTGACAATGTGAGCTGCTACAGCACAGAGGGTTTGATGCATATGTTTGACACTGGGCTTAACATTCCTTTTTCACCACCCTAACAAGACCCTCGTTGATGAACAAGGTTGTCATGGTGACAAAGGGAGTGACTGTGTATCTTGGTTGGGAACACTGCAATAGCAGGTACAGAGTAAAACTAATGCGGCATACAAGTACTCTCCACTAGCGATTGGGAGTAGCCAAGTCGGGTTACCGTAAACCGGCCGTATTCTCAAAAACATATCCTCTGTATGCTAAAGCTTTAAGTATGTTGGCTATATTTCTACAATCATCTGAAACACAACAGCAGTGACTGGTCAGTTGAAACCTCTTGTGAGGTGGATGAGCCATTATCTCACCATCCTGCTTTGTACCACACAACATGCGATGAAGCATGCAGGATGCTGCCATCGGTCCGAGGCAAAAACCCTGCTTTACTCTACCCGCAGAACGAAGACAAATTGTCAGAGAGAAAGTTATAATTAATCATGTAACAAGTGCTTGCACTCTGCTGGTCGGGAGACTGTAGACTCACCAATGCCGCTGTGATGCCGCCCTTGGTGCTTCAAAGAGAGGCCTTTCAGCATGTCTATCATCCCTTTGGGGTAGTGTCCCTCCATTACATTGGCATAGCTCTGACAAGACACACCACATATTGCAAAGCTTTACCGGTAGATCACATGGTCATTATCATCTTACATTACAATATTCATGAGAAGACTAGTTTAGTCAGAAATGGGAGGCCCTGTTCTGTGGAGCCAATTGAATCCAGGCTTCCATTTTAGAATTATATGGAATGGGAGGATTTTACTACAGTAGTTCTTTGAGAATATCTCAGCAGTCAGAGGTGATGCAGAGCTTATTTTCAGTTCGCTTAGATCAATTACCACAACAAAAGTCCATATGAAATTCGGGACTGCTGGCTTCATCTATAAGAAAACAAGCCACTAAAAACTTAAAAGCAAACAGATAGATGGAGAGACAAATGTCAGGGCAAAGGATTATGATAAGCCCTCCTGAATGGTAACACTAAAAGCCCAAAATAAAGCATCCCCAATTGATGGTTCAGTGAAGAAGAACAACCAGGACTTGCTAAGTGTGTCCATCACATACATCTCCTCAATACTGATGGTACTAAGGTGTCGCTCTATGCTAATCTGGAAATGGCATGTGGTGCAATATTAATCATATTTCCATTCTCCTTACCTTTTTTACATTGATCCACCTTTTCATGCAACCTGGGTACTTGAGATTGAAGTACTGGGCCTGTCCTGGCAACCTATGAGATCAAACAATCACACAACAAAACCCCCAAATCAAACTTGAAATGACACCTTTTCAACCAATACATATTAAAATGAATTAAGTATGACTGACTTTACATTCATGAAACAAAAGTTACTCTCCAAGTTAAGATCAATTGATGCCAGCTATTCTTTTACATTGTTCGCAAATCCCAGTCCCCACAAGTAACAAATGTGATATTCGTTCCTTCACTCAGAAGTCTTTCATTGTCCAGCCATTGCTGAAAATTCTGCATTGCAAACCACAAAGACAAAAGAATAATTTGGATGAATTAAGGTGCATTCCGTCAAAAATTATCCAAATTCTGTTCTGAAAAAAAAATCTGTTGATCAATTCCCACTATGTTTATGACCTTTGTAAAGTCTGATTTCTTATTTTTGAAGCGACGTGAATTTTAACCCAAATATGGCATACAGTAGACTCTACCATACATGCGAGGCTGAAAATGGCCAGAGTTTGAGCTATGATACAGTAGAAAATAGTAGTTTAGTGCATGCAAAGTTACTGGTTAAGTTCGCTATTTATTTGGATGTTTTTGTAAACAAAGTTCGAAGGCTGTTTTCAATGCGCCCTTATCGATTAATCATCATTGATTTGGTGTTCCCAATAACATGAACGGATTGTAAACAAGTCCTTTTAGCAACTACACAGAAATGGAAGCACAACAAAAATATTACCAAATCGATGAAAAATGCATCTTTAAAATTAACTTGCCTTTTTTGGCACATGAAAGACAAAATCTTACTTGATAAACAAACAATTTCACAATCCTTATTTGATATTTTATTCTATGATCACACCTTGATTGTGGTATCCAATGATGGCTGCCCTGTTACCATATCTTGTACAATACCTGTCAACTTTCCAATAAAACACACAAAGGTATTAGTAACATGCGGAATGCAATCACACAGATTGATGGCAACAGTCTCTGTGAATATACAGTCATATTTGATGTGGGCTGCACATGGTTTTTTTAGGAACATCTGCTAAGCGACCTACTTCGGTGCAGAACGTGGAAAGTTCTGGATGTATCTGTGGCTCCACATATTGATGAAATTTTGCTTCTACGTCAAATGTGTTTCCATTGACTTTCAACACAGGGAACTCGATAATTTCCTATGAATATTGGAACACAACTATGTTAGAAAAGGCAGCTCGCTCACGATTGTTTCTTTGCTAAAGTCACAATAAAAGTGTGAATCAGTGACATTAAATTACTGATTTAAGATGAAAAGCAGCTTCAATGGAAGTTCTACACGCCGTCGATTGTCAATGGAATGACAAAGTAACGATACCACTCGCATCGGACTGCTGTAATGCCTGTATCATGTGTCACTGTCAGTCACTCAGTCACAGTCAGTCGATCTCCTGCGCATCGGCTTCTGCGCAGGCTGGGATTCGCGCATGTTATGTTAGTATTGCGTCAAACATGTCTGCCATGGAGAGTGACAGTCAGTGTCAGCATGGCCGAATCTGAGGAGTTTTTGAGACGCCATTTCAAAAATCAATCACAGATTACGGACTACTAATATTATTTTATCATTATACTTACCTGGGGTCTAATTATTTGGTTTTGTTCGCAAGTTGCTTCAAAATCAAGAACGAGAAAGTAATCAAACAATTGAGGCCGGATCTCGGTCCCAGGTGAATACGTCCTTGAATAACTCGCCATATTTCCTTTGTTTAAAAACATATAGTTTGAGAAGTCCAATTCTATCGTCTTAGAGTGTCTGCCAAAACAATGGAGTAACCTGGAAAGCGGGCCCAACACACGAATCGACATTGCACAACATAAGGACACTGTTTACACTTGACCCAACACATGTGACTCAACTTTGCATTGATTGGTTTCGCTTTCATGGAGCTCCTTTCGTTATCTCACCATGAACTAGGGTCATGGTTCATTAAGGTCATATTATCTATGAGAACCATTTGAAATCGACGTAAGCATATTTAAAATATAGGCAAAGAAACTCTGCCTCTGACAGCGCCGCCCTATTTACCCCTAAGGTGGCATCATATCATCAAAACACCAGTGGCGAGTGCCTTGCCTAATTTAAAATAAAGCAAAGAAACTTCGCCTCTGACAGCGTCCTCACTGTTAAACTCTGTTTACTACTTTCGATCTCTCATATCCTAGGCAAAGAAACTCCGCCTCTGACAGCCACGCGCTATTTACTACTTTCGATCTCTCACATCCGCGCTGTAGAGGTGGCATCAGATCATAAAATCACCAAGGGCGAGTGTCTTGCCTAATTCAAAGTCGAATGTTTGATTGTGCGCGTCAGCATTTGATTTGTGTTGCATGGTCACTGTTTTGATATTGCTACTATATAATTGAAATATCGCCAGTTTGACGTTAATATATCGAAAAGATAAGCAACATCGCCATTCATTTGTAGCGCAATAGTCCAACAGTCGATCGGGTACTCCCTTGTTGGTCTAACAGGAAAGCTCCACTTGGTTCAAAAGAGCTACTCATTTGCCACAGATACACAGATCATTGAGTGAAGCCTTGCTACTTTTCGAAGGTTCGCCTTACGTCATCCCGGAAAACGTCATGCCCACTTCCTGCCGAGGCCAAGGTTGTTTCTTCAGTAATTATTGAGTGACTTGTGACTGTGAGTGCTGATAACTGTCACTCATTTGCGACTTAATCGTGGTCACCGAGAAAATCGATTCTGATTGGGCAAAAGCATACGGACGAAAAATTAAGAGGTGAAACATATTTGTAGTTGATGTTCATATTGTCAATGTTTGTGCATGTTTAAACAATGAACTTAATAATGTCAACAACTGGCTTATGCACAACAAGCTGTCCCTTAACACAAGCAAGACCAAATTCATGATTTTTCATAAACCACCCAAAAAATTCCATTCAAGAATCCAGATCCTTATAAATAACACAGAAATCAAACAAGTGCAAGATTTCAACTTCCTGGGCCTCAACATCGATCAGCACCTCAGCTGGAAAAGTCATACTGATAAAATCCATAGAAAACTTAGTCGAACAATGGGCATTATCAATAAACTAAAACACCTCCTCCCCCTAGATATTAAAAAAAAATGCTCTACAACTCACTGATATTACCACATCTAAACTACAACTTGTTACTTTGGGGTCAACATGGAAATAGAATTGTAAAACTTCAAAAAAAGATCATTCCGATCATTACCTGCAGCTCCTACAATGCTCACACTGATCCTCTTTTTAAAGAACTACAGATCTTGAAAATTGAAGATCTATTTTCACTGTCCAGATATAAATTCTATTATAATTACTGTCACAACAACCTACCTTCATATTACAATAACATAAACTTAATAAATCAAACATCTGACATTCATAATCACAATACTAGAAATCAAAATAATCTTTTCATCCCAAGAGTAAAACACTCTTTTGCAGTCTCATCCATTCGATTCAGCATTCCAAAATTCATTAACAATGCCCCGAATATCATAGTAACAAAAATATTCTCTCATTCTTACACAGGATACTGCAACTACATAAAAAATTGGTTTATCAATAGATACAGGTATATGTGCACCACTCCAAATTGTTATACATGTACTTGCCCACATTAACTAGTCAAGCAGGAAAGTCATTTGTTATTGTATAGATTCAAAATGTGTTACTCATGTCACCAAATTCCGGACTTTGCCAAAACCCTCTGTCTATGTAAATGTTTTCTGTACCTTCTTACTCAGGTAACATGATGCTGTGACCTCATGTACTTATTATTATTATTATTATTGTGTACTATGCTTCTCTTTTGTACATAGTCTACCTTTTGTGTGTTTTCCTCTTTTATATTATTATTTTTATTGTCATTATGTCTGGGTGGCTCCAGCAGCAGCGGCTCATCAGCCTTAGTTGGAGTCTCCTTATCAATTGTTCATTGTTTATATGTTCAATTGGTTAATAAATTGATCTCTCTCTCTCTTATGAATCAGACTTACAACTCTACTGGCAGTAGGTCTACTCAGTACTGCTTCTAGAGGCTCTGTCCAAGTACGGGAGATGCTGCTGCACTCCCTCTTAGTTCTGGCGTAGGGAGGGTAGGCAGGGACTATTTGTGTCATGAAGCCCTTGTCCAACACGTAGAAAAGGCCGCAAACAATCACTGTCACCCAAATACCACACTTAATCACAAAGAAAACGAAAACTTGGGCAAAAAAGCAACAGGAAAAATTTGGCTGTTGGGCTAGCTGCTAGTGCTAGCCCTGCTCTAACATACCATTTAATTATAAGTTTGACATCCTGGATCGTCGCTGGCAGTGCCCATGGGTGAACGGTTTTGAAGCAACAGCTCAATTAAGCAATCAAGACCGTATCATAGTAAAAACTTTATAAACAGTTCTATCAAGAAATCTATCAACCATGTCCTGCTTACAGTTAATTCATTAAAAACGGCGGCCACAAGGCTTTTGAGGTGGATATTTCAATGTAGGCACGGTTGATTCAGTTGGATCATAGCAGACATGTTTAGTCCTGGACTGCACATATTTGCAGCTACCGCCTCGTTGAAAATATAAACATGGCGCGATGTGCTCATCGATGATGCCACTCAGCTGTTGAATGTAAGAACCGACCTCCTTGAGTTTAAATGGCTGCTACAGTTGGTGTGAAGAGGTAACATTCTCCATACAATGCACCATTAAATATGCAGTACATATGCTCTCAAATCACCCTTAAACTCACCCAAAATGATCTCTTTGCTACTTAGTACCTGGGGATATAATTTCGATGTTGTCATTAACTATTCTGTTAGTTAATGACAATTTTAATGTTGGTAACTATTCTGTTAGTCAATGAAGACAGAACATCAAGTTGTATTTACGTAGTAAGCTAATCAAACTGTATATCTCTCTGTTGAGGAGTGCCTTCTGGCCTAGGAATGGATGGACCATAACATTCAATTTGTTTGTTTCCTATCTTATTGCAGTTGTTTGCCAAACTATGACAAGTTAGAGGGGACCATGTGTGTCATCTTCTCACAGTCCATGTAAGAATCATGGATAGTTTTGCCATAGATTTGGACAAGGTGCTGGATGACTTTGAGGAAAGTGAAGGTAACCAGACTTTTATCACTTGTTTGTTGTATTTTTATTTTTTTGCCATTCTCTGTTATCAGAATAGATTTACTAGTGTCATTTGATCATGTAAGAAGAATACATCCAGTCAATGAATTTCTAGACGTGTAATTAGCATAGTGATTATGAATAGGACAAAGTCTGTCAATATTTTATTATAATAGCAAAGAAAGAATCTTTAACTCTATCAAGCTTTTGTGAGCATTGGCTCTTATAGTATCAACAGAGAAGTTTACCCTGAAGCTTAAAAGAATCACTCTTACTGTTCTCTAGATCCAGCCCCTACCAACAGTTGCCATGCACCTCAGCCTCCTGGTGACAGCCATGTTCTCTATGGACCCCCGCTCACTAGTATCGGTAGCCGACCGGACCAGCTACCGTATCAACTGCCAGAAGCTCTAGACATCAATGACGCTGACTTTGCCCCTTCCATGCACCCGCCTATTCTTCAGAAAGGCGAGCAGGTTGGTAAGGTATCCTCGCCTGATGTGTACCAAGCAGAACCGGAACTAGTGCAGAGCACCAGCAACACATATACAAGACCCTTATATAGCACCTCTGCCCTCCATGGCTTCCAGCCAGATGTGGTTCCCACTGGGTCTTATTCCAATTCAACTTTGAACCATGATGTTCAAAACAACAGCACTTTGGCCAATGGTCAGTATTCAAATAACATGTCGACTATGGCCTCGTCATCTCAGACTGGGTCCCTGCCTGATCACGTGGCTCAGACTGCTGCAGGCAAAGCTACCATTGACCTTTATTCCAATGCTTGCTTTGCCTCAAGTAATACAGCTAACCAGACAGCATCACAACATGATGACATAGGACACCCCATCAGTGAACACGCACCCTGTGAACTTATGAGACCACCACCATTGCTAAGTGCTTCTGACTCATCCGCAATAAGCAATATATCTGTCATTAATCAGACCAGTTCAAGAGAACCAAATAATGCTGACGCAGCAGACTCGCAGGGAATGTTTATTCCTATCAATGAACCATGGCAGGTCCAGAGTTCCATCAACCCTGCCGTAGGAGAAAATGAGCTGCGTGATTTCCTCCGTGGTAAGCATGGACCGCATGTGTATGTGAGTGAAGACTCAGGTAGGTGCTGCTCGCTTGGTACTGATGATGGGGAGATGGATAGCCAAGCCAAAGACCTGAGGTCTGATAGACAGCCAGGTGTGGTCAGTGAGGCTTCTCCCTTTACAGGCTCCTATCCAAATGGACTTACATCTGATAGCATATCACCCTGCGATTCAATTAGTGGAAATGTGACTCTAGATACCACCAATATAGACACAAAGGATGCTGTAAAGGGTAGTGATACTCCCAATAGCACAGCACCCTCTGACCCAGACCTTGTTACTGCTAGTAACCACATGCGACCCAGTCGTGATCTTACAGAAGACTTGTCTATGAGTCTACTGCCTGTGTCACTACACAAACCAACAGGTGCTTCTTCACTGCTTGCCAGCAACCTTACTGACCAAGTGGCTCCTCATACGTACCCAGAGCCTGCAGTGGACACTTGTAATGATGCTGTTGTGGATATGACCGCCCAACAACTGACTATAGACCATCATAGTGATGGCAATGTATCATCCGTCCATGCCAACCCAAAGACTGTCTTTTGACATCATCCAGCCAGTCTCAGCCTTTTACAGGGGATCAAACTCATGAAGATCCTGCTCATTGGGATCAAACCAACCTGGATTCCAAGCAGGATCATACCAACAAAGATCAGCCACACCAGGATCCCACTCATCAAGATCCACTAAATCAGGATTCCAAATATTCAGATCCATCCCATCAGGATACCACTCACAAGGATCTACCCCATGAGGATCCCACTCATCAAAATCAACCCCACAAGGATCCCACTATTGATGATACACCCCATCAGGATCCCACTCCTGAAAATCCTCCCCTTCAAGATCCCACTCTTGTGGATTCACCCCACCAGGATCCCACTCTTGTGGATTCACCCCACCAGGATCCCACTCATATGGATTCACCCCACCAGGATCCCACTCATATGGATTCAGTCCACCAGGATCCCACTCATTTGGATTCACCCCACAGGGATCCCATTCATATGGATTCACCCCACCAGGATCCCATTCATCAAGAGCTACTTAATCAGGATCCGGCTTGTGAGGATACACCCCCTCTGAATCCAGCTCATAAGGATCATATCAACAAAGATCCATCCCAACTGGATTTGACTTGTCAAGATCCATCTCATCTGTCTACTATCCACAAGGATATTATTGCCCGGGATCCAACCATCCAGAATCCTACCTTTGAGGATCCTACCCATCAAGATCAAGCCAACCTACTGTGCCAAGCCAAACCAGAGCTACAAGCATGTACATTATTTGAACCACAGTCACCGCAAAATAATGTTGAAATGGACATATGTAGTGACCTGTCATTGTCTTGTCAGCCTGCTTCAGTCTTACTGCCATCAACCAATGAACTATCCCTGTTGGATGCATCTTCAAACTCCACAATGGAACCGTCAGACATTGATTTGCAGCCGAGTGTGAACCATGTTGGGTCTCCTGAGATTGTTGATGTTGTGTTGGGGATCCACTCTCAAGATGACATCACACTAGACACTGAATATCTTGCCAGCACTCAAGAATTGGATGTCTCCAATGTCTTGGATTATATCCTTGATGAAAAAAGCCAGCCTCCAGAAACTGGAGAACCACCTGGATTCAATGTTGCAGCCTTCAAGGCAACAGATTTGGTTGTTGAAGATATCAGAGGCGAGAGTCCAACTGTAATTGAAGCCAATGATGAGAAGACAAGGACGGATGTGGAAGAAGGCTTTACTGAGAGACGAGGAAGTGATGAGAGTGTGGAGCGCTTTCTGGTCCAACACATCACCAGTCCTAATATATCTACTCCCATGGAGGATGCAGGGATGTCCAGGGTACCTGGCTTCCTACCCGCTCTGCCTGCTACAGAAGAGGCACGTGAACCTGATCAAGTGAATGCTGACCACAATGACTTGACCATGGCTTCTAACACCAATGCATTAACCATACAATCAGGTGAAAGTTCTGTTTCCTCCACTGAGTCTCTATCCCACAAACAACCTGATGTGAAGCCCAAAGTGTTGCCTGCTGCATCTGGTGTGATGCCCCGAAGTCGTCAGCCACGCCCTAACAGTTTACTGGGACTATCAACCCCAGATCTCACCCCATCCATGGCCAGTCTGCAGCAGGACATGGCAGCACCTCACATCATTCCATCTCCAACTGAAGCAGCGATTGAGCACACGCCAGGTAACATAACTCCATCTGTACCTGTAGCTGGTCTTAATGACGACCCTAACATTCCAGTCTCAGCAGCTCTTCCAGGACCAGGCGGCCGACCTACAAGTCTCAATGTGATGCCAGCCAGTGAGCGTGGCAGACCGGCGGTCATGCGAGGTGCTGAGGATATTGGCAGTATAGACAGCTCCGAGAGCTCATTAGGTATACAGACACCGGCAGAACAAACACCAGCTCATCTTATCGCAGGTGAGATACCTTCACAGATGCGCATGGCTAGTCTCATTCTGAGTGTCTGTTGATTTGAGTGATATAAGGAGAATAGACAGTGTGACATGTTAATGTATGAGGACTGGCATTTGTGTGATGTATCAGGGCAAGTGGAGTCTGTACAGCCAACCCTGCCCCCTCGCAGCTCCAATCTTAACGTGGCCATCACCATGCTGGGCAAGGTAGCCCCTGTCTGGGTGCCCGACACGGAGGCAGCCAACTGTATGCAGTGTGAAACCAAGTTCACATTCACCAAGCGAAGGCATCACTGCCGTGCTTGTGGAAAGGCAAGAACTCACCTTCAATAGAGCCCTTGTTTCTGCTCAGTGAAATCAATCATTATTTTTATAAAATCTGGTGCATACGTTGCACCCGTGCTTGGTAAGCGCCCATCCATAGGCCTTAAATCTGGTCCAAAACTTCTGTAGTTGAAATATCACCTGAAAGACGACTCTGCCATCATGATCACATGCTGTATACTGGTATAGGCTGACCTCTCATTGGACATTCAAATTAAATGCAAGCCCACCGTCTACTCATGACCCCTATGATACTTACTAGCCCATCGTCTACTCATGACCCCTATGCTACTTACTAGACATTTGATCTTTTTGTTATGGGGGTCAATCCTTAGCTCTTGAAAAACATCTCTCGTGCTATGTTTGATGGCATGTTTTGTTATTAAGTGAGGTTCATGCCTGAAATCACACATCAGCCCCTCTCGTGTATGTGGCTCTGTTTGAAAACTTTTTTAAACGCAAGCTAGCTTCCTCAAATAAGACTTCTTATGATGATGTGTCTTTTGCATACCAAAAGAATCACTCTGCATGACTTTGACATCTGAGTTATTATAGGAATCGTTTGCTTTTAAAAGTCATGTCAGAAGTAGTGTGCTTTAAGGCCTGTTGGCCTTTTGTTTCAATTGAATTATTGTAAAAAAAAAATCACAAAAATATATGTTAGAACAAATTTTATTAACCTTCAATGTTAATTATTAATATTAAAACATTGAGGTAGTGCATAACATCATCATTTTATGCTGCTTTTGACATCAGGTGTTCTGCAGCTCTTGTTGCAATCTCAAGTGTCGGCTCCCTCACCTGGATAACAAAGAAGCTCGGGTCTGCTCCAAGTGCTATCAGGATCTCATTCGAGGTTGGTATGCAGGCTGAACAGTCGTCATGCATGCTGCTGCCACTGCATCCTCGTATTCTCCTTCATTTGGATTCAGTTTGTGTTTGCCTAGTAGACGGGTAGAGTGAGTGTGGCTGTTGACATTTTGCTTGCAGCTCAGGTGTTTGAGAGAATGCATGCAGGGAGTATTGAGGCCAGTCCTAATCCTAATCAGCCCAGTGAGTATTGCTCCACCATCCCACCTCAGCAGCAAGCTTCCAACCTCCCTCCCCCCACAGTCGTGGTACCTCCCAGCAGTGCTCTACGTAAACAAGGTCAGTTGCCCATCACCACACACACACACTAGATCTAATTCACCCACTACCCTCCTTTCATACAGGCACTACCTCTTATTCACCCACTACCCTGCTCATTCAGAAACTACATCTTATTCTCACAATACCCTCCTCTTATTCAGACACTGCCTCTGATTCACCCACTACCCTCCTCTCATTTAGACACTACCTCTAATTCACCCACTACCCTCCTCTCATTCAGACACTACCTCTAATTCACCCACTACCCTCCTCTCATTCAGACACTACCTCTAATTCATACACTACCCTCCTCTCATTCAGACAGTACCTCTAATTCACCCACTACCCTCCTCACATTCAGACACTATCCCTAATTCACCCACTACCCTCCTCTCATTCAGGCACTACCTCTAATTCACCCACTACCCTCCTCTCATTCAGACACTACCTCTAATTCACCCACTACCCTCCTCTCATTCAGACACTACCTCTAATTCACCCACTACCCTCCTCTCACTACCCTAATTCCTCTCTCTCATTCAGACACTACCTCTAATTCACACACTACCCTCCTCTCATTCAGACACTACCTCTAATTCACCCACTACCCTCCTCTCATTCAGACACTACCTCTAATTCACCCACTACCCTCCTCTCATTCCACTCCTCTCACCCATTCGGACACTACCTCTAATTCTAATTCGGACACTACCTCACCACTACACTACCCACTCCTCTAATTCATTCGGACACTACCTCTAATTCACCCACTACCCTCCTCTCATTTAGACACTACCTCTAATTCACCCACTACCCTCCTCTCATTTAGACACTACCTCTAATTCACCCACTACCCTCCTCTCATTTAGACACTACCTCTCATTTAGACACTACCTCTAATTCACCCACTACCCTCCTCTCATTCAGACACTACCTCTAATTCACCCACTACCCTCCTCTCATCCGGACACTACCTCTAATTCAACCACTACCCTACTCTCATTCAGACACTACCTCTAATTAAACCACTACCCTCCTCTCATTCAGACACTACCTCTAATTCACCCACTACCCTCCTCTCATTCAGACACTACCTCTAATTCACCCACTACCCTCCTCTCATTGAGACACTACCTCTAATTCACCCACTACCCTCCTCTCATTCAGACACTTCCTCTAATTCACTCATTCAGACACTACCTCTAATTCACACCCTACCCTCCTCTCATTCGGACACTACCTCTAATTCACCCACTACCCTCCTCTCATTCGGACACTAATTCCCACTAATCCTCTCATTCCACTACCTCTAATTCCCCACTCCCCTCCTCATTCAGACACTACCTCTAATTCACACCCTACCCTACTCTCATTCAGACACTACCTCCTTATTCACTACACTACCCTACCTCTACCCTCCTTCAGACACTACCTCTAATTCACACCCACTACCCTCCTCTCATTCGGACACACCTCTAACCCCACTACCCTCCTCTCATTCAGACACTACCTCTAATTCCCTCCTCTCATTCAGACACTACCTCTAATTCAACCTCCTCTCTCATTCAGACACTACCTCTATTCAACCACTACCCTCCTCTCATTCGGACACTACCTCTCCCTCCTCTCATTCAACCCTACTCTAATTCACCCACTACTCCTCTCATTCAGACACTACCTCTAATTCACACCCTACCCTCCTCTCATTTAGACACTACCTCTAATTCAACCACTACCCTACTCTCATTCAGACACTACCTCTAATTCACCCACTACCCTCCTCTCATTCAGACACTACCTCTAATTCACCCCCTACCCTACCTCTCATTCTCTCATTCAATTCACACTACCTCTAATTCACCACTTCCCTACCTCTCATTCAGACACACATTCAGACACTACCTCTAATTCACCCACTACCCTCCTCTCATTCAGACACTACCTCTAATTCACACACTACCTCCTCTCATTCAGACTCTCTATTCACCCACTACCCTACTCTCACTACCTCTAATTCACACCCTCCACTCACCCCCTCTCTCATTCAGACACTACCTCTAATTCACCCACTACCCTCCTCTCATTCAGACACTACCTCTAATTCACCCACTACCCTCCTCTCATTCAGACACTACCTCTAATTCACCCACTATTCAGACACTAACTCTAATTCACCCACTACCCTCCTCTCATTCAGACACTACCTCTAATTCAACCACTACCCTACTCTCATTCAGACACTACCTCTAATTCACCCACTTCCCTCCTCTCATTCAGACACTACCTCTAATTCACACCCTACCCTCCTCTCATTCGGACACTACCTCTGATTCACTCACTTCCCTACTCTCATTCGGACACTACCTCTCATTCACCTGCTACCCTCCTCTCATTCAGACACTACCTCTTATTCACCCACAACCCTCCTCTCTTTCAGACACCACCTCTAATTTACACACTTGTTGTCCTTTGATTCAAAGCTTAGTTCTTGTTAAGTTCGGTTTTGCGAATTGTATACAATATACAACCTTTGCTGGTAACTGTGTATTGTGCACAATAGATGCCAACAGAATTACATCATAGGAGCTATTACAAGGGTTGTCTATTGGGCTAATCATTGAGACCCTCTTAATTTTTTTCGGCCGTGGTAGAGTGTTTATAGATTGAGCCGTTTCATGGTTAATTGTGCTTTGCCTCAACAAATCTTTCTTGTCTAAGGAAATAATGGACAATGATTAAGGTATCTGTAATTTGATGACAGGATGGGTAGTCTTTCTACAGACGCAGCATAGCTGTGTACACGGAGCTTTAAATAGGACATGCCCTGTGCCTTGCTTATACTTCAGCTTACAGTGGGCTTTGTAGATCACTTTATTTAAGACCCTTGCTCTGATGGCGCTTGTGAATCATTAGAGAAGTATTTCTCCACCGCATATGTTACAGGCAGTTTACGACATGGTGACCGCAAGACTGTCATGTTCTCAGATGGAATCAGGCCAGGCGGAGACCTGACAGAGCCTGGCAACATCACTGAGGTACCCGCACCTCGCCCAACAACCAGGAACGTCAAGATTGTTGAGCAGCATAAGACGCGCACTGTCAAAGCTGAAGCCACAGAAACAGGACGGGATGTGTGTCTGATCCCAGCGGAAGGCCTCCCTCCAGTGAGACACCCCTCTGATTCTAGTTCAGGTATGCTTATTAGGCCATATGTTTCACAAACACAGGGGAAGGCCTCCCCCTAGTGAGACACCCCTCTGGTGCTAGTTCAGGTATGCTAATTAGACCATATGTTTCACAAACACTGGGGAAGGCCTCCCCCTAGTGAGACACCCCTCTGATGCTAGTTCAGGTATGCTAATTAGGCCATATGTTTCACAAACACTGGAGAAGGCCTCCCCCTAGTGAGACACCCCTCTGATGCTAGTTCAGGTATGCTAATTAGGCCATATGTTTCACAAACACTGGAGAAGGACTCCCCTTAGTGAGACACCCCTCTGATGCTAGTTCAGGTATGCTAATTAGGCCATATGTTTCACAAACACTGGAGAAGGCCTCCCCCTAGTGAGACACCCCTCTGATGCTAGTTCATGTATGCTAATTAGGCCATATTTTCACAAACACTGGGGAAGGCCTCCCCCCAGTGAGACACCCCTCTGATGCTAGTTCATGTATGCTTATTAGGCCATATCAGAGTTCAGGAAAGAATTTCCGACTTTACCGGACCGATGTCCTGTAAAGTCCCCAAACTTTACAGGACCAGGACTTAATTTACAGGACCGAACTAAAATTAATCATTTTGCAATGTCTCAAGATAGGGAAAGTCACAGTTCTTCAGCGAAGCCCAAAGCCCGCGTAAATCTCGATGGTTTCGAAAGATGGATGTACAGTCGATATTTCTCTATTTTAACAACATTATTGACGAAATAAACTGTCGGACAAAATGACCGATGGAAATGGCTTTATTTACCGGACCAAAGAGAAAAATACCGGACATGTCCGATGTCCGACGGTCTTTCCTGAACTCTGCCATATGTTTCACTAACATTGGGGTCCTCCATGAGTCTTTTAGCACAAATCTGTGAGAATTCCACAGACATCTTGAAGAAGGTTCTTTGCATGTGTCACTAGTGCTTGTTTTTATGTGGTCGCTAGATTACTCGCTGGAAGAGAACCCCAGTGTCGAGGCCGTACTGAAGCAAATCAAAACTTGTAAGGACTGGTTTATCAGGACACTTGCACATTCTCTTCATCGACTTCCAAATCTATCTTTTCTTGACCTATTTTGTTTGCTGCTTTCAGGTGAAGACCCTGTTGTTTTTGCTCTCAGCAAGAACCTATTTGTGATGGTGAAGCAAGTCCATTGTAAGTAGAGTATGACGTGTGTTGTTTAGTGTGGTCGCAGGGGAGGAAACTAACTTTTTCAGCTACCGGCCAACCGGGCCGGTACATGTAAAAAGTCACCGGCCCGGCTATAAACCTACTGACCCAAAAAATGTGTAAGGACTTTCTGATCCCTGAGTGTCAAATTTATTCGAACAAAAACGCATATAGAGAACATAAATGCCTATGCGGAAAAAAAATTATGACAGGTGGTCACATTATTTTAAAAAAAATGCTCATACTAAAACCTAAATAAACAAATCACAGATTAGTGGTCCTTTAACTCCTACCCTTAGCTCTTGAAAGGCTCCAAGAACTTGCCAGAGGCTTGGGAAAGTTCTTGGAGCCTTTCAAGAGCGACACACACAGTTAAAGTGTCATCTTCCTCACCATCACTCTCCTCATCAGTGTCTCCTTTCCCCTCCATGAACATGACTCGCTTCATTCTAGGGCCATCTTAACTCAATGGCCCATGATGGGTCATTGCTATCAATGTCTGATTGAAGCATTATTGTCAATAGGTCATATAGGGTGGTTGTACTGAGGCTGAACCGCCACTCAATCTTGATAAGCCCCATTGAGCTGAAACCACGCTCCACATTCTGCAGCAGAGGCAATGAGAGTTAGGAGAAGATCCACCAAGAGGAACATTCTTAACCATTGTCTGTTCATGTGGAGCCAGCTGTTCATGGCCCTGTGAACGTTCATGTTTCCAGTGCCATTGTTAAAAAGACCTTTAAAGTTGCTCTTTGGTTGTGAGTGCGCTGCATTGTTTACAATGCATTTTTTTTTTCATGGTCGAATACCAGTCACTCCCTTATTTTCCCCAAATCGTCTCGCATCCACTTCTCGGTGAACTTCCTTGTCCTGTGATCTCTTTCGTAGGTTCTTGCTGTTCCCTTCTGTTCCTCCCAGACAAGCGCAATATTGATAGTTGACGCCCCAACATAGCTGACATGTTGAGTAGACTATGAGGTAGCCGAGAACGCACCGGTGCGACGATTTTCATAAGCTTAACGATGACGCTCAGTTTATCCACGTCGCAAGGATCGAATGGTTATATTCGCTACGGATCAGATAACACCCAGCTTACAATGTCGTCCTACTAGGTGTAATTAATCTGTATCACCAATGTTTAATCTTTTGGTGACGTTAACGAGTAATTGGTTGGTAGATACTAAAAGCAAATAGCGCTAGCGATGCGAGATTGGCGTGATCATTCTTTCATAATCGCACGCTGACCAATGATTGGCTGTTTGTTACAAAATTAATTAATTATTCATGAGGTTAATCGCGGACGCCAGGCTGCCGCGTGCTGCAGCCAACCTCAAACTGTGGCGGAATACAAGACAAGAGGCCCATGGGAGCCATGTGGGAACTTGGCGCACTGCATCCAAATAATTACAGAATCGGGTCACAATTGGCCAAAATGGGCCAAATATTACTGAAGTTAAAAATCATAAGGTACAAATCAAATGATATCAAGGACTGAGGGAAAGCTATTGAGACCGGAAGTGACGTCATTAACACCCACACTATTTAAAGATACGTCTAAGTATGTCTCGGAGAACATGTAAACCAATTTTTATTACCATCGGACATGTATTGACTGTTTAATAGGCGCTCAACATATTCATGAAACTTTTGTTGCCATTTGGACCGATACCACTTTTTTTCGACCTTAGGCGCTCGGGAAAACCATTGGTTGGATCGCCGTATATGTCATTAGAAAAAGTTTGCAATATGAATGAGCTACACGATGGTGTAAAGTTTGTTACGATCCGACCATTATTAACGGAGTTATTCGAGGTACTAGTTTTTCACTTATTCGATGACCTTGACCTTAGTTTCAGGTCAAGGTCAAAACAAAACCTCTCGGTTCTGGGCATCATTACCCCCTAACGATGGGTGAAGAAAAAATTGGAAAATGTCCAAAATTGCGACCTGTATCGCGGATCACAACAAATGATATCTGATAGGCGCTCAACATATTCATGAAACTTTTGTTGCCATTTGGACCGATACCACTTTTTTTCGACCTTAGGCGCTTGGGAAAACCATTGGTTGGATCGCCGTATATGTCATTAGAAAAAGTTTGCAATTTGAATGAGCTACACGATGGTGTAAAGTTATTCGAGGTACTAGTTTTTCACTAATTCGATGACCTTGACCTTAGTTTTGGGTCAAGGTCAAAACAAAACCTCTCGGTTCTGCGCATCATTAACGCCTAACGATTGGCGAAGAAAAAATTGGAAAATTTCAACAATTGCGACCTGTATCGCGAAACAAAAAATTGTTAACAAACAAACACACAAACACACACACTTACAAACCGGGCCGATCGCCATAACTTGGCGTTTCGATAACGCCAAGTTAAAAATTGACTCGTCAACCGGGCGACTGAATTGGGTACCGCCACTCGCCCGAGCCTGATTTTACTCGCCATTGGCGGGCGGCGAGTGCTAATTTCCACCACCACTGGTGGTATATGCAGTGGGAGGTAGTGACGCGTAGATAAGTTGAGAACGTGTGCTGTGTGTCAGTGGACTGCTGTGTCACCTACACCTGCTGGGTCTACGTCACCACAGGGATGTGTGTGGTTAACCAGGCCGAGATTGTCATTGTACTCAAGTGTGACGATGATGAGGAGCCCAGTCTACAGACGGACATCTTCCGTCATCTCTACTCGGTCTACCTGGAGGCTGGCAAAGGTGAGGTATCCTCGTTAGGTTATGATATTCCACAGTAGCACAATACTGTGTTGAATGCAGTTCTAACCCACTTTGTCACTTGCTGCAGGGAACACAGTGACCACCCTTGGACATAGCCTTGTCATGCAGCCGTTCCTGGACTCACGAGAACTCGGAGGCTTCCTTTATATAACCCCTTCATTCCAGGTGCTTCATTTTCTACACGAATGACAATTGATCTCACACAAGGCAGTAGTATTATAAGCTGAGCACTTGGTTCTCCCTGACCATTGAATATTTTGTTGGTGTCGTTATTCACAGTGTCTACAGAAGATAATGCTGCCCCCAGAGCCGTATCTCTTTGGCATTTTACTGCAAAAGTGGGAAGTGCCCTGGGCCAAAGTCTTCCCCCTGCGTCTTATGCTCAGACTGGGTGCCGAGTTCAGATGTATGTCATATACAGCACATATCCATCAACGATAGTTTTGTATCCTGTCCAGTAATTTCAACTGCGAAACACGATCAGTAACCATTGGGTTGTGTTGGAACAAGGGAAACTTGTATCTGATGTTGGTCAATTGTGAGGGCTTTTTTCTCTCTGACATGTGCATGTGTTGCGGGGATGATCTATGAATGCTGCGTGGTTTGTGTGTACAGACTACCCCTGTCCTCTGTTCAGCGTGCGCACTCGTAAGCCTGTGTACGGTGAGATCGGTCACACCATTATGAACCTACTGGCCGACTTCCGCAATTACCAGTACGTGCTGCCCTCTGTTAGAGGAATGTCCATTCATATGGAGGACAAACACACTTATATACACTTCCCCCGCAACAGATATGACGAGGTGAGTTCAAATTATAAACTCTCCACCTGACCCAGTAATTTTAAGAACACCTGTCGTTCGCCTGCCTGTCCAGTGGTGTAATGAAAGACAAGGTATTAGCCACTACAGGTGTCTTGATTGTCTATGCAGGTGATGAAGGTGGTAAACAACAGCAATGAGCATGTCATGTCATTGGGGTCTAACTTCAGTGGGCAGGCCGACTCTCATCTTGTGTGTCTACAGAATGATGAAGGCAACTATCAGACACAAGCCATCAACATCCAGAACAAGGCTCGACAAGGCATGTCTCTTACATCTCCATACACCCCACACATCCACACACACACCTCTGATAGTAAATTAATATCCATGGACGACTGGACCGTGAGCAATGATTTGATGATGATGGTGTTTCATTTACAGTGACTGGTGCCAGTTTTGTCGTTTTCAATGGTGCCTTGAAATCAACCTCAGGTTTGAGAGCCAAGTCATCTATTGTAGAAGACGGGTTAATGGTGCAAATCAACGCGGAAAGTTTGGCGGCCCTGAAGGCGGCCTTGAGAGACATGCGTGACTACGAGGTGGAGTGTGGCACGCTCGACGTGGCTGTACCAGAGGAGTATGTGTCCATCAAGTGGGTTGATGATGACAAGAACTTCAACACAGGGTGAGTCTCATTGATTGGTCGATCCTCCTATATGTGTCCACCATGTCCAGGATATCATTATGATGCTCGTCTGAGAATCATCAGCTGAGTGTCTTTGTGAGTACAGCTTGAAGAGTCCTGTCGACAACATGGCTATGGATGGCATTGAGAGTGTCAATATACACAACTCGCCCGACTACTCCGGGGGAAAGCGAGCCATCAGGTGGAACCAAGTTTTCTTCATTCTCAATGAGACCAACTCCCGTTTTGAGCCAGTGGACCAGAGTCGCCTAGCAGACATGTTGGCTCAAGCCTGCTCTGTGGCCCTGGTGTCCCACCTGGATGCCCTGAAGGAGCTAGGCATGACAAGGATCGGGCTGCGTACTACTATACACGCTGAGAATGTGAGTCTCCTCGCTGGTGTATGGCAATAGGATGTTGAATGAACGTGGAAGCTGTAAATCCAATTGTTTATGTATACTTTAGTATGTTGGTTGTATAGATGAATGTGCAGGATATGAACTGATTGTTGTTGTGAACCTGTGTTTGATGTGGACTTACTATGTGTGTGTGTGTGTGTGGGACAGGTTGGTTACGAGGCTGGTTCTAATGGGAAGCGTCTGCCAGACTTCTGTATGAACAATCTGGACACCGAAATGATCCCAGTCATTCACGGAGCTGCCTCGAGTGCCTCAGACAGCGCTGTCACTCTTGAACTTGTGTTCCATATTATCGAGTGAACTGAGAACCATGTACTCTCCTGATATGTTTCAACATTGAGGTCCGTATGCGTAAGGCATTGGTGAGACTAGCGATCACTCGTAGCGGCTGTGTTGGTAATGCTGATGTTTACTCCTAGCTGTGTTGGTAATGCTTGTTATCGCCTATATATATATCGCATGTCTGGGGCAAAAAAAGAACTTTTTTAGTTTTACAAAAACCTGGCCACATTATTAATGAATGGCTGTTTATCGGTCAACCAGAACCAGTTATGTTGATAATACATAGACTTCTTGTGGAAATGCCATGTCAGATGTCCCCTAACCATTGCTGTTCTGGATAATTATGGTTTGTCTTAACCAAATCTGCTCGTCTCAATCCTACAACTGTTGTATACCTATGTGACAAAGGTCAACTTGCTCATTTTATACAGATCACAACCTGATTCCGTGTATACGTATGACATATCAACCTTTAATAACAGATCTACATTCTACATATGTTTTCACTGGGTGACACTATACAAGACCAAGCTTATGGTCTTATTTGCTTTTGTTTGGTTGTGGTGTGGAATCTACCTCCAAATACACTTCACCATTCACTAGTGTTTGTCACAAATGGCACTTTCCTGCAAATTACAATGTTGCTTCACATCCAAGTTAGATTTGAAATCTTTCTTCTTGTTGTATTTGTCCTAACTACTAGGTTCACACGTCTATTGTACATTTCAACTCTGCAATGACCAAAGTAATAATGGCCTAGTCGAGCTACTTCCAGCTCATCGTAACCATTTCTCGAGATCCGTGCAAATTACTTCTCCTAGATTTTCTAGAGTTCATTGAACCTATAGTTTTCCTGCAAAAGAATGTCTAATGCCTTGTTCTGAATGCCAATTTCATATATTGTGGTGCAATATCTTAAAGGGTTGCCATGAAGAGTGTCAGTTGTGTTGTTGTCCATGTTAAATTATTCCTCGTTTGTTAAGTTCGTGACGTAGACACCAAGACTACCATTAGTTCCCCCCCCCCCGATTCCTTTGTTCAAATGAATACATTCTGCTGTGGCTGTACATCTGCTATATATGTATATACCATGGATTGTTAAGTGTACATAACTGAATGAGAATTGTTTGTAATTGGACTTTATATCATGATGTCCCGATAATAAAGGTTACTGAAGTATTCAAATATTGCATCATCGCCTTGATTGAGATACAAGAAAATAAATATCATTTGAATTAAGTTATCATTTAGGTTAAGACAAACTCAGATTTAGCTTGGAACAGATAGCTGTCCGCGTGAGGAAAGATGTATGAAAACAAACCATAACCTTCCATTTAAAATCAACAGACGAGTATTGTGGGGGAAGCTCCACCACCTTGCCATTCCTAGCCAAGACATTCCCCAATATACATGGGTGTTATGCAATAAGAAAACTTTTTTTTTTACACAAAATACATTTTATTTACATGTGATGGAGATGGGTGCAGGGTTCAGGTGAGTTACACATATTCACCACAATCACTAATAGTGACTTTCTGGGTGGGTTTACCACTCTTGGTTCCAATAGCCTGAAACAACAGGCCAACATGAAGTCAGAAAAACAGAAGCTACATGAAAGTAATAAAACAACGGCAGAGTTCCATTACATATGACATGTTTTGAATTGTTAGTGTGGCCACACTTCATATTACTATTTTTGTACAAGGGAATCAATCGGGAAGACATAGGTCTGAGGTAAAATTACACAAGATTTTAGAATGACTGACCAACTAACATTTTGCCAATGTTAACAAACCTCCATTTTTCTGACAATATCCATTCCTTCTATGACCTGGCCAAATACAACATGCTTCCCATCCAACCTGCAAACCAACCGTGGCATACTGTTTTATCTACATCTGGACTTGATGGCCAAGTGAAGTCCTGGTTGGGATACCGATGTAATGAGGTTATTCAAAATGCCTTGATGGGTTTGTTGGAGGTTTTTTTAAAGAAAAAGAAAGAATCCCAGACAACAATCAAGTCAATGTAAATGTCCTTTGTCATTGGTGGGAAGTGATTTGGTGAGGCGGGTACTGATAGGAAAATCAATTACCAGTCTGTTCGTTCTGTGCAGAGGAAGAACTGAGATCCATTTGAGTTGGGTCCACTGTTCGCCATTGATAACACACCTTGAGGTTGTTTCACAGAAAAATATAAATGAACTTCAAGTCTATAACATCGTTTTCCCTAAGAAACAATGTGAAAATGACCTCCCGCAAATAACACTCAAATACCTGAGACCACCTCAAAAACAGCATGTCATTATTAAATCAGCTAATTTCAACAAAGAACAGACCCTCACATAATACCTTTACACAGTTAACCAACAGTTATTTAACTGACCACTATGGAAATGAATAAGCAAACGGAGCGGCAATATCGCCACGAGGTTCGACAGGTGGCGAGTGACAATCTTACCTGGACTGGTGTGTTTCAACGTGAAGTTCTCATCATCAAACTTCTTTCCATATATAGATTTTCCTCCTGTACCATTATGGTTTGTGAAGTCACCCCCTTGGCACATCTCATGTAGAATAAAGGTCAACACAATGTATCTTCCTCACTGACCACTGTCAGTTTGTTTATTACAGGTGCAAAAATAACCAAACCATTCATGCAAACACATAGCTTATACAGCAGCAAAAATAATTTCTTGTATGCAAGTTTATTAAGGCAAGGATACAAATTGAGGTATGATTCGGTGGAATGAACAGCCTTTGTAGCCATAGCCTTTCTCATGCGTACATAGGCACCGGAAGTTTTCTGCAATGTGACATGAAAACAGGTTTGATACAAACACCCTGAGAATCTATCAAAATTGCATTAAATCTTCACTTGCCGAACTGATTGGACCACTAACTGGTAGTCAGTAAACCTCAATTCATTACTACTAGCAACCGAGCACCAGGCCCTGTGTCGTAGTATCATCCTTCCTGGTGACCCATCACTTCACTATAGCATGCGAAGTACACATCCCAATCTCCCCCAGCCACCTGGTCTAACCTCTTCCAACCTCCCCCAGCCACCTGGTCTAACCTCTTCCAACCTCCCCCAGCCACCTGGTCTAACCTCTTCCAACCTCCCCCAGCCACCTGGTCTAATCTCTTCCAACCTCCCCCAGCCACCTGGTCTAACCTCTTCCAACCTCCCCCAGCCACCTGGTCTAACCTCTTCCAGGTGTCATAGACACTAGACCCACCGCTAAGACAGGCTTGATGAGTTTGTGTGGTAAGGGGGAAGTGAACATCTGGTTTGCTTACTCAGAGGAAAACTGTCTTATGAAAGACAAATAAATGTTGGAAGTAGGCTATGGACTTGCATCCAATTTTAACCGCTCTACTGTCCCATGAATGGCCAACGTATAATTGCACAAACTTGGTTAATTTTTGCAGGTACACTGGCATGTTATCACCTTCTATACTCTTAACAATAAGTGAACTTGATGAAAAGGTCATCTTCCATGTAATTTTCCATTACTAAAATTTTGGATTTATACATATTGTGGATCTATACACGGGAGCGACCTTTATACGAGGAGTGATGACCACCATGAAATCAGATGGACACTCCTAGTAATGGTACGCCTATTGAGTAAGAGAGAGCGGAGAGGCCTCCCACCTGCAGTACGTGGCACCACGTCAGAGCGCAGTTCGATTGTGATGCGGCCACTATTCTTGTTACCGATCTTGATATCCAAATATACCTGTGGTTTTCCTCCACTCTTCTTCGAGCTAACAGCTGATGTCTGTATAATACAAATAGTCACTTCCATTTACTGCAACGCATTGACACAGCTTCAGGTATTTCTTTCTAAAGCAATAATGGTAAGGATTGTTAATAGCTATATAGATCAGAGGACGTTGCTTTAGTGATTAATATATTGATTGGAACAGAGGAGTCACTGGTGACATTAAAAGACCAACTTGTTGTGTGTCAGCTGCTGTATCTGCCTCCCCATCACCTGCTGGGTCACCTTTTTCCCCATCACCAGCCTCCTCGATCTCATCAGTCTTCTCATCAAGTGTCTTACCTGCATGCTGCTTCAGCCACATATCATCCGCCCAAACTACACACAACACAACACAATTTATCCATATCAATAAAGTGTTCATTATACACCTGCCTTATAATCAAATAACCTCCACAATGATTTGTGGTACTTTAAGACAATATCATGAAACTATTTTCCAGCTAATCATTGACTCCACACTCAATCAAGAGCTGCAAAACAGGTGACAAGCACCTGCTCTGGATGAACCCTCCTTGTTCCTCAGTGGTTTGGCCAGATTCACTCGCACGGTCTTGCCAAACAACTCAGATTCATTCTGTAAAATGGAAACACTTTCTATCACACATTCAGTGACAACTGAAACATCTAACAACCAATTACACTGTGTAATCCACATCATTTCACAAGTTGAGCAACAACTTGTAAGATCTGATCTAAACTTGTAGAGGACCAAACACATACCATGTTGTCAATGGCAGCCGCAGCATCCTGGGGAGAAATCAGTCAAAGGGAATTAAAGTGAGATGACGCACAAACATCTGATATCTGATACAACAGTGCAATTAATAAACCCAATTGTGCAACAGTATCATCATATGACAATCAAAGATTCATAAAATGAATCAAATCCACAAACCTCTGCTAGTTCAAATTCCACAAAGGCAAATCCTCTGTGTTTCTCTGAAAACCAGGCAAGAATTAAGTAGCATGTAAGCGACATTTCATGACGAAGAAAATACAAACCACTTTAACAGGCAATTATTTGTATGAATACAATGGGCCAACCTGTCTCATAATCCAGTGGGATCTGTATGTCTATGACATCACCAAATGGAATGAAAGCAGCATTAAGAATTTTTTCATCAACTTCCTCTGCCAAGCCACCTGCAGCCCAAGAATATAATAATATGAACTGAGACGGAAGGATGAGGTCAAACCCTGTCTGGTGCGGCCAGGCTGTGATCCCAACTCCACCTGCTCAGTGATAATGAGTGGGCCAATTCAATTTGGTGAGAATATCTATACAAGTGTGATAACTTGGAATGGGTATAAAATTGCTTGAGATGATATACGAAATTTCCAGTCCAGAAAAATCATAAACATATGATTGACAATATATAAATGTTTAAAAGAGGAGTGCAGTTCAAAGGGATGAGCATAAGGGGGTAACACAAGTTCAATATCATTCTTAACCACATTCACAACAATATATTTTGAAGATGAGTAAAGAACAAATAAAACTGTAAATCTTATTCCTTATAACAATGAATTTGTACATACAAACATGTCATTGGCCTCTTTAAACAAGTATCTACAGACATAATTATATGTGACCAAATTGTGCAGATGGATTCCTGATGAGCAACCACCACAACTGGGGAGTGTACATTTGAGGCACAATATAGCGCATTCCAAACTTCCAACGTCGTCATGAGGATATAATTTTTCCAATTTGTCTAGATCATCTTTTGTAGTAAGTTGTCTTTTGGTTAGCCTGGGTACAAAATGGTCTCTTTACAACCAAATAGTGTAGCGTATCTGAACGTGAGGTGGCAGAAAGAATGGAGCTAGATGTGAAAGAGATGTACGTATGTGCAGACTGTGAAAGACTGGTCGCGAAATCACTCGAAATGCACTGATTTATCTACTTTTTTTCAATTTGTTGGTTTGACGTTTCAATTACATAAATAAAGTGTCTTCAATGAAACAGTGTCATCTAGTGTGAATTGACCAACATATTACATGCAATGCAGTAAAAACAATGTTTTGGATCCTCAGATAAATACTCACCGACATATACAATGCGTTTATTTGTCGTCATGTTGAGTGATAGAGAGGGGATTGGGCGATAATAAATGTAAAACAGAGGCCGCTATTTTTAAGCGTGCGCGGTGTTTACCGTATTATACAATTGTGAACAAAGCTTTTATGCGCCCAAGTACATCATATATCACAGACACATTCTACGTGGTTTAATTTTATAGTCAGAGTCTTTCCTAATCGAATTATATATGAAAATTCAGAAATATATTGGACTATACATACCAGTGTTTCAAAATTATGAACGACGCTTTTATTTAATCCTGCATGATGTGTATAATTAAATAACAAATCATACAATGAAAGTGTTTGTTCAATACAATCGTGAACTAATTTGGGACAGTTATGGTGCAATTTAGCCCTAAACAACAAGTAGATACAGATGAATATTACCGTCGGACCGGGGTTAAGTGACGTCAATATGGTAAGTATGAACTTACCATATTGAGATCAATCATTTTCCTAACAGATACAATTTCAAATCATTCCACAAAGCGACACATTTTTCATTATGTCGTTCACCGATGATAATAGCCGAGGGAATAAAAATGGTTTCATTAGGAGCGTTACTAACATGATAAATAAATTTCGATGTTTACAGTAATATCAGAAAGTTATGTTTGGCGAGCCTCATGTTAATTGAGACGCGTTAATCTGTCCAATATGTCATTCAATAGAGTCCAGGTTGGTTCTTTGATTGATCTCCACATAAACTGAATTTTGCTCGAATTTTTTAATTTCTCTCACCCTCTAAACCGTCCCCCGATAAGTTAAGACTGAGGGGGAAACGGTGTCACCCTCTATTATCGCCCTGACATCATTGGTGCTTGGTCTGTACTCCATCGCGTGGGGGGGGGGGGGGTTACTTGGCCTTATCCCGGATAGGGGTGTGCTGCGGGACCTCGAAAACCCGTACCCGTTGTACAAGGTGAAAATACTCACAAGCATACCCCGTCGTACAGGGTATTATGCATGTATAAACTGTTGTACAAGGTGAAAATGGCAGAAAAAGCGTACCCCGTCGTACAAGGTATTATGCAGTTATGCAGATGTATAACCCGTCGTACGTCGTAGGCAGGACAAAAGTCTCAACACACTGAAACAGAAAGAGAAAAACATACCCCGTCGTACAACCCCTTCATCCACTGGAAATGCTCACAACGAGTGAATGCAGCAGTAAAACGGGTGCCTTATTATATCAAATACACTCTGACACAAAGTCTGTTATGCTATCACGTTGCAGCATGTTAGAAAACATACACAAGAACGACTTCTTAGGTTATGCAGCAAATATATACGCTGCAGCGCTATACACATTGTCAAACATCACAACCTTTTCTTCAGCTCTTAAAATCACCTCGGAAAAGGTCCTTGCCTTGATGGATTAGTGCACAGCAGTGTTCGGTTTTGCCAGAGTCTGTATATATTATTATACGTGTCACTGTCACTCAGGGAACACGCCCGTTGAATGAATTGACTTGGGCATTGGCAGTAAGATAAGTTGGCGTGTTTGATGGGGACAAAATCCGACCTACGTGGTGTTGTAAGAAATGCAACTTAATTAAAATTTATGAGCTTCTTATGCGAGCCAACAGCGAAATGACAATAGCAATGTGACATAGCCTTACAGATCAATAGCCGGTTCTATCACATAGTTATTGTCAAGAGGAATCTGTCTCTCGAACTTTGTTCAAAAGAGCTGATACCTCACGTTGCAGGATTGGAAAAAGTGCAGCATGTTAGATATTTTTGACCGGTACTCAATCGGCAAAGCTTTATTTTGAAGGAACTTAAAACACACCAGCCTTCTAGCATACTCATTTTCTTGTTTTCATGTTTATAAATCTACGACCTTGTTTGAGAGACACAACGAAGATGTGACGTATCAGGTCAACATTTCATTCACCAACATTGAAGTATTATGTAACTTACAAAACCCAGTGTGCAATAAAAAGCTATATCCCACTAATCATATTTATCTTGTCCGTAGTTGTGACGCTGATTGGATATATGGCCCAAGCTGAGTTTTTGTATGTGGTCTGGGAAGCGCAAACGGGCGGGCAGTTGGACGGTATGAAGGTCTTGCTGGGAAATCCAAGGCCGACCAATTTGACGATCACCCGTCCATTGGATGGGTGGACAGGTCTCTGGCTAACACTCTCATTTGAAGAAGCTATCAATGTATAATGAATTTAAAATGGGGATCTGTAAGCTTGCCGAGCAGTGAATCTTTGCTCGCCTAAAGCTGTACATACACTGCAGTCTGACCGTACCACAGGACTAAGCTTGCCTTCTGAAATGTCTACTCTAGTTCGGTTAGATCTTAACCCCTTAGATTAATTACAGTTGGAATCAATTGATCTAAGCCCTAAACCCTATACTCAATTTAACTTATTATCCGTAATAGGCCCAGATTTTGCCCAGATAAGAGGCTGGAATGACCTGGTCCTGTCAATCTTCATCCATGTCTACTTCCCTGTTTTATTCCATTTATTCTAGAAGGGGGCTGCTCAATTAGAGTCAATCCTATCTCTTCATATTTGTCCCACCTTTCTAAGTGCCATATAACGCATTAGTGTTGGTGTGCTGTTAAACCCTATACTATTACTAATCTTACCTTAGCTTTTACATAAGAAACTTTTTCTGAATTATTTGGTATTAGAATCCTTATTGTAAACACTCCAATTTTCTATACATTAATTTATTTTTCTTTCGCTTTGATTAAACTGTAAAGATCAATTTAAAAAACACAATACCATAGATTTACCAATTAGTCTGTTCAACAAATAAATGGTAATATTGACAATGATAAAATTGCGCCTCTTTGAAGTCCTTAGCCCTTCAACATTCCGCACACAGACTTCATCTCTGAAGGCAATACTGTATATCTCTCTAGCCATTCCCAAACTCCACCCACCCCCACTTGTATTTTATGATCATTGCAAGGATTGTTTGAATCTTAAACTTGGTATTGTTTCACTATCTGTGCATCTCTACTGAACATTTCAGCAATGGGCAACATTTGCCAGACAATGGTGGATATATGATGCCAAGTGGCAGTGCCCCAAAACTTCAGCGCCTGTATTAATCAAGTACTTGAGCGGAAAACATAAACCAATCTACCACCCTCTTGGTAAGTACATTGCATATAAGCATTGACACCAGTCATTTTCTGGCTGTGTGTGGAATTATGTCACTTTCTTTCTTGCTCTCAGGCTCTCACTTTTTGTCCACACACCATGTTGGTTTTGATAAGACATTGTATGGACGTATGATTGTGTGATGACGGGGACCAGGTGATGTGGGCGACCATGTTGTTGTTATCAACTCACGCCATATAGCCATGGAGGGTGAATACTGGCGCACATGGAAGTTCTTCCACCACACAGGGTGAGCCACCTGCCACACACGTCTCGTATTCTACCATGCAGTATGGTATGGTGGTAGATCATGTCAATGTTTGTGCTGTGCCAGATACCCAGGGGGCTTCTCAGAAACACGTG
Organism: Urechis unicinctus; assembly: GCA_034190875.2. NCBI lineage: Eukaryota > Metazoa > Annelida > Polychaeta > Xenopneusta > Urechidae > Urechis > Urechis unicinctus. Next base: position 76,390,399 of record CM067350.1, on the reverse strand, counting down.
CATATAAAGCCCATGATAAAGACCCAACCTTTGTTTTAAAGAAGTTTGTATACCACACTATGACAGGAAACCTTCAAAGGAGGAGCTTGATGGCCAGACTCCACCTCTTCCCTGATGAAGTAATCTTTAAATGACTATTTTTAAAAACAAATAGTCACTGTCAACAATTACTAGTTTTTTAGGAAAAAAAGAAGCACATATGTTCTGATGTGCAAATGATGATTTCTTTTTAAAATTTCCCTACATGTGATCATGTTTGCCTATTTTCAGGAAATAAATTGCTGTGTTTGACATGAATATCAGGATAATCCATCCCATATTTGTGTGCATTCTCAAATAAATACAATGAAAAACATTGAACCATGTTCTAGGAGGTTCCGGACAAAATTCTACGAAATGTGTCTGGACAAATAAGACAAGTAATGCCAGCCCCAACCAGGTTAGACGAATACAGTACAGACGTGAGAGAGCAATTCCCGAGGCTCTTTGAATGGTAAGGCCATGTTATCATTGTCTAGATTACACTGATAATATCAGAATATTCCCTCACTGAAATAATTTACCAACATAACATTAAGTGGATATTGCATAGACACATGGATACCTGCTAGACATGGCATAAGTAAAAGTCATTTCAACTTGAGAAATTCTGTGATCGTATCTTATGCTTGAATAATGCGTTGTTCTTCAACATGAACGAGATACTGTGTTATATGGTGCCATGGTTAATCTGTTGTTACAGGCCCTCTGACCACGTGGCAGAGAAGGAGGCAGTCGGGAGACCTATTATCAAATGATCCTCATCCTTCGTTAGTGACCTTGTTTTACTCAATTATAATAAAACTATAATACCGCAGCATAATTCTTGTCAATTTGTGCCTGTTGTCAAACGTTTGATAACAGAGGAAGGTGTCCATCCCAATGTATCAACACAACTCATGAAAAACGGAAACTGTGCTTCACAGACGCTAAGTTACCAAGGTTCAGCCATGCTGCTAGATAATTATTTATGGATCTATTTGGTTGCACTCAGAAATTGAGCATGAGTGCTGGGGAAATGACTGTCACTACAGAACATAAATAGCTAGGAAAAATGGCTTTGCATGTCAGCCTTTGAACAGATATTGAGGTGAAAAAGTGGTTATAATGTTAGATACAAGTACAGTACATGTTGACCAGCTCCATATTTGCTTTCAAATGCTGATGTGTAGCCCTATCATCTGAATAGAATGAGGTGTATATAAAAAAGGATGGTGTATGTCACCTGTAGAATGAAGTATTTATCACGAAGGATGGTGTATTCTACCTTTAGAAGGATGGTGTATGCTACCTGTGGAATGAGGCATTTGTCACAAAGGATGATGTATGTTACCTGTAGAATAAGGTGTATATAAAAAGAATGGTTTATGCCACCTGTAGAATGAGGTATATATCACAAAGGATGGCAATGGACACCCCTAGAATGCGAGATCAAGAGCTCTTGTAGTAAAAGGTATGCAAACGTTGTGCTGTGACCATGGCTCTACCAAGCTGTGTCCAGTGATTAATCATGATTTGACCAAGCTGTGTCCAGTGATTAATCATGATTTGACCAAGCTGTGTCCAGTGATTAATCATGATTTGACCATGCTGTGTCCAGTGATGAATCATGATTCGACCAAGCTGTACCCAATTAATCATATCGGGATTCGATCACTCTGCGGCCATGGATAGATCATGGCTCGATTGTACGGAAGCACATTGTTGCCACGTGTGCTAATTAGTATAATTATCCGGCGGCCGCCACATAACTAACTGGCTTGTCCAACGGTAGACATACCAAATGAACTCGTTACTGGTGAACTATTGGCAAGTACTCCGAGTACAGCTGTTTGTATAATACATCGGTGACATGTGGATCAAATAAAAAGTGGGTCTTGCTGTAATAAGTGAATTGCAGGTGTTTGCAAGCTACCTTTGTATTTGCTTTAAGCGTGGCCATTTCAAATGTGAACAATACATATATGCTGATTCCGTTAAGCTTCATTGTCATACAATATGTAATCCTGCAATAGTCACGAATATATGCATTTGTACAGCAAACATATTATTTTTATTTTACAATGTTATGCACCTTGGATATGGTACTGTTACAAAGTGGCATATAGCTCATACAATAACTGTAGACAACCACCATGGTAACGATATGGTAGAAATTCAAGCGCAAAACATTTATCCCACAGCTTCAGCTCAATTAATATGATCGATTGTGGAAAATTATCACTTCTACATATATCCATCCAGAATAGGGAACATTCTTTTCTCAATTTACACCAAAAGCTTTATATCCTCTGGTTGTGCATGCTCTTTCCGTAGAGAAAGCTATCTTGACCAGATAGATAAGTTTGTATTCGTGCAATGTTTTCAGTGCCCGTATCACCGCGTATGAGATGTGGACAACCGCCGATCTCACAGACAGCATCCATGCAGTAGCCCGCGATCACCCTGGGATTGCTACTCGTATGATACACATTCAACCATATTATATGCCTAGAAACGCAATCTATACATCCATTTATACACAAACCGAACGGCTTGAGTTAACCATTCGAGTCGACGTGCCAAAGAAAGTTAGGTCCCTTTGCAAAGTAATGGCGTCTTCGTAACCGAGCTTTTTCCTTAGTTCAATTCCTTCTAAAAAATGCAATGCGTCATAATGTACAGCTACACAAAACACTAACCAAGCCAAGTACACATAAATTCAATACAGACAGGTAGACCCAAGCACGTAGACGTACACCTACACCAGTTAGACACGGTGATATATCCTGCTACAACACTTCAGCAGCTGTTAAACTGTCAGTTTCTCCTCTCTGTAATCATTCCACGGAGCAAGGAGTTTGCCTTGGGTTTGACGCGTGGACATCTGCCGATGTCGTCGCGATTCCCCATAGGAAACCAAAGACACACGCACGGGGACCAGCTTTGCTTCTTGGTGAAGTAAACGAAGCCGGGAGTGAAAATGGAGGCTGGTTCATCCAGCATTTATTTTCCGATACCAGCCCTGGACCAGATGGAGATGTCCTACACAGAAGATTGAAGGCGAGGCGAGTCGACGTACCGTAGGAAATCAAGCCGTGTTGAGTAATTTCTCTTCTCCAATAACGCTGTGCAGGCCTGAAGCGCCAATATTCGCCGAACTGAACTATTCCCGCGTCCTCAGCCTGGTACGCAGCGCTCAAGCCCAGCTCCGGGGCTTTTCGACAGACGATCTTATCCCAGAGAAATGCGGAGCTGTGCATTACTATCCACAGCCTTGCCTGGAAACACACGAATATTTAGATACACATCATTATACATGCACGCACTCATTCAGCAAACTGTTTTACTGTCTAAATAACAAAATGTGTGTATCTTTTTCTTACGTTTTCCCGACATGAGAGCAAACGCCAATGGTACTTATTTAATGCTATCACCACTCTTAACGAAGGCGTGCACGCTGGCGAGTTGCGCGAATGACACCTTGACCACCTTGAATGTGACATCGCTGTAGCGCATCATTGAGCCTGGGAACAGCGAAAGCTTCTCCTTCGTCGCGACGACGCTATTCCACCCACTCTCACGTCGTCATCAGAGATGTGTTCTTCCTGCGGCCCCAACAAAACAAATGTTGTTATGTGTATAGATCGTGTAGATGAGTTGTCTATTATCTGCATAATATTTTCACCCCCCAACAAACGCGTGCGTGGAGTTGGCTGGCATGGATGTCTATTATCTGCACAATATTTTCACCCCCCAACAAACGCATACATGCACGCATGCACTTGCGAACACATACACACACAACCTCTCCACCTCTCCCCCCCCCCTCCGCCACACCCCAAAAGTTTAAGTTAGATTTACAACTTTTCGGCCACTCGGGACATGAACACTAAACCAATTTAAGCAAATGAAATTCACCCCTTTTCACTCGTACCAGATTAATTGTTGCCCAATTTACATAAACCTTTAGAATCTCTTTAAGTCCCGAACGGGTCAGTTTTCCAAATTATATAGTCCTTTACCAAATCCAATCCTTTGATGTAAACATTCGTATTCTGTCGATTCCCATAACAATTAACTTAGACCCGTTTGATCTCCAATTAAAAGCTCCGAATGACCCCAACCCCCGATTAACCAATCACAGCTCACCACATCAAGCCACCCCCATCTTTCACTATAAATACGACAGCATCAGACACACAAACAGGTATTCCACAAGACATATTCAAGTCCACAATATTCCAGAATCAGTACCAGAACGTGCCAGCCAGCAGAGACGAATAAAGAAAATAGAACTTAATTCAAGTCTCGAGTATTTACTACAAGCGGCGACTACTACCTACAGTGCCAGAGTCAACCAAACTAATCATTCTCGTCGCTCATCAACATCCCCGACTCAAACACTGGAGACCAGTTGGTCATAATATCAATAAAAAATAGAAAGCATATCTCCCACAAAATCCAGGTGAGCTGTGTCAGAAGGCCCGTCATTCTGTGACACGCCTACCGTTCCAGTAGCTCTGACTGAGTATGCTGTTGTCTCTATCAGGCGGTTCCAGTAGCTCTGACTGAGTATGCGGTTGTTTCTATCAGGCGGTTCCAGTAGCTCTGACTGAGTATGCTGTTGTCTCTATCAGGCGGTTCCAGTAGCTCTGACTGAGTATGCTGTTGTCTCTATCAGGCGGTTCCAGTAGCTCTGACTGAGTATGCGTTTGTTTCTATAAGGCGGTTCCAGTAGCTCTGACGGAGTATGCTGTTGTCTCTATCAGGCGGTTCCAGTAGCTCTGACTGAGTATGCGGTTGTTTCTATCAGGCGGTTCCAGTACCTCTGACGGAGTATGATGTTGTCTCTATCAGGCGGTTCCAGTACCTCTGACTGAGTATGCTGTTGTCTCTATCAGGAGGTTCCAGTACCTCTGACTGAGTATGCAGTTGTTTCTATCAGGCGGTTCCAGTACCTCTGACTGGGTATGCTGTTGTTTCTATCAGGCGTTTCCAGTATCTCTGACTGAGTATGCGGTTGTCTCTATCAGGCGGTTCCAGTACCTCTGACGGAGAATGATGTTGTCTCTATCAGGCGGTTCCAGTAGCTCTGACGGAGTATGATGTTGTCTCTATCAGGCGGTTCCAGTACCTCTGACTGAGTATGATGTTGTCTCTATCAGGAGGTTCGAGTAGCTCTGACTGAGTATGCAGTTGTTTCTATCAGGCGGTTCCAGTACCTCTGACTGGGTATGCTGTTGTTTCTATCAGGCGTTTCCAGTATCTCTGACTGAGTATGCGGTTGTCTCTATCAGGCGGTTCCAGTACCTCTGACGGAGAATGATGTTGTCTCTATCAGGCGGTTCCAGTACCTCTGACTGAGTATGCTGTTGTCTCTATCAGGCGTCACTTCCCATTGCTTCATCCACAAGCGAAGCCGCCGATCGAAAAAGCATCATTTCTAGCGGCAGACTTCACCTCTCTTGTACGATGGTGGTCTGATCATGTCTCTCGATCACCCGTGCAGTAAGACCGAGGGTCTGATCATGTCTCTTACCTTTACAGTAAGGCAAGCCCAGTGGTCTGATCATGTCTCTTACCTGTACTGTAAGACCGGTGGTCTGATCACGTCTCTTACCTGTACTGTGGTCTGATCACGTCTCTTAGCTGTACAGTAACACCGGTGGTCTGATCATGTCTCTTATCTGTGCAATAAGACCGGTGGTCTGATCATGTCTCTTACCTGTGCAGTAAGACCGGTGGTCTGATCATGTCTCTTACCTGTACAGTAAGACCGGTGGTCTGATCATATCTCTTACATGTACAGTAAGCCCGGTGGTCTGATCATTTCTGTCACCTGTATATAGTAAGCCCGGTGGTCTAATCATGTCTTTCACCTGTAGAGACTTAACCTGGAAGAATTGCATTACGTTATGGTTTTTTTTCGGAGGAAGGTTTGTATAATCCCACGATAATTGAGAAATGCCAAATTACCCGAGCAGTCTACTTTGTGCTGACTGCCGATCCTGGTTCTCCAAAGTTGGTGTTGTCTTTTGACTTGTATACTGATTGTCACCACGCTGCACCACGGAAGCCGGACAACGGTGGCCAGTGCTGCGGACCGCTACTGGTCAAATACGAGAAGCCACCAGCGTCCACGAGCTTAGGTTTGCCCCTCTGAGAACTTGACTGGATGATCTCGTCCTCCTCGCGCTACTCTTCTGAATCATCAACGCTGACCAGGTCGTCCAGGATGAAATCCTCAGTGGGATGCTGGGGCAGTTCAAAGGATGCATGATTGATTGAGAACGGCAGGTCAGAAGGTGCATCATCTGCTCCGAGTGAGGAGAAGGGGTGCCTACATGTCTTATGTATGAGGGTGCAGCTTTTACCGGACTAGTTTGTTAATCACTGGTACGATCAAACTAATCTCATACTGTACATTCTGTAGATGATATTTCAGTCCTGGTTCAAGATTTGTTTGTAATGGCCATGTTGTGCATTAACATTGCATATGGGTTTTCATACCCATTTTGTTTCTATGTTTGGTGATGCTAAAGAAGTAACTTGTTGTCATACTATTCATGTCCACTCAATATTTGAAAAAAAAACACCTTGTTTTTAACATGTCATTATTGTTATGCCAACATGACATCATGAAATGTCAGTAATGACAAAATATATGTATGATGACTATGTTTATTTATAGTATATAGTGGATTGGTTTGTGGGTTCACGTTGTGCCCAAGAACACCACACAAAGGTTATAAATCGTCGCCAATCCGTTTCTAGTCCCAGGGGCTTTCCTTGTCACTCACTACCTCTTTCGTTTTTCGTTTTTCTGAACCATTCGTCATCTTCTTGACTCAAGTCAGAAGTTGTCCACTTTCAAAAATAGTCCGTACCAAGCCAAATTCTTGCCGCTAGCAAAACAAGTTACTGGTCGACATCGCATTGCCAGTGAACAACGAGACCGCTCGCTGGAGACTATGAAATAGCCCCGGGCCAAGCTTTCGAACAAAAACGAGGAAAACTGTAGTTCTCGCCATCTTTTAAACCCTGAAATATTCAGCTAATGATTGAAATCCATGATATAATCTCGTTCAGTTAGTTGGAGTATCACTTTAATACACAAACCTCAGGAACCAATATACTGGGCGCTCTCTTCTGTGTCATAACAACATTCAAAGGCACAAGGTGTAAAACACTCTGAAAGCGCGGGGATGTTATTGCCCTATTGTCACACTTGGCATAAAGAATGAACGAACGTTAGTCGTTGAATGATCATTTATTGTCGATATTGACAGGATATCATCTTATTCAGACATTAACAGATAGCAGGCATACACTTCACAAAACAGCTTCATTTCTGTCATACAATACAGAGGGAATTGGCAAGATATCGATATTTCTGACCCCGGTCCCACGATAATCAACATTAACACTTTATATACCATAGACATTGCATAGCACCATAGGCCTTCAGTGAACAATAGCTAAGTTGGTGAATAATACAGAATTTACATTGAAGATCTAGCAACATAGAGCCAAATATTCATTTTTGACTGTAGGACGGTAACCTGGTGAATTCTATCAGCTGCTAGGCACAAGCCAGCGAGCAGAGAGAATTCCACATTATCGCCCTGTTTCACGCAATCACGTTGCTCGCCGTCAACTGTAATGACATCAGTTTAATTAGTTTGCTTTTCCACTGGTATCTGGTATTAATGATTATTCAGGCAAGCGCGTGAGTTTGGTATATTATTCTATTCTTAATCGCGTTATCATCAGGGTAAACTTGTTTAGTTGTTATATGTTAACATATTATTGGTATTGTAGAATAGCAGTAAGTTTAAGACCACGGAGAGTTGTGGTCTCTTTGGTTTTCATGATCATGCTTTATATACACTTATCTTGATACAATATTTTGGAATAAATAGGTAGTTTATGACACAGTGTATTACCAGGTACTTGATCTGCATATAATACGCTTGTGTAAATATTGTTAGCTTAAACGAATCGTGCTGAAGCGTGGGTCAGATTAGTGTCATGCTGTCTTCTAATAAGGCAATTTGGGAAGGAAGTGAAGGATAGTCAGAGGTTATCATGCAAGGGAATGTGCTGTAATGCAGGCTCAGTGTACTGTGTATCGTCCGAAATATTTAGCAATTCGTGTTCAGAAAACAAGCTTAACAGTGGAAAAACAAACACACACAAAAACTGATGGCTCACCTCGCAATTAAGACCCACATAAAGTCATGCCGAAAGTACACAACTTTCAAGTCACTCGTGAGAAATTGATATAAAAATAAATGCAAACACTGCCTTTTTGCAAAACCACTTCTGTGTAAAAACATGGCAGGTGCAACAGCGGAAATACGCGAGCAAACGGAAAATGCATGATAACAGAGTGAGAACTGTGTTATTTTCACGGCCCCTTAGCATTCTGCCTGGTCAGCTGTTGTAATCTTCGCAAGTAATCGTTATTTTGGTTGCAGCCTTCACACACACCGCGAGGACCTGGCCTTCCTGTCGGACCCGGGGAGCCCCTAATTCCCGGCTCTCCACGGGCACCTGGATCGCCTGGCCGACCAGGCCGACCAAAACCACGTGGTCCCGGAGGCCCTATTTGTGAAAAAGCAGCAAGTTATAGAAACACCATACTGCCTAGAAATATTTGTCTATGTTTTTTTGTCTGCATGTAGCGCTATAAACTCACCGGGAGGACCTTGAATTCCACGAGGTCCTTCAACTCCCATTCCTATTGGACCGCGTTCACCCTTATCTCCCGGTGGACCTGTATGTAAGTTCATTTATAGGTCAACAGAGTGCAGCGTAAAGTGGCTTCTACAGATTATTCCTCATTTACTATGGAAATGGGTTTTTTAAGAGACTATCAATATAATGGTTGGAGTTAAATAACAGTGAATTAACACACCCCTCTCCGATGGTGGACCTGACGAACCGGTAGGCCCAGGCATACCCATGAACCCTCGCTCCCCCTGCAAGCCTGGGGGGCCAACATCACCTTAAACCACAACATCGAATTAATAGCAGAATCGATCACAAAAGACATAGGTGTTCGATCAAATACGGTTGCATCTTGTGTTGACATGATTGGACATGGACCTGGTATGCCCTGTCGGCCTGGGGGACCTGGTTTGCCATGAAGACCAATTCCAGGAGGCCCTGGTGGACCCGTCAACCCTCTCACAAAACTCTGTATTTCTTCTGTAAAATGGAAAGTTGCTTGCCTTATCATTGATAATATACCGATAATGTTTGTTTCGGGTGTTCGTTTTAATCAGAGGAATTAATCACAATTAAAACTTCGCACAGAACTATGTTTCTGTAATGGTATGATCACGCCATAAATGGTAGGTAACCAAAGAGTTTTCTTCCATTATGCACCATCAAGTGTAATCATCTATGTTAAGCAGGTTGAGACGAGTTATGTGATAAAAGTGTACTTGCCGTTCAGTATTTGTTGGCAGATACTTCGTATTTCCGATACAGGAACGTTACGGCCCTAAATCGAAACCAAACATCGACATGTTACCTAGAAATAAACTTGCGAAGGCGCAGCAGGTTAATAATGATCATACAATGAACAGTAGACAAATAATGATCATACCATGAACAGTAGACAAATAATGATCATACCATGAACAGAAGACAAATAATGATCATACAATGAACAGTAGACAAATAATGATCATACCATGAACAGAAGACAAATAATGATCATACAATGAACAGTAGACAAATAATGATCATACCATGAACAGAAGACAAATAATGATCATACCATGAACAGGTGACAAATAATGATCATACAATGAACAGTAGACAAATAATGATCATACCATGAACAGAAGACAAATAATGATCATACCATGAACAGAAGACAAATAATGATCATACCATGAACAGTAGACAAATAATGATCATACCATGAACAGTAGACAAATAATGATCATACCATGAACAGTATCAGCATTGTATATAGAGAGCACTGATGGTTTAAACTGAGAGTGGTATAGCATATTGACAAATGAGGCCTGTACGTATGAGGCCATGTTACTGTGTTAGTATGAGGTGCGCTTCGGTCAATGGAATACGTGTGCTCTCATGCTGTCCATTCGACGTTCATTCGTAAAGAAAAAAAGTTCGGTGTCTTAGTAAACTGCATTCCTATTTCAGTTGAATGAAAATGAAGTAAGGACATTTCTGATGACCCCTTATTAATCATAATGTGCAATGCAAGGCGAATACATAAGGATGCGTTTGATGAGAAGGGTACTCCCAGGTACCCCCAGCAACGACCCGTCTGTTCTTAATGCATTTGCCAGTACCGCCACCTACAGTATATCCTGACTGGACTGGGGTACATGCTGTGGTTAGCGGAATGAGACACCAGTGCAAGTTGAACCTTAACCAACCCACATATGGTATGAATACTATTAAAGTTAATGTTGTAATTGAGGGCGTTAGCAGATGCATAAAGGCGTGGAGATTAGTGCGTCGCTTGAGGCAGTCAGTCGCTCGTGGTGAACAGCACAGACACATTTTATTACTAGATAATGTATACCTGACCGTCCGTCTGAAAGGAAAACACGTTGTAGCATAAGAAAACAAAAGCAAATACATGTGCTTGATTAGAAACGATAAGCAATGTGTGGCTGACAAGACGTTAACAGGTTACTGGAATAGCGAACACCAAGGATGACAAACGGGTCTCTATAAAGTGGTACGCGTTATGGGATTGAAATTAAATGTGGCAGAGGTTATCGATGTGTTAACGTCGCTAAGTACGGGGCGATGGTTGTTAATACCCCAGGGTAATTTCAGTAAATGCTACTTATTTGAAACAAATCAGTGGAACTAAGTAGGGTAAGACATTAATGGTATAGCTATGCAGGTCGAATTTGCCCAGAGATAAAGAACACCGTGTATTGATAACACACACGGAGCACCCACGCCTAGAAGCACGGCTATGTGTGATAACTGCAAGTTGGGTGGGGCTATGGAACATGAGATAACAATATGTACTTACAGGGAGCCCTGGGGCTCCAGGCATGCCCGGCTGTCCCCGCAGACCATGTGGGCCGGCAGGACCCGGTGGACCCGGAAGTCCAGGAACACCTGGGTTTCCGGGGGTTCCTGCTGGACCAGGGTCCCCCGTCGCCCCGCGACTACCTGGCTGTAAATGTAAGGCAAGTTATTCAAATCGAGTTTTTTAAAAAATAATATAGTTTATTGTACAATATCGTCATCTGGTGCGTTTGATGCGTAGACATTACCTGGCCTGGCGGACCCGGGGAACCTGTTGAACCCTGCGAACATGACCAGCATCTTGCTCTTATTATTGGCAATACATTCAAGTGTAAATTTGTATTCAACTATTGGAAATACATAAAGCATTTGTACCCTGGAGCCGGGAGGACCGGGCTCTCCGGCACCTCCTGCCTCTCCGTCCTCAGGGAACCAGGTAACATCACCCCCAGATCCCTGCCGTCAACAAACAAGACCAATAGTGCTTCATACAACTGAACTATACAGTCTCTTAAACTTTGGTCTACTTTTTGTTGATAGATTACATACGATAAAACCTTCTCCAGGGGGTCCAGGTTCTCCAGGTGGGCCCTGAAACCGACAACTGGTTATACACCTATAGGCGTCTTAATTGCTATATAATTGCAGGTAGTGACCTCAGTGGTCATCGTCTACGTTATTGTGTTGGATGTTACTTTACTGACCGGTGGACCAGGTGTACCAAGTAAACCCGCTGGCCCTATTGGACCCAAAGGACCCATAGGTCCTGGAACACCCTGCAAAGAAATACATACTTCACATTTCCTTACGAGAACCATATATTGTGTTAAAGTTTATTGTAGTCATTTCATGTTTTGGACCATCATGCAGTCAGCTTACCGGCTGGCCAATATCTCCTGGAGGCCCAGAAAATCCTTGCGAACCCCGATCACCTTTATCACCCTGGGATGAACACAGATACACAACCACAATGGAATTTCAAGACTAAATTATTAGCCCTGTTTGCAACGATAAGCGGTGCAGACTTCCGCCACTTGCCTGAGGTCCCATAGGTCCTTCATGGCCACGAATGCCTCGATCACCTTGCAGTCCCTGTAAAATATATTGCGCAACATAAGACATCATGGTCTATACAGTTTTAAATGTGATCGTTGAACTATACTCTGGCCGAGAACACATATTAAGCGTGGCGATGGGTTGACCTACCGGCATACCCCGGTCTCCTTTCTCCCCGTTATCTCCAGGTGTCCCAGGCTCACCCTGCAAAAATCACACGCTCATTTCATCATTCCGTTCGACGTTCAAGTCGTGTTGTGTGAATACAGAGGAGTAGTGTTTACCATTTCTCCTGGTCGACCGGCTTCTCCGTCACTGCCTGGGGGTCCCTTAAACAATAAGTCATCATTTGTTACTCATAGTAGCATATATTCTATCCGTATGAGACGCTCAACACAATCAGATTCGGGTATGCATAGCGCCTATTGTTTTTACCACACACCAATGTTGTTATGCCTTTCAGATAAGATGCATCAATTTGGAGTAGATTTAATTAATTTCAAATGGAAGTAGTTCCCCAACATACCGGTAATCCCTCTGTGCCCCTGTCTCCTTGACTTCCACGAGCTCCAGGGTGTCCTGGAAACCCTGGTTCCCCTGGATCTCCTTGCGGTCCCGGAGGTCCCGGCGTCCCGATCTTATCATCATCATAACGTGCATATATCATAACTTATCAGCACATGTTTATTGATATCGTCTAAATGCAATCGACTTCAAAGTTAGATGAGCGTCAGCAGTGAATGGGATCGCTTGAAGCTTCCGAGTGAAGCTGATGATGAGATGATGTAATAATATCCTCAAGTAACATACCAGAGACGGACCTTCCCCGTCAGTCTCACGCACGACACCTGGTGGTCCCGGGGGGCCCTACTCACATGAAACACGACATGCTGATATTGATCGACACTGGTCGGAAACGATGCAGACGATATTCTTTAACTAAGTTACTAACTTGATAATGATGAATTACTTGACGTATAACCAACAAGTGGGCGGAAATTGTCGCGGAACTTGCACTTAAGCGAAAGTTTGCATGTTAAAAACAAATTGGTACCATGATTCCACGTTCCCCGCGCACGCCTGGTAAGCCCGGGTCGCCTTGCTCGCCTTTATAACCCTGACAAACATACAAGCATGTGGCTTATTATGCAGCGTCATTAGGAATTCGTTCTGTTTATACGTTCTCACTAGGGATGGGTCTAGTATCGAGAATTGACATTATGGATGTCATAAAAGCAGACATACTCTTGGTCCCATAGGACCGATTGTCCCTGTCGCTCCGGCAGGTCCAGGCGGGCCCTAGCAATGTACAAAACACAGACTCCCTCAATTGCCACTCTGCCTAATTGTGTGTTGCGTGCTGTAGGACTTCTCCATTTCCGTTCCAAGTGATATTATCATAGAAACAGACTTAATATCTCAGGTATGACGACTGCGTGATATCACTCGTGTTATAAATATCAGCTGACCTCATTTCCGGGCCGGCCCTGTGGTCCAGGTTCACCATCCGTTCCGCTGGGCCCCTTAATAATATCCAAACAATACATGTTATCGCCTCCGTAATTCGATGGTATCTACCCCATTAATGACTCCTTCAATCGTACCTTCGTACGGCTTTACTTAACTGGGAACCAAACATGTTACTGCCATGGTAATTCGATCGTACCCACCCCCTTAATAACATCGAAACAAAACATGTTACTGACTCCTTAATTAGATGATACAGCTTGAACTAAGGTAATGGTAAGTGATGGTACAGCTTAAACTAAGGTGATGGTAAGTGATGGTACAGCTTAAACTAAGGTGATGGTAAGTGATGGTACAGCTTACACTAAGGTGATGATGAGTGATGGTACAGCTCAAACTAAGGTGATGGTAAGTAATGGTACAGCTCAAACTAAGGTGATGGTAAGTGATGGTACAGCTCAAACTAAGGTGATGGTAAGTGATGGTACAGCTTACACTAAGGTGATGGTATGATGGTACAGCTGGTGATGGTAAGTGATGGTACAGCTTAAACTAAGGTGATGGTAAGTGATGGTACAGCTTAAACTAAGGTGATGATGAGTGATGGTACAGCTCAAACTAAGGTGATGGTAAGTGATGGTACAGCTTACACTAAGGTGATGGTAAGTGATGGTACAGCTTAAACTAAGGTGATGGTAAGTGATGGTACAGCTTAAACTAAGGTGATGGTAAGTGATGGTACAGCTTACACTAAGGTGATGGTAAGTGATGGTACAGCTTACACTAAGGTGATGGTAAGTGATGGTAAAGCTTGAACTAAGGTGATGGTAAGTGATGGTACAGCTTAATCTAAGGTGATGGTAAGTGATGGTACAGCTTGAACTAAGGTCATGGTAAGTGATGGTACAGCTTGAACTAAGGTCATGGTAAGTGATGGTAAAGCTTGAACTAAGGTCATGGTAAGTGATGGTAAAGCTTGAACTAAGGTCATGGTTAAGTGATGGTAATGAAGAATAAAGCCCCATAACTTACCGGTAGACCGTCATGGCCAGGGAGACCATCTATGCCGTCCTTGCCCGTCGCTCCCTGTAAAGAGGTCACAGAACAAGGTCAATGCAAGGCCAAGTTGATGTATTTAAGTATCGCATGATCAGAAGCACTGGTCAGAGACATGGAGTTATTAAGGAGGTATGTATGAGCGCTCACCTGCCGTCCGCGGTCACCCCGCTCTCCGGGTTCTCCTTGACCCCCCTGTGACCCCTGTCAACCGTACACACAGTCGGCAAGCTAAAAAAAAACCACCTCTTCTCGACGCAAGGTGCATTCACCAATCATATTGATTTAACAAGCACTGCATTATATTTTGCAACATCTACTGTCAAACATTGTTCAGATATCAGATGGCAGAGGTTTTAAGAATGAGTGGCATGTTGGGACGTATATGTGATAGGGGTGTGTTACCTTGGGCCCTTCAGGACCCGGGAGACCAGATTGACCAGGCATCTACAGAGCATCAGCATCAAACAAAACATGAAGAACATGGCGACCAGTTCTGACATGATTCAAAGATAATCATAGAAAAATCTTTTCAGTGTCTCTCAATATATATCATCTACTTATATATGTAAACATTGTGCTTTGGGAGTATACATAGACCATTATTATATCATATTCAGAAAGCAAGGCGCACCTCCTCTGTACCAAACACGCCTCCACCGGGTGCACCCTGTGTAAGAAAGACACGAATTAGAAACAGCCATGGAGGGAAGCGGAAGAATATTTCTCTTACACATCACCATTATTTTGATGCAATGCGAATGAAATCGAGGATATGGGGGTAGTTACAGGAGGTCCTGGGGGACCAGGGTTTCCAGTATTGCCAGCATCGCCTTGCCGTCCTTTGAGACCCTAAAACAAACAATAAATCATTTTATCAACAATTATCTCCTTAAATAAATCCGGATATGATGTGTATATGTTGGCAGTGATGAAGATAGCGACCTCAGCACCAGGGGGGCCTTCGTAGCCTCTCTCTCCCCTGGAACCTATTTCACCCTTGCTGCCCTTGTTTCCTGGCTCTCCTTTGCTTCCCGCGGAACCAACTGGTCCCTATAGCGAGCAGGGAATCAGAAAAGATAAGCAGAGACAGAATTACTGGGTGGATGCAGCAATCATGACTGACGTGAATTGTATCTGATCAATTAGCTCACAATGTCTCCTTTTTGTCCAGAGGGTCCTGGAGGGCCTGGCAAACCTGGTACCTGAAGCAGAACCTCAAAGTTACACCATTGTGTCCATTTACATAACTGACTTACAGATTCCTTCCGGGATTTAACACCCGATCGACCAGCTTACTGAGTTGCCTGGCGGTCCTCTGTCTCCACGCAGCCCCGGGTCTCCTGGCAAACCCGTCCGACCCTGTATCCAATACGATTTATGCAGTCACACAGTCTTACATTTTTCAGAGATTTAGATAAGTGAATTGCAAATGAATAGTTGTCACACAAAAAAAACCACTCACTCGCGGTCCAGGTGAACCTCCGCCGCCCTGCAGCAATTAAAGTGACTTCTTTAGTGTACTTCTATGGTATGTTAAGTTAGCGTGGAGTTAGTGAATACGGTGGAATGAGATTTACTCTGTGATCAGGTGGACAATAGACTTACCGCCCCGTCGGATCCACCCGGGGTTCCAGGCGGACCTGGGGGTCCAGACGAACCCTGCAATCACAATGTCGGCACAACATGAATCGGCGAATAAGCTTAATCGTATTGACCACTTATGGAGTATACAGTAACAGAAAGCCGTAAAAAAGCGCTGAATTGACGAAAAACCACAAAGATAGGACACATGCTAAAGATAAGTCGAACCGATACGCGTATGAGAGTATTTCTGATGACTTTATACGTCAGCGGATGTACATTAATTTATACCGTAGCACTCCAAAAATGTTGAAAGTAACTTAGCACACTATTTACTACGTGATAAACTTATAAGGTAAGAGTCGTGCAGGTTTGGTTTGATTCGTAGGCGGAGTGGAGGATAAGCAGCTAAGCAGTGTTCGGCTCAGTGCGTGTGTGGCCAGTGCGTGTGTGGCCAGTGCGTGTGAAGGGGCAGTGCGTGTGCGGTCAGTGCGTGTGTGGCCAGTGCGTATGAAAGGTCTGTGCGTATGCGGTCAGTGTGTGTGTGGCCAGTGCGTGTGAAGGGGCAGTGCGTATGCGGTCAGTGCTTGTGCGTGTGTGCGTGTGTGTGTGTGTGTGTGGGGGGGGGGGGGTCAGTACGGTTTGTGCGTGTGCGATCAGTGCGTGTAAAGGGTCAGTTCGAGTGCGTGTTCGTGAAGGGTCAGCGCGTGTGCGGCCAGGGCGTGTAGGTGGGGTGGGGGGGGGGGGGGGGGGTGGGGGTGTCAGTGTGTGTGCGTGTGCGTGTGCCGTGAGTGCGTGTGAAGGGTCAGTGCGAGGGCGTGGGAGTGCGTGTGTGTGCGCGTAAAGGGTCAGTGCGTGAGGGGTCATTGCGTGTGCGGTACGTGCGTGTGGGGCAGTGCGTGTGCGTGTGAGTGAGTGCATATGCGTGAAAGGTCAGTGCGTGTCGGTGTAGGGTCAATGTGTGTGCAGTAAGTGTGTGTAGGTGGGGGGGTCAGTGTGTGTGCGTGTGTGGTCAGTGCGTGTGTCAGTGCGTGTGCGTAGGGGTTTGTGCGTGAGGGTCAGTGAGTGAACGTGGGGGGGGGGTTCAGTGCGTATGCGGTCAGTGCGTGTGCGTGTGTTTGGGGGTCAGTGCGTGTAGGTGTGGGGTCAGTGAGTGTGCGTGTACGGTCAGTGCGTGTAGGTGAGTGGGGGGGGGTCAGTGTGTGCGTGTGCGGTCACTGCGTGTAGGTGGGGGGCAGTGTGTGTGCGGTATGTGCGAGCATGTTAGGGGGGTTCAGTGTGTGTGCGTTGAGGTCAGTGCGTGACGGGTCAGTGCGTGTAGGAGTGGGGTCAGTGCGTGTGCAGTCAGTGCGTGTACGTGGGGTGTGGGGTCAGTGCGTGTTTGCTTGGGGTGTGGGGTGATTGGAGCCTGATCCTTACTGGTGTGCCTGGCTGGCCCGGCTGACCAGCTTCGCCATCACGGCCTGGGGTGCCCTGCAATCCAACCACTCACGTCAACACAGCATGTAATCTCCCACCCTCGCTACTCAATGTCTCCATAAGTCAGTCAGAATGGGGCAAAACAGGTATTAAGCAGTGGTTGCCTCCTTACATCTCGCCCTGGCGGGCCCTCTGGACCCTCCCGTCCCAGGTGTCCGGCTGGTCCCTGAGGTCCAATCTCCCCGCGTTCACCCTTCTCGCCCGCTTGACCCTTCATAACATAACACAACTTGCAAATCAGATAGGCAAATTTTTCTCCATTTCCTGGCAAAATTGTGTGAGAGCTCGTTATAAATCAAGGCTGGAAAATCCACGATTTGATGGAGAAATAAAGTGTGTTTCTTCTGGTTGGTTTTCCTCAATGTTTTGGTTTCTATAGTTGTCCAATGATCATTGTGCAAATACAGTGTCTGCTTAAATAATTTATTCATTCTCGGAATGATTTTCATCAACATAAAGAAAAGTAAAATGCATGGGGTTCGTCAAGAGTCACTGATGAACGGATTCAACATTTATATCATACAGTAGAAGTAAAAAGAAAGTTGTTGCTCAGGGCAAATAAAATCAAGCCTGAATAAGAAAACCAACATAAAGTGGACAATGGATGAAGTGCGGTTAATATGATGAGTGAGTCTTACTCTGGGTCCCACGGCACCAGGTGCACCAGGGGGGCATGTCACGGAACACTGATTACCTGTCTCGCGCTGCACAGGTAACAACAACATAACAATTTGGGAAACATAACATATACCAAATTATGCACACGAATATGAATCAGAAAAAGTGAAAATAAAAACTGACTCACATCCGGGGGTGTTCCTCTCATAGTTGGCGGCAGAGTTATAGCTCTCTAGAGGAGGGGGATAAACAGCAATCACCAATGATATTAAATCGCTAAGACCTTCAACATAATAATATAACAGGCAACAGATCCAGTAGTCCAACTCTAATATATCGAACTGTTTGGCATGTCAATAGCTTACATCAACAGTGGTGGTGGGAGTAGTTGTAGGCGGGGGTGTTGGTGCACTCTGGAAGGGAAGGAGTTACAAGAGCGCACGTAAGCATGTACACACACTAAAAGCTAGCACTGATAAACATAAGTTTATGCGCATACACGCACAATATATATATATATATATATATATATATATATATATATATATATATATATATATATATAGATATATATATATATATATATATAGATATTAGATATATATATATATATATTTATATCTGTATATAAATAAGATATATATATATATCTATATTTCTCTCTCTATATATCTATCTCTATATATATATATATATATATATCTATATATAATATATATATATATATATATATATATATATATATCTATATATATATATATATATATATATATATATATATACCGATATATATTCGAAACCGAGTATGCAAAGCACTTATAATTAAGAGATATGCATTGTAGGCATTATTCTGTGGTGAGGAAGAATGGCGGCAGGCAGTTTCATTATTATAAATATATATATGATTTATATATATATATGATATATATATATATGATATATATATGATATATATATATATATATATATATATATATATATATATATATATATATATATATATATATATATATATATATATATATATATATATATATATATATATATATATATATATATATATATATATATATATATATATATATATATATATATATACACACACATATGTGTGTGTGTTGGTACTACTATTGCTATTTTCCAACAGCCAGCATGGTTCCAAAAGATAAGGTAGTGACATGGAAAAAGTATGTTGTTGGAGTGAAGCATGCCAATTAAACATGCCATCTTAATGGATAAGCATGATAAAGACTTACAGTGGCGATAGTCCTTGGTTTCAGGGAAACCCCCTGATCAACGAAACACACACATACAGTACGATGTGCCTACTTTTTACACTCGACAATGCCGCGATAATATCTAAAAACAACATATAATGGTAAGTTGCAAATATATTGGCCTGGAAGTCTTACGGGAAGTTCATCGCATGTTTCCCTGGCCGGCTTATCAGGGTCACAGTGAACCAACAGCCACTGAAGGTCAAACTGGAACAACATCAATATAGCAATGTCACAGCGGTTATAATGACAGAAACCAAACCTGGTCTAATGAAGACTACCTAATGGAGGTGGTTAATCCACATCACGACGGTCATAGAAAAACATTGTCATGACGATTTGCGACATCAAATAAGTGGTATAGCGACATCTAAATAGTGGTGTAGCGACATCTAAATAGTGGTATAACGCAACAAACGAGGGCCTTACAATGGCAGTGGCGTTGCTGTCATCCTTGCCAAGGAGAATCACTCCATCTGTGTCCATTCTGCCATGCGGCTGTACAGCAGCGGAAGTGACCGGGTCACAGTCGACGTAGAGCTCGATTCTGTCTGGATACACTCCCAGCTCGAGTTTGTGCCAGTCCATATCGAACATCTGCCAGGTAACCAAGCCACCATTAGCTATTGACAATGTACTCATTGTTTGGCGTTACCTCTAATCGCTATCGCTAGTCAGACACCGACAGGGAAGTTTGGGGTGAAACGGATTAGACTGGAGTTAGACTACCGTATTATGACTGTTAACGTTGAACTCGCTGCTATTAGTTGGATGGGGTAACTGTAGTTAGAGTCATTGATTTTACTATATTTTGGCAGCGGGTGAGTAAGTTATTTATTGAGCAATATTAATAAATCAACTATTTGGAAAATTAAAGTGATAGTTGTTGACGTGTGTTAGAAACCATTACCTAAATTGGGGGTGTTGTGCCTTCTGCATGCTCTCATGCAACTCTTGTCAATCTATACATTCAACGCATGCGCACAAATATTAATGGGATATGTGAGTTATGTCACTTCACACATGAAGCTTTTAACACAATGAAGTTGAACATCAATATAATATGAGTAAATATCCATTCAGAGACGCAATCATCGATGAAAAATTAAAGTATAATCTTGGTGTTGAAAAATAAGAAGGTTTGCAACAAGCGTCCATTCATGGCCCAACACAATCTTGTTGACGGAGGCCAATACAAATTAATGGAGGGATCCACCTCGGACCTAGTACTGCCATGAAGAAATCCAGTTCAATGCAAAAATCAGGATTGTTGTCAGAAATTTTAAACATATTAAACGAATCGATATATTACATTTTTTGTAATGTGCTGGTAATGAACGAGTTCTTTATATTATCTGTGCTGGAAAGGATTTCTTCGAATGTTGTCGTGACTGCCCAGTATCCGGTATTATGGCGCCATGTTTCTTTATAAGACAACGGATTTCGTTGTGTCCATGCGCAGGCTGTACTTATTATAACCAGGAACATTTCGCACAAGGGAATGGCGACCTAGTGTGCGAAAGTTCAAAGAATATGATATTAACCATGATAGTGTACTGCGTGATGTTTTGGGTAATTACACCACCCACGCTGATGATCACAGATTTGAACCAGGTATATGGTCAGATTATTATGCAAATAGGAGAAGATGCGGATCTAAGGGAAAGTCTAAATCATTCTAAGCAGGGGTTTTGCATTAACGTTTCTAGGTGTATCGCGGACACGTCCGTCTGATCGGGCTACTCTGATCCTTGGTAGCGTACATGCCGCACGATGCACATATTAACTGTACACATATCCAACAAATACATTACAAACAAGAGTGTACATGCCACCCGAGAGATATATACCATCGAAAAGGTATTTACATCCGAGTAAAATATGCGTAGAGAAAGAAAGACTGGAATGAAGTGAGAGCATGCTACGAGAAGACTACCGGAAATGGCCAAGAAATGCAAAAAGAACCCACTGGCGTCTCTACATGCGCATTAAGCACCTGACGAATCTCGGGCGTCCGGGTAAACTGGACAACCTGAACCTCATCGCCGGCTCCTTTCAAGAGAACCTCGACATTTTTGGATCCGCCATCCAGACGCACAGCGAACTGAGTCACGCCGGCAGCATTTTGTAAATGTACGAGGTCCCAGACGTGACGCCGAATTTTCCGGTCCATCCGGAAGGTAGACACAAACGAGAAACTGCTCGGAACTCCATAGGGGAACACAGAGCTGTCACACAGAAACCACGTTATTAACGTCATCATCATATGGGAACACAGAGCTGTCACACAGAAACCACGTCATTAACGTCATCATCATATGGGAAGACAGAGCTGTCACACAGAAACCACGTTATTAACATCATCATCATATGGGAACACAGAGCTGTCACACAGAAACCACGTCATTAACGTCATCATCATATGGGAATACAGAGCTGTCACACAGAAACCACGTTATTAACATCATCATAATATGGGAACACAGAGCTGTCACACAGAAACGACGTTATTAACGTCATCATCATATGGGAACACAGAGCTGTCACACAGAAACCACGTCATTAACGTCATCATCATATGGGAACACAGAGCTGTCACACAGAAACCACGTCATTAACGTCATCATCATAGGGGAACACAGAGCTCTCACACAGAAACCACGTTATTAACGTCATCATCATATGGGAACAAAGAGCTGTCACACAGAAACCACGATGGTATACGTCACCACAGTGGAGCACAGAGCTGTCACGCTGAAATCATGCTCATTTATATAGTGACATACCTCGACAAATATTGCAATTTATTTTTATTGAAACTGCTGCTGAATAAACACGCGAACCTGGCTGGAATGCTGAGGTGAGCATTTTTATTGATCCTGAAGGCTGACTGATACTCGTTGGAACCCTCTACGACCGACACACCTCTCATCTCCGCTGTCGTGTCCAGTCCAAAGATCGATATGAAGTCAAACCCTGACAAGCAAGTACAAGAAATGACCCCCGACTCCAATCAACAAGCAAGTGATACAGGTACGCGATTCTGTCGTACGAGATGCAGGTGTGCATCAGTTAATCACCTTTTAATGTTTCCTTATGGTCATATAATAAACCAATAGAATACGGCAATTCTCACCTAACAAGTCATCCTCTCCCGCTGCCTGCGGTGGACATATCCTTTCATCGTCGTTAGATTCTGCAAAATATGTCATAAGGTGAGATTGCAAGCAAGTAGTTGATAGTGCGGACTGTTAACGAACTTCAGGTGGTAGTCCAGGGGGTAAACAAGCTATCATCTTAGAGTCCATGAGATAAAAGAGACATCATCTGATAGTCCAGACGGTAAACGAGCTATCCTCTGATAGTCCATAAGGTAAACGAACTATCATCTGATAGTCCATAAGATAAATGAGCTATCATCTGATAGTCCATGAGGTAAATAGGCTATCATCTGATAGTCCATGAGGTAAACGAACTATCATCTGATAGTCCATAAGATAAATGAGCTATCATCTGATAGTCCATGAGGTAAATAGGCTATCATCTGATAGTCCATGAGATAAACGAGCTATCATCTGATAGTCCATGAGGTAAATAGGCTATCATCTGATAGCCCATGAGGTAAATAGGCTATCATCTGATAGTCCATGAGATAAACTAAGTATCATCTGATAGTCCATGAGGTAAATAGGCTATCATCTGATAGTCCATGAGATAAACGAGCTATCATCTGATAGTCCATTAGGTAAAAAGGCTATCATCTGATAGTCCATTAGGTAAATAGGCTATCATCTGATAGTCCATGAGGTAAATGAGCTATTATCTTACAGCCTGGAGGTTAAACAGGCTATCGTCTGATAGACCGGACGGGAAGTGAATTACAATTTGGTGAACGAGCAATCTTCTGATTGCTGGGTGATATTCGAGTGACCATCTGTATTCCTGGGCAATAATTGACAATTGCCCTCGTAAGCGATCGTATGGTGATCGTTATGGTGACCTTAGATCGTATGGTGATCGTAATGGTGTCCTTAGATCGTATGGTGATCGTAATGGTGTCCTTAGATCGTATGGTGATCGTAATGGTGTCGTTAGATTGTATGGTGATCGTAATGGTGTCCTTAGATCGTATGGTGATCGTAATGGTGTCCTTAGATCGTATGGTGATCGTAATGGTGTCCTTAGATCGTATGGTGATCGTAATGGTGTCCTTAGATCGTATGGTGATCGTAATGGTGTCCTTAGATCGTATGGTGATCGTAAAAGTGTCCTTAGATCGTATGGTTAGCAATAATAACTTATGATATCATTTGACAGTTGCTTTCAATGTAAGTTTATTACATGGGTTTTCCTTTATCATGGCAGACATTACAGGTTTAATGCGAGAGCGTTTCTCTTTCACGGCAGATATTAAAGATTAGACACGAGGGCTTTCCTCTTTCCAGGCAGAAATTAAAAGTTAGATACGAGGGCCTACCTCTATCCTAGCATATATAAAAGGTTAACTATGAGACCCTTTCTCTGGCCTCGGCCTCCCTCTTTGCTGGTAGATGTACATGGACGACGTCATAGATGTCAGATTCGACACACACATTCTAAGAATTACTTCTAGAACTACGAAAATATCCGTTCTCAGTTATACCTTGACAACCATTCCTAGTCACACAATTCGTCGTGTACAACCATAGCATTTGTTGATCCATTCGTATTGTCTTAAATAATCCGATGGCATTTGGTAAATAAACATTGTAACACTAGAGCTGGTTTGCGGAGAATAATGTACATTTAGTGTATGGGTGAATGGTAAAAACTTGCGCTGTGTGGCATCCAAAAATGACGCTGATTGCGAGGTATTAATGTTGCCGAACTCGGTAGGAACGGCTCGCTGAATGCGAGGTAACGATGTCGCCGAGCTCTACTCGGTGGGAACAGATCGCTGATTTATCTAACGCAAACACGGTTATGTTTTATGGAGCAGACGAATGTATATTTGTGATCTGCTCATCATTAACCTCCAGCGTCCTTCCGTCAGTTTATAAACCTCCAGCGTTTGGTTCCACGTTTTCTTGATAAGCAATCTACCATCCCCGAATTACACATGGACTTCTCTCATGTTCATGACTCTTTGAAAAGCAGAAATCAGCACTACATGACCTTTATGACCTTTGACCCGAGTTATTCGCGAAGATCTCCTATGTAAACCCATGTGGAATAATATCAATGGCACGTTTGTAGCTCGGCTGTTAAGCATAGCTTATCATACACTACGGTGTTCGTCCGTACGTCAGGTCGCCAGGTCGTTGTTAACTTATTCATGCATATTTTCCTAAAACAACGAGCTAGCCCCATATCATTCCAAGATTTTCAATTAAACGTTATAACAAGATTTGATCATAACGTTTAGAGATTTACATTGTATTCGATGGCACACTGAGATCACGCCGGCTGGTCGCAGTGAACGATGTCGGCATAGCAGTAGGCGACGTGGCTTGTATTGTAGCGTACTTATCGTTGGTCGGGTTGTGATTGCCGTCAACTCAGTACTGCAATAGATACTCTATGGCTTCGCTATTATTCATGGGTTTTTCTTTGCAAATACACTGCTTGATCTTCCTCAGTCCATCAACGATATTCTGCTTCTTCACACCATCACCAGGCAGCACTACAGAGAAGCTAGGATCTCTACCGACGGCACTTCTCTTCTTCATTCGCGAGGAAGCAGCTGGCATAGCGAAATATATATGCTATGGATTTCTGGACAAATATGAGTGTACTGGACGCAACTGACCTTTCTTGGAAATAACAACCCTAATCGGACAGGACGAGGGTGTTTATATATAAATACATGCTTTTGTTCTTTGGTCTCTTGTGTGAGAAACTTTCATTAGCCATGCGTCATTCATTAGCCATGCGTCAAACACGAAGAACAATTGCTCGGGTGTGATTTAATCAATCACACCAGAAATGCCAGAGATCAATCTATTTTGGAAGTATAGTGCATCGGTTGCAGAAGTCGTTTCATCAAAAGCTTCTTATGCGAACTCTCACAAAAAGGTATTCATGAACACAGTTAGTGATAAGTAGACGCCTGATTGCATGATGGTTCAACATGCCATGCAGATTGCGCTGTTATTGTGTTGGTTATCTTAACCGCAGCCTCTCTGTCCATGGTGCCTGTTAACCCTCTGACACAGTGACAGCAACATCCACAAGACGCGTTCACCCCTACTGATTGACAGCACCTAGCTCACTTTGACTCCACCCCATCTGCTGATTGACAGCAACTTGCCCACTTTGACTCCACCCCATCTGCTGATTGACAGCAACTAGCCCACTTTGACTCAGCCCCATCTGCTGATTGACAGCAACTTGCCCACTTTGACTCCACCCCATCTGCTGATTGACAGCAACTTGCCCACTTTGACTCCACCCCATCTGCTGATTGACAGCACCTAGCTTACTTGCCCACTTCTGCTGATTGACTCCAACCCCACTTTGACTCCACCCCATCTGCTGATTGACAGCAACTTACCCACTTTGACTCCACCCCATCTGCTGATTGACTGCACCTAGCCCACTTTGACTCCACCCCATCTGCTGATTGACAGCAACTAGCCCACTTTGATTCAGCCCCATCTGCTGATTGACAGCAACTAGCCAACTTTGACTCCATCCCATCTGCTTCTCATTCAATGCGAACCCATGGGTTCAGTAAGTAGGTCTTACGCGGCTCACGGAGCCCTCATTATGTCACATTAGCCTAAATGAACCACATAAGAAAAGCATATGCTTCAATGTGTTAGTAAGCGCATTTTAAATATTCCCTCTGCTGAATTGACAAAAAAGGCCCCCTAATGTAACAGGTATTCTTAATTTGATGGTGTGACCTAGATAATGATGAAAAGGTCATGGATAACATATCAAATGTAAGATCCAAACAGGCCGAAATTTTACTTGGAAAAAATAACATTGGGTCATCTGTTTGTTTAGAAACAGCAGTTCCAAATCCCCGTAGGTTTACATGGTGCGAGAGATTTTTCAATTATAACTTAGGGGTTAAAGGTCATATTGGGCTGATTTTTTACTTACAAAGAGCCATCAATAGAAAATAACTAGCAGATTCCCAAACTCCTTGTTTAGTCTAAGTCACTGATAGTCTCTAATATAAGGTTCCATCAGACTCTCAATGCTAGAAGGTGCTAGCAAGTGTATTGACAAAATTTGCCACACTAATGCATCCTATTCCAAAACGTCGTATTGGTGGCTGTGACCTTGAAAATAAGGACAAGGTAATTGATAACCCTTCTGATATAAGATCCCACTAGACTTTGTATTTTACCCTGAAAGTTATTACTATAGGTATTCTTATCACTAAGTAACAACTTATTCAATTCACCATTGAGTTTACATTGTACATGATATTTCCATCTGTTTTGTTATCAATGTCACAAAGAGCTGCTCTTAGTTGGCGAGGAGATATTGACACAAACCAGGTCCACGTATAATGTGGGGCTGCTGGCTGGCTTTATTACAAAACGTGTCTTCAAACTTTACGAAAAGACAGACGGAAAGACGCCGGAGCAATGGTATAAGAATAGCTCTGCTGAATAGCACAGCTTAGAATTAACTCTGCATGACCTTTGAACCAATAGTTACTATTGGAAATCTCGAGCACCATCTAAACCCAATGTAGCATTTTGATTTAATCTTGTCATTTTTGAAAATCATGACTAAAGTAGCAGAGGTTCGATACATATTGTTCTTTTGTCAGTTCTTCTGTTCCGTCGACCCATCCGCCCCCTTGTGGTGGAGTGGGTGGTTACGGCTAGCGTGGAATATGATACGATCTAATCAGCAGGTGGCGCTGCTGTTACACTTCGTCACTGAACTCTCCAGAGGACAGGCCAGGCGTGGGTCGTGCATTCTGTGCTGTGTGAAGGGCTTTGTAACGGTCATCCTCACCACAATACCTACTACCTATTTATATTCCCTCAACTACGCACCAACTCTCACAAGCCGAGGGTGCAATCTCGTGCTATTTCAGTTCTAGGTTTAAATGTCGGTCGATTGCCGTGTTCTCGGAGTTACGTATTCCACAAACGGGTAATTGCTGATATAAGCAACACCATTTATGTGGATTAATATCGTACATGTGAAAAAAACTCGTGGAGGGCGAGTCCCGACTGCGGGTGCGCTTCCTCATCCGGGAATTAACAATGCTGGTCTCTGAGCAATCAATCGATACCAGCAAACGAGGCGGTAATGTGGGAATAAGCATCACGCCACCTACTAGAGAGACAATGTTTGTGACCTGGTGAGTTCTCTCCTGAGGCCGATCTGTAGGAACGCACCGAGGTCTCCAAATAAGAGCTGTGCGGTTATTGGCTTAAGCAAACTGAAGGTATTTCACACGTCAGCGGTTTCATTGCTTCCTGCGATTAATGAATGATATCGGCAGGATAATTATATCTGACTGAATGTCGCGTGGGGAGATCGTACTCTGTAATGACGCGTGGGGAGATCGTACTCTGTAAGGACGTGTGGGGAGATCGTACTCTGTCATGACGCGTGGGGAGATCGTACTCTGTAATGACGCGTGGGGAGATCGTACTCTGTCATGACGCATGGGGAGATCGTATTCTGTAATGACGCGTGGGGAGATCGTACTCTGTAAGGACGCGTGGGGAGATCGTACTCTGTAAGGACGCGTGGGGAGATCGTACTCTGTAATGACGCGTGGGGAGATCGTACTCTGTAAGGACGTGTGGGGAGATCGTACTCTGTCATGACGCATGGGGAGATCGTATTCTGTAAGGACGCGTGGGGAGATCGTACTCTGTCATGACGCGTGGGGAGATCGTATTCTGTAAGGACGCGTGGGGAGATCGTACTCTGTAAGGACGCGTGGGGAGATCGTACTTTGTAAGGACGCGTGGGGAGTTCGTACTCTGTCATGACGCGTGGGGAGATCGTATTCTGTAATGACGCGTGGGGAGATCGTACTCTGTCATGACGCGTGGGGAGATCGTACTCTGTCATGACGCGTGGGGAGATCGTACTCTGTAATGACGCGTGGGGAGATCGTACTCTGTAAGGACGCGTGGGGAGATCGTACTCTGTAAGGACGCGTGGGGAGATCGTACTCTGTCATGACGCGTGGGGAGATCGTACTCTGGAAGGACGCGTGAGGAGATCGTACTCTGTCATGACGCGTGGGGAGATCGTACCCCGTCCTGACGCGTGGAGAGATCGTACCCTGTCCTGACGCGCGGGGAGATCGTACTCTGTCCTGACGCGTGGGGAGATCGTACCCTGTCATGACGCGTGTGAAGATCGTACTCAATCAATACGCGTGGAAAGATCGCACTCTGTCATGACGTGTGGGGAGATCGTACTCTGTCATGATGCGTAGGGAGATCGCACAGTGTCATGACGCGTGTGGAGATCGTACTATGTCGTGAAGCGTGGGGAGATCGTACAGTGTCATGCCGCGTGGGGAGATCGTACATTGTCATGACGCTAGGGGAGATCGTACTCTGTCGTGATGCGTGGGGAGATCACAATTATCATCAATTTTCATTTTCTTGAATTTTTGGCTCGAAAGTCTAATGCAACTCAATATATATTATGCTGAATATCCCGTATATTTCTAAAGTGCAACCATGCGATATATTTCCAAATTCTGGCACTGGGCCCTTTCCCCCCGTGGTAGCTGACATCGACCACACCTTGCACACGACCAGTAGCGCCGTCGCTGGTAGCAGTTGTTAAGCTACCTAGCTCTCTGTTTGATGCCGTTTATACATTGACAAACAGCAGTTTAGACCTCATTCACCCAACGCTGCTCAACATACCAGCCGAGTACCAAGTGTTTTATGACGTGAGCATTCGGTTTCTGCTGCCAGCAGTTGCCGCCCATACACAGCCTTGTAGAAGTGCTTGTTTAGACTTGATGGAGTAAACACTCGGCAATTAACGGTGATGCGGTACTATATGATTGTGGATTGGCCATCGTCTTATGTGTGTCGGTGTAACATTTTGATTGGTGATGGGGAGAGTTTGAAATCCGTCTCAACTCGACCTATTTACACCCGCTGGTTGAGCGTTGTGCTTGTTCTCCATCAGAGCTACAGCGAACACAACGCTTCCCTGACGCGTAAGACGCGTCCAGGGCCGTAGTCTTAAGTAAAGAAGGAAAGTGGGGCGTATGTGTAGGGGGGCCCAGGGTCTTCCAACACATATGGGTGACCTTTCTGTGTGAATTTCTGAAAAGAACACTGGAAAAAGTTTATAACAAAGAAATCTTGTCTGGCGAGAAGTCGAACGTGTTCCCCATCTTCACGGCCAACTTAATGACCTTCGCTAGGTCCACATAAACCAGACCACATTTCCCAGACCACCAACTTATCAAAGTAGCGTGGAATCGGATCATCCAGACGTTTGTACCACAGGGTACCCAGCACCAAACAACAGAGAACAATATAAAGGTTTCTCCAAGCTCAATCAATGAAGTTTTCAACAAACTTAAGTGGGACAATCAATGAAGGTTTCTGCAAATTCGGGCAGGGCAATCAATGAAGTTTTCGACAAACTCAAATAGGGCAATCAATGAATGTTTCTACAAACTCAGATGGGGCAATCAATGAATGTTTCTACAAACTCAGGTAGGACAATCAATGAAGGTTTCTACTAACTCAGGTAGGGCAATCAATGTAGGTTTCTACAAACTCAGGTAGGACAATCAATGAAGGTTTCTACAAACTCAAATGGGGCAATCAATGAAGGTTTCTAAAAACTCAGGTAGGTCAATCAATGAAGGTTTCTACAAACTCAGGTAGGGCAATCAATGAAGGTTTCTACAAACTCAGGTAGGGCAATCAATGAAGGTTTCTACAAACTCAGATGGAGCAATCAATGAAGGTTTCTACTAACTCAAGTGGAACAATCAATGAAGGTTTCTACAAACTCAAATGGGGCAATCAATGAAGGTTTCTAAAAACTCAGATAGGGCAATCAATGAAGGTTTCGACAAACTCAAATGGGGCAATCAATGAAGGTTTCTAAAAACTCAGATGGAGCAATCAATGAAGGTTTCTACAAACTCAGGTAGGGCAATCAATGAAGGTTTCTACAAACTCAGGTAGGGCAATCAATGAAGGTTTCTACAAACTCAGGTAGGGCAATCAATGAAGGTTTCTACAAACTCAGGTAGCGCAATTAATGATGGTTTCTACAAACTCAGATGGAGCAATCAATGAAGGTTTCTACCAACTCAGGAAGGGCAATCAATGAAGGTTTCTACAAACTCAGGTAGGGCAATCAATGAAGGTTTCTACAAACTCAGGTAGGGCAATCAATGAAGGTTTCTACAAACTCAGATGGAGCAATCAATGAAGGTTTCTACAAACTCAGGAAGGGCAATCAATGAAGGTTTCTATAAACTCAGGTAGGGCAATCAATGAAGGTTTCTACAAACTCAGATGGAGCAATCAATGAAGGTTTCTACCAACTCAGGAAGGGCAATCAATGAAGGTTTCTATAAACTCAGGTAGGGCAATCAATGAAGGTTTCTACAAACTCAGATGGAGCAATCAATGAAGGTTTCTACAAACTCATGTAGGGCAATCATTGAAGGTTTCTGCAGCAACCAAAGCTGCAGCAACAGCCACAATAGCCACAGCAGCAACAGCAGCCACAGCAGAATCAGCCACATTAGCCACAGCAGCAGCTTCCCCAGCAGCAGCAGCCACAGTAGCCACGGCAGCAGCTGCAGCCACAGTAGCCATAACAGCAGCTGCAGCCACAGTAGCCACAGCAGCTGCAGTCATAGCAACAGCCATAGCAGCCACAGCTGCAGCCATAGCAGCCACAGCTGCAGCAGTGGTGGCGATATGAAGCCAGTGAGAATCGGACGGAAAGCGAAACACGTGTCACAAGCTGCTATTGTTTCTGGTCTCAGGAGTCAGTACTGGGTAGGATGTTAAACCCACGTACCAAGCTGGTTAAACGATACTAGCAGCCTGCGCCATGAAGGTCGTAGTGGTTTAGCTTTCATTACACGAAGATGACATGCTGGAGGAAGTTTGTGGTTTGTAGTTCGTTTTGGTGACGCATGCTGTCGTGAGGAACTGTCAGTTTATCGGTTAGGAGTAGAGGAAGTGGTATAAGTGTATCGTCCTACTAGAGACGAGGTGACGCATCAGTGGTGGCCACATGACGAGGCACACCATTCACTTCACGTCCTCGAGGCGCCATCGGTAATATCGCTTCACAATCAGGGCACCTGCGTCAACTCATCTACTGAATAGCAACCTCTGGGTTTGAGGAGAATTGGTTGGGTACTTCTGGCAGGTATTAGAGCCAACTTATCTATCTCAATAGGGCAGGTGTATTTGTCCATGTTGCCTGTGTAGCTAGTGATCAGCCATTCGCATGCTGTTGAGCATGCTCCTCTCCGTATGCACGGTCTATATCATCCTCTTGTAACCAATTACAACCCACCATGCACTCATGTATACACATGTCAATTAACCTAACACCTGTCTGTGATCGATTATTTCGCGCGTGGGAGTGGATGGAACGTCCATCATATGACCTGTTGTCCTCTCCTGTGAAGTGTGCTTCTGTCCGCTAGTGATGCTAAGTTGCTTCAGTTGGTCGAGTGGCAGGCGAGGTGAGAGTCTGCTGAGGGCATACACCGCTCCCCAGCGGGGCAAATAGTGTATTGTTATGCCACAGCTTACTGGAATCTAATCGGGGCCCAGTCAGGGTCACCACATGGCATGGCGAGGGAAGCTGTTTCTAATTACAGACGAAAACCAGTGGCTGTTCCAAGCGACCTCATTGGTCCACTATTGCCATCGTGGAATGACCAGTACTCCCCGTTCTTGACTCATTGCTAGTTCTCTATGTGATCACATTGCAACTTCTGAATGTGACAGATTCACTGTGAGTACTTACTCTGAGAGTCTCATGACGAATACTCACGTATACGGTCTTTTGACGCATACTCAATGCGATGAGTACTCATGGAGACTGTCTCGTGGTGATTATTCACTTTGACTGTCTCATGGCAAGTACTCACTGTGACTGTCTCATGGCAAGTACTCACTGTGACTGTCTCATGGGGAGAACTCGTGGTGACTGTCTCATGGGGAGAATTCGTGGTGACTGTCTCATGGCGAGTACTCATGGTGACTGTCTCATGACAAGTTCTCACTGTGACTGTCTCATGGGGAGAACTCGTGGTGACTGTCTCGTGGCAAGAACTCACTGTGACTGTCTCATGGCAAGTACTCACTGTGACTGTCTCATGGCGAGTACTCATTGTGACTGTCTCATGGCGAGTACTCATGGTGACTGTCTCATGGGGAGAACTCGTGGTGACTGTCTCATGGGGAGAATTCGTGGTGACTGTCTCATGGCGAGTACTCATGGTGACTGTCTCATGACAAGTTCTCACTGTGACTGTCTCATGGGGAGAACTCGTTGTGACTGTCTCATGGCAAGAACTCACTGTGACTGTCTCATGGCAAGTACTCACTGTGACTGTCTCATGGCGAGTACTCATTGTGACTGTCTCATGGCGAGTACTCATGGTGACTGTCTCATGGCGTGTACTCTTGGTGACTGTCTCATGGCGTGTACTCTTGGTGACTGTCTCATGGCGAGTACTCATTGTGACTGTCTCATGGCAAGAACTCACGGTGACGGTCTCACAGTGAGTACTTTTTGTGACTGTCTCATGGCGAATACTCATGGTGACTGTCTCATGGCGAGTACACGCTGTCTCATGGCCAGTACACGCTGTCTCATGGCGAGTACACGCTGTCTCATGGCGAGTACACGCTGTCTTATGGCCAGTACACGCTGTCTCATGGCGAGTACACGCTGTCTCATGGTGAATATCAATGTCAACCGGAACAAACCTATCAGTAAATAAGCCGTTTTTTGCCAGGTGGAATTTGCGTAAGGAGCCAGCGCGGACGCGATTTGTTCGTGACTATTTAACGAGTCGCTTATGGACTCACACACACAAAGCGAGTAAGCAGGATGCGCTTCCTGGGCGAGTAGCAGGAACTTGGTACCATGTCGTGTCATGAGCCCCAATAACTCAGACATGAAGTAAACCGTACAGGACATGCAGTAAACCGTAATGCAGGACGGTATCTTCATGTTTGCAATAAAACGTTCACCTCTCGGAGTAACGCACCCTACTTTACACTTCATGTGAATTCTCGGATATTATGTTCATTTAGACCGATCTCTCGGCAGCTGACAGAAAACACATCACGGTAGACACTAACACTGAGTCTGACTAGAGGCACCAGTATATTATCAGAGACACCTGTATGTTGTCAGAGACACTAGTATGTTATCAGAGACACCCGTATATTATTTGAGAGATTTTGTTTTACATACCCCGCCCCACCCCCCCCATTGACAGTTTATGACGTCATGTCTAATGCCACATTGAGGTGGTCGTATAATGTCCGTACGGGCGCTCTTGATGGGTGAGCGCAAGGAAACACAAGCCATCATCGGTTGCAATCCTTAATGAGAATGTACTCATCCAAGGTAGAAATGCGGTAAAGAGCAAGTCGTTTAACACCTGCACCTAGCGAGTGCTGCACAGCCTAGCTGCCGATAGCCTCATATTCGCTTGTGTTTTATGCACCATTACTTATATAAGTACACGGAATGTATAAGAAGCAGCATGGGGCCAGACGGGTGCCGTGAAGCGTCGGGAGGTCTAACCCTCATTAGCTGGGAGCCGGACGTCAGGGAAATCGACAACTGATGGCCTCCACGGAGAAGCAGAGAGAGGCGTTTGATGGGCTGTCATTTTGATGCTGCTTACGTTTGGCTGACGGATCGACAGAGCCATGCGCGGATCCCCCGGCCTGATCCCGGATCGACAGAGCCATGGAACGCGCCCCCCCCTCCCCGCGGCCTGATCCCGGATCGACAGAGTCATGCCCCCCCCCCCTGATCCCGGATCGACAGAGTCATGCTCCCCCCCTGATCCCGGATCGACAGAGTCATGCTCCCCCACTGATCCCGGATCGACAGAGCCATGCGCCCCACCCCCCACGCCTTGATCCGGTTTAATCACGACTTGATGGCAGACAGTCACTGTCGTGTAACAGCATTAGACATCTGTATTCAGTCTGTTTTACGTGTAGTTTATGAATACTTAATCACTAGCAGGGGTAATGTGAACCTTAGAGGTGATGTGAGTGCTAGGTTATAGGGTATCAGATTCATCTCTTGCTTCATTGGCAACATATTCTACACTGAACCTACCTCAACAACGACCTCGTCATCCGATCTGGTCGCTCCATCATATCTTGAGTCATCTAATGTTGCTATGAAAAGGTGTGCTCATTCGTTGGAAGAAAGGAAAAAAAAGGTAAATGATACGGCACTGAATACAACGGGCATGACGGGGTCTGTGCCTGGTCGTGGTCTAGATTACATGGACTCAAAGTTAATGGTATGAAGGACATACCAGTTAGCATTCGTTTTCACGGTCACGAAGCGAGCCATCAAACTGCCAGGACAGTTGTATAAATAAAGATTGATGTGTGTAGGGATGATATCTTTTATCAAAAGATATTGCGTTGCAAATCAAGCTAAGTATCTTCACAAATGATATATGCGGAGCCAATGGGGATCAATCACCACAGGGTGGGATGGGTGATAGGGTGAGATGGGTGATAGGGTGGGATGGGTGATAGGGTGAGATGGGTGATAGGGTGGGATGGGTGATAGGGTGAGATGGGTGAAAGGGTGGGATGGGTGATAGGGTGAGATGGGTGATAGGGTGGGATGGGTGATAGGGTGAGATGGGTGATAGGGTGGGATGGGTGATAGGGTGAGATGGGTGATAGGGTGGGATGGGTGATAGGGTGAGATGGGTGATAGGGTGGGATGGGTGATAGGGTGGGATGGGTGATAGGGTGAGATGGGTGATAGGGTGGGTGATAGGGTGAGATGGGTGAGATAGGTGAGATGGGTGAGATGGGTGATAGGGTGGGACGGGTGAGATGGGTTAGATGGGTGATAGGATGGGATGGGTGAGATGGGTGAGATGGGTGATAGGGTGGGATGGGTGAGATGAAGACTCTACTTACGTGCAGATACGGCCAATGGAGAGAGGAGGTCGAACAGCAGAACGGCAACCAGCACGCTGCCCCAGGGAAGCCTGCAACACATACAGCACCAACTGCTTTGTCATCGTAATATCAATCTTCGTGTTGCACTGTTATCACGTTACCTCTGCCTGTTATAGAACCCGCCATATTGAGCCCGATAGCGTTATGGGGCTGCCAAGAGCCCGATGGCGGTATGGGGATGCCAAGAGCCCGATAGCGTTATGGGGCTACCAAGAGCCCGATGGCGTTCTTGGATTGCACGGATCATAATGGCGGTCTTGGGCGGCTTGGAACCTGATGGCGTTCTTAGATTCTATGGGGCCGTATGGCGTTCTTAGATTGCACAGACCTTCTGGCGTTCTTAGATTGCACAGAGCCTTATGGCGTTCTTAGATTGCACAGAGCCTTATGGCGCTCTTAGATTGCACAGAGCCTTATGGCGTTCATAAATTGCACAGAGCCTTATGGTGTTCTTAGATTACACGGGCTGCGTTGAACCTATCCACTTCTCAGAGCGTGACCGTGAATCATTCTATGTTGAGCAAGAGATCTTCATAAACCTCCCGGGGCGCCATATTTTACTCTGATCACAAAACTGGTATCGTTTACGTTACACCACACGCTCCCACACGTCAGACCCCCTCGATCCAGCAGTATACTAACCGTGATCAATAGCCGTAATAAGTGACGATGGTGTGCAGAAAAGATCGAATGAAGTGTTTTAATATAACTGCATTTATATCAACCCTTGCAATAAAAAAAACCCTTGGTTATCATGTATGTATGTATTATCTTACATGGAGTGTTTCTGGCCTAATTCCTTTCATATTTAAGAAAATCCCTCCAATGCAGACATAATCTATTTACCTGCAATAGAAACCGTGACTTAGGACAGGTGCCAGCAGCTGGATGGTTGCTAGGAGAGACAGAAGTACCAGGTGTGATGTTGATCCAGAGAAGCTGTCTAGACGCAATCATATGGTAGGTCCCTACAACGCATTCAGTGCCCGCAAGACAATTAGCTAGGATCGGCGTTATAAACGGGTTCATCGAGGGTTCAACGCTAGTTTTGGCTCAATAACTTGGCCAACAACAGTTATTGTCTCCAGCTATTTGTAGCACAATAATGCGCTGTTCATCTTGGATATCCACATGACGTCATCGTCGTCTTGGTGCAGTGAGATGGCAGCATGTCACCCCAGGTGGGCGGGTGAGGGGGCGGGGAGGGGGGTGGTAGGTCGTTTGCGATTTTAGACATAAAGAAACGAGCGTCATCTGTTTGTCCCCCTGGCGGTAGAGTGTCATCACTCACCACCCGGGACATGACGCATACATTCACCAAGTGCAAGATGCAAAGACGACATTTACTCGCTGACACGCACACGGCGTTTATTCCAAAGTCCAGCGTCAAATTTGTTGTCTTTCAGTCCACTCATTTTCGCAAACGTTTCTAAATTGCAACGAAAACTTGCAAGAAAGTTCTATTATTTTGAATGGACAGGGTACTTGAAAAATTGCATGTCACCATCATCACCATAAAGACAAAAACGTTAACTGAATCAAGTTTTAAAAAAGCAAAACATTGCGACAGGGTGTGTTGTGTTGGATAGTGTTACCGTGAACTGCCAGCTTCGCATTAAGCGCGATCACCAGAGCAGGCCCCAGCACTTCTCACAGCCATTAACACGTACGGACTTTAGCTTGAATACGAGTCATTATATTATAGTGTTCTCGATCAAAACACTCGCGTTTTGTTGTAAGTTTTGTTTTCTTAGTTATCCCGGGTACTTGATATATTCGCAGTTCAAAGCATCGCAATGTTCGCGCCAGTCAACAATGAAAAACAGCCCATTACAGACAGGGCGTTACGGTAAAAAACGGACGAAAGAGAGGTTCGTGTCTGATTCTATTAGGGATCGCATTCACCCAAACTGGAAGCCCACTTGGGGAGAAGAGTTGACACAGAAAAGTGAAGCCTTAAGAGTCGGTACCCTGGCTGATAAGTCGGTACCCTGGCTGATGAGTCGGTACCCTGGCTGGGCCTCGCTCTGCCCCGCTGGTGAGTTGCAGGAGTGAGAAGTGCCGTTAATGGGTTGCATGCTTGGTGATTGGATTGGGAAGGTCGCCTGTCAGTCTGCGTTAGGATAACAGGTGCAGTTGTGCCATCAAAACACAACACATTGAAGGAAAACATCGATCTCGCTTCTGGCGTCTGCCGAGTCGTTTGACAAAACACACTTTGGTGAGTTGGGCTTATATAACGGCGTCGACTAACTTGGTTTTATGTTCATTGCTTCCAGTGGATGGGCAACCAATGGTATTGGATCGGTAAATATGGTTTCATCGTAAAGCGGCGAAATGCTTTGATGTAGCGGCCATGATGAATAGCTGTGGGATCTGCTTTGGTACCAAGGCTACATATTTATTTATCATAGCGTCTCCATAGCAAATAAAACGAGGATTAAACGCCACCCCTAAGTCATCTGGTAATATGAACAAGGATTAAACGCCACCCCTAAGTCATCTGGTAATATGAACGAGGATTAAACGCCACCCCTAAGTCATCTAGTAATATGAACGAGGATTAAACGCCACCCCTTAGTCATCTGGTAATATGAACGAGGATTAAACGCCACTCCTTAGTCATCTGGTAATATGAACGAGGATTAAACACCACCCCTAAGTCATCTGGTCATGTGGTAATATGAACCACAAGCACGAATGAATGACGTTGAGACCCGAGACGCGGCGGCCGCGGTCAGCTGATTGGTCCAGGTCCAAGTCGACGTCCTCTTGATAAACCGAAGACGCATTATGACCATCAAAGCATTGAGTCTGAGTACGAGCATTTGTGTGGCAGTGTCAGCCTCTGCAGACGTACTGCCCACCTGTAGAAGTTTAACCGACTCTTAACCTTTACTTAGCACTCTATGAACATCATTTTCAAGTCGGTGAATGAACAAGCGAAATCCTGGGACCATTAAAATCACGCTGACCTACTTCTCGTACAGTGTGCTGTCTGCTCGAGTAGTCCGGAGTTAACCAACCGAACCTGGCTATTACGCGCGTCTTTTCGCGCACCTGTTCGTTTTAACCCTAATTGTCTTAATATATATGTGTCTACAACAAAAAAGAATGCATCAACACATGTCGGCCATGTAAGACTACTTGTTTACGAATAAGACCCAATGATAATGATTAAGCTCCGCAGCGAATATCTGTCCACGTTCGGATTGGTCACCCTGAAACCAACCTACATTTACGTCTCCATTTCAGGGGCAAATGGCATCTTCCATTTGATTCAGGGGTGCGATTCAATTCTTAACCCAATATAAACTGACGATGTCGATATAAAGTTGAGGAAATTTCCAAACATTTATTTCTAAGTGGTGTCAAAGAACATCTCCGCGTGGTCAGTTAGGGACCTTTATTGCCCTCAAAGCGTCCACACCTCATTTGCCGTTTGATCCGTACAGCAAACACGCAGCGTTAAAACCCAGCACGGCTGGGATGGGCGTTCTATATGCCGCCGACGTAATTGCCTCGTGCTATCTGACGGAGTTTAAGCCAATAACCCGCCACAACCGATGCCTCCAGGCCATAATACTTGCCGAGCTTGAATCAAAAACGCATCGAGCAACCACAACCCCATCTCGCTATGGCCCTGGAATCTGCCGTCCCACAATAGGCGTTTGTTTCCACGAACTGTCAGGGACCACTTGAGAATGGTCGGGTGCATTGGTCATGGAGCATTACGGCAGCAGCAGCAGTAAGGCGAGGGGGCCAAGCTGGTTATGATAGTTGGCAACAACTGCGGTACTATCTGTTCACATGCGTCCAGGTCATGGATCACAGCAAGGGCGCTGTAAAACGGCATAACTTAGCCAGAAGTTGGCTGTAATCAATAGATGAGTGGGCGTCGTAGTACTCTCTGCTACCAAACTCTTCCCCACCCCCTGTCAAATAGTGCAGCTCCAAGACAAGGCTTTATTACTTTTGTTGTTGAACCTATAAGCTCCAACGCGACGTGTACTATGAGACATACGGCGCGTTCTCGGAGCTCCAAACTCATAGCTTCTCGCGTCGTTTTAGTCATTTTATAGACATTTCCCAATTGCTTTGTCAGGAGGCCATATGATATAGCCTTACAGTTACTTTCTTAATATTTGATGGGTAGGTGTAAGAACATGCGAATATCTATCATCAATGAAAGAAGAACATATTTTAACGACATAGATGTGTCCAATGGCAGTGCTTGTTATTTACCATGTTTCCGGTGTGCCTGGGAACATGTGGCAACTGAATCATATCAGTCCATAATTATGCTAAGTTATTGTCTGTTTTACACTAAATTTTAATTCTCCTGACTTATGAAAAACTTTTGTTTGAGTTGGTGGGTATGACAATTACTGAAGCTGTTTGTTCTGGGTGAAGAGAAATCATATCTTATCCCGACAAATAGAAATACTTTGTGCCAATCACCATGAATAGTAGATTAATTTGGTGGAGTTATGCTTTATCTGTACCTGAACAAGTTGCAGACAAATAATCAAATTCCGGAAAAAATATTTGAATAAATTTGTTCGGATGAATGTTATTGAATTGATGCATGTTAGAAGCCCAGCACAGTAGGCAGGCGGGATGTAGCGTGCTGAATACAGCATCGTGCGGTAGAGCTAGTTTGATCCCCGTACATATCAGCAACAGATATTATATCCGAAAAAAGTACCTGACAAAAATTCATTCGCCCACATGAACTGCATCGAGCCCTGTACGCCGTCTTGCTATTAGCTTGTGAATAGACGTGGCTGCTATATAACGCTAATTTTAAAAAGGCGAAAAGTCTGATTGTGATGTAAATCGATCTACTTACATTTTCCCCAAAGCCTGGTGATATCGATAGAGAAGGTAGACTGGTGAAAATGTCCTACGGTATTTCCAATATCACAATATGTATAGACACATGGCAGTCTATTCTCAACTCTGTAAGTGATGCTTTATAGCGACTGATCGCCCCAAGCTGCAGCCGCGTCTCGTCCCCTGACTCGCGAGTATAGTCTGTGGTGCGGATTTTTTCTCTCCTCACAGTCGCATTTTAGACATTGCCACGTCAGTCTTGTTTGAGATAAGGAGCGACACGAGATAAATAGCAATGGAATGCGTGCACCACAATACGTCTGGTGTCTGCGTACCCTGTGCAGGCTGACTGATGATCTCGCGGCCTCGGTAATGATCGTCTGCTTTGGCCGGGTTTGCCTGGGCGGGAAAACCAGTAGCTGCAACATAGGTCTCGTCAGCTCGCGAGAAGTGCTTTCCCTACGTGGCTGCCACGGGCTTTTTAACGTTGTAGTTTGGTAAGGGTATATGTGTGGAGTGATGGGTTAGATCACAGGCGCTCGGATCCCGATGCCTACCTTCCGAGCGACAAGCCGCTTCCGAGCGCCGAGCCGCTATCTAAATATACTACAAGGTATGAAACAGATAGCTCCCACTGTCTCACCCTTCCCCAATTCACACGCCAAATCGTTGTCTTTCACTTATATATAACGAATAGTGTTTCTGATGCTCAACAGAATCTTGTCGACAATCAAGTATTCCGCCAATCACTAATCGCAATGTAAGAAGGCCCGCAGGAAAGACATATTTTTCGGGTGAATGAGTGCAGGGGGTGGGGGGTGGGCCTCAGATGCGGCGGTCATTAACCTACCTTGCAGTACATATAGATAGCAACAGAAGCGCTCGGAAGCGGATCGGTGCTCGGAAGCTTGGCTTCGGAAACCGAGCGCCTGTGGGTTAGATACACATCCACAGAGGTATAGAAATAGCGACATCTCGCTATCGTAGTCATAAGCGCCGCGGCAAGATAAGTGGGTATTGCGGCTACCTCCGGGAGCTCTCCCATGGCGCCGTGATGGTCGGAGTCACCAACGCCAGAAAGTGGATCGTCACGGGGTGACAATCTCAACGTTGGTTTTCATTAAAGCAGAGTTAAGATTCCGAGAGGAAATTTTTGCGGTAATTCTTATTCTTAGAAGTAAGTTCGAGAGCGTTTGGCGAAGTTTTGTGCACTTAGTGGCGCGTTTCATATTGCGCGTGACGCGGAGCGAGCCATTGAGATAGTGGATGGTCCGGTAAAACGACTGCCGAGCGCTAGCATCACTGTCGATCAAGCTAATAGACCAGCCAGGTGCAATGAGCCAACCTGACCAAGAAGATTATTACGACTGCAATTAACCGCAGTTTCTTTAAGACGATGGCCAATTCCCAGGGCGTAGTTGTTAGCGTCACTTTTCGACCCACAGGTTATGGGTTCGATACCAAGGTGTCCAACCTGACAGGCTCATCGTGACTCGGATGATCACTCTAGATAGGACGGACCCGAACCGGTGCTTCCTTGGTATGTGGTGGACCATCGTCCCAGCGGCGTGGGTTTCGCAGCAACGAGATGTTATGGCAAATGGGCGCCGTCACTCAAGCATCACAATCACCCTCATCCATCACTGTCGCGATATCACCTCGTTGTAGAAAGTAACGTAAAACCCACATATTACCATTACCATTCTTCGCGGTGCTATTCCATGGATACTCCAACAGTTCCTGTGGTTGAATTATTGGCTAACTAACGAACTATTGCGTAGCTCCAGTCAAGAAATAACCGAAGCGAGAGGAACACTGCATGCAAGCCATCAACCATATATATAGATATATATATATATATATAGATATATATCTATAGATATATAGATAGAGATAGATATATATAGATAGATAGAGATATATATAGAGAGAGATAGAGATATATAGATATAGATATATATATATATATATATATATATATATATCTAAAATATATATATATATATATATATCTATATATCTCTCTATATATATATATATATATATATATATATATATATATATATATATATATATATATAGGTGCCATACAGCTTCCAGTAGATGCTACTGATCGACCATTTTTAATTATTTTCACTTAAAATGATTCTTGATCCATTAGTATGGCTGCTCGTGAGGCTTCATTTCCCTTCGTTACTCCGGGTATCATCTGGACCATCTATCGTCGACATCATTATATATACCATCTATCGTCGACATATTACCTCGGGTATCATCTTGACCATCTATCGTCGACATATTACCTCGGGGTATCATCTTGACCCTCTCTCTCCTCGGTGCCATACAGCTTCCACCTCGGGTATCATCTGCTATCTGACATCGACCATTTTTGACCATTATTTCATTACACTTAAAATGAATCTTGATCCATCTTCGTCGACATCATTACCTCGCTCGTCTAGGACTTCATTTCCCTTCGTTACTCCGGGTATCATCTGGACCATCTATCGTCGACATCATTACCTCGGGTATCATCTGGACCATCTATCGTCGACATCATTACCTCGGGTATCATCTGGACCATCTATCGTCGACATCATTACCTCGGGTATCATCTGGACCATCTATCGTCGACCATGTGTCTCCTGGTGAAGAGGACATAAAATCAGAACATGTCGGGGACCCAATCCCTTTCCATTCGTACTCCTGCTAATGTAACGCTATCTACCATTTC
Organism: Urechis unicinctus; assembly: GCA_034190875.2. Classification (NCBI taxonomy): domain Eukaryota; kingdom Metazoa; phylum Annelida; class Polychaeta; order Xenopneusta; family Urechidae; genus Urechis; species Urechis unicinctus. The sequence continues at coordinate 76,347,056 of CM067350.1, read as the reverse complement.
AACAGAAAGCCACCTGTGTCAAAAACTCAAATGGCTGGGAAAGCATATTAAACATTCCAACAGGAGGAAACTTGGGATGAACCTGAGCTGACAAGGTCAAAGATGATCAGTCACACGAGCTGGGTTTGCGCAGCGGACCAGTAGGTGTCGCGGGCGAGAGGAGGTCATCGTGCCGCCGTCTAGGAAGGAGATGCAGCGCAAGCTATCCTCGACCTCAGCCGCTTTGACCTTATTGCAAAAGTCATCTTCGCTTTGATAAAATGTAAAGGCAATGCAATTTATCTTGAAACGCGGGTCTGAAACGGTAATGGATCTGAAACGAATCCGAAATGTGCTTTGGGGAATGCCCATTATATGAAGACGTGTTTTCATTGTCACTCGCTCGGGCACTTCCGTAAAATTTACCTTAAGCTCGCTTAACAGTCGATATCACCCAATGAATTCGTGCCTGTGCTCTGTGAGTCACACACAAGGGAAGCGCTCATTAACCTACAAGGAAAGTCACGATTACAAGCTGTTCCATAAAAAGAAATCCTCCTTTCCAAGCCGGCAATTTCAAGAAAACATTCGACCATTTCCCTTGGAATATTTTGGTGACTTGAGTTCACTGGCCATGTCGTGATATAACTACAGAGAACTACACATTCTATGCGAGCCACAGGTTCTATGACACCTGCAGACTCTATTGTAGCTATGAGCTCTTCAATATTGCAGGCACTACGAGTTTTGCACGCACTACGAGGGTTGCAGGCTCTACGAGAGTTGCAGGATCTACGAGAGTTGCAGGATCTACGAGAGTTGCAAGCTATGCGAAGGTTGCAGGGTCTACGAGAATTGCGGGCTGTACCAGCGTTGCAGACTCTACGAGAGTTGTAGGTTCATGAGCGTTGAAGGATCTAAAAGAGTTGTGTGCTCTTCAATATTACAGGCACTACGAGTCTTCCAGGCTCTGCAAGAGTCGCAGTCTCTACGAGGGTTGCAGACTCTACGACAGTTGCAGGCTTCAGGAGAGTAACAGATTCTACGAGAGTTGCAAGCTCTACGAGAGGTCAAGGCTCTATGAGAGCTACAGGCTCAATGAGAGCGGCATGCTCCACAGAAGACCAAGACTCTTTTAGAGCTAGAGGCTGTATGAAAGCTAGAGTCTGTATGAGAGCTACAGGCTGTTTGAAAGCTAGAGTCTACCCTGGCAAGCTGCAGTCATGTTACAGTTCACTAAAGCGATTGACAATAATTAATCATAATCAACGTCATCATGATGATCGTTATCATCATCATCCATCATCATCATCGTCGTCGTCGTCGTCATTATCATAATTGAACTTCGTAATTGATAGCTCAGTTATCTACAAGACCAGCTTTTTTCCAGGTAATCCATGTCTGTTTGCAGCATATGAGAGAGAGACCAAGCTCTGCATTGAAACACGATGTAGTCTAGGCTGGATGAGCACCTCCCTCGGATCCCTGCAGCGTACAGCACCTCTTCCGGATCCCCGCATTGTACAGCACCTCCCTCGGATCCACGCAGCGTACAGCACCTCTCCCGGATCCCCGCAGCGTACAGCACCTCCCTCGGATCCCCGCAGCGTACAGCACCTCTCCCGGATCCCCGCAGCGTACAGCACCTCCCTCGGATCCCCGCAGCGTACAGCACCTCCCTCGGATCCCCGCAGCGTACAGCACCTCTTCCGGATCCCCGCAGCGTACAGCACCTCCCTCGGATCCCCGCAGCGTACATCACCTCCCTCGGATCCCCGCACCGTACAGCACCTCTCCCGGATCCCCGCAGCGTACAGCTCGCTCCATTACAACTACACACAGCGTTTTATTTCACTACCTGGGAGGAATGAAATTCGTCACTGTTCACCAAGTTGAAGATTCCTGCGTGCAGTTTTTCTCGCTTTGATCAGTTGAAGGCAGCTGGTGCAATACAAACTGCGAGACTGTGTGGCACAAGAAGAGCCGTAGACCCCCCGCAGGCATGCCAATTATCTAGGTGCGCGATCTGCTAAACAGCTCGGAACCGATCTACCTAGATAGGAACAGTTCTGCTTAGCTCGGAAGTGTTCTGCCCAGTTCAGATATGTTCTGCCCAGTTCAGATATGTTCTGCCCAGTTCAGATAAGTTCTGCCATGTCCAGATAAGTTCTGCCCAGTTCAGATAAGTTCTGCCCAGTCCATATAAGTTCTGTCCGAAAAGGAGTTCTGTCCAACTCCGAGACCTTTAAAGCCATAGCAAGTTCAACGCACGCATAATTCCCGATCTTTGCATCGAGGCGATATCATTTGTGGACGTAGATCTTTCCATCCAAGAGAAGACCCCAAACCCCTTAGTTCAAACAATACTTGGATAGCGATGATGTTCAAACAATACAGACCTGATGTATTGACATCGCGATGATGTAAACTCGCGGACCAAAAGGAAATAGTAGGTTCCGTCAGCATACACAAATCAGACCTATATAACATATGGTTTATATCCATAGGCCATATTGTTTACAAATAGAACCTCGGGACTGATCTTGAAGCGAAGATACCTGCCTTGCATTTTTGTAAAATGTCGGGGTGGAAACTCGCGGCAACCAATTCACGTATAATCTTCATTCAATGATTGCTAAGTTTTGGTTCCGTCAGCATACACAAATTACGTGCAGCCTTTTGTTCTGAAGACGACAAACACGCCAACTTTCCAAACAAATATATAAGAAATACCATTTATATCCATGAGGCCATATTACATTACAACGACATTACCTTGTCGGGCGACTGATCTTTTCCATTTTTCGAATTATTTGTAGCGAAGATTCACACGAAACAAGGGAAGGGTGTCTGCCTTGTGTTCATTTTTGTGGCCCTCTGCACGCCTTGCTGGTGAGGCCTTGACTAAGGTGGGAAAAGTAAAGTTACCGGTCGATCTATCTTGACTGGGTGTTTCGGCTGCTAACTACAAGCCGCCGGTCGACCACTGCGGCGCAAAGCAACAACTTGACGTCGTAATTTCATTTGGAGTTCATTGAATGATTGACAGACAGAAATGTGCTGGGATTAGGTAGACACGCTAGATAAGCCGGCCATTGATAGATAGCTGCACGTGGCCGATGTAAAACCACGGCCAGCTCATGGTTTAACCACACACACACAAAGAGTTTTCATGGTTTGGCAATATGTCATAGATTTTATCAGAATGGATTCACTAGGCATACGGGTCTGAGCTCACGCATCCCCATGAAGTAACCCTGTGGTCGGTTACCTGTATGTTGGCGAGCTCAATAACGCAGCTATTAATACTGTACAGTAAAACATTTGTCAAACTTCTCACGGTCGCTAGATGATGGCGGGAGAGCCAGCATTGTAGCCGACCAGCTACAAGAACAATATGGGCTAGCGTTACAAAGCAGTTAAGATGAAGATGCGATAAATATAATCAACCCAAACATACAAACCGACAATAAACTATACCATGTATCTAAACGGGGATATTACCAAAAATATATTTTTGTCGGGGCCGCCGTGATAGACTTCCATTTTTCGAATTATTTGTAACGAAACAAGGGAAGGGTGTCTGTTCATTCAACACACGTGTTCTTGGTAAAGAGGAGCTTGGTTTTTGTGGCCCTCTGCACGCCTTGCTGGTGAGGCCTTGACTAAGGTGGGAAAAGTAAAGTTACCGGTCGATCTATCTTGACTGGGTGTTTCGGCTGCTAACTACAAGCCGCCGGTCGACCACTGCGGCGCACTGTGTGGGATTAGGTAGACACGCTAGATAAGCCGGCCATTGATAGATACACGTGGCCGATTTGTAACCACACACACATAAAAGAGTTTTCACAATATGTCATTTTTATCAGAATGGATCACTAGATAAGGGTCTGATCACGCATCCCCATTACATATTAATACTGTACCTGATCAACCAGCAAGAACAATATGGGCTAGCGTTACAAAGCAGTTAAGATGAAGATGCGATAAATATAATTAACCCAAACAATATTTTCCATCCCTTCAGCGAAAACTGTCAATCCCTTTAATACAAAACAGGAACAAATTCGCTTAACTTTTAACATGTACAACTAAGAAATCTATCAATTCAGCATGATATGTTTGCAAGAAATATGGCTTGATTAAAATGTTGTTACCACGTTATTTCACAAACGTGGTAACAACCTGATCAATCACGTTATTTCACATAACTGGTTACAACCTGATCATTCACGTTATTTCACATACCTGGTTACATCCTGATCAATCACGTTATTTCACATACCTGGTTAAAACCTGATCAATCACGTTATTTCACATAACTGGTTACAACCTGATCAATCACGTTATTTCACATACCTGGTTACAACCTGATCAATCACGTTATTTCACATACCTGGTTACAACCTGAAAATAAAACCCAATAAACGAGACCAATGAGAGCTCCCAATTACGGAAACCCAATCAACTAGACCAATAACTTCAACTTTCTAAATATTGACAGCAACATCATTTGGAAGAGCCATATCCTTAACATTTCAGGGCAGCTGTATTATATAAATTAATACTTACCCCCTGCCCGAGTCCTACACAATATCACACCCTCCCTACATCCTGCTCGAGGTCAACATGATGTCACCCTCTCCCTACCTCCTGCTCGAGTCCTACACGATGTCACCCCACCCTACCTCTTGCTCGAGTCCTTCACGATGTCACCCCCTCCCTACCTCCTGCTCGGACCCCACATAATGTTACCCCCTCCCTACCTCCTGCTCGAGTCCTACACGATGTCACCCCTCCCTACCTCCTGCTTGAGTCCTACACGATGTCACCCCACCCTACCTCTTGCTCGAGTCCTTCACGATGTCACCCCCTCCCTACCTCCTGCTCGAGTCCTTCATGATGTCACCCCTCCCTACCTCCTGCTTGAGTCCTACACAATATCACACCCTCCCTACATCCTGCTCGAGGTCAACATGATGTCACCCCCTCCCTACCTCCTGCACGAAACCTACACGATGTTACCCCTCCCTACCTCCTGCTTGAGTCCTTCACGATGTCACCCCTACCTACCTCCTGCTCGGACCCCACATAATGTTACCCCCTCCCTATCTCCTGCTCGAGTCCTACACGATGTCACCCCTCCCTACCTCCTGCTCGAGTCCTGCACGATGTCACCCCCTCCCTACCTCCTGCTTGAGTCCTTCACGATGTCACCCCTACCTACCTCCTGCTCGAGTCCTACACGATGTCACCCCTTCCTATCTCCTGCTCGAGTCCTACACGATGTCACCCCTTCCCTACCTCCTGCTCGAGTCCTACACGATATCACCCCTCCCTACCTCCTGCTCGAGTCCTACACGATGTCACCCCTCCCTACCTCCTGCTCGAGTCTACACGATGTCACCCCTCCCTACCTCCTGCTCGAGTCCTACATGATGTCACCTCTCCCTACCTCCTGCTCGAGCTCCACATGATGTCACCCCTCCCTACCTCCTGCTCGAACCCCACATAATGTTACCCCCTCCCTACCTCCTGCATGAGTCCTACACGATGTCACCCCTCGCTACCTCCTGCTCGAGATCCATATGATATTACCCCTCCCTACCTCCTGCTCGAGATCCATATGATGTCACCCCCTCCCTACCTCCTGCTCGAGTCTTACACGATATCACACCTCCCTACCTCCTGCTCGAGTCCTACACGATGTCACCCCTCCCTACCTCCTGCTCGAGATCCATATGATGTCACCCCGCCCTACCTCCTGCTCAAGCTCCACATAATACTACCACTCCCTACCTCCTGCTCGAGCTCCACACGATGTCACCCCCCCCCTACCTCCTGCTCGAGATCCATATGATGTCACCCCTACCTACCTCCTGCTCGAGCCCTACACGATGTCACCCCTGCTCTATCTCCTGTTCGAGTCCTACACGATATCACCCCTCCCTACCTCCTGCTCGAGTCCTACACGATGTCACCCCTCCCTACATCCTGCTCGAGTCCTACACGATGTCACCCCTCTCTACCTCCTGCTCGAGATCTATATGATGTCACCCCCTCCCTACCTCCTGCTTGAGTCCTACACGATGTCACCCCTCCCTACCTCCTGCTCGAACCCCACATAATGTTACCCCCTCCCTACCTCCTGCTTGAGTCATACACGATATCACCCCTCCCTACCTCCTGCTCGAGTCCTACACGATGTCACCCCTCCCTACCTCCTGCTCGAGATCCATATGATGTCACCCCGCCCTACCTCCTGCTCAAGCTCCACATAATACTACCACTCCCTACCTCCTGCTCGAGCTCCACATGATGTCACCCCCCCCCCCCTACCTCCTGCTCGAGATCCATATGATGTCACCCCGCCCTACCTCCTGCTCAAGCTTCACATAATACTACCCCTCCCTACCTCCTGCTCGAGCTCCACATGATGTCATCCCTCCCTACCGCCTGCTCGAGATCCATATGATGTCACCCCTACCTACCTTCTGCTCGAACCCTACACGATGTCACCCCTCCCTAACTCCTGCTCGAGCTCCACATAATACTACCCCTCCCTACCTCCTGCTCGAGCTCCACATGATGTCACCCCTCCCTACCTCCTGCTCGAGCTCCACATGATGTCACCCCTCCCTACCTCCTGCTCGAGTCCTACACGATATCACCCCTCCCTACCTCCTGCCCGAGTCCTACACGATGTCACCTCTCCCTACCTCCTGCCCGAGTCCTTCACGATGTCACCCCTTCCTACCTCCTGCTCGAGCCCCACATAGTGTCACCCCCTCCCTACCCCCTGCTCGAGGGGATATGTTTGGGGCTACCCCTCAACTGATCATATTAAGGAACCTTTTCCAAAATGAGCCTGATGTCATGGTGACAGATATTGGTCGGCTATGGTATTCAATTCATCTGGAGCCAGAACCCGAATCTGATTCTAGTTTGTACTTTTTATCGACGGCTGCCCATCTCTTAGCAATCATGTCTAGCCCGAAGGAGCTCTTTCGAACCTCGAACCGCTTAGTCCAGCTATAAACAGTTATGCCTAGCTCCAAACTTTTCTACCCAGATGTAAACAGTTCAGCTCAGAAGCGTTCTGTCCATATATGAACCGGTGTTTACTCATAACTGTTCCGCCCAGTCCAGCCAAGTTCAGAGCAGTTCTGCCCAGCTCGAGGCCATCTAGCCCTGCTTGGAGCAGTTCTGACAAGCTCGAGGCCATCTAGCCCTGCTCGGAGCAGTTCTGACTAGCCCGAGGTCATCATGCCCTGCTCGAAGCAGTTCTGACAAGCTCGAGGTCATCATGCCCTGCTCGGAGCAGTTCTGACAAGCTCGAGGCCATCTAGCCTTGCTCGGAGCAGTTCTGACAAGCCCGAGGCCATCTAGCCCTGCTCGGAGCAGTTCTGCCCAGCTCGAGGCTATCCTGTCCTACTCGGAGCAATTTTGCCCAAGCAGGAACAGCTTTAGCTCGGAACAGTTCACATCAGCTCGGAACCGTACTTCCCACTTGTTCATCTCTTCTGCATGTAATTTTAGAAATGTAATTTCAGAAATGTTGTATTGACATTGGCCGACGCTTGGTGAGAGTCCAATACAACTCGCAGACCAAAGTAATAGCGAGGTTCCATCAGCATGTACAAACTGCCTTTAGAGTTGCGGACGTATCAACGAAGTTTGCCACTTAGACGAATGTCTTACTCCGCAATAAACAAGGCGTAAAACGCGCCTGGTGATATCCTATTGCTTGTAAGGGATGGCGCTCCTGTTGTACTCCTCGCCAATACTTCTTGGAGGCGTTTTAGCCAACAGCTGCTGCCACCTACACGTCGTCGCTTGTGGTCCACCGAAGGTGACTTCAGAAGGCTTCCATTTTTATCTTTGTCACCGTCTTGCTCTAGTTCACCTTCATCTACATCGAGTTCCCTCTTTTTTTCTGTAAAAGGCGGCTGCTTATTCCGGTCCATCTCATCTATTCCACTTTGTAGGCACTATAAAACACATATGTGTTGGTGGCCGTAAAACCCTAGTCTGCGTCCCAGACTCCAGGGGTTCCGCTACGCTTCTCGCCCTAGATGGCGATGGCGAGACTATTGAATATCAGTAACATGTAAACAGGGCCCGCAGCCAACAGGCTAGGGCACCTTGACTAGTAAAACCCTATACTTACTGACTGTACTGTTAGCAAAGTGTTAGTTCAGGGATGTATTGGTATTAAGGCATCAGATGTCCAGCACATACTTGGCAAATACTCCGTCCACCATTGTCGATGGCTGGACAGAGTACTGCTCATTTTCATCAACGTTACAGAGAACCACCATGCTGAGTTTACTCGCCACCCCCTACCCAACCCCATTGTTTAACTTCAGCCAAGTGTGAGTATTGCAGACGAATAAGTGATAGGCCACAATGTTTACAAATAGAGCCTCGGAACTTACCTATGGGCGAAGATACCAGCCTTGCAATGTTCGAGAATGAGTAAAAAAATACTCGAGACAGTCTACCAAGACTGCAAACTGTTCAAACAGTATGTTTATCGGATTTTGTAACACAATAATACAACACTAGCTGATTTCACGGCGTTGGACAGGCTGAAATGATTGCCCAGAGTGGTGTTTAATGAAGGCATGACTTGACCCCAGCTGTGACCCAGCCATAATCCTCGCCTGATCCTAACCTCGATCAGCGATTAAATGTTTCACCAGGTTCAGAGCATCCCAGCAAGTGTCCAATGCTTGGCAATCATAATGTGTCACTATCGTCGTCATCGAATGATGGTTAAGCTTGTAAGCGACGAACATGCAGTCAAACTTCCCAAAACAATGGAAAAGATATACCTTCTCTAATCGATATTACGTAATCAAAACAGGACGTTATGATTTTGTCGAAGCGCTGTCAATAGCTTTCCACCTTTCGAATTATTTGTAATGACCCAAATAATCCCGTCTAATCACTCACCACATGTGTTCTTAGTGGAGAGCAGCTGGGTTGTTGTGGCCCTCGGCACGCGGAACTCTAGCCTCGCTCGTGAGGCCTTGACTCAGGTGGGCAAGGTAAAGTTACCGGCCGCTCAGTCTCGACTGGCTGTTTTGTCTGCTAACTACCAGCCACTGGTCGACAACTGGGGCTACAACTTGACGTGGCAGTTGTAAAACCACGATGAGCTGATTGTGTAACCACACACACAATGAGTTATCATTGTTTGGCAAATATGCCAAAGATTTTATCACAAACGATCCATTAGGCACCAGGGCCTGAGCTCACGCATGCACGTGAAGTAACCCTGTGGTCGGTTTACTGTAGGCAGGTATGGGGCTACTGTAGGGTAGAGAATGGAGGGGATAGGCGTGGGGATATTGTAGGTTAAAGAATGGAGGGGATAGGTGTGGGGATATTGTAGGGTAGAAAATGGAGGGGATAGGCATGGGGATATTGTAGGGTAGAGAATGGAGGGGATAGACGTGGGGATATTGTAGGGCAGAGAATGTAGGGGATAGGCGTGGGGATATTGTAGGGTAGAGAATGGAGGGGATAGGCGTGGGGATATTGTAGGGTAGAGAATGGAGGGGATAGGCGTGGGGATATTGTAGGGTAGAGAATGGAGGGGATAGGTGTGGGGATATTGTAGGGTAGAGAATGGAGGGGATAGGCGTGGGGATATTGTAGGGTAGAGAATGGAGGGGATAGGCGTGGGGATATTGTAGGGTAGAGAATGGAGGGGATAGGCGTGGGGATATTGTAGGGTAGATAATGGAGGGGATAGGTGTGGGGATATTGTAGGGTAGAGAATGGTGGGGATAGACGTGGAGATATTGCAGGGTAGAGAATGGAGGGGATAGACGTGGGGATATTGTAGGGTAGAGAATGGAGGGGATAGGCGTGGGGATATTGTAGGGTAGAGAATGGAGGGGATAGGCGTGGGATATTGTAGGGTAGAGAATGGAGGGGATAGGTGTGTGGGGATATTAGGGTAGGGTAGGGAATGGGAGGGGATAGGGGGGGAATAGGGGATTGAGGGTGGGGATATTGTAGGGTAGAGAATGGAGGGGATAGGTGTGGGGATATTGTAGGGTAGAGAATGGAGGGGATAGGTGTGGGGATATTGTAGGGTAGAGAATGGAGGGGATAGGTGTGGGGATATTGTAGGGTAGAGAATGGAGGGGATAGGTGTGGGGATATTGTAGGGTAGAGAATGGAGGGGATAGGCGTGGGGATATTGTAGGGTAGAGAATGGAGGGGATAGGTGTGGGGATATTGTAGGGTAGAGAATGGAGGGGATAGACGTGGGGATATTGTAGGGTAGAGAATGGAGGGGATAGGCGTGGGGATATTGTAGGGTAGAGAATGGAGGGGATAGGCGTGGGGATATTGTAGGGTAGAGAGGGGATAGACGTGGGGATTGTAGGGGTATAGTGGGGGATATTGTAGGGTAGAGAATGGAGGGGATAGGGTTGGGGGGATATTGTAGGGTAGAGAATGGAGGGGATAGGTTGTGGGGATATTGTAGGGTAGAGAATGGAGGGGATAGGCGTGGGGATATTGTAGGGTAGAGAATGGAGGGGATAGGTATGGGGTAGGGTAGAGAATGGAGGGGATAGACGTGGGGATATTGTAGGGTAGAGAGAATGGAGGGGATAGGTATGGGGATATTGTAGGGTAGAGAATGGAGGGGATAGGTATGGGGATATTGTAGGGTAGAGAATGGAGGGGATAGGTGTGGGGATATTGTAGGGTAGGGAATGGAGGGGATAGGTATGGGAATATTGTAGGGTAGAGAATGGGATAGGGGGATAGGGGGTGGAGATATTGTAGGGGATATTGTAGGGGTTAGACGTGGAGATATTGTAGGGTATATAATGGAGGGGATAGACGTGGGGATATTGTAGGGTAGAGAATGGAGGGGATAGGTGTGGGGATATTGTAGGGTAGAGAATGGAGGGGATAGGTATGGGGATATTGTAGGGTAGAGAATGGAGGGGATAGATATGGGGATATTGTAGGGTAGAGAATGGAGGGGATAGGTGGGGATATTGTAGGGTAGAGAATGGAGGGGATAGGTGTGGGGATATTGTAGGGTAGAGAGAATGGAGGGGATAGGTGGGAGATATTGTAGGGTATAGGTGGGGATATTGTAGGGTAGAGAATGGAGGGGATAGGTAGTGGGGATATTGTAGGGTAGAGAATGGAGGGGATAGGTGTGGGGATATTGTAGGGTAGAGAATGGAGGGGATAGGTGTGGGGATATTGTAGGGTAGAGAATGGAGGGGATAGGTATGGGGATATTGTAGGGTAGAGAATGGAGGGGATAGGCGTGGAGATATTGTAGGGTAGAGGAATGGAGGGGGATAGACGAGAATGGGGATATTGTAGGGATATTGTAGGGTTATAGTAGGGTAGATGGAGGGGATAGGCGTGGTGATATTGTAGGGTAGAGAATGGAGGGGATAGGTGTGGGGATATTGTAGGGTAGAGAATGGAGGGGATAGGTTAGAGAATGTGGGGATATTGTAGGGTAGAGAATGGAGGGGATAGGTGGATGGGGATATTGTAGGGTAGAGAATGGAGGGGATAGGGTGGGGATATTGTAGGGTAGATAATGTAGGGGATAGATATTGTAGGGGATATTATTGTAGGGTATATAATGGAGGGGGATAGACGTGGGGATATTGTAGGGTAGATAATGGAGGGGATAGGTGTGGGGATATTGTAGGGTAGAGAATGGAGGGGATAGGTGTGGGGATATTGTGGGTAGGGGAGGGGATAGAGTGGGGATATTGGGGTAGAGAATGGAGGGGATAGGTGTGGGGATATTGTAGGGTAGAGAATGGAGGGGATAGGTGTGGGGATATTGTAGGGTAGAGAATGGAGGGGATAGGCGTGGGGATATTGTAGGGTAGAGAATGGGGATAGGCGTGGGGATATTGTAGGGTAGGAATGTGGGGATATTGTAGGGTAGGGTAGAGAATGGAGGGGATAGACGTGGGGGGATATTGTAGGGTAGAGAATGGAGGGGATAGGTGTGGGGATATTGTAGGGTAGGGAATGGAGGGGAATGGATATTGTAGGGTAGAGATGGAGGGGATAGGTGTGGGGATATTGTAGGGTAGAGAAATGGAGGGGATAGGCGTGGGGATATTGTAGGGTAGAGAATGGAGGGGATAGGTGTGGGGATATTGTAGGGTAGAGAATGGAGGGGATAGGTATGGGGATATTGTAGGGTAGAGAATGGAGGGGATAGGTATGGGGGATATTGTAGGGTAGAGAATGGAGGGGATAGGCGTGGGGATATATGTAGGGTAGAGATGGAGGGGATAGATAGGGGGGAGGGTAGGTGTGGAGATATTGTAGGGTATAGAGAATGGAGGGGATAGGTATGGGGATATTGTAGGGTAGAGAATGGAGGGGATAGACGTGGGGGGATATTGTAGGGTAGAGAATGGAGGGGATAGGTGTGGGGGATATTGTAGGGTAGAGAATGGAGGGGATAGGTGTGGGGATATTGTAGGGTAGAGAATGGAGGGGATAGGTAGGGGATATTGTAGGGTAGAGAATGGAGGGGATAGGTGTGGGGATGTATATTGTAGGGTAGAGATGGAGGGGATAGGCGTGGAGATATTGTAGGGTAGATAATGGAGGGATAGGTGGGGGATATTGTAGGGTAGAGAATGGAGGGGATAGGTGTGGGGATATTGTAGGGTATGGAGGGAATGGAGGGGATAGGTAATGGGATATTGTAGGGTAGAGAATGGAGGGGATAGGTGTGGGGATATTGTAGGGTAGGAATGGAGGGGATAGGCGTGGAGATATTGTAGGGTAGAGAATGGAGGGGATAGGGATAGGGTGGGGATATTGTAGGTAGAGAATGGAGGGGATAGACGTGGGGATATTGTAGGGTAGAGAATGGAGGGGATAGGTGTGGGGATATTGTAGGGTAGAGAATGGAGGGGATAGGTATGGGGATATATTGTAGGGTAGAGAATGGAGGGGAGGTGTGGGGATAGGGTAGGATAATGGAGGGGATAGGGTGGATATTGTAGGGTAGAGAATGGAGGGGATAGGAGATATTGGGTATATGTAGGGTAGAGAATGGAGGGGATAGGTATGGGGATATTGTAGGGTAGAGAATGGAGGGGATAGGAGTGGGGATATTGTAGGGTATTGGGGTTGTAGGGTAGGGTGGAGGGATATGGAGGGGAATGGGGATAGGGGATGGAGGGGATAGGGGGGATATTGTAGGGTAGAGAATGGAGGGGATAGATAGGGGATATTGTAGGGTAGATATGGAGGGGATAGAGGTGGGGATATTGTAGGGTAGATAATGGAGGGGATAGGTGTGGGGATATTGTAGGGTAGGGGATAGGTGTGGGGATATTGTAGGGTAGAGAATGGAGGGGATAGGTGTGGAGATATTGTAGGGTAGAGAATGGAGGGGATAGGTGTGGGGATATTGTAGGGTAGAGAATGGAGGGGATAGGTATGGGGGGATATTGTAGGGTAGAGAATGGAGGGGATAGGCGTGGGGATATTGTAGGGTAGGGGATATTGGCGGGGAGATATTGTAGGGTAGGGGATAGACGTGGATGATATTGTAGGGTAGAGAATGGAGGGGATAGGTTGTATTGTAGGGTAGAGAATGGAGGGGATAGGTGTGGGGATATTGTAGGGTAGAGAATGGAGGGGATAGGTGTGGGGATATTGTAGGGTAGAGAATGGAGGGGATAGAGGGATATTGTAGGGTAGAGAATGGAGGGGATAGGCGTGGGGATATTGTAGGGTAGAGAATGGAGGGGGATAGGTAGTGGGGATATTGTAGGGTAGAGAATGGAGGGGGATAGGTATGGGGATATTGTAGGGTAGAGAATGGAGGGGATAGGTGTGGGGATATTGTAGGGTAGAGAATGGAGGGGATAGGCGTGGGATATTGTAGGGTAGAGAATGGAGGGGATAGGTATGGGGGGATATTGTAGGGTAGAGAATGGAGGGGATAGACGTGGGGGATATTGTAGGGTATAGGACGTGGGGATATTGTAGGGTAGGGAGGGGATAGGCGTGGGGATATTGTAGGGTAGAATGGAGGGGATAGGTGTGGGGATATTGTAGGGTAGAGAATGGAGGGGATAGGTGTGGGGGATATAGGGTAGAGAATGGAGGGGATAGAATGGGGATATTGTATAGGATGGAGGGGATAGGTGGGGATATTGTAGGGTAGAGAATGGAGGGGATAGGTGTGGGGATATTGTAGGGTAGAGAATGGAGGGGATAGACGTGGGGATATTGTAGGGTAGAGAATGGAGGGGATAGACGTGGGGAGGGGGATAGGTAGGGTAGGGAGGGGATAGGTTGTAGGGTAGAGAATGGAGGGGATAGGTGGGGATATTGTAGGGTAGAGAATGGAGGGGATAGGTGTGGGGATATTGTAGGGTAGAGAATGGAGGGGATAGGTGTGGGGATATTGTGTAGGGTAGGGAATGGAGGGGATAGACTGGGGATATTGTAGGGTAGAGAATGGAGGGGATAGGTGTGGGGGTATATTGTAGGGGATAGACGTGGAGATATTGTAGGGTAGAGAATGGAGGGGATAGGTGGGGATATTGTAGGGTAGAGAATGGAGGGGATAGGTGTGTGGGGATATTGTAGGGTAGAGAATGGAGGGGATAGGTATGGGGATATTGTAGGGTAGAGAATGGAGGGGATAGGTGGGGATATTGTAGGGTAGAGAATGGAGGGGATAGGTGTGGGGGATATTGTAGGGTAGAGAATGGAGGGGATAGGCGTGGGGATATTGTAGGGTAGAGTGGAGATTGTAGGGTAGAGAATGGAGGGGATAGACGTGGGGATATTGTAGGGTAGAGAATGGAGGGGATAGGTGTGGGGATATTGTAGGGTAGGGAATGGAGGTGGGATAGGTGTAGGGTAATGTAGGGTAGAGAGGGTAGAGAATGGGGGGGATAGGTGTGGGGATATTGTAGGGTAGAGAATGGAGGGGATAGGTATGGAGGATATTGTTGGGTAGGGTGGAGGGGATAGGTATGGGGATTGTAGGGTAGAGAATGGAGGGGATAGGCGTGGAGATATTGTAGGGTAGAGAATGGAGGGGATAGGTGTGGGGATATTGTAGGGTAGAGAATGGAGGGGATAGGTGTGGGGATATTGTAGGGTAGAGAATGGAGGGGATAGGGTAGGAGGATGGAGGGGATAGGGGGATATTGTAGGGTAGAGAATGGAGGGGATAGGTGGGGGATATTGTAGGGTAGAGAATGGAGGGGATAGGTAGGGGTATGGGGTAGAGAATGGAGGGGATAGGTATGGGGATATTGTAGGGTAGAGAATGGGGGGGGATAGGTATGGGGATATTGTAGGGTAGAGAATGGAGGGGATAGGTGTGGGGATATTGTAGGGTAGAGAATGGAGGGGATATGTATGGGGATATTGTAGGGTAGGAGAATGGAGGGGATAGGTTGGGGATATTGTAGGGTAGAGATGGAGGGGATAGGCGTTGGGATATATATATGGGGGAGGGGGATATTGTAGGGTTCCTAGTAGATTGGGGATATTGTAGGGTAGAGAATAGGGGATAGGTGTGGGGATATTGTAGGGTAGGAGTGAATTGAGGGGATAGGTAGTGGGGATATTGTAGGGTAGAGAATGGAGGGGATAGGTGTGGGATATTGTAGGGTAGAGAGAATGGAGGGGATAGGCGTGGGGATATTGTAGGGTAGAGAATGGAGGGGATAGGTGTGTGGGGATATTGTAGGGTAGAGAATGGAGGGGATAGGTGGGGATATTGTAGGGTAGAGAATGGAGGGGATAGGCGTGGGGATATTGTAGGGGTTAGACGTGGGGATAGTATTGTAGGGTAGATAATGGAGGGGATAGGTGGGGATATTGTAGGGTAGAGAATGGAGGGGATAGGTGTGGGGATATTGTAGGGTAGAGAATGGAGGGGATAGGTATGGGTAGATATTGGTAGGGTAGAGAATGGGTAGGGGATAGGCGTAGGTGGGGATATTGTAGGGTAGAGAATGGAGGGGATAGACGTGGGATATTGTAGGGTATAGAATGGAGGGATAGACGTGGGGATATTGTAGGGAGAATGGAGGGATAGGTGTGTAGAGAATGTAGGGGAATGGAGGGGATAGGGGGGGATATTGTAGGGTAGAGAATGGAGGGGATAGGTGTGGGGATATTGTAGGGTAGAGAATGGAGGGGATAGGTGTGGGGATATTGTAGGGTAGAGAATGGAGGGGATAGGTGTGGGGATATTGTAGGGTAGAGAATGGAGGGGATAGGCGTGGAGATATTGTAGGGTAGAGATCATGTGGGGATAGATTGTATGGGTAGGGTAGAATGGAGGGGATAGGTATGGGGATATTGTAGGGTAGAGAATGGAGGGGATAGGTGTGGGGATATTGTAGGGTAGAATGGGAGGGGATAGGTGTGGGGGATATTGTAGGGTAGAGAATGGAGGGGATAGGCGTGGGATATTGTAGGGTAGAGAATGGAGGGGATAGGTGGGGATATTGTAGGGTAGAGAATGGAGGGGATAGGTATGGGGATATTGTAGGGGAGAGAATGGAGGGGATAGGCGTGGGGATATTGTAGGGTAGAATGGAGGGGATAGGTGTGGGGATATTGTAGGGTAGAGAATGGAGGGGATAGGTGTGGGGGATATTGTAGGGTAGAGAATGGAGGGGATAGGTGTGGGGATATTGTAGGGTAGAGATGGAGGGGATAGGTGTGGGGATATTGTAGGGTAGAGAATGGAGGGGATAGGTGTGGGGATATTGTAGGGTATAGGAATGGAGGGGATAGGTGTGGGGATATTGTAGGGTAGAGTATTGAGGGGATAGGTGTGGGGATATTGTAGGGTAGAATGAATGTGTGGGGATATTGGGATAGGGTAGAGAATGGAGGGGATAGAGTGTGGAGGGGGAGGGAGGGGATAGGTGTGGGGATATTGTAGGGTAGAGAATGGAGGGGATAGATAGTGGGGATATTGTAGGGTAGAGAATGGAGGGGATAGGTGTGGGGATATTGTAGGGTAGAGAATGGAGGGGATAGGTGTGGATATTGTAGGGTAGAGAATGGAGGGGGTCGTAGATATTGTAGGGATAGATATTGTAGGAGGGAATGGATTAGGTATGGGGATATTGTAGGGTAGAGAATGGAGGGGATAGGTGTGGATATTGTAGGGTAGAGAATGTAGGGTAGAGAATATTGTAGGGTATAGAATGGAGGGGATAGGTGGGGGATATTGTAGGGTAGAGAATGGAGGGGATAGGTATGGGGATATTGTAGGGTAGAGAATGGAGGGGATAGGTGTGGGGATATTGTAGGGTAGAGAATGGAGGGGATAGGTATGGGGATATTGTAGGGTAGAGAATGGAGGGGATAGGTGTGGGGATATTGTAGGGTAGAGAATGGAGGGGATAGGTGTGGGATATTGTAGGGTAGAGAATGGAGGGGATAGGCGTGGGATATTGTAGGGTAGAGAATGGAGGGGATAGGTAGGGGATATTGTAGGGTATATAATGGAGGGGGGATAGGTGGGGATATTGTAGGGTAGAGAATGGAGGGGATAGGTGTGGGGATATTATTGTAGGGTAGAGATGGAGGGGATGGCGGGGGATATTGTTAGGTGGGGATATTGTAGGGTAGAGAATGGAGGGGATAGGTGTGGGGATATTGTAGGGTAGAGAATGGAGGGGATAGATGTGGGGATATTGTAGGGTAGAGAATGGAGGGGATAGGTATGGGGAATATTGTAGGGGTAGAGAATGGAGGGGATAGGCGTGGGGATATTGTAGGGGTAGAGAATGGAGGGGATAGGCGTGGGGTAGGGTAGAGAATGGAGGGGATAGGAGTGGGGATATTGGGGGGTAGAGAATGGAGGGGATAGGTGTGGAGATATTGTAGGGTAGGGAATGGAGGGGATAGGTGTGGGGATATTGTAGGGTAGAGAATGGAGGGGATAGGTGTGGGGATATTGTAGGGGGGATAATGGATATTGTAGGGTAGAGAATGGAGGGGATATTGGGGATATTGTAGGGTAGAGAATGGAGGGGATAGGTATGTGGGGATATATTGGGAGGGGAGGGGATATTGGAGGGGATAGGTGGTGGGGATATTGTAGGGTAGAGAATGGAGGGGATAGGCGTGGAGATATTTGTAGGGTAGAGAATGGAGGGATATGAAGATTTGTATATAATGGAGGGGATAGACGTGGAGATATTGTAGGGTATATAATGGAGGGGATAGACGTGGGGATATTGTAGGGTAGAGAATGGAGGGGATAGGTATGGGGATATTGTAGGGTAGAGAATGGAGGGGATAGGCGTGGGGATATTGTAGGGTAGAGAATGGAGGGGATAGGTGTGGGGATATTGTAGGGTAGAGAATGGAGGGGATAGGAATGGGGATATTGTAGGGTAGAGAATGGAGGGGGGGATAGGCGTGTAGAGATATTGTAGGGGAGAATGGGGATATTGTAGGGTATATAATGGAGGGGGATATTGGGGATATTGTAGGGTAGAGAAGGGATAGGTGTGGGGATATTGTAGGGTAGAGAATGGAGGGGATAGGTATGGGGATATTGTAGGGTAGAGAGAATGGAGGGGATAGGCGTGGGGATATTGTAGGGTAGAGAATGGAGGGGATAGGTGGGGATATTGTAGGGTAGGGAATGGAGGGGAGGGATAGGTGTGGGGATATTGTAGGGTAGAGAATGGGGGAGGGGATAGGGGATAGGCGTGGGGATATTGTAGGGTAGAGAATGGAGGGGATAGGTGTGGGGATATTGTAGGGTAGAGAATGGAGGGGATAGGTGTGGGGATATTGTAGGGTAGAGAATGGAGGGGGGATAGGTATGGGGATATTGTAGGGTAGAGAATGGAGGGGATAGGTATGGGGATATTGTAGGGTAGAGAAATGGAGGGGATAGGTATGGGGATATTGTAGGGTAGAGAATGGAGGGGATAGTGGGGATATTGTAGGGTAGAGAATGGAGGGGATAGGTATGGGGATATTGTAGGGTAGAGAATGGAGGGGATAGGTGGGGGGATATTGTAGGGTAGAGAATGGAGGGGATAGGTATGGGGATATTGTAGGGTAGAGAATGGAGGGGATAGGTGTGGGAATATTGTAGGGTGTAGAATGGGGGATAGACGTGGAGATATTGTAGGGTAAGATAAGGGAGGGGATAGACGTGGGGATATTGTAGGGTATAGAATGGAGGGGATAGGTCGTGGGGATATTGTAGGGTAGAGAATGGAGGGGATAGGTATGGGGATATTGTAGGGTAGAGAATGGAGGGGATAGGTATGGGGATATTGTAGGGTAGAGAATGGAGGGGATAGGTATGGGGATATTGTAGGGTAGGGAATGGAGGGGATAGGTATGGGAATATTGTAGGGTAGAGAATGGAGGGGATAGGCGTGGATATTGTAGGGGTTAGACGTGGAGATATTGTAGGGTATATAATGGAGGGGATAGACGTGGGGATATTGTAGGGTATATAATTGAGGGGATAGGTGTGGGGATATTGTAGGGTAGAGAATGGAGGGGATAGGTGTGGGGATATTGTAGGGTAGAGAATGGAGGGGATAGGCGTGGAGATATTGTAGGGTAGAGAATGGAGGGGATAGGTGTGGGGATATTGTAGGGTAGAGAATGGAGGGGATAGGCGTGGAGATATTGTAGGGTAGAGAATGGAGGGGATAGGCGTGAAGATATTGTAGGGGTTAGACGTGGAGATGTTGTAGGGTATATAATGGAGGGGATAGACGTGGGGATATTGTAGGGTAGAGAATGGAGGGGATAGGTATGGGGATATTGTAGGGTAGAGAATGGAGGGGATAGGTATGGGGATATTGTAGGGTAGAGAATGGAGGGGATAGGCGTGGGGATATTGTAGGGTAGAGAATGGAGGGGATAGACGTGGAGATATTGTAGGGTATATAATGGAGGGGATAGGCGTGGGGATATTGTAGGGTAGAGAATGTAGGGGATAGGTATGGGGATATTGTAGGGTAGAGAATGGAGGGGATAGGCGTGGGGATATTGTAGTGCAGAGAATGGAGGAGATAGGCGTGGGGATATTTTAGGGTAGAGAATGGAGGGGATAGGTATGGGGAAATTGTAGGGTAGAGAATGTAGGGGATAGACGTGGAGATATTGTAGGGTATATAATGGAAGGGATAGACGTGGGGATATTGTAGGGTATATAATTGAGAGGATAGGTGTGGGGATATTGTAGGGTAGGGAATGGAGGGGATAAACGTGGGGATATTGTAGGGTAGAGAATGGAGGGGATAGGTGTGGAGATATTGTAGGGTAGAGAATGGAGGGGATAGGCGTGGGGATATTAGGTGTAGGGATATTGTAGGGTAGAGAATGGAGGGGATAGGTGTGGGGATATTGTAGGGTAGAGAATGGAGGGGATAGGCGTGGGGATATTGTAGGGTAGAGAATGGAGGGGATAGGTGGAGGGGATATTGTAGGGTAGAGAATGGAGGGGATAGACGTGGGGATATTGTAGGGTAGAGAATGTAGGGGATAGACGTGGAGATATTGTAGGGTATATAATGGAGGGGATAGGCGTAGGGATATTGTAGGGTGGAGAATGGAGGGGATAGACGTGGAGATATTGTAGGGTATATAATGGAGGGGATAGGCGTGGGGATATTGTTGTCTAAGTATAACCTTATTCCTGCCCTGTTGAATATAGGAACGATTTGGTTTTTCATCATTCTAGATAGCTCCGAACGATTCCATGGACCTCTGCGTAATATTTGCCCTACACTGATCGTATTAAGAAACCTCTTTCAACATGAGTCATAGCCCCCTACTCTCTATTCATACCTGGACATTGGACAGTAACACACGGCTGCCAGGTGTCATGTATCAATTGCTGCGAGTGTCAAGAATTGGATAGCGTGTATATTGGTTCCTGATATTCCGGGGATTTTGGGTACGACATCGCTGTTTTCCTTTGTTCCAGAGCAGATTATTTTCATGCATTTATCGGTGGTCTCCTATTTGTGGATAGATAATAGTGTTTGAAATTAATGCTGATCTTGCGTTATTGATAATTGGGTGATATATAGCATGGTTTAACCAACGATAATAAGCCAACGCGATTGCTTTCAATGAAAATATACCACAGGTGATGCCGTCAATAGCACTTTGTTAGTTCAGTGCAGTGGACGGAAAGAAGCAATCAAGGCATGACTTCTTCAATGGTCTCCTCTAAAACATCCGCGTGATAGCCTTTCCATTTAGCAGCGCACCCACTTACGAGTCAGGCTGATAACGGTAATTAAAGAAGTATAGATTTTGACATAAACGTTTGTTTTAAGGTTTATGCTTTTCATTTCTTTATTTTTTTCTAGCGTGTGAAGCATTTGTTGTTATTTTAACTGGCTTGTTCCATTAAGTTCTGTTAAACACGCAGCTTGACATTGTTGGCGCTCTCTGCAGTTCACCTCCCGCGTATTCCATCGGGGTCGTGTTGTAGTCAGGGCCACCACAGTGCTATACAGCTTATTAGATAGACTATCCAGCAGTAAGTGGATTTTTGATTTCCGTGATTATCATTTTGCAAGATTTACATCTGCATTTAATTTGATCTACTACTTTGTGTTATAGACGAGTTGACATGAGCTCACCTGGGCAAGGCATCCCCGGGGGGGGCACTTAATGGTATAGAGGTAGTACATATGTGCCGCGCGACGGGGTATGTTTTTTCGGCCTCTTGACTTGTACGACGGGTTTTTTGGCCTCATACTTGTACGACGGGGTATGTTTTTGAGCTTCAATCTGTACGAGGGGTTATACATTCGCATAATACCTTGTACGACGGGGTATGCTTTTGGCCATTTTGACCTTGTACGACGGGTACGGGTTTCGAGGTCCCGCGGCACACCCCTATCCAGAATAAGGCCAAGTGCCCCCCCCGGGAAGGCATCCCTCATTAAAGAGGATGCGATTAGGCGAAGATCATTGTTTATAGATCATTGCTTAGGAGTATGGCTTTACTCGGGCCATTAACAGTGGTTTGTTAGAGATGTTTCGGTTCCAGGAAATAGTTAACATTGCTTCGTTAACAGTGTTTCGTCGGAAATTTGTCATTAATTTTATTTCATTTGCAGTGTTTCATTACCAGTGTACTGTAAATAGCATTTCGTTAACAGTGTTTCATTATCAGTGTACTGTTAATAGCATTTCGTTAACAGTGTTTCATTACCAGTGTTCTGTAAATAGCATTTCGCTAACAGTGTTTCATTAACAGTGTACTGTAAAAAGCATTTCGTTAACAGTGTTTCATTACCATTATACTGTAAATAGCATTTCGTTAACAGTGTTTCATTACCAGTGTACCGTAAAGCATTTCGATAAAAATGTTTCATTATCAGCGTACTGTAAATAGCATTTCGTTAACAGTGTTTCATTACCAGTGAACTGTAAATAGCATTTCGTTAACAGTGTTTCATTACCAGTGAACTGTAAATAGCATTTCGTTAACAGTGTTTCATTAACAGTGTACTGTAAATAGCATTTCGTTAACAGTGTTTCATTAAAGTGTACTGTAAATAGCATTTCGTTAACAGTGTTTCATTATCAGTGTACTGTTAAAAGCATTTCGCTAACAGTGTTTCATTACCAGTGTACTGTAAATAGCATTTCGTTAACAGTGTTTCATTACCAGTGTATTGTAAATAGCATTTCGCTAACAGTGTTTCATTATCAGTGTACTGTAAATAGCATTTCGTTAACAGTGTTTCATTACCAGTGAAATGTAAATAGCATTTCGTTAACAGCGTTTCATTACCAGTGAACTGTAAATAGCATTTCGTTAACAATGTTTCATTATCAGTGTACTGTAAATAGCATTTCGTTAACAGTGTTTCATTACCAGTGAACTGTAAATAGCATTTCGTTAACAGTGTTTCATTATCAGTGTACTGTAAATAGCATTTCGCTAACAGTGTTTCATTAACAGTGTACTGTTAATAGCATTTCGTTAACAGTGTTTCATTACCAGTATACTGTAAATAGCATTTCGTTAACAGTGTTTCATTAAAGTGTACTGTAAATAGCATTTCGTTTACAGTGTTTCATTACCAGTGAACTGTAAATAGCATTTCGTTAACAGTGTTTCATTACCAGTGAAATGTAAATAGCATTTCGTTAACAGTGTTTCATTAACAGTGTACTGTAAATAGCATTTCGTTAACAGTGTTTCATTAAAGTGTACTGTTATTAGCATTTCGCTAACAGTGTTTCATTACCAGTGAACTGTAAATAGCATTTCGTTAACAGTGTTTCATAACCAGTGAACTGTAAATAGCATTTCGCTAACAGTGTTTCATTACCAGTGTACCTCCGCAGTAACCTGGTAACTGTCAGGTGTGTTCGCCAAGCTTGTTGTATAGCCGCGCGATCCACTGGATTTATAATTTACGCAGCGCAATTGTATAGCCGTTCATACTTCGTTCAGCATATATATATATATATATATATATATATATATATATATATATATATATATATATATATATATATATATATATATATATATATATATATATATATATATATATATATATATATATATATATATATATATATATATATATATATATCTCTATATATATATATATATATATATCTCCCTATATATATCTCTATATGTATCTATATATATATATATATATATATATATATATATATATCTATGTGTGTGTGTGTGTGTGTGTGTGTGTGTGTGTGTGTGTGTGTGTGTGTGTGTGTGAGTGTGTGTGTTTGTGTGTGTTTTTAGATTTTAAGAACATCATACAGTAAACATGCAACAACTTCATAACGGGGTGATACATATTTCAGGTTCGACGGTTCCATCATAACGGGTGGATTCGTTTTTTTTTTCAATTGTGCAAACTTATATGTTGTGGAAACGTCGAGTTAGCCAATGGCTTTGATTTTCCACTTTCACGTTATTGACTTCATTCGAATATCATAATTGTGAGTGTGGCAATTTCTGCCTTTGGTTTTCTCATCATTTCAGTACTCAATGATTTGTGACTGTTGAGAAACTTTTATTGAGCGATATATAACGTTATTTAGCGTCTTCACTTATTTCCGGCTTTGTGTACCTTGCCGGCCGAATGGGGTCACTCTCAAAGCCCCGTGTCTAGGCTGGTCGCACTTTGTGCTGTCCAAATAGTTTTAAAGAACTGTGATTATGTAGATCTCTACGTTTATCGCTGTTGGTTCAAAAATATATTAAAACTAGTTTTGCGGGCGTCATTTCTACATTTTCCCTTTTGCATATTTCTGCCACTTCCTTGTCCGAGGTACATGTTTTAATCGAATGATTTGCTCTGACCATTAGTTTTTACATGCACGTCAAAAAAGAGGCAGTTAAATTATTGTTTTTCTCCAGTCGAGCTCATCGCTACACCTATTGCAGTCCAAATTATGCCAATCGATGGTTTATTGATTAGAACGGATTAAAAGTACCCAACCCGCATCGTGTTATTGGAGGGAACAGCTGTTCACTAAGTCAGGAGTCCTATATTGACGGTTTCCGGTAAGCTGGTGCTTTGGGCTCTACACACCATTGATTTACCACTGTCCAACTGATATTAGTTCCAGTCCTTACAATGAATGTACCATTTTCCCGTCACTCTACGTCAATTGTGACGCTATGTACAAACGGTGTCTCCATTGACGTAGCTGACGAGAGATGACATGAAAGAATACCCCCCTCTGTCTTAACATGTTGTGTTTGCTGCCCACATACAGCGTGACTCACTTATAAACTTCAAAGGACGCCCCGATCAATTCCTGAACATCCCTCGCGCATTGCATCTGAATATGTCACTTGTCCCCAATGGATACCGCAAGAAGATGCGAAAGAAGCGGGACCTATCGTCCTCCAGGGCAAGGTCACAGCCAAATGATGACCCTGAAGTCACTAAGAATTTTCTGACCTCCGATTCCTCTTCAGAAAGCGATTTGGATCTCAGCAGAGGCTTCAAAGGTGAGGCGTTTGATCAGTTTTATATGACCACCTTAACAACCCCTGCCGGCCAAACAGCGCTGAGTTTGGCGGGGATGTCTCTGGTTGGAAGCTCAGTGGAAGCAATTTGATTGGTTGGATTAAAAGCATAGTCGACTTCCTCCATAGTATTCATCATCATCATCATCATCATCATCATCATCTTCATCGCCATTCGCCAAGATTGCGCTGTTAAACATAAGTTAGTATTTCACTCGTATGGTCTGTGGGCTTCCGGCAGCCAATTTCGCTATCAACCATAAGTTCAACACGTTTTCTTATAACGCGATAAGACGACCACTTGCCTGGCGTGGATCTGATAATATTCGCCGGAAATAGCACCGGGATCGTCACCGGAAGTGAACGGGTATCTTAAGCGGAAGTAAATCTGTCCAGCTCCGACCAGTTGCAATCAATGTGCCTGTTGTTCGCCAAGCTACATATTGAAGCCTTGTTGAAAGAGTCGCTTTCGATGCTACAGTTCCGATTAAAATATAAAAAAAAACCTGTGCATGATTCTGGTTGGTTCAAAGTGAACACGATAGGGGCGCGTTAGGGAAATACGGGCTGTTCAGGATGACAGGTAATGGCGCTGTTAATGAGACACATCTGGGTGTTATCAACATTATAGCGCTATTCATACGACGTCGGTTGGTGGTGACGTCACTATGGGACACGCAGTACCAACTTCCTGTATACACTCGGATAAGTCATTTGGCAGCCGTAGCTCCAAATCAATTACGTCTTGAATATCCTCATTTCAACGACTTCTTTTATATCTTTGACATATGTTTGAAGTAATATGATACAGCATCATCTCGCCTATACAGCACATTGTTTACACAATATATGGTGGGATATCTGCCTATATAGCACATTTTTTATACAATATATGGTGGGATATCTGCCTATATAGCGCATTGTTTATTCAATATATGATGGGACATCTGCCTTTATAGCACATTGTTTATTCAATATATGGTGGGATATCTGCCAATATAGTGCATTGTTTATATAATATATGGTGGGATATCTGCCAATATAGTGCATTGTTTATACAATATATGGTCGGATATCTGTCAATATAGTGCATTGTTTATACAATATATGGTCGGATATCTGCTAATAGCACATTCTTCATACAATATAAGATGGGATAACTGTTTATTATAGTACGGCGTTTATTTAACATATGGTGGGATATATGTTATAGCACAGCGTTTATATAGTGTTCTGTGGGATATCTACTTATAGCGCAGTGTTAAAACAGTACATGGTGGGATATCTGCCAATATAGCGCAGTGTTTATAGGGTATAAAGTGGAATATCTGCCTACATTGCTCCATTTTTGTACTCTGTTATTGTGAGCGCATGGCAATTTGCGGGTAGCACGTGGCAGGTGGTCGTCAGAGGGAGCCAGGCGTGCTGTGACAGCTGTTCATGGTATAGAGCGGTCAGGGGAGTCGGCTCGTGTCGACCATCACATGGCCAAACGAGGCAGCTTCCTCAGCGCTAGCTGCAGTCGCACAACTCATCAATGCGATAAACCCACATTACGCACGAGATACAATCTCCGGCGTTGTTCATACTGAGGCTTTATCCAATCAAACTCACAGGAAGTCAATCATTGTGACCGCTTTTAGATGTCGTCGGATTATTTCCGCCCCCGCCTATGCAACAAATATGTCGATGTGAATTAAAGAAGACTGAATTCTTCCGACTTGGGTTGGATTGCTTTGCACCGACTGAAGCTCCGCGTCTTCGACAAACACCTCAACACCTGCCGTTCTGTGATTAGGATGTTTATAACTAGATACCTGTAACCTCAGCAAACTAGATACCTGTAACCTCAGCAAATTTCATCTCATTTGCATATATCCGCATTTTGTGTCCCATTGGCTGATCATCATCAGCAATAAGGGTCGTCTTATCGAGAGAATCTAGAATTTTGTTAGAGCCAAGCGCCATCTTAAGGCAATAAAACATGGGACTGGCAGGTTAAATGAGTACGTGCGGTACCTGCGAATCGAGCTCAATAGATGATCAACAGGTGAGGACAGCAGTAGCAGCAGCAGCAGCCTGGGATGCTTAAGAGATCGGGGGTGCCAGCTGGCTATCACGCCATGGAAGAAGATAAGCGGATACTGGGTATGAATTTATTATTTGTCACTGTACTTTGTGCGATGGAGCTCATTACTGGATGTGGTTAAGTCGCTCCAGCCGCTGACGGCACCGCATTTTCAACTTTCAATCAATGGAATGTTGTCAACAGATCATCAGGTTACCGCATATTGGTATTAATTGCGTGCCAGGGTGTTCGAGGACTGGCAGCGTTGTTGAGGCATAGTCCGATGGCCTCTCGCTACTCCACTTCCGTTATTGTCATCTTGCCAAACTGACGCGAAACTACCCCTTTCTTGGTTATGGGAACAACTAATCATCAATAATTTATCGATATCGGCGCATTAAAAACGGCTTTGAAATTTTGGTCTATTCTTAACGTTCCGTCAAAAGTATGCAACAAGAATAAACAAACGTCAGCAATAGCGGTCTCCTGGCCGCTATCATTTCCTACAGTAGCTTCCAGCCAGTCAGTGAAGTTTGTTTTCACTGGCGATATGCACTTTTGCGCCGTATTAAGCTATTATTTCCGTACAAATGAGCGGCAGTTTGGAGGCCGGAGAGGATCCCATACCAGGGATTTCACGGACTCCTGTACGATGGGAATTCGGCTGCGCTGTTTGTCCTGACCAATTTACAGAAACGTTCGATTCTACAGACCCCGAAATGAGGTGAAAAAAACTTGCCCACACCAAAAAAGAGGATATTTGGTGTCTTATTATGTCATTTACATGTAGATTGCCCTCCAATTATGGTCATGAAATGTTTGGGTCATAACGTCCACCTGTTGCTGGGAAAATATCGTACATGATGTAAGCTTCATGAATGACGTCACGAATTTGGAAAGTGCGGGATTGAAAGCACAGCTAGCTATGCCCTGATGTCGATCAGCCTATTGTAAAAGCAGAGCAAGCTGGGCCTTATGTCGACCAGCCTATTGTAATAGCAAAGCTAGCTGGGCCTTATGTCGACCAGCCTGTTGTAATAGCAAAGCTAGCTGGGCCTTATGTCGACCAGCCTAGTGTAGTCGACGATGAGATGGTTTGATGCGATGTGATGGTGTGGTGGTGCTGTGATGTGATGGTGTTGTGATGCTGGTGGGATATGACGGTGTGGTGGTGCTGTGATGCTGGTGGGATGTGATGGTGTGGTGGTTCTGTGATGCTGGTGGGATGTGATGGTGTGGTGGTTCTGTGATGTTGGTGGGATGTGATGGTGTGGTGGTTCTGTGATGTTGGTGGGATGTGATGGTGTGGTGGTTCTGTGATGTTGGTGGGATGTGATGGTGTGGTGGTTCTGTGATGCTGGTGGGATGTGATGGTGTGGTGGTTCTGTGATGTTGGTGGGATGTGGTGGTTCTGTGATGTTGGTGGGATGTGATCGTGTGGTGGTTCTGTGATGTTGGTGGGATGTGATGGTGTGGTGGTTCTGTGATGCTGGTGGGATGTGATGGTGTGGTGGTTCTGTGATGTTGGTGGGATGTGGTGGTTCTGTGATGCTGGTGGGATGTGATGGTGTGGTGGTTCTGTGATGCTGGTGGGATGTGATGGTGTGGTGGTTCTGTGATGCTGGTGGGATGTGATGGTTCTGTGATGCTGGTGGGATGTGATAGTGTGGTGGTGCTGTGATGCTGGTGGGATGTGATGGTGTTGTGGTGCTGTGATGCTGGTGGAATCAGGGACTGTGATGAGTTGTTGCGGGTGTCACTGTTCCAAACTCCACACACCTGTCCATACGGCGCTGGATAGAGTCCATTGAGCGCCATTACTTCAGTAATAGAGTGCATTGTCCATGTTTAAGAACCATTGTGCAGCATTTAATTGAAAGCTCGAGTGTGAACGTATATTTCCTCAGCAGCGGTTTATCGAAGACGGGGGAGTAGATATGTTGTTGTTGTTGTTGTTGTTGATTCAAAATTTAACGCTGTTCGGCTTCTTTTGGCCATGTACAGCGAATGGGAGTAGATAGCTCGTGTCATTTCCCTTTATGTTCGTGGTGTGAACCACAGCCTTGAGAGCCGAAGATAAATGTGACCTGGCCGTGACGACTGTGTCTGGTCAGAGCCTGATGTGACCTGTTCGTGACGACTGTGCCTGGTCAGAGCCAGATGTGACCTGTTCGTGACGGCTGTGTCTGGTCAGAGGCAGATGTAACCTGGCCGTGACGGCTGTGTCTGGTCAGAGCAGATGTGACCTGTTCGTGACGACTGTGCCTGGTCAGAGCCAGATGTGACCTGGTCTTGACGACTGTGTCTGGTCAGAGCCAGACGTGACCTGTTTGTGACGGCTGTGTCTGGTCAGAGCCAGATGTGACCCGACCGTGACGACTGTGTCTGGTCAGAGCCAGATGTGACCTGGTCGTGACGAATGTGCCTGGTCAGAGCCAGATGTGACCTGGTCGTGACGACTGTGTCTGGTCAGAGCCAGATGTGACCTGGTCGTGACGACTGTGTCTGGTCAGAGCCAGATGTGACCTGGTCTTGACGGCTGTGTCTGGTCAGAGCCAGATGTGACGTGGCCGTGACGGCTGTGTTTTTTCAGAGCCAGATGTGACCTGGCCGTGACGGCTGTGACTGGTCAGAGGCAGATGTGACCTGGTCGTGACGACTGTGTCTGGTCAGAGCCAGATGTGACCTGGTCGTGACGGCTGTGTCTGGTCAGAGCCATATGTGACGTGGCCGTGACGGCTGTGTCTGGTCAGAGCCAGAACTGACCGGGCCGTGACGGCTGACTGATGAGAGCACCCCAGAGCCAGGAAACCGCGGGATGGAATCCGTTGTGCTGCCAACCGCTTGGCCCTTCTTCGTCTTAATCCAGACGTATTTCACGCAATGTTTAAAAGAATGTTGAACTCAACGTGATCTTTATACGGTAAATAAGCACGGCGTGTTACATCGTGTTTGTCGATCGAACGTGAATTCATTCATACTCGACGGCTGATCGGGGGCGCTACCAGGTCCCTGTGCGCCTCCCTTCTCTGACACCACTTGATTATCAGCACTTGCGTGACCTCGTGACCCTGCTCCTTTCACTACAGATCTCCGCTCGGATCCTACTCAACAGGTCTGCCCATTAAAGACGGCGCGGGCAATCTGTCAGAACGTAGGAGACAGACTCAATAGCTTTCAATACCAACGTAATTCTGGAGCTGACATTTCGACCGGTGATTAATTCAAATAAAATGGATCGGTGAACTCTTCGAACTGGAGTTTCGCACAAATCGACTGAAGAGCGTTGAAACAATCAAGAACTTGATCGAGTTGTCGAGGTAATTTGCCACATTGACCTGCGGGGGTCGGGACAGCGGAGCAAAATCAAGCGCTGGATAAACCACGAATTGACACACACTTCCAGAGCGAGCCACTGTCTGGAGTTGGACTCTACATGATAGTCGATCATCCGATGTGATTGTACACGAATTGGCGACCAGCCAATGAGGTTCCTGAGCTAAGCCTAACACACTCGTAACACTTGTTTTTGTCGGTATTAATGAGGTTGTCTTACACCATTATGCCTGTAGCTGTGCCCCTCTCTTGAATGTCCCCGTTGCGCTGCTTCTCACCTCAGTGGCTACCTTTTACACTCCGTCATTCACCCTGTGCTGTGTCACTGGGACGCTACTCAGATCACTACTCATTATTTATCGCGGTCGTGCGTGATAAAAGCCCGCTCTCTCGAGTGACTCACGGATAAGCCCCTTTATCGTGTAGGACAGAGTACCTGAGATACACGGTCGACTCTCTTGACTTCTTTTGTTTCTGACCTCAACGTCTCACTACCGTTCAGTTTTACCTACCATGAGAGGTCGATATCTTATTCGCTGTGGTTAGAAACGCTATTCGGGAGCTCGGTGACCCACTAACTCTGTGTAAGACTTTAATCATTGCTGTTCAAACTCCAACAAAAACTGGAGGGATTCGCTGCTTGTATACTTACAACGCGGATTTGAAAGTATTACGTCGTCTCACGAGATCCCGCTTGAACAGATTGTTGCCTGTTATTCGTAGGAAGACTCAAGGCTAGAGAATAAAATGACATCGTCGCAAATATAACTGTACAGCACTGTGTTGTCTCAGTAGTAGCAGCAACAACAACAGCAGCAGCAGTGACAGCAGTCGTTCTTATGGGCCCAGCAATAATAAAGGAGAAATGATGAGCGAAGTATGATATGAACTAGAGTGGGCGGGTAGATTGGTATTTATTGCCTGACAGCACTAATACAAACGATCTAGATAGATGCGTATTAAATAAAGCACTGCGCGCCGCTACAAACCTCCACCAACGCGACACGTACTTGGGGGCTTCTGGAGAACACGCCTCTTGTCTTCGGGACGAGTCACAAATACGACGTCTTCGAGTCACTATACGACACACGTCATCTTCGGGACGAGTCACAATACGACACACGTCATCTTCGGGACGAGTCACAATACGGAGACACGTCATCTTCGGGACGAGTCACAATACGACACATCATCTTCGGGACGAGTCACAATACGACACACGTCATCTTCGGGACGAG
The DNA here is from genome assembly GCA_034190875.2 of Urechis unicinctus. Classification (NCBI taxonomy): domain Eukaryota; kingdom Metazoa; phylum Annelida; class Polychaeta; order Xenopneusta; family Urechidae; genus Urechis; species Urechis unicinctus. The sequence continues at coordinate 76,315,378 of CM067350.1, read as the reverse complement.
TCACAATACGACATACGTCATTTTCGGGACGAGTCATAATACGTACACACGTCATCTCCGGAACGAGTCACAGTACGACCCACGTGGACTCCAACCATGTCGAGCGAATACTCAATCCTAGAAGAGGAAGGGTCCCGGCATATGGCAGAATCGAAGGCAGGTGAAGCGACCTCTGGTGAGCGCAGCAACCCTATGGAGAAGATGAGAGTGAGGCTGGCGGCGGAGGGATATAGCTCCATGTCTGGGCCGCAGGACTCGGATAACAACAGTAATGCCTACCGCTTTCTCATAGGCGTCACGCCAGTGGTGTAGAAAGGACAAGCAACTATTTATCTGGTCTTGGTGATTGAGGTTGACTGCGTATATGGCCACTGATAGTGTGGTGTATATCAGACATTACCTTGGTCAGTGAGGTGTATGACATTACCTTGGTCAGTGAGGTGTATATCAGACATTACCTTGGTCAGTGAGGTGTATATCAGACATTACCTTGGTCAGTGAGGTGTATATCAGACATTACCTTGGTCAGTGAGGTGTATATCAGACATAACCTTGGTCAGTGAGGTGTATATCAGACATTACCTTGGTCAGTGAGGTGTATATCAGACATTACCTTGGTCAGTGAAGTGTATATCAGACAGTGCCTTGGTCAGTGAGATGTATTTCAGACATTGTCTTGGTCAATTAGCTGTATTTCAGACATGGTCGAGGAAGTGTATTGCAGATGAGTTGCAAATCACACATTGTCTTGGTCAGTCAGGTGTATTTCAGACATTGCCTTAGACTGTGAGGTATATTTCAGTCATTGCCTTGATCAGTGAGGTTGTTCTTGGAGATGTTGCCTTGGTCAGTGAGATATATCTCTGGCAGTGCCTTTGTCATTGATGTTTATTGCTCGGTTCACGTCATTTGACAGAACATCAGGTGCTGGTATCCACATAAGATGTTACATCCACAGGTAATTATTTCAAGTGTTGATCCGTATGCTGTTCAGACCAAGGTAACAAGGGCAGCAAAGGCTCGTGTACTTCATCAGAAAAGCAACTCACTGCCTTCATCCTCATCTGTCTGGTCATCATCGGATTGATGAGCGCCTTCCTCGTGCTGGAGCGCCTGCAAATCAGAGAACTTCACCAGGTAGGAACTGATCAGGAGAATCAATTTGGTCCTGGTGAGAAATGATCTAATCTAGTGGAGAATCAAGTTGGTCCTTGTAAGAAATGATCTAATCTAGATGAGAAAGAATTAGGTCCTTGTGAGAAATGATTTAAGCTAAGTGGGAATCAAGTTGGTGCTTATAAGAAATGATCTAAGCTAGGTGAGAATCAATTTGTTCATAGTGAGAAAATTTCTAAGCGAGGTGAGAATCAATTTGGTTTGAGTGAGAAAAGTTCTACATTAGGTGAGAATCGTTTTGGTTTGAGTGAGAAAAGTTCTAAGCATGGTGAGAATCAAGTTGGTCCTAGTGAGAAACAATCTGGTTTAGTTGGGATTCTCCAGAGGTTGTCAGGGACTATAAGACAAACTATTGAAATGTATGCCCTGTGCTGATAGATGGACCCACTTAGGTGGTTTTCTGGTTTGGTTAATTGTGGTAAACGGCACGACATACAATGGGCTTGTGAGCCTGTTAGCCACCTGTCTCTGTTGCTTGTCGACCTCACCTCTCTCTGTGGGACCTGTTAACCTCATCTCTCTCTGTGGGACCTGTTGACCTCCCCTCTCTCTGTTGGACCTGTTAACCTCACCTCTCTCTGTTGCTTGTCAACCTCCCCTCTCTCTGTGGGACCTGTTAACCTCACCTCTCTCTGTTGCTTGTCAACCTCCCCTCTCTCTGTTGGACCTGTTGACCTCACCTCTCTCTGTTGCTTGTCAACCTCCCCTCTCTCTTTGGGACCTGTCAACCTCACATCTCTCTGTTGGACCTGTTAACCTCATCTCTCTCTGTGGGACCTGTTAACCTCACCTCTCTCTGTTGGACCTGTTAACCTCATCTCTCTCTGTGGGACCTGTTAACCTCACCTCTCTCTGTGGGACCTGTTGACCTCACCTCTCTCTGTGGGACCTGTTAACCTCACCTCTCTCTGTGGGACCTGTCAACCTCACCTCTCTCTGTTGGACCTGTTGACCTCACCTCTCTCTGTGGGACCTGTTAACCTCATCTCTCTCTGTGGGACCTGTTGACCTCCCCTCTCTCTGTTGGACCTGTTAACCTCACCTCTCTCTGTTGCTTGTCAACCTCCCCTCTCTCTGTTGGACCTGTTAACCTCACCTCTCTCTGTTGCTTGTCAACCTCCCCTCTCTCTGTTGGACCTGTTAACCTCACCTCTCTCTGTTGCTTGTCAACCTCCCCTCTCTCTTTGGGACCTGTCAACCTCACCTCTCTCTGTTGGACCTGTTAACCTCATCTCTCTCTGTGGGACCTGTTAACCTCACCTCTCTCTGTTGGACCTGTTAACCTCATCTCTCTCTGTGGGACCTGTTAACCTCACCTCTCTCTGTGGGACCTGTTGACCTCACCTCTCTCTGTGGGACCTGTTAACCTCACCTCTCTCTGTGGGACCTGTTGACCTCCCCTCTCTCTGTTGGACCTGTTAACCTCACCTCTCTCTGTTGCTTGTCAACCTCCCCTCTCTCTTTGGGACCTGTCAACCTCACCTCTCTCTGTTGGACCTGTTAACCTCATCTCTCTCTGTGGGACCTGTTAACCTCCGCTCTCTGTGGGACCTGTTGAACTCATCTCTCTCCGTGGGACCTGTTAACCTCACCTCTCTCTGTGGGACCTGTTAACCTCAGCTCTCTCTGTGGGACCTGTTGACCTCACCTCTCTCTGTGGCTTGCTGACCAACCCCACCCCCTCTCTCTTTCTTTCTCTCTCTCACTACCTACCTCTCTCTCTCTCTCTTTCTCTCACTCTCTCACTCTCTCTTTGCCAGGTGTGTGTGTTGCTTGTTGACCAGGTGTGTGTCAGCCCTAGTTGTGTGTCGCTTGTTGACCAGGTGTGTGTCAGCCCTAGTTGTGTGTCGCTTGTTGACCAGGTGTGTGTCAGCCCAAGTTGTGTGTTGCTTGTTGACCAGGTGTGTGTCAGCCCGGACTGTGTTGAGCTGAGTGGAAACATGCTGTCACAAATGGACCTTACCATTGATCCGTGTGATGACTTTTATGAGTACGCCTGTGCCCGAGGTCTGCGGGACCCAGAGTCTGCACCTCCAGACCGGAGCAAGTGGAGCAGCTTCTCCAAAGTCTCCCAGCGTAACATGGCAGTTCTCAATAGGGTAGGATTGGGTCACCATGAGTAGCAGGAATAGCAGCCAAATGACTGGCTCTTCTTGATGACTTCAGGTGAGGTTGTGGTTTCAGCTGCTGGCTGAGGGCACTGGAACGTATAAAAAGGTCAAATCCTCAGCCATGATGAAGACGAAATTCATCTACGACTCTTGTTTGAACACCACTCAGAAAGAGGGAATTGGAAAGACTCCTTTACTGGAGGTGACCAGCAACATGTATCTGTCAGCTGGCCATATATATGTCCTATTGTGACATGGGGCATAGTAACAGACAATGTGACTTGTTGCAGGCCATAAAATATGCTGGTTCGTGGGCAGTGATGGATGACCCTGTGGCTGGCACATGGAATGCTGACTCGTGGCTGATAGAGAGGAGTGTTGCTATGGTGCAGCTTCTCTCGGGCTCGCCACTCTTTTCGTTTGGAGTGGGCACTGATGACCGGAACAGCAACAACCACATCATAGCTGTCAGTTGGTTCATGCGTGTATAACAGGAAGAAATCAGTATTAGTTGTGATAATCTTCAATTAAAGATCAATTGGTCGTGCCACCAGGTGGCACCACATTGTTTTTTTGTCACGGTGGGTAAATGTTCTGGTCAGCTGCATCAGTTCTAGTCAGCTGCATCAGCTGTGGTCAGTGAAGGCTAGTATGTCTGCTGTGTCTAGTTTGACCAAGGTGGCACAATGTTTTCCGACTACCATGCGTACAGTGGCAATGATACAGAGAAGTATCATCTGGCCTTTGTCCGTCTCTTCACCCAAGTGGTAGTGTTGTTAGGAGGGGAGGAGACGAAGGCTAGTCTGGCTGCAGAGGACGTCTGGAGGCTGGAATGCAATATATCTGCTGTACGTAAGCAATCATTGTAGAATGGATGGATATGTTAACAGGTTAACAAGATCCTCTTGATTAAATATGAAATAAAGCAATATGAAAGTCCGTGGTTATACCCACCGATGAGCTGCCATTACACCCTACACCTACAGCAAACATTGGCAGCATCACTCACCTGACACCTGATTTTATATGGTTCTGCTTGGGAAATGAAGACTTATCTTACTCAGTGTTCTCATCAAACTGTGTGCTGTAGATAAAAGATAAACCAGAGAACCGGACCGACCCGGTGGAGAGGTATCACAAAATGCCCATCAGTAAACTCCAGAGCATGCTCAGAGACTCGGTAAGCTGGCTGCTTTGCCCTCCATTTATCCCTCTCTGGAGAAACTCCATCTGTGGCTATATCTTTGCTAACACTCCATCTGTGGCTATATCTTCTTTAACACTCCATCTGTGGCTATATCTTTGCTAACACTCCATCTGTGGCTATATCTTCTCTAACACTCCATCTGTGGCTATATATTTGCTAACACTCCATCTGTGGTGCTATATCTTTGCTAACACTCCATCTGTGGCTATATCTTCTCTAACACTTCATCTGTGGCTATATCTTTGCTAACACTCCATCTGTGGCTATATCTTCTCTAACACTTCATCTGTGGCTATATCTTCGCTAACAGCCCACGTCCTATCTGGCATTTATCATGTGTCCATGACACTATCAGATTTGTATCTTCTGCTTCAGTTTGACCTGTCAGAGTTTCTGAAGCTTGTTTTTGGACTCAATATTGCCATGGATACGGAAGTGCTCGTCTATTCGCCTGCCTTCTTCAGCAAACTGGCCGCTGTTATAAGCAGCACTGATCAAGCGTAAGTTGGATGTGGCTTTACATCAAACGTCATGAAACACACCAAAACAGCTGTGATGGGACATTATGATGTGGTTTTTTTATGATGTAGAGTCTGCCTGTATGATGGTAGTGATGGTTCTCTGTGGTGTGGACGTTTGATGGTTCTCTGTGGTGTGGACGTTTGATGGTTCTCTGGTGTGGACGTTTGGTGTTGGTGTTGACATGTCAGTGATTGTAGGTGTTTAGAAGTCTTTCTTCCTGACATTAGTCATCGGGCTTCACTGTGTCTGGGTGCAGAACGCTAGCTAACTACGTCACGTGGCACCATGCCTCCAGTCTCCTCAGCCTCATGCCCACTCCCTACCGCTTGGCCCTAATGGAGATGCGCAGAGTGCTGACCGGTGTCCAGGCCCAGGAACCTCTGTGGGAACAGTGCGTCAGCACCGCCTCAGATGCCACTGGTTTTGCGGTGGGGGCACTCTTCATAGAGAAGACGTTTTCTCGTAATGACAAGATTAAGGTGCGTGCCAGTCTCGTATCACCTCATGTTGTTGCCTTAAATTCCATCGACATATATACTGAATTTTTACGATTATACGTCGACTAGGATTGCAGAAGTTGGACTTGTTGGTTAGTTCAATCTGCTAGCATGAGATTTTCTTACTAGCCAGATAGTGAAGTGAAGGTGTTTTGCAGGTGGAGCAGCTGTTGGCAGCAATCCGAGCCGCCTTTAAGGAGAACTTACCATCGCTGGAATGGATGGACACAGTCACTAAAAAGAAGGCTCTGGAAAAAGTTGAGGCTCTTGTTCAGAAAATAGGTTACCCAGATTTTATTGAGGATCCCATGGAACTTGACAAATATTATGAAAAGGCAAGCATGATGAGTTGGAATCCAGAATCTTATTCATTGTGTAGAATCAATTGGAACTGTCAAATCATATCATTTGCAGTCAAAACATACATATTAACCTCTACACTTAATGTCACTAATTGTGCAGCTGCTAGTGACAGAAAATGATGACTTTGGCAATGCTTTAGCTAGCAGGAAGTTTTATGTTGAGAAGAACCTCAAGCTGCTCAACACATCCACTGATAGATCCATGTAAGGTCATGTGACCAGCAAGAGTTTGTTGCCTTGGCATTATTTACTGCTGATTGCCACATTGAATCTCTGCATAGGAGTTTGGCTTATTGAAGCTTCTCTTGTTACTCTGTGTATTGAAGATATGTGTGTTGAGATTGTGTGTTATTTAGCTCTGTTTATGTTGTTTCCAGTTGGGATATGTTTCCACAAACAGTGAATGCTTACTACAGCCCTGTTTTCAATGAAATGGTCTTCCCTGCAGGGATCCTACAGCAGCCATTTTATGACAGCATTTTCCCTGCGTGAGGCATCTTAATTACCTACACCAGAGTTGGCAGTTAGATTGAAAGATAATCTACTGTAACTTCACTTGACATTAATGCAAGCAACGAAATCAAGTGAAAGAGAGGGAATTAACATTACATTGTGAAATAGGGAATCTGCAATGCTTTATAGAGTAAAGGATCAGCAATGCTATATACATTAAGGGATCAGTAATTCTTTATAGAGTAAAGGATCAGCACTGCTATATAGAGTAAGGGATCAGCAATGCTTTATAGAGTAAAGGCTCAACAATGCTATATAGAGTAAGGGATCTGTAATGCTTTATAGAGTAAAGGATCCGCAATGCTATATACATTAAGGGATCAGCAATGCTTTATAGAGTAAAGGCTCTGCAATGATATATAGAGTAAGGGATCTGTAATGCTTTATAGAGTAAAGGATCCGCAATGCTATATACATTAAGGGATCAGCAATGCTTTATAGAGTAAAGGATCTGCAATGCTATATAGAGTAAGGGTTCTGCAATGCTTTATAGAGTAAAGGCTCTGCAATGCTATATAGAGTAATGGATCTGCAATGCTTTATAGAGTAAAGGATCTGCAATGCTATATAGAGTAAGGGATCTGCAATGCTTTATAGAGTAAAGGATCAGCAATGCTATATAGAGTAAGGGATCTGCAATGCTTTATAGAGTAAAGGATCAGCAATGCTATATAGAGTAAGGGATCTGCAATGCTTTATAGAGTAAAGGCTCAACAATGCTATATAGAGTAAGGGATCAGCAATGCTTTATTGAGTAATGGATCAGCAATCCTTTATGGAGTAAAGGATTAGCAATTCTTTATAGAGTAAAGGATCAGCATTGCTTTATAGAGTAAAGGATCAGCATTGCTTTATAGACTAAATGATCAGCAATTCTTTATAGAGTAAGAGATCAGCAATGCTTTATAGAGTAAAGGATCAGCAATAATTTATAGAGTAAGGGATCCGCAGTATGTTGTAGGAAACTGGCAGGGTTTCAGTCCCAGGACTCGCTGGCACAGACCCTTCCTGGAGTCACAGAGTGCAACCATCGACATAACATAAAGATGAACTAAGCTGGGACATAATGCTGCAGGTCCACTGTACAAAGTCAACTGCGCTTTCATTAACTTTGTCAATGTATATCTGCAGGTCACTGATGTACGGAGCTATTGGCATGGTGATAGGCCATGAGCTCACTCACGGATTTGATAACCAAGGTAACACGGCTTTTTCTTGAAGAGAATTACGATTGAAAGGTGACTGGTGAGTTGGGTTCATGATGTCACCTGCAGTTCTTCACGGGAATTATTTTCATGCCATGCCAGATTATTCATGATACATCTACAGTTGGACATGCCAAGTGACAATGATGAACTTCTTGCTCACTTGCTGAGTGTAAGAAGCACTCTTTTGCTCAGCAGAGCTTAACTTTTGAAGCACCATATGACCTGAATTGTGTATGACCCTTGTAAAGCACTGAGTCGCCTGCATTTGTATGTGTGACCTTGTAAAACACCATACGACCTGCCACTGTGTGTGTTACCTTGTACAGCACTTGGTTGCTTGTTGTTGTGTGTGTGACCTTGTAAAGCTGACACTGTGTGTGACCCTGGAAATCACCATGTGACCTGGCTCTGTGTATGACCTTGTAAAGCATAATATGACCTGGTGCTGTGTTTGAGACCTTGTACAGCACCATGTGACCTTGTAAAGCACCATGTGACTTGGTGCTGTGTGTATGACCTTGTAAAGCACCATGTGACCTGACACTGTGTGTGTGACCTTGGCAGGTCGTCAGTATGATAAGTTGGGCAACCTCAACAACTGGTGGCTTGACTCGTCAACCAAAGCTTTCCAGGAGCGTTCACAATGTCTGGTGGACCAGTACTCGAACTACTCTGTGTACTCCAAGAAGGTCTGTTCTGGGCCCACGATACAGTACCTGTTGCCTGATAAGCTGCTAATACAAATGTTGTTGATGATGATGATGATGATGGATGATGATGTTCATGGCTGATGATGATGTTCATGGCTGATGATGTTGGTGGTGCTGTTCAATGCCATTTCCCCTTCCCTGTGTACAGTTGAATGGGTTGACCACATTGGGTGAGAACATTGCTGATAATGGTGGCCTGAAGCTGTCTTTGCAGGCTTATCATGATCTGCGTGAGGCAGAGACAGTGGACCATGATGAACTCCTCCCAGGACTCAATATGACCCACAATCAGCTCTTCTTTCTCAGCTTTGCCCAGGTAAACCTTTAACTTGTGTCTCTCCAGTATGTGTCATGTCTTAACAATGCATTTTTAAATCATTTATTTTGCTAAAATGTTAATTGCCCTGACAGATTGCTGAGGCTATTGCTATTGTTGTCAGTAGTAGTGAGTACCTTGACGAGTGGCCAGGAGAATATTCTGATCGCTTTGTTGTGACACATGATAAACAAATGGTTACTCGGTTTAATCATTATGATGCCCATAAGCTAGCGTTATGACGACGGACTGGTACCATTATGATTGCATTGCGAGACATGATGATTTGTGAGCCGGATGTATTGATACGTCAAAAGGTTATGACTGGTGAGATAGTTACGATAAGGGGGAGAAAGTTACGGTGAGAGGTGAGATGGTTACAATGGTAGGTGAGATGGTTACAATGGTAGGTGAGATGGTTACAATGGTAGGTGAGGTGGTTACAATGGTAGGTGAGATGGTTACAATGATAGCTGGGATGGTTGTGAAGATTTGTGAAGTTATGAAGACTGTGTGTGGTGTGGTTCAGATGTGGTGCAGCTACTATACACCACAGTATGCCGAGCTCTCAACACAAACAGACGCCCACAGTTATGCCAAATACAGGTTACCAACGCCCCTATCTCCTCACACATATTAACATCAGTGTAATGAACAACTAGATAACATTATGAGAAATACAGGAATTCATTACTCAGCCTCTTGTTTGTTGCAGAGTGATTGGAGTTTTGCAAAATACAGTTGAGTTTTCCGAGGCGTTTTCATGTGGGGTTGATTCGGCCATGAATCCCCAAAAGAAGTGCCAGCTCTGGTGATGCTAGTTGTCAGCTCTGGTGATGTTGGTTGCCAGCTCTGGTGATGCTGGTGGTCAGTACCAGAAGCTTGCTTGGCTACGGCAGCTGCTTGGTGATGTTTTCAACAGTCTGTAGTTTGGTGTTGTCATGTGGATCTGTGTCCCTTTAAAGGATATGTGTTAGGATCACGTACCTTGTACCAGTCTCTACCTGGCTGTACCCTTGGTCATCACCCAGCTGCCCACCTCTTAACATGCATAGATACCAGAGGTTCACCATACAATGGCCTTACTTACCAACTTACTTAACTTCTTACTTACTTACTTACTTGTTGAGTGCTTTGTTGTATTTATCCATAACTGAGCCAAGCTTAAGTAGATAATTTATTCCATTGTTCCTTAAACTATAATAATATATCATATATTGTAGGCTATTTGCTCATTCCATGAACTAGTTGTGCTGTGATCTACCAGTACATAGACACTGTGATATGTGAATCAGAAGTCTCGATTAAGTCCAAACAAGAAGCCTCTGCTCCTCTTCACGGAGTTCAGTTTGGACTGTACCAATGTTCACAAACACTGTAGCACTCATCATAGCGTCTACTACGTGGGATGGAGATAACTGGCAGTGGTGGTGGAGTATTCTCTACACCAATATAATAATCAGTTAATTGCTCATGTCTCAACCAGATATAGTATGGTACTTGAATTATAAATGTACATGGGACCAGCCTGCACCTACTCGAGCTTCATAGCGAATCATTACGTTCGTGTCATAATGTCCTTATTCCACCCATATCTGAACGCAGTTGTTGTCATAACGTTAACGATGTTCCCAGTTGGGTTACAATGATAATTGGAGTTTATTATTTTACTGCATTTATTGTTAATGTATTCGGACTGTTGAACTATAACGTATGATGACCATGGAATTGACCGCCTCACTCCCGTGTTACATATCACAATAGAGCAAAGCTTCCACATCAGCTGTAGAGCGGTATGCCTAGCTGAGTACCTCGTCACAGGGGCCCAGTGGTGACATATCTCATCTTGTCTTCCACATCCCTCGAACCAGTGTATAACTTGTCTGATGTCATTTAGTATTGCACCAGACCTGTCTGACGTCATTCAGTATTGCACCAGACTTGTCTGACGTCAATCAGTATTGCACCAGACTTGTCTGACGTCATTCAGTATTGCGCCAGACTCCAGAGTTGCATTTGCTTACAAACCATTCCACGTGTTCCGGTTTGTGATGTTGTGGTGTATAGGATGTATGTGATGTTGATGGCTTATAGTTGACAATAAAACGGATTTAGAAACCAATTGTTGGTGCTTGTGTTTGAGAAAAACATCGCACACAAACTAACCCAGCGATCAACATAGATGGTAATTACCGTGCAAGATTAGAGTGATACCTGCCAGTGTTACCTGTCTCGGTGTTATCTGTCTAAAATGTTACAAGTAAAAGATCAGAGACTGAAGGAAATCTTGTTTATTGACGGAAGTGAAGTTCACTCGTCTCACAAAACTAAGATGGCATTCGTTAGATATTGAAAGCACAGTTTCGGATGTATGTTCTTAGCATAATGCAAGACAAAAGCTGAAACTAGAAAGCCAAATTGTCGACAGACCAAGCGGTGCCGGTGTCGATCTCATGAAGCAATACTTCCGTCATGGACGTACTCGTTGGGACTCTCTGTATCAGTCGATACGTCACTACCTCAGGCGCTCGGTTCCCGATGCCAAGGTTCCGAGCGCCTGTGATCAGCACTTATCGCGTGATAAATTTCGCAACCTGCGCAGCATAAATGATCCCCGTCGGATACTGGACATTTACCTTATGATGGGCCATTTGATAATAACGATAATAATAATGAGTATTGGTCATATGTAACATTAGAACCAATATATTCAGTACGTCATTCAAGATCCATCTCTATCGCCTTTGTTTATGCTATCAACCTACAATCTAGTGTGTAGTTGACATATGTACGTATATCAAAGGTTGTATTGGCTGGGGATCGAAATCAGTTGTTGCATCGACTAAGAACATGCAAGATACGTGTCACTTTACGGTAAGACTTTTGTTTAAGTACTCTGATGTACAACAAATGTGACTAACTAGTCGCTCGCTGACTCCTATTGACCCGAGCGCCGCCTGATGCATTGCACGTCTATCAGATTACTTGCTGAGAAGAGATGTTACAACAGTAAAATTAGAAGATATGACAGGAACAAATTACTAACATTACAAACTATCATAAAAGCAGCATAAATGATAAAATGTCCATATCACAGAGGCGATATTACAGCACTTAGGCATCCCGGAACAGGTGGCTCTTAAGTCCTGTCTTGGCTATAGACGAACAGGATTCGCGACGTCAATTTTCGGATCACTGGTGCCGCGTACTTTAATGACCTTCCCTATAGATTTTAAGAGGGTAAGATGGGACCTCTAGCAAATTTTTACTAAATAATCGAGTAGGTGTGTTTGGAGTTTGCTGCTCAGACATGTACGCGGGTGCTATGAAGCGCCTTAATGATGCATTTTTCGGCAGTTTGGTGACATTTCTTTATGCCATAAACACAGCTGGATCGCCGATTAGACTCAAGATTTATATCATTACTAAACGTGGTAGGAAAACGGTCCATGAGAAGGAGGGAAGCACTGGTGTGATGTAGGAGGGAAGCGCTGGTGTGATGAAGGAGGGAAGCACTGGTGTGATGTAGGAGGGAAACACTGGTGTGATGTAGGAGGGAAACACTGGTGTGATGTAGGAGGGAAACACTGGTGTGATGTAGGAGGGAAGCACTGGTGTGATGTAGGAGGGAAGCACTGGTGTGATGTAGGAGGGAGACACTGGTGTGATGTAGGAGGGAAACACTGGTGTGATGTAGGATGGTGTGATGTAGGAGGGAAACACTGGTGTGATGTAGGATGTGGTGTGATGTAGGAGGGAAACACTGGCGTGATGTAGGATGGAAACACTGGTGTGATGTAGGAGGGAATCACTGGTGTGATGTAGGATGGAAACACTGGTGTGGTGTAGGAGGGAAGGATGGAAACTGGTGTGATGTAGGATGGAAACACTGGTGTGATGTAGGATGGAAACACTGGTGTGATGTAGGATGGAAACACTGGTGTGATGTAGGATGGAAACACTGGTGTGATGTAGGATGGTGTGATGTAGGATGGAAACACTGGTGTGTAGGAGGGAAACACTGGATGTAGGATGGAAACACTGAACTGGTGTGATGTAGGATGGAAACACTGGTGTGATGTAGGATGGACACACTGGTGTGATGTAGGATGGAAACACTGGTGTGATGTAGGATGGAAACACTGGTGTGATGTAGGCTATCTCTTCACGGTTTGTCATATGCTGGTATCCTTTGAAGAGATGGTCTCACAACATGCTGTAAACTGCTCACTCGGATTGTCGGAGTGACATGTTGATATGGCTACTGCTGACTTCATTAATGGTGACAGACAATGCTTAGCCCCATGACCCACTTGGTTGCACTGGAGACATCGCTTGTCATCCATTTTACATGGCCTTGTTGGTGCGACAATTATGGGCAAAATGACCGATTTCAAACACATTGGTCTTCTTTGACAAATCTCTCTTAATCGTTCGGTCACGCTTGCTGTGACTGGGACTTAGCTGTAAGCTGAAATTAGCTGCAACCTGCTGCAACAAGGTGCTTGCTGTGAACAACCTGCAATAACAAGGTGCTTGCTGTAAACAACCAGCAATAACAAGGTGCTTGCTGTGAACAACCTGCAATAACAAGGTGCATGCTGTGAACAGCCTGCAGTAACAAGGTGCTTGCTGTGAACAACCATGCAGTAACAAGGTGCTTGCTGTGAACAAACAGCTGTAACAAGGTGCTTGCTGTGAGCAACCTTCTGTAACAAGGTGCTTACTGTGAACAACCTGCTGTAACAAGGTGCTTGCTGTGAACAACCTGCTGTAACAAGGTGCTTGCTGTGAACAACCTGCAATAACAAGGTGATTGCTGTGAACAACCTGCAATAACAAGGTGATTGCTGTGAACAGCCTGATGTAACAAGGTGTTTGCTGTGAACAACCTGCTGTAACAAGGTGCTTGCTGTGAACAACCTGCTCTAACGAGGTGCTTGCTGTGAACAAACTGTTGTAACAAGGTGATTGCTGTGAACAACCTGCTTTAACAAGGTGCTTGCTATGAACAACCTGCTGTAACAAGGTGCTTACTGTGAACAACCTGCTGTAACAAGGTGCTTGCTGTGAACAACCTGCTGTAACAAGGTGCTTGCTGTGAACAACCAGCTGTTACAAGGTGCTTGCTGTGAGCAACCTGCAATAACAAGGTACATGCTGTGAACAACCTGCTGTAAGAAGGTGCTTGCTGTGAGCAACCTTCTGTAACAAGGTGCTTACTGTGAACAACCTGCTGTAGCAAGGTGCTTGCTGTGAACAACCTGCTGTAACAAGGTGCTTGCTATGAACAACCTGCAATAACAAGGTGCATGCTGTGAACAGCCTGCAGTAACAAGGTGTTTGCTGTGAACAACCTGCTGTAACAAGGTGTTTGCTGTGAACAATCTGCTGTAACAAGGTGCTTGCTGTGAACAACCTGCTGTAACAAGGTGCTTGCTGTGAACAACCTGCTGTAACAAGGCGCTTACTGTGAACAACCTGCTTGCTGTGTGACAACCTGCTGTAAACAAGGGTGTTTGCGCTTAACAAGGTGCTGAACAACCTGCTGTAACAAGGTGCTTGCTGTGAGCAACCTTCTGTAACAAGGTGCTTACTGTGAACAGCCTGCAGTAACAAGATGTTTGCTGTGAACAATCTGCTGTAACAAGGTGCTTGCTGTAAACAACCTGCTGTAACAAGGTGCTTGCTGTGAACAACCTGCTGTAACAAGGTGCTTGCTGTGAACAACCTGCTTTAACAAGGTGCTTACTGTGAACAACCTGCTGTAACAAGGTGCTTGCTGTGAGCAACCTTCTGTAACAAGGTGCTTACTGTGAACAGCCTGCAGTAACAAGGTGTTTGCTGTGAACAACCTGCAGTAACAAGGCGCTTGCTGTGAACAACCTGCTGTAACAAGGTGCTTGCTGTGAACAACCTTCTGTAACAAGGTGCTTACTGTGAACAACCTGCTGTAACAAGGTGCTTGCTATGAACAATGAACAAGGTGCATGCTGTGAACTGCAGTAACAAGGCGTGAACAACCTTGTACTGTGTGAACAATCTGCAACAAGATGCTGTGAACAACCTTGATTTGCTATTTAACAAGCTCCATTCTGTAACATTAAACAACAATATATTGAACTATTTGCTCCTTCCATTAACAACATTAGTGCTCAAACAAGTCTTCAACTGACCTCTCCGTTTCTGGCAAGTCAATCCAGCTAGTTCCAGCGCCTCACAATAGCGTGCGCTGGTGCTACATATGGTTCTAGCAGGCATTTCCGCAATTTCGGACGGTATCCATTTTCTGTGAGGTCGTATCTTTTAAATAACGCTGTCTTCAATAGATCATATTTGCAAGCGTCCGTTTCTGACATTCTCAAATATGTATCCAGAGCCTTGCCAGCCAGGAGCACACTGAGAGAAGTTGCCCACTCCCTTCTATCCCAAAGTTGTTGGTAAGCGAATCTTTCATACCACAAAAGGTTACTATCTACTTCGTCTTAGTCGTCAACAAGCCTTAATAGCTGCTGTCGCTCACCTCTGATGCTGCTATCATTGCGTGGCTAACACTCCTGGTCATGTTGAGCTGCCTGTAATTCCAAACATTTAAAGAGACTGTTCAGACCCATATTTGTAACGAGGTTTCCTAGCAAGCTGCTTTGCAAACGCACTTTGGAAACCGAAAGTTTAAAGTTTTCAGACTTTCAGTGGCTATGTAGCGCTGCGGTCTCCGAAAATAGATTACTTCGGCTGTCGCAATAATTGTTGTCGGAAATTACCCTTCCTGCTTGTCGGTTTAATGTTTTGCGCAATGATGCCCATAATTTAAATAAAGTATTATTTGATAAAATCTTCATTTCGTAACCTAAGCGAAAGTATATACATCGATAGCGAGGTAGTTATAGAGCGCGTAAGGATTTACAGCTACAATCCATGCGGTTCATGGTTTTAGGGAGGCTCCGATATCGATGGCACAACTAAATTAAACAGATTTCTACTGTACATCATGAATATTTCCAGTTAAACAATGATGTTTAAAATTTATTAGCATTATTTTCGATCAAGTAAAATTTGTGGCACAAATTAAAAGATGGAATAATTTATGTCAGCGATAAACGTAGTAATGTATAAACGATCCCTGAGTGCCCAATATGGGGCATAAAAGCCTTTTTAGCCCAGATTGTGTGCTAGTTCAGATTCTTTCTCGTGCAATCCCATCTCCAGCTTTCTTTATTTCGCTGCCGCTGTAAGCTTTCTCTATCCTGCTGATCTCTAACGACATCCAGTATATCGTTTCCAGAAACTTAAAGCTTCGTGGCTTGCTCAATTAAATTCTCCAAATCGCACATGGTCAATATTCAAAACTAACGATGAAGGATTTACCAGAAATATCCAGTGATTAGCAGCCACATTCATTCCCAAAGGTCACAGGTTCAAGATTGACTTCGTTTGTTCGGTACCAAAATCTTCTTTATTACGAAGGGTTGGATCACAATTTCAATCGTCGACTGACTGGTCGTTCAAACGTCACTAGCTTCTACCCCACACTCGCGGCGTCCTTGTATTACACAATCCAACGAACATTCAAGATGAATCTACGATTGTCGCAACACGAACTTTCAAGATGCATCTACAAATCGACACACATAACGTAATGACCCGTTCGAGTCATAGCGTTTGAACTTAGTATTTTTACAATCAGAAGTGTGCAGCTGCGTCTTGTAGCAGCTATCGTTCAATCGGGAATCACTCTTGCCCCTTTGGATCCTAACACCCATTAACAGTGACTTATAGAAATGACTTTGAATCTGGTAAATTCTATAAATTTGGAAATAATCAAGCAATGGCTCATTTACGCACATCTACCGATATGGAACACTTTTGAAAATAATTTTATTAAAACATCTGTTCGCTTTGAATAGAAAATTAAAAATTACTGCACTGCCTGGGAATCGAACTGGGGTCGCAAAAATGAGGTTATTGCATAATACCGCTCCACAGTGCTGCTTCATGAAATGCCAGCTATCAAAGAAGTGATAAAGCATATCATGTGATATCAATGTCTTGAATGAGAATCTTGTGTGAGTACTCCTGAGAATAACTTGCCTCCACAAACACGATGAAAACCCGCCGCTGCCAAGGTACCGGTACAGAGCAACATTTTTTAGATGAATAACCTACTCTCAAGCACTCAACCAACAGCGGCACGAAAGCAGAATATTGATACGCTGATAATTCGCATACTTCGTTCAAAATAAAGATCAAAACGAACCTAAAATTAATTAGCGAATTGTTCCAATCTCGTCACAGATTGTCTATATGTTGCATTGTTACGTTACTAATTGGTTACTCTGTCCTGTCTATGTATAGCCATATATGTTAATCATAGCCAAATGAGAATGTGTATAGTCGAATGAGGCAGGCTGAACAGGTGTGGTCTTTGGGAAATCGCCATTCATATTCAAGCGAAGACATAAATTCATAGAAATCGTCATTCCAATAGTTGTTATTGCACTAAACGAACTGCATTCCATGAGAGATGAGTGACAGACGTTTGAGTTGAATCATGCGTCGTTTCATTCTTGGAGTGTCTGGCCTAGTGGAGCTCCCAATGGGCGTACGATGAGCACCATGAATTGAAGTTGGGGTCGGCTTGGAGGTTGTGGTTTCACATGTTCACAGAGCCCAGCCATCATTCCGCCAAGAGTCACAAGCAAAACTACGTCATAGTAAGCAGTACACGCCCCCGGAAGATGTGACGCATCAGTGCATGACGTCACAAGACGGCACCGCTTAAGGCATGGCGTCATGTTGCGACGTCATACGCCTTTTACTACTACAACGTCGCTGACTTCAAATGACGTAACGGTAACACAAGCTGGGGCGGTAAGCGTCTTTCGTCACAGCCCATTTTGGATGATATGTACAGTATTGCGGAGGGTACTAGTCAGGGTACTGGTCAATCCTCCGCCCAATACCTTTAACATACACACAGGCAGCCAGTTCCGCCGGCATTTCCTGTATTGGCCATCTTGGACTGGGTTCTCACTCAACACAAATAACAACATTCATAAGTCAGTCAAAAGATGCGAGAGGCCCTCAAGGTCAAACTCGTGTTAGGGACCACTAGCCTCAAGGTCAAACTCGTGTTAGGGACCACTAGCCTCAAGGTCAAACTCGTGTGGGAGACCACTAGCGCTGGGTCAGGACCAGGCTGTTTAACCGATTCACTCCAGCGACTGGGGCGCTTCATCTTTGGTTTTGCAAATAGATCACGTATGTGTATAAGAGGGACCCTCCTTCGTTTTGTTTATGGATGTTGCATGTGATTTGAATCAAGATTTGATGCATAGAAATGGCGGCCAAAGAAGAGCCGTCTTGGGTCGGATCACATGAGGGCGGTTATGCCTACACGAGTCATCCCCTACCTGTCAATTGTTGAATTGGATATAATATATAGTAGCATTGAAAATCGTGTATCGACAGTTGCAACAATAAATGGATTAATTGAGGTGGGGGGGGGGGGGGGGGGCGCCAACAAGCGGCCCCACCGCGACCGGCCTCAACGACACTGCCTCCTCCTCCCCCAATCATAAGTTACAAGTGCACGTCAGTCTGACGGCCGTAGGAAATACCACTCATGCTTAACAATGTCTCGCATGTTAACGAAGAAGATTTCGATCGAGTATCGAACCGAGCACTTCTAGTCAAGTTATCGGGGGACAATGAAGAAAGGCCTGGTTGACAGGGCAGGTCGCTGACAATGTTCGTCTTCATGAAGCATTTAAGCCTGATTCTTATCTTTCACATGGTCTACAGTATATAGTCTGCTTTGTAAATGCAATGAATTGAGGAAAACCGGCGTTATAAGAAGCCTAGCCCAACCCCACCTGTAAATACCACCCCATCACATCCTCCCCACACCGCCAGTAAATACCACCTCCTCCCCACACCGCCAATAAATACCACCTCCTCCCCACACCACCAGTAAATACCACCTCCTCCACCACACCACCAGTCCCCCCACCACCTCCCCCACCACACCACCAGTAAATACCACCCTCCTCCCCACACCGCCAGTAAATACCACCCCATCACATCCTCCCCACACCGCCAGTAAATACCACCTCCTCCCCACACCACCAGTAAATACCACCCCACCACCTCCTCCCCACACCACCAGTTAATACCACCTCCTCCCCACACCGCCAGTAAATACCACCCCACCACCTCCTCCCCACACCACCAGTAAATATCACCTCTCCTCCCCACCACCAGTAAATACCACCCCACCACCTCCTCCCCACACCACCAGTAAATACCACCCCACCACCTCCTTCCCACACCACCAGTAAATATCACCTCCTCCCCACACCACCAGTAAATACCACCCACCACCACACCACCAGTAAATACCACCCACCACCACACCACCAGTAAATACCACCCAACCCCACACCGCCAGTAAATACCACCCCACCACCTCCTCCCCACACCACCAGTAAATACCACCTCCTCCCCATTCCACCAGTAAATACCACCTCCTCCCCATTCCACCAGTAAATACCACCTCCTCCCCATTCCACCAGTAAATACCACCTCCTCCCCATTCCACCAGTAAATACCACCTCCTCCCCACACCGCCAGTAAATACCACCCACCACTCAAGCCGACAGATAACTTCACAGGAATGACACTACACCGTAAAATTAATTCATGTCATTTTAATGATACCATAAAAAACGACACAAATGACAGCCGAAAGTCCACTCTTTCATACCGACACTACATTCTCTTATGAACTGACAATATAATTCAATATCCACTGACATTATACTCTCATACAGCTGACATTATACTCTCATACAGCTGACATTAAAATATCATGTAAACTGACATTATCCTCTCATAGAATCAGACACTATTCAGGCATTCAAACATTATTCATTCATATAAACTGACAATATAATCCCATATAAACTGACAATATAATCCCATATAAACTGGCATAATTCTCTCATGTAACACATTCATAAAAACAATTGACATTATCATGTCATATAAACTGGCATTATTCTCTCATACAAACTGACATTATAAAATAATTTAAAGTGGCATTATGATCCCATAAAAACTGACGTTATAATATCACATACCCACGGTACAAAGATACAAGTCACACTGAGTACAGTTTACGTTACAATAAACAAATTTTACCCTAAAAATAATGTGTTTTTATGACGCATTATCTTGAGACATCGCAAAATGATTAATTTTAATTCGGTCCTGAAAGAAAAGTCCCGGTCCTGTAAAGTTTGGGCACTTTACAGGACATCGGTCCTGTAAAGTCTGAAATTCATTCCTGAACTCTGTACACCACTTCAGCCTGGATATCACCCAGACAATGGACTGGAATGCACTGTCGAGTCAATTGCCTGGTGGGGGCTGAAATGCCACAGGATAATAGTGTGCATTTTCTTTGCCACCTTTTTCTTCATTTTCATCCTCATGGCTTGACATTTCCCCTCATTTATACCAGAAGGCTGCTATTGCAGGTCAATCTTAGCTCTTCATATTTACTTTTGTAGGCACCAAATGACACATAAGTGTTGGTGTGCCATTAAACCTTACACTTACCTTACCTTGCCTTTAACTCATAAATTGACACTAAACTGATACTACAAATTCAGGTATATATATGCACACGTGAGGAGAGAGTGACATTGGGCCTGCACAGCCCCTGTGTCACCATACTACCTTGCAGGTTTCCTTGCTGTGAAGGCAGGAGATCTGTCAAAACCGACGGCTCACTCCATCCATCCATCCATGTATCTGTATATACTGACAGAGTGAAGTCATATATACTGACACAGTTAAAGATGCATTTTACGACGATTTGATTCGATTTTGGTGTTGTTGATGACTTGTTTGTCATCCTTACATGTAACTGGGAACACCAAATCATTGATGATTAATCGATTAAGGCGCACTGAAATCAGCCTCCAAAACTGTGTTCACAAAAATTATCAAATGAATTGCGAACAGAACCAGCAACTACGCATGTGCAAAGCTACCATATTCTGGTACCATAGCCCTAATTCCGTAGTTTTCAGCCTTGGATGTATTGCAGAGTTTACCGTGTGCCAGAGTTTATAGTATTTGGTTGAACATTCACATCTCCTCAAATGTAAGCAATCCAACTTTATAAAGGCCATAAACATAGCTGGGGTCATTTCTAAGCCTAGTAGGGAATCGTTGGATGATATAAATACAGACAATGTTAAGACATATATACTAACACAGTTAGGACATATATACTGACCTGAGGGTTCCATTTATGCTCCCATATTTAGTTGTAGTTTGATCTCAAACCATGCTCGTACGATTATTTCTCAGCCTCCCACATCAAAATTCAAATTGAATAACTGCAGCAGATTTCAACATATGTATAGTTCAACACTGAGAGATGTCCATGTTATGTGAACAAAAGAGACCCTCCAAGCCCATGGGACAAGGAAGATGGAGGGTAGCTGCTGGAGAATCTAGCGGGTAGACATGGCTTGGTTATTGCTCAGAGTACATCTAACCCAGACCCGGTCAGACAGTATCATATCAGACGTCCTGTAGGGTTACAGCTAACATTGCCTGCCAACAGTTTAGATTTCGATGAGTTTTGGGGCAAGAGAATCCAATGATTGTGCAACCAGGAGGCTTCTCGGATGTGGGTCCTGAAATATTGTAATGCTAGTCACCATCATAGTGGTGCAGACAGCACATTCAAACTCATAAAGTCCAGAAAGCAATTGTTGTGGTATAGATCCCAATTAACAGAAAACAGGCACTTGTATACGGGATTCAAAGGTCGAGCCCAATATTAACCGTATCCCAAATAACGCTTGCAACCACCGGGGCTGAGGGGACCATGTCACCAACATTGATGAGCGCCCTCTGGTGGTGGACAGGGTGGTATGGTGAAGCGAATTGCTAGAGGATGGGTCATCCACAAGCCCTTATCAGTTCTCCGTCCAGTGACTTATCATAAACTGCGACGAACAAGTGATAAGGAAACGTGGAATCTTACTAAGGTGTCCATGACGTGCTTTATCAGCCAGATGCTCCTCCATGCACGGCCATAAACCTACCCCGCGAGACAGATCAGTCGACATGCATCACAGCCAATATCGAGCCCTCCACAAATACCCGTTGTCTCCGATAGATGCAATCCCGCGAGATGAACTTACCATCTTATACAAACCACAAACGCACATTTCATTTGAAAGCGTCCTTAGCAAGACTAACCCTTGTTCATTGCTCGTCTGGTCCATGCTGGCTGCCGGGGTCAAGGTCGCACCTAGTGGCGCGCGGCTTGCGACTGACCTCTCAGAGAAACGCATCGGGTTTATATCAGCGTGCCTCTGCTGTTCAAACCGTCTTGAACTGATCTGACGGTTAACGAAGTGCCGGGCTCAGTGTCAGTCGACGCACTCACGGCTTCGTCAAACCACAGGCAGTTCGTTGTGACAAACACACGGTCGATGACCAGTGTCACTGAGACGCTCAGTGCGCGTGCTTTCCTCGCGAGAAAGCCACGCGCACGGTCCGAAGCGTTGCGCAATGTGGTATTACTATTCATCTGACCAAGCATATAAATAACTATTATTACCTGATTAAAGCTGGAAGTTTGGTATCATTACGCTGTTTAAACCTAGCGCCATCTGTCGCGTCTGAGGAACATGATGCGACTGCGCACGCGCACTGCATCAGAGATGGCCTCAACTCGGTAGGGCGACCAGCGAGCCAGACGCCGTATTGCGCGCGGGTGGGTAGGATTCTCACGTAATAAGGAAATGAGTCGAAAATCCGGCATTCTCAGCCGAACTCTGCGTCCTACCCATAACATTGGAGGAATTATGCCTATTGTTAGAACTGTATAGGAGAACCACTTTGATGGCAATCAATATTGACTTTAATCACAATACTTCCCAACTATAACGAATGCAACACCTATCAGTCAGCGACATTTCAACTGCAGAAACTGAACTTAGGTGCAAACAATGCGGGAAAAGTAGGCAGATGTTGGACAAACCTGCGGCTGGTTGTTATGAACATCCTCCTGTAAATCGTGTCAATTTCCGGTCGAGCGTTTCCTGTCGTACATCCCCTACCACTACTGCACTCGAAACATGTCAATATTTGCTTCGATAAAAGAAAACCCGCCGAGATATAACTGACGGTCATTCATACTTCACCCTCTTCAGGTAAAATCCGGCGGCCTGTTTCCTGTGATAGCAGCCTTCAATTGTGTAGTTAGCCCACCACCCCACAGGCGTCTGATACCTTCTCGCTCGCTGGGCTACCCGCGACAGACAGCTCGGGACCACTTCACCTGCACAATTGACCTCTTCGCGTCATCTTTGACCCCTCTTTAGCGTCATTTTTCACAAGCCGCGAACAGTACCATGTGGCCAGCTGAGCCTAATCAAACAGCTAACATCCTGTGTTTCACCTGCGCGTCAATCTGCCCATTACTTCCGTTGCGGTCAGTGCCGTGTGCAGTACGGCCCATCGACAGAACCTAAATATGCCAGCCCCCTTATCGACTTAGTAATAACATACCTTACACCTACAAGATCTCCATACCAGAGTTAAGCGCCATGGATGGGACCGATGCGGCCTGCAGTAAACATTACCTGAACGCGCCGCCTTCTCCACGTGCCTTCCTCACGTTGGCCTTCATTGGCGGCACTCACTGATTACTCTACCACTTTCTCCGGGCACAAAAACTCTCTGGAGCCAAGTTCAGCTGCATAATAACACGTCTGCCTGAGAGCGTACCTTACCAACCGTGAACTCCTGGCAGCGTCTTGTGAGATGGAAACTTGTTAAAGGCGATGGTTTCTGCTTCGTTACCTCAGTTAAATGCAAAGCAACCCACAGCCCTAAGGCCGGACCTTTAGAAAGCAGGAAGGCGGTCTCTGAGATAACTAGACCAGAGATAAAACCAGAATACCTTCCCAAGTTATGCAGTCATTAAGCTGATTAGTATGCAGGTAAATGGGATACATTGAATAGACTCGGTGTCCATCTTGCACCCTATTGACATCACCCCAGTAGACGACACGTTACTATTTTAATTTCAAAGAGCAGTTTTAAACTCCAGTATTTATCCAAACGGCTACCACAATAAGAAATCAGAACGTCAAACTCCCGCAAGCGAGGAGGGACAAAGAGGATCGAGAAGTTGAGTAACCCTTCCTTTGTGAGGTCTTCCTGTCGAGACAAATAGCGACAAGTGACATCCAGCCCTCGGCCCCATCGTTACATTGCCTGCCTGAACCCACTTCCCCAACCCCTTAACCCCGAGCGTCCCGCGCTCGCCACCTGGCGGCAGAGGCCGCCATGTCAGGCTCGTTTCTAGCTAGCTAGATAAGGTTGCCCGGTGAGAGCGGAAGTAGGAAGGATGAATACCTGTACTCTGTTCATCGACACGTCTTCTATCAGACACAGCAAGTAGAGACCAAACCTTGCCGGATATCGGCACAGCTATGCATCCCCTACCATATTGTGGACATTAGAACTATAAACACTAGCATAACGGCAATCCGACGGCGACACGCTGTCTCTATGTCTACCAGCGATACTGGTAAATGGCGAATTAAAGACTCCATAAGGTGAGAAGAGGGCGGTCCTCATTATGCAAAAGGAGTTGTATGGACGCAGGAAGCCAGACAATATGTGAATGAAATCAAAGAATGCAGCGAGCACAGGGTATGGCGAGATTGGAATGTATCTCTTTAAAGACAGCATTTTTAAAAGTGTTTCCGATGCGCGGCGGCGTGTCAGGCGGGCCGTCCGAGTAGGCGCCATTGAAAACCAGCATCTGGGAGGCGAGGTGTGAGGCTCCAGCTGTGAGATTGAATTACAAGCTCCCTGTTGTCAGAACCAACAGACAAAAAGAGCGGTCAACTAAGCTGGAAAGGCATTATGTAACAAGAGGGTGACAGGCCCAATGAAACCTCACGAAGCCCACATCTCCAGCAAACCAATGCTTCCTCGTGTTACATCATAATCCCTCAAAAACCCCTAATGAGTTTGTATTGAGTTGTATAACACGTAGCGCATAAATCCCATCGACTTTTTCATTGTGAGATGCCTTCATTCATTACCTTTTAGTCTAGAACCATTACTGATATGCATCTGAGTAAGTGGGGGGTTGGGGGGGAGGGGGGAATTACCGCCATGGTGTCTGAAGTTGGATTCTATCGTCCGCTTCTCGTCACGTCAAGGTTCCGTACACACATTAATTAACCAACATAAAGTTTGGCGAAAGATTCGATCGCAATCGATTTTTCAAACATGAAGTAACTCCACAACCGTGTTGCGCATGCGCGGGGATCGTGGACCACACAGCACACAGCGACATCGAAGTGATCTATAAATAGAAGACGAGTAACAAATGCAAATAATTATGCTCGGCACTAAACAAAAAATCCAGCATGTCTTTTGTCAAAAGGGAAGAATCAACTCTTGTGCTCCACACAACAAATCACACACAACAAACAACACACCTATTTGCTTTCGGGTCTGTGTTTGTGGACGCGGAGGGGCGTGGCGTCTGCAGTGAAAGTAGACAGGAGTGACAGAAAGAAGACGTCAACGAGTCACGCTGGACGCCCGCGGGAACGCTGACGTCACCAGGACAGTCACCAGCGGTGGGTCATATACGCCCTTTGATCTGATCGTCTGTAGCAACTCCCTCAATAGGGTGATAGTCACCTACGGAGGAAAGTCACTTAACCCGACGACAACGACTAGGCCACCAGAGTAAATAATTCATGATGGTCATATATTGATTAGAGCAGGTTATTCATATCGTTCCTACATCACATCTCCTGTTGGATATGCGTCCAGTTTGACAACATGCCGAAGCTTTTACCCCTCTCCCAAAACACCACTACCTTACGCAGAACCCAACTGCAACTGATTTCAATACCTACATCGTGTTGGGGCGAGCAGGTAGCAATCAAGGCTTGGCGGAACCGAGGCTCGGCTACAGAAGAACGTCGTATCGGAAGTGGAACACATAACAGCCAACACTCAATGGATGCGTGGAGGTATCCGTCCTGAGCTTGAACACTCCAAGTAACTAGACGTAGACTGCCTACCTGGTGAGGCGAGGAGGATGGTCATGTTGTCCGCTCCATACTCGACGTCGAATTACGGCGGTGGTCACGAAGTGGGAGAAGCTGCGATGGCCGGAATGGCTGTATAAGTTGTCGCGGTAGATGGAGTGATAAGATGGGCGTACACGCCGCGGAATGTGCACCCTCTCTCCCTCCTGCTCCATGGCGGCTTATTATAAAGCCAGGCAGAGCCCTCCACCTTGACCGCGATTGGCTGACGTTTTATCTCGTTGGCGTTCGTGTCATGGTGTCTTCACACCAGCACCAAGCCGCCTGTGTGCGGGCGCTAGAGACCAAACCAACAAGCCCACCATGATGACAGCAGCAACAACAACAACAACAACAACAACAAGACACCCCTATGTTGGAGGACGCCTTACACACACGGCGTCCCGCTCGTTTACCAGCCGCCTTCGCAGCTTTATCTCCGGCCAGTCGACGACGCTAAGTCGATAAACTGATGAGGGACACGATGGCCTCGATCTCCGCGAGAAACCATGCCGTGATGAGCCTGATAGTGGACCAGCATACCCCATTGTCTGCCTAAACAATGTACACCCATACACCAGGCGTCTGACACTGGAATGTGTGCTCAACTCAAATCGGACAGCCCAAGGCAAGAGGTGGATATGGCATCCATCAAATCATATTACATTTTGAGAGCGGGTGTCTTTAAACACGGCCAATCACAGACAGGCATTATTTACCCGGGGAAAGTCAGTGAACGTGGACAATCGTAGGCTTCACGCAGATCGATTCACAAAGCAACGTTATGATAGCCATCACCTACTTTGACATCATAATGCCCCTCATCAGGTTCGGCAATCCATTAATATATCTTTCCCGCCCAGGTTATCAGATTATGCAGATACGAAACGATTGTTAATAACCCCGATACAGGATGACATAGATGTCTTTTGATTAACATAGGGAACGAATCGTCAATGGCACGAAAAGTCTGGTTACCAACCAAATCATCAAGCCGCTTGTACCAATAAAATCACTGCCAAATGCGTCGCTACTATATTTCCGTTGGCTAAACGAAAAACGGAATTTATTTTTCGCTGATAGTTTCGTGATAGAAACACGGAAAGCGAATGTTAACCGTTTCCCTTTTTCGAGGTGAAAAAAGGTGATGCATTTAGCTATAGCTATTCGCTTTTTGTGGTTTTGATTAACGAAAAAAGAAAACACGCACACGCACAATTCACTCCTACACGAGTCGCTTGGCTGATCGACCACTGCCGACCGATGAATTTTTGTCCATAAAACCTAATGTAGCAGTTGGCGTGCCACGAAATCGAACGTCACCGGCGATGATAAAGTGTCACTGTCACTCATCACCAGCCACTGACACACACCGACGTCTCTGTTAGTCTCTTATCACCCCGGCCCCAACTGACACACACCGACGTCACTGTTAGTCTCTTATCACCCCGGCCCCAACTGACACACACCGACGTCACTGTTGGTCTCTTATCACCCCGGCCCCAACTGACACACACCGACGTCACTGTTGGTCTCTTATCACTCCGGCCCCAACTGACACACACCGACGTCACTGTTAGTCTCTTATCACCCCGGCCCAAACTGACACACACCGACGTCACTGTTAGTCTCTTATCACCCCGGCCCCATCTGACACACACCGACGTCACTGTTAGTCTCTTATCACCCCGGCCCCATCTGACACACACCGACGTCACTGTTAGTCTCTTATCACCCCGGCCCTACTGACAAGCCGACGGGACCAGGGTTGCTACCAACCGTCGCCCAATGAGCAGGAAAAAACAATAAACAAGCCAGAGTTGATCAAAGGTCCGACGGAGGAGTGTTACATGGACAGATGTAGCCCAGATGTAGGATACGTCGAGCGGCAGCCATTACACCGGCCTGTGTTTGGCCGCTGGGGTCTTCCACTCAATGCCTCATTAGTCCATCGCCCCAGGACAGCTGTCTGTCCGTCTGTACCAACAGAGATAAGAGCTCCTTACGTCTAAGTCGATAGCCTGATGGACAACAGGCAACCAACAACTGTTGTTGCAACACCGGAACCGTAAGTCCCACCCCACCCACGCCCCACAGGCGCTAGCCCACCCATCCCACGCCCCACAGTCGATAGTCCACCCACCCCACGCCCCACAGACGCTATCCAACCCGCTCCACGAGCCCAAGGCCGCTATCCCACCTGCAGAACTCGAGAACATACATTTACTATCAATATAAAACGCACAGATTACCTCATCCATTTTCATACAACAATAAACCCCAATTCCTGCCAATAGAATGGCCGCGTCAATCAGCCTACATAATTCTCCACTCATGTCTGACTCCCCTCGTTATTGTTGGATGACAAAAAGACAAGTGCGAAAAAGTTCACTTGTAACTGCACGCGTTAGTTTACAAATACCGCCAGCCTCATCCCACTGGAAACCATCATGCCCATCTCACACGCGCAGATGTGGTGTTTAAAGGTTCAAGTGCAAATGGCTGCCAATGGACAATGACAGCATTTGACAAGCTGCATCAAACGTTCTCTATCGGCTGGTTTAAACTAATACGATACATTCAATCAAGCATCATCCTACAGACTACACACACAGTGTAACCATTCTGTGAGGGAACCCTACAGACTACACAGTGTCACCATTCTGTGAGGGAACCCTACAGACTACACAGTGTTACCATTCTGTGAGGGAACCCTACAGACTACACACACAGTGTAACCATTCTGTGAGGGAACCCTACAGACTACACAGTGTCACCATTCTGTGAGGGAACCCTACAGACTACACAGTGTCACCATTCTGTGAGCGAACCCTACAGACTACTCACACAGTGTCACCATTCTGTGAGGGAATCCTATATACTACACAGAGTGTTACCATTCTGTGAAGGAACCCTACAGACTACACAGTGTCACCATTCTGTGAGGGAACCCTACAGACTACACAGTGTCACCATTCTGTGAGGGAACCCTACAGACTACACAGTGTCACCATTCTGTGAGCGAACCCTACAGACTACACACACAGTGTCACCATTCTGTGAGGGAACCCTACAGACTACACACACAGTGTCACCATTCTGTGAAGGAACCCTACAGACTACACAGTGTCACCATTCTGTGAGGGAACCCTACAGACTACACACACAGTGTCACCATTCTGTGAAGGAACCCTACAGACTACACACACAGTGTCACCATTCTGTGAGGGAACCCTACAGACTACACAGCTCACCATTCTGTCAGGGAACCCTACAGACTACACACAATGTCACCATTCTGTGAAGGAACCCTACAGACTACAGTGTCACCATTCTGTGAGGGAACCCTACAGACTACACAGAGTGTCACCATTCTGTGTGGGAACCCTACAGACTACACACAGTGTCACCATTATGTAAGGGAATCCTACAGACTACACAGAGTGTCACCATTCCATGAGGTAATCCTTCATGACGTCATGATATCTCAGACTATTATGATGACAACTAAACGATGCCTGTCATTGTAAAAATCATACCCCACTGCCCACTGCCATCAACTGTTCGCAATCAAACGATCCAGCGATGGGTTACCGCCTACACCATCTCGACAGATCATTGTTTGGCAATCGAATTCACTGTCTTCACGACAACTGCCGCAGCACCCCACCCCACACCAGCCGTTACCATGGCAACTGAGTAGGGCTCTCGTATAGCTTTTAATGGTAAACAAATTAGGAAATGATGAATGCTTGTGACCGTGCTATTCCGGAGCCGAATGAAAGCATCGTAATATCAACAGTGGCTATGCGCTGGAACACAGCGGGAATCCCATGGGAAATCAACCAGGCGGTAAAAGTCATCGTTAAAAAGAGGAGTGATTATTTGCGCGGGATCGGCCGATGGCAAAGAAGTGTGTTGACAGGCGAAGCGGACCGGGTCTGCCGCGACAGAGGGTCGCCCCCTCCCCCTCCCCACCACACCCGATATAGCCCCCCGCTGGTGAAGAAGGACCTGAAAGGATTTCCGGCAGGGCGTTCAGCACCCTCTGTATGTAACGGTCAGGTAACTTCCGACAGGTACAAGAGAAAGAACAGTACATGTGATCAAACAGATAGATTGATTGGTCTCATTTCAGAGGGTGAAACACGCCAGTGGCGATCAGATGGATCTTTGTACCAGCTCATGTGGCCTTGGATCCCAAATAACCAGGGCTAGCTGTCAGGTGGCTAATGTCATTAGCTCATTTGTCCAGATATGCTAATAAGATATGCTAATAGAATGTCCATCAATATTCAATGGATGTTGCACAATGATGTGATTAGGGTTCTGTGCTATGTGCTATGCACGTATAATCAATGCGAGGCCGACCTGCTTACAGGACCGGCACGGCAATGGGCCGAAGGAGCGACTGGAGTCCACGGGGAGATGCCGGCCAGGCACAAGCTAACTGGACCGGCAGGGTCCACTGGGGGACGCCAACCTTGACACCCGCTTGCAGGAGCGACAGGGGTCCACATCGAACTGCGTAACATATCGTGTTGAGTAACTGCAACGAGATACAGCAACCACACTGACTACATCGATGTTAAGAAGAGCTGTAAGAGGGTCTGATTAATCGATCCTATTGGTTCACTCAATGATTGCCATGCTGCAGTAAGAGGGTCACTGATGAGGCACGAGTCCCAGCTCAGGCGTCATAACGGTAGAATACGAATCATAACGTGATGATTACCACAACCCCCACCAACCCTCCCCATGGCCCTCAAAGGAAGCCTCCTTCGCATAACGAAAATTGCCTAATATCGCTGAAAACAGACAGACTTAATGCGCCTATTGGGCACTGCGGAGATTCAATTCATTGCAAATTAGCCTGAGTCCTTTCTCTGAGATAGTTGATCATATTTGGGATTTTTGTCACACCTTTGGTAATGAAGTGGATGGATATTTGTGGCCTGAGAGAGGTAATTAAGGGATGATTACATCTAGTTTATTCATGAGAGCTAACGGTCATAGTGCATCCCCAGACACTCATCGCTGGCAAATCGCTCACATTAGCATTTCCAGCTCTTAGCTTGGGTATATACAATATAGATAGGTGAGAGGAGAGATGAGGAGCACGTCGAGGTGCCATGCTTATCGCACCAATCCATCTCACCTTCACAAACCACGCTGTCTCTCTGATGCACACCTAACCAATGGGCCTAAACGAACCACAGAGATCAATCGTGACTAAACGGATAACTGAGGTTATTCATTCATAAACTGACTACAAAAGTCAATCGTGCATCATATCGCCTGATACATAGACGACTGATGTGGCCATCCCATGGGTACGACTCAATAAACGCTCACGAGAGGTGACGTTGTCGTGTCTCATGAGCCGTTGATGTCTGCTGCCTTTGACAAGGACTCATCTAAACATACACGGTATTTTACTAAATGTAGGAGACTTACGAAATGGGCGCGACATCCGGTTGGAAATTGGTTTCATGAACTCCTGAACGACGAAGGTCCTGTAGCTGGGCCGAAGTGGTAAGCTGGGCTGGCCTGGCTGAGCAGTTGAATGAGTTCACTAGTTGTACACCAGCTACTTGCCAGGCCATGATACCAGCCAACGTACAAACACGGCCACGGCCAGTCATCGGCGCGCCCGCACACATTGTAATTAAGCATATGGCGCTAGGCGTCTGGCATCCGGTTGTACAACACTTAACTGGGCCCCACCTCAATAATGCTTCTTGTATGCGGCGTTTCCGTACATATACACGGCAGCAGTAAGTATGCGGATGCCTACTAGCACGCAACATGTCGATATCGCTGTACACCTTATGTGAACAAAGACAGCCGGCTATACACACACGGGCACACACACAAGCTCTTCCGCTGACACAACCAACCCCTATTATACGTGCCATATGCTACCAAGAATTGATTGGGTCCTACACTGCTGTACTTGCTCGCGTACAACCGACTGACACTCGGCACAGCATCACTGCCTCGGGCCATCCCGCCACTCAACGCCTTTAACTGCACGCCGCGTTTAAATCCAAACCCTGCTGGCAGGCCAGATACAATACAAAACGAATGACCATCTAGAATATGAACCTCCTTTACCCGCTCCACCCCCAACCCCCGTCACTAACTCTTACGGAGCATTCCTGGTATCTGACGAAGTCAGGTTCACCTCCAACGCCCGGCATGTATGACGTAACATGACTTTTTATCATTTCTCAACCATCTCTTCCGTTCAGTGCTAAACATTTCTGCGCATTTGAGGATTAAAGCAACGAATACAAATAAGTCGGTCATATGTTTTCCTGTTGTGTACACTTCCGTAAACAAAGGAAAGATGAGGGAGTCACGCGTGAGATATTGTAGGGGAACCAGAGCGCATAAGGAGAAGGGCCAAGCCCGGCTATAAACTGCCCGCTGACAGACGCCATCTTGCACGTGGACGGAATGGGGTCAGACGCAATGAGTCACATGATTGGGTGAAATGGCAATAAAAAGAACTGCGTCTAACCAGCTAGCATCGAAACCAAAAGCTTCCGAACGAAGCCAGTAAAGCGTACAACAACCGCATAGCTCCTCTCTCCGTCGGGAAAGGCCCAGGCAGGAGTGATATATTCCAGTGTGCAACACACCCGAGTGAGAACAGAGCATTCGTGAATGTGACACCCTTGATATCCAAGGCATATCCGTCAAGCGAAGAGTTAGCTTCAACTAAACGAGGAAACAAAAAGGAAATATATTCCACGGGTTGTCGTTTCCCGTACCACTCACCAGGGTTTGTATGCGATGCGTCTTCCATATGGAGCTGCCGATAACATCGGAATGTTTCCGATACAAGTCGCCACGTGACAATGAAGAAATGGCCTTTGTTTCCTGTCGTGCAAGCCGACACAGGGTGTCCAGGCGACGTTAGTCCGCGGACCTGTCCTATGTGGATAGCGTTACATGGTGGCGGCTGCGAGGAGGACGCCTCGTCCACCACATCTCGCTCCGCATCTCCGCACCGAATGAACGCGTGGAAAATCGAAACCTCCGCATAGCACAGCGAGCAGCCATCAGCGGCAGGGCAAAGCATCAACACGCCGCCAGCAGGCTAGGCCTATGGCAAAGGCCCCACCCCTTGCGCCACCTACAAGACAGATGAATCCAAGCCCCTACTCGTCACTGGGCATCCGTTCCTCGCTGGGCATGCCGGCGTTCAACCACTTCTTTGCTTCACTGCGCCTTGCCTACTGAGTCCTGCGTGCTCGGACGCCTGGTGCCTGACAGCTGACGCTCAGCTCCGCGCGATTTCACTCAACCCTCAACTTATGCATATTCATGTCGCCATGACAACGTCATGAAGCGCTGTTGGGTAACTTCAATACCGTACGGCGCATCGCGTTCCATTGAACGGAAGCTTAAGCTTAGCTTTGATACCCTAAGTCGCTTGTTTCCGCAATTGAGCTTCAGCTACCCCACTCTCTGCCATACGAATAAAATGGTAATTATCGAGCTATCGATGGTCCATAAGATCTGTATTGCAGCCCCCCCCCCCCCACCACACACACACACCCCTCGTGAGAGATGGCGCGTTCGCACGTTATCAAACATCTGTGACTCTAAACCAAATCCATTCATTACTTTTTGGAATATCTGACAAACTGAAATGTGACTTACAGAAAAATCCGATTCTAGGAAAGGCAATTGAGATGTAGGGATTCTATAGTGAGTTGGTGTATGAAAGAACTAAACGAATGGCACAGGTCCCCAGGGCCAAATAGGGTAAAATTATCTCAATGCTCTTACCAAAAATGTTAGTTATGGTTAGGAATTTCATTTTGCTCTATCAAATCCACATTTAGGTGTTTGCCTTCGCTGAGGAATGGATAGCAAGCGAAACCGGCCCCGCGTGTCTGGGTGGCGTGTGGGGGTGCTGCGTTACCAATTGACGACGCCTTCTCCCCTCTAGTCACCACACCGCCAGCGGAGACGACGCTCAGCATATTTCATTCAGGAACTATCTTTTCTTGATCACGCATGCGCACTGGAAAGAAACGGAGCATATGATATCTGTTTTTTATAAGCCTAGATCATCGTCCGACTGTTTTTTTGGGGAAAGGCGGTGCGTGCGCACACAGATTTGTTTCATTCATTGCTACTCTTTGCCCGCATGAATGGGAGTGCCACGCGAGTGATGCGTGATAACTGGGTGAATCGCCACACGCCATATCACCGGTCCTGTAGCAGATTGGTTGTAATACGTCAATGTTGTTTGATAATACGACACATTGGTGGCTTTTAATGTCGCTTATCGATGTGATACATTAATGTGCTGGTAATGTTTGAGATTATGACACACGGTTCATATGTGACAGATTATGCAGCTGATCGAAAGCTTTGCATTAACGTTGTTTCGTCTTGTTAAACAATCGTTGACCTGTTTTAGTGTAGTTCGATTATGTGACATAACGTTCATTTCAATTAGTGTGAACTTTGTTTGGTTATGCGAGAGACAGTTATACTACGGCCCGCTGACGCATTCCCTCCTGAATGTAGGTTGTGTGTGGGGGATTCGTTTCTATATATGGGTATTATGAGGTTATTTGATACATAACCCGCTACGTGTAACTATTGTTATGTTATGTGAAACATGCGTTGCTCTGTGTTGGTATTGTTATGTTATGTGAAACATGCGTTGCTCTGTGTTGGTATTGTTATGTTATGTGAAACATGCGTTGCTCTGTGTTGGTATTGTTATGTTATGTGAAACATGCGTTGCTCTGTGTTGGTATTGTTATGTTATGTGAAACATGCGTTGCTCTGTGTTGGTATTGTTATGGTATATGAAACATGCGTTGCTCTGTGTTGGTATTGTTATGTTATGTGAAACATGCGTTGCTCTGTGTTGGTATTGTTATGTTATGTGAAACATGCGTTGCTCTGTGTTTGGTATTGTTATGTTATGTGAAATATGCGTTGCTCTGTGTTGGTATTGTTACGTTATGTGAAACATGCGTTGCTCTGTGTTGGTATTGTTATGTCACGTGACTGTCTTCTGTTATTTATCAAGTGTAACGTATACGTTCTTTGCAAGCTTGCGACCAGTTTACTGATACCGCTAGGATACATACGCTACATGATCGTGTGTGTATGTGAGTGTGTTAGGTGGGTGGGGGGGGGGGTTCTTACATGGTGATCGATGTTACTAGGGTGTTATTGCTAGGGACGTAAGAGATATTTGAAGTTAGATAACGTAGAATATGTGATAGATAATATATGTAAGATACGGAAAGATAGAACAGAGACTTGTTTTTATAATATATTTACGACAGGATAAATGAAAGGTAATTTGCTTTTGCGTATAAGATAAGGATGAATTAATGTGACACTTAATTGGCGTTTCCGATTAAAAGAGGAATCATAGCAGTGTAAGTGACTGGTTTGAGGTATTGGTTTAGAAAGGTGAATATATGTAGTGTAGATGAAGCCGGTGGAGCGATGATAAAGTATGTGGGGTAATGTGGAAGTCAGCGGAGTGGTATGGGAATAAGTGGAGCGATGTGGAAGTCGGTGGGGCGATGTGGAAGTCTGTGGAGCGACGTGGATGTCGGTGGGGCGATGTGGAAGTCTGTTGGGCGACGTGGAAGTCTGTGGAGCGATTGGAAATGCAGTGGATTTGCTTGTGGTTAACCATTATGACCTTACCCCATCATGATCACTATCATTGTGATATACCATAAAATCATGATGGTTTGTCATGATCTTTACCACCTTACCCCATCACGCCCTGCTAACAACGTCACCCTTACCACGAACTCCTGACCTCGTCACCCTTACCACGACATCCTGACCTCGTCACCCCATCACGACATCCAGACCTCGTCATCCTCACCCCGGCATCCTGACCTCGTCACCCTTACCACGACATCCTGACCTCGTCACCCCCACCACGACATCCTGACCTCGTCACCCCATCACGACATTCAGACCACGTCTTCCTCACCACGACATCCTGACCTCGTCACCCCATCACGACATCCTGACCTCGTCATCCTCACCCCGACATCCTGACCTCGTCACCCCCATCACGACATTCAGACCTTGTCATCTTCACCCCGACATCCTGACCTCGTCACTCCCACCACGACATCCTGACCTCGTCACCCCAATCACGACATCCTGACCTCGTCATCCTCACCACGACATCCTGACCTCGTCACCCCACCACGACATCCTGACCTCGTCACCCCAATCACGACATTCAGACCTCGTCATCCTCACCCCGACATCCTGACCTCGTCACCCCCATCACGACATCCTGACCTCGTCACCACTCACCACGACATCCTGACCTCGTCACCCCCATCACGACATTCAGACCTCGTCATCTTCACCCCGACATCCTGACCTCGTCACTCCCACCACGACATCCTGACCTTGTGACCCCACCACGACATCCTGACCTCGTCACCCCAATCACGACATTCAGACCTCGTCATCCTCGTCCCGACATCCTGACCTCGTCACCCCATCACGACATCCTGACCTCGTCACCCCACCACGACATCCTGACCTCGTCACCCCCATCACGACATTCAGACCTCGTCACCCCATCACGACATCCAGACCTCGTCATCCTCACCACGACATCCTGACCTCGTCACCACATCACGACATCCAGACCTCGTCATCCTCACCACGACATCCTGACCTCGTCATCCTCACCACGACATCCTGACCTCGTCATCCCATCACGACATCCAGACCTCGTCATCCTCACCACGTCGTCCCCTTCAGGGCATCCCCATCACTAGACGAGCAGTCTACCGCAGCGTCGTTAGTTGAGCGCGGGGTGCATATTGTTAATCAACTGAGGAGAACACTCCTTCCCCTTTTGACATGACAGATCGTCACAGAAATCATGTGTAGCATGAGGTTAACAACTGTGTCAGAACATCACCTGTTTCTTAGCGATTGTAACAACGTGCGTATTTTAATAATCCAACTGTGGGGGTAGTTCAGAGCGTACCCTGGGGTCTTCACAGAAACTGACAATGGAGACAGGTGAAGCGTTTAGAACGCGAGCTCATCAGTCACACAGCGCGGAGCTATCACAGAGCAACGCGCCCGCTACAATCAACAGGAGATTAATCAAGTAAAAGGCCTTTTAGCAAAACAATTCCCCCGGCTCCTTCATATTTCATATGGCCAATATGGCTAGCAGAGGGACCCAGGGACGAGGGACCCAGGGGAAATAGGACCTCACTTAGCTCTAATGGCTTGCCATACGCTTAAACAGTCCATAGACGGAAACTATACACGCAATTTCAAGCAGTTAGTACTCACTAAAGCCTTCCATGTCCCATGGGCATGCGAAATTGAACATCTATCGCCCGCCAATATCTCGACTGAGGCAGGGGCTGACGGCGATTAAACACAGGACAATAGGATTAGCGAGCTTGCTCAGTCTGTTGGTAGGTGGCGCCACGATGAAGTGATTCCTGGCGCTGCCTGCGACTTGACTACATGTTAGGGTATTTCAGGCTGTTGGTACGAAATAGATAGAAAGAGCGAGGGAGAAAGGGAATTGTATCAAGTCTCTTCAGGCTATTGTTGATTCCCCCCCCCCCCCCCCCCCCCCCAGAGACACAGAGAGAGGGGCTTGTGTTTGTCAGACCTGCTCACTCTATTGTGAAACCAAATAGCAACCCGGGGCTCGAAATAATTGAATCTTGGCCGGCCAGATGGCATGCTGAGAAGATATTTCCAAAAGACAAACGCTCCCTCATTCAGACGGCGACTGACCTGGAAATGCACTGGGCACCCATTCCAAGTTTCCAGGTCCTTCAGTGACGAAGCCAACTCCGGCCACAGCACCAAGGCAAATAAACGGGATCTGTGTTAGGAACGAAAGAGCTTGAGTAACAAAAAACTCTAAATAGGGTTTTCATTGAAAATCTCGCCTGCCCCACAAACATTCCATGTTCTATATTGGCTGTCTATCGTTCAAGTCGAACGATGAGGACTGCTCACTTGACAATTAAATGAGATGCAGATACATTCCTGCTAGGGTCGTGCAATGATTACAGCGCTCTCTTGGTGATGATGCGTACATCATTATCTCTCGGAGCCGATCAGTTGTTCGTGTATTTTTGAACTTCCCTTTCTCTGTCACCTTGACGTTATGTCGGCCGTATGATTTAGTGACCTGCCCACGGCGTCTACCAGGCATAGTGAAAGTCCAACGATGTTATAATAAGCCTGACAATGCAGCGCGGTAAAAGCCGCGCTCTGTCATGAACGCTTTAACCTGGCCTGGTGGCTTTCCGTCTCGACGTGTCAATGGACACATGGCCTGTATATGGCCACCCTGTATCTCCGCGGTTGCTACCATATGGAAGCAGTTAGTCACTCAGTCACCATCAGCTCCGGTGTGGGAAAAGTTGTCAAGCTTACTTGTCCGGGAAAATGGCACATTCTCTGTGTTTGCGTCATTGTCCAAGCAAGTATGTGATATTGAAGGTGCGACTGAGAAAACTTGAGGCGGCGAATAACGTCCAGCTTAGTTGGATGGCAGAGAGACATAACTCTGATGCTTTGGCACATCACTATGATGCTTTGGCACATCACTATGATGTTTTGGCACATCACTATGGTGGAAGTATGTAGCGATTTTACAAATGGAGAATTGCTGTAACATATATTCTCTTAGGCCAATGAAAGGAACCCCTTCCACAGCCACGCCCTTGAGTCAATGCCCTATCTATTGATGGGCTGTCAATGCGCCTGCTGAGGGCGTCACATTCCGAGATGGCTCAGGGAGACCTGATGCGCACCTGCTCCCAAAGTCACATCTGAATTATGATTGATTCTGTCGGCCATTTGCCTTGTTTGCATATGATGCCAACTGTCATGACCAGATCCTAGTATTTGTTGTGTCTCAATTGGATACAGCAATAGCTTCATATTTGACAAGCTGTCCAAACATCTTTCAACACAATGCCTAATGAGATTGTCGGAAACATCCACCTCTTGCGGTGGCGAGCGAATGATATGACGCTCATGGACAGTCTGCGATCTGAAGGTGCCACCTCATTGTGGTTATCCCACAAAGGTGCCATCTCATTGTGGTGATCCCACAAAGGTGCCATCTCCTTATGGTGATCCCACAAAGGTGCCATCTCCTTGTGGTGATCCCTCTAAGGTGCCATTTCCTTGTGGTGATCCCACTAAGTTGCCATCTCCTTGTGGTGATCCCACAAAGGTACCATCTCCTTGTGGTGATCCCACAAAGGTGCCATCTCCTTGTGGTGATCCCACAAAGGTGCCACCTCATTGTGGTTATCCCACAAAGGTGCCATCTCATTGTGGTGATCCCACAAAGGTGCCATCTCCTTCTGGTGATCCCACAAAGGTACCATCTCCTTATGGTGATCCCACAAAGGTGCCATCTCCTTGTGGTGATCCCTCTAAGGTGCCATTTCCTTGTGGTGATCCCACTAAGTTGCCATCTCCTTGTGGTGATCCCACAAAGGTGCCATCTCATTGTGGTTATCCCACAAAGGTGCCATCTCATTGTGGTGATCCCACAAAAGTGCCATCTCCTTCTGGTGATCCCACAAAGGTGCCATCTCCTTGTGGTGATCCCACAAAGGTGCCATCTCCTTGTGGTGATCCCACAAAGGTGCCATCTCATTGTGGTGATCCCACAAAGGTGCCATCTCATTGTGGTGATTCACAAAGGTGCCATCTCATTGTGGATGGTGCCATCCCCCACAAAGGTGCCATCTCCTTGGTGATCCCACAAAGGTGTCTCCTTGTGGTGATCCCACAAAGGTGCCACCTCATTGTAGTTATCCCACAAAGGTGCCATCTCATTGTGGTGATCCCACAAAGGTGCCATCTCCTTCTGGTGATCCCACAAAGGTGCCATCTCTTTGTGGTGATCCCACAAAGGTGCCATCTCATTGTGGTGATCCCACAAAGGTGCCATCTCATTGTGGTGATCACACAAAGGTGCCATCTCCTTGTGGTGATCCCACAAAGGTGCTATCTCCTTGTGGTGATCCCACAAAGGTGCAATCTCATTGTGGTGATTCCACTAAGGTGCCATCTCATTGTGGTGATCCCACAAAGGTGCTATCTCATTGTGGTGATCCCACAAAGGTGCCATCTCTTTGTGGTGATCCGTATAAGTGAACGTATGACGGGGTGACATCGTGTTCAATGTAAGAGAACCTATCCATCATTGTTCCCTGACGATGCATTATGTCATAAATGGATGTTTGTTAGCAGTCGATGGAATTCTATAATTATCTTCACAAGAATCCAAAGCAGCATTTACTGACTCATCAAGGCTGGACCGAGGAGCGGCTTCTCATACTGAAATGCTCCCATATACCTTGCGATCAGTCGCAAATCTCGCCCTGAGATTCACCTACAAAATGTAATTATCTTTGGCATCATGAGCTTATGTTTTGAATTACAAAATGCGTCACAAACATTTGATGTCCTAACTGGCATCTAAATAAGGCGAGTCGTTCTGCCCAGGATGGGATGTCTACGACTTGGATTGATGCAACTTCCCAAACGTCACGCCACAGAAGACCACATTGAGGGCGGAGACGGTTGCACAGACCGACAGGTTGAAGCGGGAACAGGCCTTGCCACCTCTTCAGAAACAAGGAACTTTATTCATATGTCTTCACATCGTGCGATCACAGCTTTGCAATATAAATATTTTGTTTTCATAAATTGAACGTACAATTCTAACTGTTAAATCGACTTAATCAAATATTTAGCCAATGGGAAGTCTGGGCTGGTGTGACAGTCGAGTAGGGTGCTATCATTTTGTCAGATGGTTGTCTTACAAATGATCAAAATAATATACAAGTTGTCAACTTTGGTTCAGAAGCCACTGTAACGGAACAACAGACACCTCATTTCGCATTAAGAAGATTTGGTGAAACGGAGCTATATTATCTGGAGATATGTGTTTCAAGTTGCTTTGAGCCTGAACAACACCCCGACGTCGCAGATCAAATCATCGTAACTTTGCAACGTTACAATACGGTATTTTTAAAAGACAAATATATGGGTAGAGAGAGAGAGAGAGAGAGAGAGAGAGAGAGAGAGAGAGAGAGAGAGAGAGAGAGAGAGAGAGAGAGAGAGAGAGAGAGAGAGAGGAGAGAGAAAGAGAGAGAGAGAGTGAGAGGAGGAGAGAGAAAGAGTGAGTGAGAGTGAGAGGGAGAGAGAGAGAGAGAGAGAGAGAGAGAGAGAGAGAGGGAGGGAGAGAGAGAGAGATAGCGAGTTACCAGTATATTGCTAACGAGTGGCTCTTTTTCGATATTTTATCATGTTTTTCAGTGACAGCCGTACTGATATTTTTCCATGGGCTTTTTCCTATCGATTGCACACTGCACCTCCCTCTTTGTGTCAGCTGCCTTGTTATTAGCAGAGGTATGCGATAACTTGAGAAGGTCGAAGGCATCCATAAAAGAGCTCTGTACATCTGCTTCCACCTAGTTCCACCTGATTCCACCTGATTCCACCTGTCCTGCGGTGAACCATTCATTAGAACATCTAGCAACGCAACCCGTTGTCACCGGTGATTGTCGTAAGAGCAACTTCCGCGCAGTCCGACATGGGGAGCCAACTGGCGCATCTGCTGTCGGTTGTTATCAAGGTTGATCAGATCAGAAAGCTACAGGTGTTCCTCCTTTATCTCTCTTTGATGTGGTGTTCAGTTTCTTGGCATATTATTCATATTCATGCGGACGCTGCATTCCATTCATGCCATGTGTGTGCCCAGTATACGGAAGAGCTTCCAAATGAATAACTTGGTTAAATGCAACATTGCATCCTAGTTAGCGTAGAGCGCACTTAGTGTGCAAGCATCTCTATTATCCTCACCCATCACGGGCATGATAACACATCCTCACCCATCACGGGCATGATAACACATCGCTTGGATTAAGTGATGTCAAACCCCAATGCTGCCATTATTGTGAAACCCGCAAATCTTGTCTGTCCCAGAGGCGTGATATTTCACCTGAATATTGCTGCTGTCAGCGGACGCTCGAAGACATGTAGTTTTCTTGCGTGGCGCCATTCTCAGTGTTGCCACAAGATTGTCGTGTTGACTTGAGTCGCGATCCTTGCAGTACGTGGCGTTGTCTGAACATGTCATGTGACACGCGAGTGTCAGCTGGCGGTGGGGGTAGCTTCACCCTGTGCTATTACGACCAATTTAGGTCGATGTTGCCTGAATCATTTGTTTTTGCATAAAACCACTTTTGCGCATTTGCCAATCAACAAACACAGAACGATTTTCTCGCCCAATGGTTGCAAGCATCTGGTGTTACTCCACGGCCACGCCCTACAGCATAGACTCGTTGTCGCTGTCTGGGGGCGCCACGAACCTGGCTGATGCAGGGTAGAGACATGCTTACACGCGTGTTGACGTAGACATGTATCAATTGTGGTGTCACTTGTGGTGCGCAGCAACGTCACAGTGTGTATCGGCGCTGGTATTTTCGGTTCAATGGCGCATTAGTCCACAATATAGGCACACTAAGAGGGGTAGTTCCACAATATAGGCACATGGAGAGGGGTACTTCCACAATATAGGCATATTGAGTGGGGTACTTCCACAATATAGGTACATTGAAACGGGTAGTTCCACAATGTAGCACGTTGAGAGGGGTACTATAGCCACATTGAGGAGGGGGTGGGGGTAGTTCCACAATGTAGGCACATTAGGCATGGTCATACAAGGAGGTTCTATAGTTATGGCATTCGTCCATTCGCCTTAATGGATTTCATTGCTGTTAACACTTTCCGAGGTAAAGGTGCTCTGAAGCCTTTCAAAATTGCATTTCTATAAACAGAAGTGGTAGTATCTGATAGGGAACTTATGCATGGTGGTCGTGACAAATTTCGTCTTTCACAGATCTCATCTGTCCATAGACGGAATACCCCTTGTAAGTTGGCATTCAACAATCAGGTCTTGTAAGAAGCTTGGCGCGGCTCTATTAATGGGAATTACTACAGTTCACTGCCGCGCCACCCAGCGGCCGTCGCGTAACTGCGCGTCCTTTGGCGGGAACCATCTTTGACGCGCTGCGCTCATTTCCGCGCCCGGTGCGACCGCATAGCGACGAATTATTTCCGTTGATTTTAGATCAAAGTCACACCTCATGTACGACACAATCCAAGTTCAAATATAAATGACCTAAGGTTCAGAAAGAAAATATACTTCCACTTGGTCTCTGGCCTGTGCTACGCATAATCAAGATGAAATATAAAGGAAAATATGTCAAGGCGAGCGTGCTACAGCAACGAAGAGCAACTGCAGCTCGGATGGTGAATCTAACTAAAGCAGTTATCAGCAGTTGTGAGCATGATCTTAGATCTGATGAATGTGGTGACGATGTGGCGTGTAGTCAACAGACTGACGATCACCATGGGGTAGTTTCACTCACACGGCACAACACAACAGAACGAATATTGTAATACTCCGCAATCAGGGAATAACCGAAAATCCATTGTGGTTTCCCATAGACTACGTGGACCTATCATTTTTTTAATTTCTGCTCATAGAACATATACCACTGCACCATATTACCAAGTTTAGTTCAAAACTCATCGGTCTAATTTTTTTTATGGAGGTTCGAATATTGTAATACACCGCACTCAGGGAATACAACCGAAAATCCATTGTGGTTTACCATAGACTACGTGGACCTATCATTTTTTTAATTTCTGCTCATAGAACATATACCACTGCACCATATTACCAAGTTTAGTTCAAAACTCATCGGTCTAATTTTTTTTATGGAGGTTCGAATATTGTAATTCACCGCACTCAGGGAATACAACCGAAAATCCATTGTGGCTTCCCATAGACTCCGTGGACCTATCATTTTTTTAATTTCTGCTCATAGAACATATACCACTGCAACATATTACCAAGTTTAGTTCAAAACTCATCGGTCTAATTTTTTTTATGGAGGGTTGACGTCATTCTGGAGAAAAATTAACAATAAATTCATAAATGGCTTGCCGTAGGGTGCGGCGAGACATTATTTTTTTCTTTATTTTTTGTAAAGCAGATACTGTGCTGTCTGTATGTTAAATATAATGCAATTCGCTGTATGAACTTTTCTGTACAACCAAAATATTATCAAAAACGCATAATTCCCATTGGCTTAACATGTGGATCTTAAATTCGCCATACTCAGAAATTTACACCGGTGACCTATACTTTTTATTTTACAT
Source organism: Urechis unicinctus (assembly GCA_034190875.2). Taxonomy (NCBI): domain Eukaryota; kingdom Metazoa; phylum Annelida; class Polychaeta; order Xenopneusta; family Urechidae; genus Urechis; species Urechis unicinctus. The sequence continues at coordinate 76,271,324 of CM067350.1, read as the reverse complement.
TTCGTTAGCTTTATATACGAGCTTACTCTCTGCAAAAAATCGTGAAAATCTATGTACGAATTTAGAATTGTCTTTAAGGATCCTAAAGGTGAGTAACAGAATTTCGTACATAATGCGCTTTTCTACAGGTAGCCAAGTGCGTTTATGTACGAATGCGCCCCATACAGCAGCGAATTGCTTTTGTAAAGTCGAGATGATATGCATGCAGGGACAAGTTCACAGTTGTGGATTGGTTCAGGTACTTTCTTATGTTGCCTTATCTTCTAATCTGATGAACAGAGATCGAGTTGATTTTCCCGTGAACTGTGACTTCATTAAAATACCAATGTTCCTGGAATCTCTGTTTTGTTTTCCATCCATGATCTTATTCATGTTCTAATTTCACATGTACATCATCCGCACATTCTTACGTAAGAGTCATTATATGGATTTTTTTTATTTCTTCAAACACATTTTATGCACAATGCACAAGAGATAGACCCTTAAAGTGTCTATCGCACGGTCATAGGAACTTAGCTGAAATCAATTCATAATGTGATCAATAAACTCAAACCGGTCCAATAACCGTCGCATCTCATCAGTTAAGGCCAAAATTTGATAAAATGTCAGTTCAAATTAGCGCGCTAACCAAACGTTGCGCAGCCATTATCTAGGTCAGACCAGGCGTGACGTCAGTAAAGTAAGCCCGTTCTCAGAGACGCAGGGAATTCCCCGTTGTTTACATTGTCTGAGTTCGTCTCTCGTTTTTAGGATTTTTGATCGTTTTCATCCATCTTGTGACCGACTGAACACGATGGTTAATCGTTGTTGTGTTGGGGGCTGCTCGCGTACCAGTCGGGACGGCGTGAGCTTGTTCAAGTTTCCTGGTAAGGACGATTTGAAAAAAAACAATGGACTGGCCAGATACTACGATCGCGTAGGTGTGATCGGTTCATTTCACCGAGTAATGTTTTGAGCATGCACCGAAACTTAGAGAAGAGCTTGCTGGATACCTCGGTGTAAGCGGGTTTTGAAGCAAGATGCTGTGCCTACTCTTTTTGCGAAGGCCTCTGCTGTCAAGCAAGCAAGAAAGGATGGTGAGGCAAGTGAACACCTCCCATCCCAGCCAAAGAAAAGCAGACCTGCCTCTATCAAAAGAGAGAAGCAGAGGTTTACATCCAGAACTTGACGGCAATGCTGCTAGGAAGAAATGGCTGGAACCAGGTTAGACTTTTTGGGCTTCACATTTTATTCATTATTTAGTAAATGGCCTAGTTATATGCATTTACAAGTTTAACTAAATGCTTATGTCATATTTTCAACAAAATACTGCAATGATCGAGCTACCAAATTACTTACATAACTTGGTTCTAACAGGCAGTTATGTAGCTGTTAAGCTTGAGAAGTTGGTCAACAACCATCTACTCAGCCAGGATGTTCGCAAACTGTCAGGTGACTTGCAAACATCATCGGTTGAAGCATTCCATAGTTTGGTTAACCACTTCGCCCCCAAGATGCTGGTCTTCTTCTATGAGGGTATGGTTGCCAGGCAAGTACCATTCTTATGATATTATTTGTTGCTTTTTACAGTGCTCCTTCATGGTGGTGTTTGTATATTCTGAATTAAATTTGCGAGTCATTAAATTTGTTTACATGTGCTGATATACCAAATATATATAGATCACGTATAATTGGTTCATTGTATCACAGCTTGAGACTGGCTGCCCTCCATTGCAATGAAAATGGGGGAAGAGAATAGGCGACAACAGAAGCTGGGGATCCAGTCTTCAAGCTAAAATACCCCAAGATTAAGCAGGGGCATGTTTTCACTAAATTAGCAACAAAGGCAACATTTGGTGAATATTTTTGCAACAACAAATTCAATTACCAGGGGGATATAATGTTATAAGCAACAGTCTGGTGTTCAAGCTGTGACTTGATTCTTGTTATGTTTCAGAGTATGTCTGATGGCTGAGTTCTTGCTGGTTTGCTATAAGCCAACCCTGCCCAAGACAGAAGCATCACCTCCAATGTGTGCAGATGCGGTGAGACCAGATCCACGACAAGCCATTGAGGCACACCAGAGTAGGTTCTGCATGTATCGAGACAAGTCTTGGGTGAGTGGAGGGTAGAAGAATCCGTGATATTCTGGTGCTGGGAAGTTATCTCGTATTGTTGTAAAAGCGCAGGCTGGTAACGGAACTCTTATCTTTTGTACAAGATGTATGCAGTATACCTGTAACGCCCGTAAAATAACCATGTGACATTGTTGATTTATCCATGCTCAAATATTTTTTGTCATACTAGTTTCAATAAGTATAATAAAATTGAAATAATGATTGCTAGCCTTCGAACAGATTTATGTGTAAATAATAGAAAAAAACCGTCACCTTTGTACATCATTATCTGACATGTGCCCATGTTGTTGTCTGTAGGAGAAATATCCCACTTGCAAGGCCCAAGGGTTCAAACAGATTGGTCTGAAACCAGGATGCTGGGTTATGCAACCAATGGGAATGGGACTGTTCTCTATGGAGGTCATGACTCGAGGAATCTCCACACAGCACACATATTCTTCCATCTCTGCCATTGGTTGACAGTAGTCACACCAACACCTGTTACATGATGTAGGGATGGGAATATCAATGTATGTAATAAAGGATGACATATTGTATGGCAAATATGTTCTAGCCTCGACATTCATATGATGTAACACTGACCACGATGATAATATAATACCATAATCTTCACTTCCTTAAGTCCAGTTATACATTCATTTATGGGCTGACTGAAAACCTACAAGAAAACAGCTGCGGTACTTGCTCTTCTGTATATGTTCTAGCTCAGAATCAATCTACATCAACTTTTAAAAATATTGTGATCAGCCTTTGATAAGGCCTACTTTAAATAATAGTGCATCTCTATTTATTAACAGCAGCTAGTCCGAAATTAGTTTACAATTCGTGTGGAGGAGCATTTACATTTACATGGTACAACTTTGTAAACATGAACTCTTGCAAACACTTAATCAGATAAAAACTTCGTGATATTCATGCCTGCTGTCTGATATGGAAGAATTATTTGCTGCAAAGCTCTGTTGTATACTATTAGGAAAAGAGGTTACATATTTTGTTAGTGAAATTTATGGATTAAATTCGATACATGCCAACTCATATAAGATGAACTGGTGCACAAGTACGATCAGACATAGCTTATCAAGCATTGTTCTGTGGCCGCCCTATGACCCGGGCAGCATGACCCGCGTGAGACCCAGACGCAGCAGTGACATCGCCAGTGTCTTTTTTCTCTTCATCGGAGACGTCTGAATCGCTCTGCCGAAGCAACGATGGTCTGCGAATGATCTGTGCCATACCTTGTCTCTTCGTCCATGTTGGTGTGATGGAAACATCTTGGGGACTTGAAATTTCCGATGAATAGCTTGGGCAGCTTGTGGTTAGCCTCCCAGTTGGTACAGACGAGGAGGGTAACCCTGTCCTTCTACTGCTTCAAGCCATGGGTCTTCTGAGGGTTGATATTTACGTCATGGGTGGTGCTTGGAAGGGCACTGTCATACAACCCATTCTCATCTGCATTATATATTAGGTCGGCGCAGTAGCCCACCTCTTCATCTAGAAGAAATTGTTCGGCAGCCTTCACATCTGCAGGCTGAACTTCATTAACGACGGTGTTCTTCCCAATCCCATACCTGCTCTTCCACCTGAGGAACCATCCCTAGGAACCATTGAAGGCCTGGTCCCCGTCCATGACTTCATTTAACACCTTTACTTGTTGTTTCTGCATTTCCCTCCTCCTGGCAAACCAGCTTACTCGAAACTCCATCCTGTAGACGTTTTAATATTCTCACCTTTTCGCGATCTTGCTTCGAACTTGCGCACTTCGATTCTGAAGTTCCGCCGAACCAATCAACCACTACTTTAAGTTAAAGACGCAGCCCTCGTGTGTTTTCATAAGACACCGACCTTTATGATACAACGTAACACCTCATGGGGTGAATTGCAGGAGGGCAGGGGAAGGTCCAGGTTATATGTATCAATAGATCCAAAGAGCCCTAACCTGTTTCTTACATAACATATTCACAACCTATCAATACAGATCCATGTATTCGCTCAAACTAATACAACTGAGGCATTGCATATAGGCCATATATAGCGTATCCCCTCACAATCAATGCCGTGTGTCCGTGATGTCAGATGGTGCCTCACACCTGAATGTCGCAGGTGGGATCATGTTTCTATGCCACAATAAAAAGCTTGTTCATTGTAGGCTCAGGTGTGACCCCATTGCAGGTTGAACGACTGTCGCTTCCTCGCATGGGGCGGAATGAGAGCACCATGGCACCCGCCACAGGGGGCTGGCACCTAAGGCACGATATCATGTCGCTTACCTCAGCACTATCTAAAGTGCAATTGAGAACATGTATCCGGAAATCTATGCCGGTACGACTTCTGGATACCCTTACGTGTTATATAAACCGGAAGTTGGGAGTCACGTCATCATGTATGTACACTAGCGCTGATTGTGTGATTACATAACAAGGTGACACAACTTACCAATCGTCAGCCATAGAGGTGGAACTTTAGAGCAGTCCTTAGAATTAGTGTCGCTATGTGTAGTTGTACGGTACTATACAGGGATGTATGGCCGTATTTATTGATGTATGGCAGTATGTACAAAGTTCACTATGGCTTTGTGCATGGCACTGATGTACATCGCTGTGTATAGATACGTGACAGGATACATTGCTGTTGTGACCAGCCTTTGCGTTATTCCGTTGACTTAACGCATCCGACCAAGTCCATGGTTGCTCATGACAACGAACCGTGGCCGTCCAATCAGCAGCAGCAGGTGATTGCTTCTTCCAGAACTTCAACTTTTTAAAATTCAGAGCACAACTAACTCTCCCACAAATAACCTACCACAAATAACCCTACAACAATTAATCCTAACACAAATAACCCTACCACAAACAACCCCTATCACCAAAAACCTACCATGAATAACCCTACCACCAAAAAACCTACCACAAATAACCTACCACAGCTAACCATAGCACAAATAACCCTTACACAAATAACCCTAACACAAATAACCCTACCACAAATAACCCTAACACAAATAACCCTAACACAAATAACCCTAACACAAATAACCATAGCACAAATAACCCTTACACAAATAACCCTAACACAAATAACCCTAACACAAATAACCCTAACACAAATAACCATAGCACAAATAACCCTAACACAAATAACCCTACCACAAATAACCCTGCCACAAATAACCCTACCACTAATTAATAACCTGCCACAAATAACCCTACCAATAACTACCATCCACAATGCCACAAATAAACACAAATAACCCTACCACTAATAACCCCCTACAAATAACAAAACGCAAATAACCCTAACGCAAAATAACCCTAACCCTAACACAAATAACCCTACCACAAATAACCCTAACACAAACAACAATAACACAAATAACCCTAACACAAATAACCCTACCACAAATAACCCTAACACAACAACCACAAATAACCCTACCACAAATAACCCTAACACAAAACACCACAAATAACCCTACCACAAATAACCCTAACACAAACAACAATAACACAAATAACCCTACCACAAATAACTATAACACAAATAACCCTACCACTAATAACCCTACCACAAATAACCCTGCCACAAATAACCCTAACACAACAGACACTACCACAAATTACCTTACTACAAAGACAAAGCTGCGAGACATCTTTCTTGACCACATCGAACTGGTGGCAACTCAAATGATGACACTAAATGAATGTGACACATATATCATCTCATCAATCAACTCGCCATCCAAGGTCACTTCTAGAATGATGCAATAGTTGTCAAATGTAGTTAAACATCACCACAAAATCAGTCAGTTGCTGCGAACAAGAATCATATACTATTGATAACATAACTCCGATACATAGGCCGATTCGCCGGAAGAAAGCATCACTACTTTCGGCTACATCAGAATTAGCGTTTTTAACGTCAGCAATGAGGGGACATCCATGATTAAGCACAATGGCAAATCAAATGTCAGTTTTGATGAAGTTGTGCGCACTTTGTGTGTGCAGCAGGAATGGCCAGGCAAGCCTGAACTCCGAATGTCATGCCAAACATTGTCGTCAACATGAGGCATTGTTGGAAGCAATGGAGCTAACACGCTCAATGTGATGTAACTGCTAGGGTCGTCATAGGGAGCGACCCGTATGACTCTAGGTCAGCATAATAGGGAGAGTGACATGGGTCGACTGGCAGTGAGTGGACAATAGCCGTACGGCGAGTGGTGTGGGTGCTTCTATGTGAGATACACGTCCAGCTGATATTCCACGTAGAACGCGTTGGCAGAGCGAAGATGTACTTCAGCAAAAACGGTAATGACTACTGTGGGTCATGGTATATTACTTTACCAAGCTGTGTACATCAAATCATACGTTCAGGCATATGCTATACATATGTCTAATATATTAGTAATTATGCACCCGCAATATAGTAATATCTTATCTCCTGTGCTATCGACCGGAAGTTATGTACCAATGTGGCCCCCATCAGGGCTAGAGCCAATGCAGAGAGCAATAACACTCACAATCCAATAACACTGCAGAGCATGTCAGAAATAGGCACATCTTGGCTACCTTGGTTGTCACCTTGGTTGCCCATCTCGTCTGGCGTGTGAAGTCGGCCAAGATAGTATTATTGGACAACCAATAACGCATCCTGGTCTGGTACGCTCCCGTTTCACTGATAATGAAATCATAGTCTGTCGTTATCGCTTTGATCTGGCCTGATAAGTTTCCGACCTTAAAGCAGCCTGCCATTAGAACCGCGTGACTGTATGAGCCCATCGCCCCGTCGTCCTGCCGGGGAGGGGTGGAAGCACACAGAAACAGAGAATGGCGCAGTAGATGGCGCCACTGTTCTTCACAACGCCTGCCGGTGTGGCGCAGTGTTAGGTGATGGCGCTTGCTGTGGGTGCTTACAGTGAACTTCATCTCACGGTTGCATTTATTTACTACTAGAAATGATATCACGTGTATCACTTTCTCGTTCATTCTGATCAGACGAAAACAAATTGTAGACAATCGCCTGACACCTTACCGGAAGCAATCAATGCGGAAGTGGTCTTGTCACATGATACCAATTTTGCATTACAGAACAATACACAGGAAGCGTGGACGAACCTAGTACAAAGATAGCCATGTAGGCTGTGTTTATACTTCACTGCCACACCCAAGAGTTCATTCCAATACGATCAATAGTTCTGACTGTTTGACAGTCCATGGCAGCTAGCTATCTCTGACTGTGTGACACTCCATGGCAACTAGCTTCATCTGACTGTGTGACACTCCATGGCACCCAGCTATCTCTGACTGTGTGACACTTCATGACAACCAGCTATCTCTGACTGTGTGACACTCCATGGCAACCAGCTATCTCTGACTGTGTGACACTCCATGGCAGCCAGCTATCTCTGACTGTGTGACACTCCATGACAACCATCTATCTCTGACTGTGTGACACTCTTGGCAACCAGCTATCTCTGACTGTGTGACACTCCATGGCAGCCAGCTATCTCTGACTGTGTGACACTCCATGGCAACCAGCTATCTCTGACTTAGTGACACTCCATGGCAGCCAGCTATCTCTGACTGTGTGACACTCCATGGCAGCCAGCTATCTCTGACTGTGTGACACTCCATCACAACCAGCTATCTCTGACAGTGTGACACTCCATGGCAGCCAGCTATCTCTGACTGTGTGACACTCCATGACAACCAGCTATCTCTGACTGTGTGACACTCCATGGCAACCAGCTATCTCTGACTGTGTGACACTCCATGGCAGCCAGCTATCTCTGACTGTGTGACACTCCATGGCAACCAGCTATCTCTAACTTAGTGACACTCCATGACAGCCAGCTATCTCTGACTGTGTGACACTCCATGGCAGCCAGCTATCTCTGACTGTGTGACACTCCATGACAACCAGCTATCTCTGACTGTGTGACACTCGATGGCAACCACTTATCTCTGACTTAGTGACACTCCATGACAGCCCGCTATCTCTGACTGAGTGACACTCCATGGCAACCAGCTAACTCTGACTGCTTGACGGCTATCTCTACAAGAAGAGCCACCGATTCACTCAGATACAATTCATAATATTGGTACACGACGCCTCAGTGGGTGTTTCTTATGGCGTCGCATTGTTAATGTCAGAGTCCCGACATGTGCTTTGAAGCTGTAAGCAGG
>CM067350.1:76253028-76258028 GCA_034190875.2 Urechis unicinctus | reverse complement strand
ATATTCATAAAATAACGCTGATACAAAGACATATTAGCCACACGAGGGTGTTTTAATCTTACTGCTTATTGGATGATCTTACTATATATGCGTCAGCGAAATGGAGCTTATTGTGAGCTGAGAACAACCGACTTGCCATGGGTTGGATTGCCTATGTTAAGCCAATCTCCTGAGCAGACGATACATAAGTATGTATACGAGCAGCATCCTCTGCTTCGGAGAATGGTTTAATGCATGACGTCGGATGAGTAATCCTTCATAACTGAGTGGACATCCTGGTCACCTTCATAACTTATATTGAATAATGCATGAGATGACGTCACTAGAGTGGGACCAGCAGAACATGTTATTGGCTTCACTCTCTACAAGGCAAGTCAATAAACGAAGCGAGAGTAACAACCCATTCAATAGTACAACTAACAGATGGAGACTATCACTGTAACACATCGTCACCATTGATTTCCACATGACGTCACAAGTACCCAACCTACCGAGTCAGATCAATGTTGGCCCAAGCAAATGATGACAGGCCACGCCCTGGAGACTATCCCCACATCATTAATGATGACAGGCCACGCCCTGGAGACTATCCCCACATCATTAATGATGACAGGGCACGCCCTGTAGACTATCTCCACTTCATTAATGATGACAGGCCACGCCCTGTAGACTATCCCCACATCATTAATGATGCGCCACTGTTGTAAATTCATCAAGTTCATTGATGGAAAAATGCTACCACCGTTAATAATGTACATACTATCAATCCATATTCATTACTATTGTTGGATATTACTCATGAATGAGGTGGTTTAGATGGGGTATTTTGTACAAAGCCTAGAGAAATAATGAGAATGGGTTGCGCGGATACATCCTAGGGTGGTGTTTATATACATGATGCTATCTACTTGCTGTAATCCACGATAATCCTATAATCCTAAATCATCATACATATCATTATCGTCCAAATTATCACGCAAAGCTGGTTTCGACCAAGGCATGAATGGCTGCCGCTAGAATATATACCACAGTCACAATGGTTGGTCGAGTGAGCAATGTTACAATCCAGATTGAACATAGGGCCGTGTTAAGTGGCAGGCGACAACTCGGGTTGCAGTCATTATGTATTCATCATATATGAAGTCAGTAATTCTACCAGTCAACTCTGGTGGTTGTCACAGTGTACATACGGTAAGTATACTTCCTCCAGAGAAGTCATCGAGTTTGTCACATTAAACAACCTACTCAGTAAGATCTCGTGGATTGTACGAGCGATAATCAGTGTCATCATAATCACATGAAGCGATTTAAATTTGGATCCATGCGTAGTCGTTGGATCCCATTGAGGTCCTTGCTGGCAATGAACGCGCCTGTGCAGCATTAGGAGTGGAGCTCAAAATTGACCAGGTGTAGTAAATGCCTCAGTAGCGACAATGGCTACAAACGGGTTTGTGGGTGAAAAGGTACTAATTTAAAAGGTAATATTTGAATTTAACGTTAGTTTCGACAACGAGGTGTTATTGCAACGATGGATGAGGTTGATTGTCATGTATGTATGTATGTATGTATGTATGTATGTATGTATGTATGTATGTATGTATGTATGTATGTATGTATGTATGTATGTATGTATGTATGTATGTATGTATGTATGTATGTATGTATATGTATGTATGTATGTATGTATGTATGTATGTATGTATGTATGTATGTATGTATGTATGTATGTGTATGCATGTGTATGTATGTATGTATGTATGTATGTATGTATGTATGTATGTATGTATGTATGTATGTATGTATGTATGTATGTATGTATGTATGTATGTATGTATGTATGTATGTATGTATGTATGTATGTATGTATGTATGTATGTATGTATGTATGTGTATATGTATGTGTGTGTATGTATGTATGTATGGATGTATGTATGTATGTATGTCTGTATGTATGTATGTATGTATGTATGTATGTATGTATGTATGTATGTATGTATGTATGTATGTATATGTATGTATGTATGTATGTATGTATGTATGTATATGTATGTATGTATGTATGTATGTATGTATGTATGTATGTATGTATGTATGTATGTATGTATGTATGTATGTATGTATGTATGTATGTATGTATGTGTATGTATGTATGTATGTATGTATGTATGTATGTATGTATGTATGTATGTATGTATGTATGTATGTATGTATGTATGTATGTATGTATGTATGTATGTATGTATGTATGTATATGTATGTATATATGCATGAATGAATGAATGCATGTTTGTATGTGTGGGCGGTTGCAGACATGTTTATATATGTACATAAGCATATATCGATGATGATGATGATGATGATGATGATGATGATGATGATGATGATGATGATGATGATGATGATGATGATGATGATGATGATGATGATGATGACGAAAAGTATAGTCCTTGTAACTCAATCATTGAACACCATACCATCTGAAACACATATTATCTTTTGCACTTTGCCTCGAATAATCCTACAACACGCACGCATGCATAAAGCAGCAGCGTCAGCTTATAATCATGGACTGTACAAAATGGTATGAGCGAAAAAGCTGATATGGTTGTTCATTCGTTAAAGGGGTAGCTTGACATCCCACGAATGCTGTGTTCAATGGCTGATAACAGCCCACGTGACACACGCAGATAGCGGGCTGTTGCATCGACGGCTGATGCTCTCGGATCGCTCTCCATCGCTCTCTGCGTAATGATACTCTGCGTATATCCTTCCGTAACTATTGGTTGCCCCCAAAGCCGCCGATCGTGACCCACTGTGTAATGCAGTATCCAGCATTGTGGTAAGGATGCTGGCCTGGACTTAGTGGACTTAGTGGATAACGCAGTCATACTAACGCTGTGTTGTTTTGGCCGCTCTGTCAATAACGCTTTGACTTGTTTGCCAGTTTGCAATCTGCCATCAGAAAGACCGGTCAATAGCGCAACATAACCACTGGTCTATTTGACTGAGACAATTAATTGATTAATAGATCAACATTTTTGATGTTTGTTAATTTGGGTTTCGGTGCAAATGGTGGTGTTTCGCAAAACCAGTGATCACAATGATCACTGTGGGTGGAGCTTCCATCACGTGCTGGTGCGGTAACATTACAATGGTGGAGCTTCCATCAGGTGCTGGTGCAGTAACATTACAATGGAGAAGTTTCCATCAGGTGCTGGTGAGGTAACATTACAATGGTGGAGCTTCCATTAGGAATTTATTCGAGGCACCCAGCAAATGTGAAACTGCGCATGTGTAGTTACTACTCGATTCTCATTTGCTTTCAAGGCGCCGACATCGATGGATTATTAATGATTTGTAGTTTCAAATACAAAAAAAAGGATTACAATCGAGTCATTTCACTAGCTACACAAAAGCATAAACAAAACAAAAGCGTTACACCAAATCGGCAGAAAGTTAATATATTTAATCTAGCTGGAGGTTACCAAAGAAAGCTATCAGCTATCGCCATGATCACATACGTATCCTAATGCAAAAGTCAAGGTCATTGCTAGAATGTCTTACGACACATAGTTAAACTCTGATGTGTTACAGGAGGAATTTTCCTCAACATAAGGCGAGTTGTCATAGTGATATAAAAGCAGCCTCTTATACGTGACGTCACGTTGGGCTACAAGGCACCCATATAATATTCATAAAATAACGCTGATACAAAGACATATTAGCCACACGAGGGTGTTTTAATCTTACTGCTTATTGGATGATCTTACTATATATGCGTCAGCGAAATGGAGCTTATTGTGAGCTGAGAACAACCGACTTGCCATGGGTTGGATTGCCTATGTTAAGCCAATCTCCTGAGCAGACGATACATAAGTATGTATACGAGCAGCATCCTCTGCTTCGGAGAATGGTTTAATGCATGACGTCGGATGAGTAATCCTTCATAACTTAGTGGACATCCTGGTCACCTTCATAACTTATATTGAATAATGCATGAGATGACGTCACTAGAGTGGGACCAGCAGAACATGTTATTGGCTTCACTCTCTACAAGGCAAGTCAATAAACGAAGCGAGAGTAACAACCCATTCAATAGTACAACTAACAGATGGAGACTATCACTGTAACACATCGTCACCATTGATTTCCACATGACGTCACAAGTACCCAACCTACCGGGTCAGATCAATGTTGGCAGTTTCTAGCATCTTTTCTGGTGGAAGAGCCGCCCAAGCAAATGATGACAGGCCACGCCCTGGAGACTATCCCCACATCATTAATGATGACAGGCCACGCCCTGGAGACTATCCCCACATCATTAATGATGACAGGGCACGCCCTGTAGACTATCTCCACTTCATTAATGATGACAGGCCACGCCCTGTAGACTATCCCCACATCATTAATAATGCGCCACTGTTGTAAATTCATCAAGTTCATTGATGGAAAAATGCTACCACCGTTAATAATGTACATACTATCAATCCATATTCATTACTATTGTTGGATATTACTCATGAATGAGGTGGTTTAGATGGGGTATTTTGTACAAAGCCTAGAGAAATAATGAGAATGGGTTGCGCGGATACATCCTAGGGTGGTGTTTATACATGATGCTATCTACTTGCTGTAATCCACGATAATCCTATAATCCTAAATCATCATACATATCATTATCGTCCAAATTATCACGCAAAGCTGGTTTCGACCAAGGCATGAATGGCTGCCGCTAGAATATATACCCACAGTCACAATGGTTGGTCGAGTGAGCAATGTTACAATCCAGATTGAACATAGGGCCGTGTTAAGTGGCAGGCGCCTGGTAGATGGATTTATGTTGCTGATATCCGCGACAACTCGGGTTGCAGTCATTATGTATTCATCATATATGAAGTCAGTAATTCTACCAGTCAACTCTGGTGGTTGTCACAGTGTACATACGGTAAGTATACTTCCTCCAGAGAAGTCATCGAGTTTGTCACATTAAACAACCTACT
>CM067350.1:76248028-76250528 GCA_034190875.2 Urechis unicinctus | reverse complement strand
TGATGATGATGATGATGATGATGATGATGATGATGATGACGAAAAGTATAGTCCATGTAACTCAATCATTGAACACCATACCATCTGAAACACATATTATCTTTTGCACTTTGCCTCGAATAATCCTACAACACGCACGCATGCATAAAGCAGCAGCGTCAGCTTATAATCATGGACTGTACAAAATGGTATGAGCTAAAAAGCTGATATGGTTGTTCATTCGTTAAAGGGGTAGCTTGACATCCCACGAATGCTGTGTTCAATGGCTGATAACAGCCCACGTGACACACGCCGATAGCGGGCTGTTGCATCGACGGCTGATGCTCTCGGATAGCTCTCCATCGCTCTCTGCGTAATGATACTCTGCGTATATCCTTCCGTAACTATTGGTTGCCCCCAAAGCCGCCGATCGTGACCCACTGTGTAATGCAGTATCCAGCATTGTGGTAAGGATGCTGGCCTGGACTTAGTGGATAACGCAGTCATACTAACGCTGTGTTGTTTTGGCCGCTCTGTCAATAACGCTTTGACTTGTTTGCCAGTTTGCAATCTGCCATCAGAAAGACCGGTCAATAGCGCAACATAACCACTGGTCTATTTGACTGAGACAATTAATTGATTAATAGATCAACATTTTTGATGTTTGTTAATATGGGTTTCGGTGCAAATGGTGGTGTTTCACAAAACCAGTGATCACAATGATCACTGTGGGTGGAGCTTCCATCAGGTGCTGGTGCGGTAACATTACAATGGTGGAGCTTCCATCAAGTGCTGGTGCGGTAACATTACAATGGTGGATCTTCCTTTAGGTGCTGGTGAGGTAACATTACAATGGTGGAGCTGCCATTAGGAATTTATTCGAGGCACCCAGCAAATGTGAAACTGCGCATGTGTAGTTACTACTCGATTCTCATTTGCTTTCAAGGCGCCGACATCGATGGATTATTAATGATTTGTAGTTTCAAATACAAAAAAAGGATTACAATCGAGTCATTTCACTAGCTACACAAAAGCATAAACAAAACAAAAGCGTTACACCAAATCGGCAGAAAGTTAATATATTTAATCTAGCTGGAGGTTACCAAAGAAAGCTATCAGCTATCGCCATGATCACATACGTATCCTAATGCAAAAGTCAAGGTCATTGCTAGAATGTTGTGTTTGTTACATGATACAGATTTACATATTACGACACATAGTTAAACTCTGATGTGTTACAGGAGGAATTTTCCTCAACATAAGGCGAGTTTTCATAGTGATATAAAAGCAGCCTCTTATACGTGACGTCACGTTGGGCTACAAGGCACCCATATAATATTCATAAAAAAACGCTGATACAAAGACATATTACCGCAAGATGGTGTTTTAATCTTACTGCTTATTGAATGATCTTACTATATATGCGTCAGCGAAATGGAGCTTATTGTGAGCTGAGAACAACCGACTTGCCATGGGTTGGATTGCCTATGTTAAGCCAATCTCCTGAGCAGACGATACATAAGTATGTATACGAGCAGCATCCTCTGCTTCGGAGAATGGTTTAATGCATGACGTCGGATGAGTAATCTTTCATAACTGAGTGGACATCCTGGTCACCTTCATAACTTATATTGAATAATGCATGAGATGACGTCACTAGAGTGGGACCAGCAGAACATGTTATTGGCTTCACTCTCTACAAGGCAAGTCAATAAACGAAGCGAGAGTAACAACCCATTCAATAATACAACTAACAGATGGAGACTATCACTGTAACACATCGTCACCATTGATTTCCACATGACGTCACAAGTACCCAACCTACCGAGTCAGATCAATGTTGGCAGTTTCTAGCATCTTTTCTGGTGGAAGAGCCGCCCAAGCAAATGATGACAGGCCACGCCCTGGAGACTATCCCCACATCATTAATGATGACAGGCCACGCCCTGGAGACTATCCCCACATCATTAATGATGACAGGGCACGCCCTGTAGACTATCTCCACCTCATTAATGATGACAGGCCACGCCCTGTAGACTATCCCCACATCATTAATGATGCGTTCATTGATGGAAAAATGCTACCACCGTTAATAATGTACATACTATCAATCCATATTCATTACTATTGTTGGATATTACTCATGAATGAGGTGGTTTAGATGGGGTATTTTGTACAAAGCCTAGAGAAATAATGAGAATGGGTTGCGCGGATACATCCTAGGGTGGTGTTTATACATGATGCTATCTACTTGCTGTAATCCACGATAATCCTATAATCCTAAATCATCATACATATCATTATCGTCCAAATTATCACGCAAAGCTGGTTTCGACCAAGGCATGAATGGCTGCCGCTAGAATATATACCCACAGTCACAATGGTTGGTCGAGTGAGCAATGTTACAATCCAGATTGAACATAGGGCCGTGTTAAGTGGCAGGCGACAACTCGGGTTGCAGTCATTATGTATTCATCATATATGAAGTCAGTAATTCTACCAGTCAACTCTGGTGGTTGTC
>CM067350.1:76142381-76243528 GCA_034190875.2 Urechis unicinctus | reverse complement strand
TGGGCTTTGCAGACATGTTGTTTATATATGTACATAAGCATATATCGATGATGAGGATGATGATGATGATGATTGATGATGCATGATGATGATGATGATGATGATGATGATGATGATGATGATGGTGATGGATGATGATGATGACGACAATTATAGTCCATGTAACTCAATCATTGCAACACCCATACAATCTGAAACACATATTATCTTTTGCACTTTGCTCGAATAATCCTACAACACGCACGCATGATTAAAGCAGCAGCGTCAGCTTATAATCATGGACTGTACAAAATGGTATGAGCGAAAAAGCTGATATGGTTGTTCATTCGTTAATGGGGGTAGCTTGACATCCCACGAATGCTGTGTTCAATGGCTGATAACAGCCACAGTGACACACGCAGATAGCGGGCTGTTGCATCGACGGCTGATGCTCTCGGATCGCTCTCCATCGCTCTCTGCGTAATGATACTCTGCGTATATCCTTCCGTAACTATTGGTTGCCCCCAAAGCCGCCGATCGTGACCCACTGTGTAATGCAGTATCCAGCATTGTGGTAAGGATGCTGGCCTGGACTTAGTGGATAACGCAGTCATACTAACGCTGTGTTGTTTTGGCCGCTCTGTCAATAACGCTTTTGACTTGTTTTTGCCAGTTTGCAATCTGCCATCAGAAAGACCGGTCAATAGCGCAACATAACTACTGGTCTATTTGACTGAGACAATTAATTGAATAATAGATCAACATTTTTGATGTTTGTTAATATGGGTTTCGGATGGTGGAGCTTCCATCAGGTGCTGGTGCAGTAACATTACAATGGTGGAAGTTCCCATCAGGTGCTGGTGAGGTAACATTACAATGGTGGAGCTTCCATTAGGAATTTATTCGAGGCACCCAGCAAATGTGAAACTGCGCATGTGTAGTTACTACTCGATTCTCATTTGCTTTCAAGGCGCCGACATCGATGGATTATTAATGATTTGTAGTTTCAAATACAAAAAAAGGATTACAATCGAGTCATTTCACTAGCTACACAAAAGCATAAACAAAACAAAAGCGTTACACCAAATCGGCAGAAAGTTAATATATTTAATCTAGCTGGAGGTTACCAAAGAAAGCTATCAGCTATCGCCATGATCACATACATATCCTAATGCAAAAGTCAAGGTCATTGCTAGAATGTTGTGTTTGTTACATGATACAGATTTACATATTACGACACATAGTTAAACTCTGATGTGTTACAGGAGGAATTTTCCTCAACATAAGGCGAGTTTTCATAGTGATATAAAAGCAGCCTCTTATACGTGACGTCACGTTGGGCTTCAAGGCACCCATATAATATTCATAAAATAACGCTAATACAAAGACATATTAGCCACACGAGGGTGTTTTAATCTTACTGCTTATTGAATGATCTTACTATATATGCGTCAGCGAAATGGAGCTTATTGTGAGCTGAGAACAACCGACTTGCCATGGGTTGGATTGCCTATGTTAAGCCAATCTCCTGAGCAGACGATACATAAGTATGTATACGAGCAGCATCCTCTGCTTCGGAGAATGGTTTAATGCATGACGTCGGATGAGTAATCCTTCATAACTGAGTGGACATCCTGGTCACCTTCATAACTTATATTGAATAATGCATGAGATGACGTCACTAGAGTGGGACCAGCAGAACATGTTATTGGCTTCACTCTCTACAAGGCAAGTCAATAAACGAAGCGAGAGTAACAACCCATTCATAAATACAACTAACAGATGGAGACTATCACCACATCGTCACCATTGATTTCCACATGACGTCACAGGTACCCAACCTACCCAGATGTTGGCAGTTTCTAGACTGGAAGAGCCGCCCAAGCAAATGATGACAGGCCACGCCCTGGAGACACATCATTAATGATGACAGGCCACGCCCTGGAGACTATCCCCACATCATTAATGATGACAGGGCACGCCCTGTAGACATCTCCACTTCATTAATGATGACAGGCCACGCCCTGTAGACTATCCCCACATCATTAATGATGCGCCACTGTTGTAAATTCATCAAGTTCATTGATGGAAAAATGCTACCACCGTTAATAATGTACATACTATCAATCCATATTCATTACTATTGTTGGATATTACTCATGAATGAGGTGGTTTAGATGGGGTATTTTGTACAAAGCCTACAGAAATAATGAGAATGGGTTGCGCGGATACATCCTAGGGTGGTGTTTATACATGATGCTATCTACTTGCTGTAATCCACGATAATCCTATAATCCTAAATCATCATACATATCATTATCGTCCAAATTATCACGCAAAGCTGGTTTCGACCAAGGCATGAATGGCTGCCGCTAGAATATATACCCACAGACACAATGGTTGGTCGAGTGAGCAATGTTACAATCCAGATTGAACATAGGGCCGTGTTAAGTGGCAGGCGCCTGGTAGAAGGATTTATGTTGCTGATATCCGCGACAACTCGGTCATAATGTATTCATCATATATGAAGTCAGTAATTCTACCAGTCAACTCTGGTGGTTGTCACAGTGTACATACGGTAAGTATACTTCCTCCAGAGAAGTCATCGAGTTTGTCACATTAAACAACCTACTCAGTAAGATCTCGTGGATTGTACGAGCGATAATCAGTGTCATCATAATCACATGAAGCGATTTAAATTTGGATCCATGCGTAGTCGTTGGATCCCATTGAGGTCCTTGCTGGCAATGAACGCGCCTGTTCAGCATTAGGAGTGGAGCTCAAAATTAACCAGGTGTAGTAAATGCCTCAGTAGCGACAATGGCTACAAACGGGTTTGTGGGTGAAAAGGTACTAATTTAAAAGGTAATATTTGAGTTTAACGTTACTTTCGACAACGAGGTGTTATTGCAACGATGGATGAGGTTGATTGTCATGTATGTATGTATGTATGTATGTATGTATGTATGTATGTATGTATGTATGTATGTATGTATGTATGTATGTATGTATGTATGTATGTATGTATGTATGTATGTATGTATGTATTGTGTATGTATGTATGTATGTATGTATGTATGTATGTATGTATGTATGTATGTATGTATGTATGTATGTATGTATGTATGTATGTATGTATGTATGTATGTATGTATGTATGTATGTATGTATGTATGTATGTATGTATGTGTATGTATGTATGTATGTATGTATGTATGTATGTATGTGTATGTATGTATGTATGTATGTATGTATGTATGTATGTATGTATGTATGTATGTATGTATGTATGCATGTATGCATGCATGTATGTGCATGCATGCATGCATGCATGCATGCATGTATGTATGTATGCATGTATGTATGTATGTATGTATGTATGTATGTATGTATGTATGTATGTATGTATGTATGTATGCATGCATGCATGCATGCATGCATGCATGCATGCATGCATGCATGCATGCATGCATGCATGCATGCATGTATGTATGCATGTATGTATGTATGTATGTATGTATGTATGTATGTATGTATGTATGTATGTATGCATGTATGTATGCATGCATGCATGCATGCATGCATGCATGCATGATGTATGTATGTATGTATGTGCATGTGCATGTCTGTATGTATGTATGTATGTATGTATGTATGTATGTATGTATGTATGTATGTATGTATGTATGTATGTATGTATGTATGTATGTATGTATAACAAGCATCTCTCGCCATCGTCGCCGTGACCAGCATCTCTCGTCATCGACCCTCTTTCTAACAATACTATGTGGCAAGCGTATATCTACCTTTCACTATTGACTGCGCCCTAAGCCCATCAATTATGCCTGCTTTGCTTTTCAGCGACCTGCATTCTTGGATTAAGTTGATACAAAATGCCATATCAGGGAGGCATAGGCGGCGGGCTGTCATTTACTCTTTGACTGGTCCCGAAGAAACACCTTGGGTAATGTTACTTGTATTGATGGTATGCTTGTAAATGGCATTGTATCCTTCAGCCGAGTAACACGAGCGCTGGGGTAGTGTCTAGATTATTTGGATGACTATTTCTAAAGAGCCATAAATTGTCCAATTACAGAACGCGGTAGGGACATTTTGTGGCTTAAAGACAATCTGACAACTTAGCATTAAAGATCCATGTATTCTCGCACACCAATGAACTGAGGCATTCTATATCACTCTTACGCCACGCCCTGCGGCCTATCCCCTCACAATCAATGCCGTGTGTCCGTGATGTCAGATGACGCCTCACACCTGAATATAACAATGGTGGGCAACTTGTTTATTTTGTCACAAGTACACGCGTGTTCATTGTAGGCTCAGCTGTGACCTCGTTGCAGGTACAACTAGGGCCACAAGAGAGGGCCACTTCCATGCATTGCACCTGGCATTTCTGTCCGATAGGACCACTTAAACTAAATTCGAATGAGTATCTTATTCTCTCACGCACACGCAACCTCACACATAAACACACATGCACACAAACACACACACATATATATATATATATATATACATATACATATATATACATATAAATATATATATATAAACATATATATATATACATATATATATATATATATATGTATATATATATATATATATATATATATAAATGTATGTGTGTGTTTGTGTGTGCGTGAGTGAATAATATATATATATGTACATACATATATATAGTTATGAATAATTAGATATAGATATATATAGATGGATATAGATACATATAGATATACATATAAAGAAATGGAGATATAGATAGATGGATATATATATATATATATATATCGGTACCTAGATACTCTATAGAGAGAGAGATAGATAGATCTATAGAGAAGATAGATCTCTATAGATGTCTATATAGAATATCTCCTCTCTCTCTCTAGATATCTCTCTATATATAGATATCTCTCCTCTTATCTCTATTATATATATCTCGCTATATATATAGATCTATATCTATATATATATCTATATATATATATATATCTCTATATATATATATCTATATCTATATATCTCTGTCTATATATCAGTAGTGTCCAGGGTACTTGATTGTGCCTTTCTAAATGCTCAATATAATTCAACAATTTCATATAGTTGTGTCATCCACAAATGGAAACATGCTGGCACTGTGAATATTATAGATGTAGATTAGATGTGAGAAGAGGCTTAGAGAGCCTCCATAAACGAACATCGTTATTGACAGCTTATATAGAAGATGCTATATTGACGCCATATTTCATCATATGTTCCACTAGTTGAATCACCTCTTCATAGTTACGCCAAGTACTCAGATTTGATATAGATAGCTATGCACTAAACCTGATAACTTGTTTTAGTCAGCTTCCCGGTATTGCACTGATAAATTTATGACACTCCATTGCAGCTAATTACTTCTGCAAGAAGAAGAACGACCAGTTCACCCTGATGCTATTATTGTATTCTTACACAACAGCACACCGGATGTTTCTCTTGGCGTCGCATTGTGATTGTCCAGGTAGCATTACCCCGGCAAACAATGTGAAACAGTGTTAGCAGTGTGACTTGAGGTTAAATAGATGGACGACATTAAACGTACACACAGATGGAAAATAATCCATAGCTTGACTTGCGGCAGTTTGTGACTTTTTGGCTCATGAAAAGTGCCGAACAGTTAATTCACTCAAGCCAATGACGTCAGTTATTCTGGCATTCTGAAAAGTCTTGGTATTCGGATAGTTAGATGACCCCTGACATAGCATGTCTAATATGCATTTCATTGATTGTTTATTTCCTTTTTCGAAAACGACGAGGTGAGTGCTTCTATGTATAGGGCGTATGACGTAGCGGCGTTGTTACACCCGTCATGGTAGATTGTCAACCGGTAGAAAACGAATCGGTAGAGAATAAGTAAGACAAACGATGTTGGTTTATAGAAACGGACCTGTGGTCACTTCTCCACTGTATCCATGTCCGGGTCATCAGCAAAGTGTGCCAATGCTGTTCAGTCCGACAACATTCACAAAGTGTGCCTATACTGTCTAGTCAGACACAGCCTATTGTCCAGAGATAACATTCACAATGTGCCTATGCTGTCCAGTCAGATAACATTCACAAAGTGTGCCTATGCTGTCCAGTCAGATGCTGACATTCACAAAGTGTGTTGAGAGGGATACCAGTACTCTCATAGTATCGAGAGGATAACCAGTACTTTCATGGTATTGAGAGGGATAACCAGTACTCTCATAGTAATTGAGAGGGATAACCATACTCTCATAGTATCGAGAGGATAACCAGTACTTTCATGGTATTGAGAGGGATAACCATTACTCTCATAGTATCGAGAGGGATAGCCAGTACTCTCATAGTATTGAGAGGATAACCAGTACTCTCATAGTATTGAGAGGATAACCAGTACTTTCATGGTATTGAGAGGGATAACCATACTCTCATAGTATCGAGAGGGATAACCAGTACTTTCATAGTATTGAGAGGGATAATCAGTTCTCTCATAGTATCAAGAGGGATAACCAGTACTTTCATGGTATTGAGAGGGATAACCAGTACTTTCATGGTATTGAGAGGGATAACCAGTACTTTCATGGTATTGAGAGGGATAACCAGTACTTTCATAGTATTGAGAGGATAACCAGTACTCTCATAGTATCAAGAGGAATAACCAGTACTCTCATAGTATGAGAGGGATAACCAGTACTTTCATAGTATCGAGAGGGATAGCCAGTACTCTCATAGTATCGAGAGGATAACCAGTACTTTCATGGTATTGAGAGGGATACCAGTACTCTCATAGTATCGAGAGGGATACCAGTACTCTCATAGTATCGAGAGGGATAACCATTACTCTCATAGTATCAAGAGGGATAACCAGTACTTTCATGGTATTGAGAGGGATAACCAGTACTTTCATGGTATTGAGAGGGATAACCATACTCTCATAGTATCGAGAGGGATAGCCAGTACTCTCATAGTATTGAGAGGGATAATCAGTTCTCTCATAGTATCAAGAGGGATAACCAGTACTCCTCATAGTATCGAGAGGATAACCAGTACTCTCTAGTATCGAGAGGGATAACCAGTACTTTCATAGTATTGAGAGGGATAACCATACTCTCATAGTATCGAGAGGATAACCAGTACTCTCATAGTATCAAGAGGGATAACCAGTACTTTCATGGTATTGAGAGGGATAACCAGTACTCTCATAGTATCAAGAGGGATAACCAGTACTCTCATAGTAATTGAGAGGGATAACCATTACTCTCATAGTATTGAGAGGGATACCAGTACTCTCATAGTATCGAGAGGGATAACAGTACTCTCATAGTATGAGAGGGATAACCATACTCTCATAGTATTGAGAGGGATAACCAGTACTTTCATGGTATTGAGAGGGATACCAGTACTCTCATAGTATCAAGAGGGATAACCAGTACTTTCATAGTATCGAGAGGGATAGCCAGTACTCTCATAGTATTGAGAGGATAACCAGTACTTTCATGGTATTGAGAGGGATAACCATTACTCTCATAGTATTGAGAGGATAACCAGTACTCTCATAGTATCGAGAGGGATAACCATTACTCTCATAGTATCGAGAGGGATAACAGTACTCTCATAGTATCGAGAGGGATAACAGTACTCTCGGAGATGCATCGTACAAAAAACTTGGTTTGTAATCACAGAAATGAAAAGCTCTGTGGTTCTGTAGAGACACATTATAAGGGATATTTGTGTTGACAGCGGCCCTGTTGCATGCCCTCCCCTTTTATGGTACGTTGAACCCGCACATCCTTCGTTGTTTCAAAAAAGCTTTAGCTTCATATTTGATTCTGGTGTTTTTGAAGTTTAAAAACGGTTTTCGAACGGAAATGTTTAACATCTTTTACAAGCAGGTGCTGGTTCCTTTGACATGAGTTGTACATGAAATATGTAATCAAACTGTCACCAGGTTAAATTAATTGTGGGATGTACAAAACATTTAAAGAACAATATTAGAAACAAAGCCAGTGAGGGATCTTAGAGTTAGGATATGTTCCACCTTTTTCAGTCTAGAAAGATGGGATAGAGTGTGGATATTGTATGGAGTACCTTCCTTTATCAGTCTAGAGAGGTGGGATAGAGTGTGGATAATGTATGGAGTACCTGTCTTTATCAGTCTAGAGAGGTAGGATAGAGTGTGGATAATGTATGGAGTACCTGTATTTTTCATTCTAGAGAGGTGGGATAGAGTGTGGATAATGTATGGAGTACCTGTATTTTTCATTCTAGAGAGTGGGATAGAGTGTGGATAATGTAGTACAGGTACCTTGCCTTTTTCTAGCGGAGAGGTTGGGATAAAGTGTGGATATTGTATGGAGTACCTGCCTTTTTCATTCTAGAGAGGTTGGATAAAGTGTGATATTGTATCCATTGTTCTGCCTTATTGTCCATGCTGCACGGCATGGACATGTTCCCTGAGTGCATTATGCTCCAAACACTGCTCATCTGCAGCGGTTTACACCACCCTCTATTGCATTCCTGATACATAATTGACAAACCACATGGGAAATCATTGGAAATGTTTGCTACCCTGGTTGCAACTTCAGCAAAACAGGATACTCTCATAGTATCGAGAGGGATAACCAGTACTCTCATAGTATCGAGAGGGATAACCAGTACTCTCATAGTATCGAAGAGGGATAACCAGTTACTCTCATAGTATCAAGAGGGATAACCAGTACTCTCATAGTATCTCATAGATCGGAGGGATAACCAGTACTCTCATAGTATCAAGAGGGATAACCAGTACTCTCATAGTATCCAGTACTCTCATAGTATCATAACCAGTACTCTCATAGTATCGAGAGGGATAACCAGTACTCTCATAGTATCATAACCAGTACTCTCATAGTATCGAGAGGGATAACCAGTACTCTCATAGTATCAAGAGGGATAACCAGTACTCTCATAGTATCAAGAGGGATAACCAGTACTCTCATCATAGGGATATCTTTCATAGTAGAGAGGGATAACCAGTACTCTCATAGTATTGAGAGGGATAACCAGTACTGATCGAGAGGGATAACCAGTACTCTCATAGTATCGAGAGGGATAACCAGTACTCTCATAGTATTGAGAGGGATAACCAGTACTCTCATAGTATTGAGAGGGATAACCAGTACTTTCATAGTATTGAGAGGGATAACCAGTACTCTCATAGTAGTACTCTCATAGTATCGAGAGGGATAACCAGTACTCTCATAGTATCGAGAGGGATAACCAGTACTCTCATAGTATCGAGAGGGATAACCAGTACTCTCATAGTATTGAGAGGGATAACCAGTACTCTCATAGTATCGAGAGGGATAACCAGTACTCTCATAGTATTGAGAGGGATAACCAGTACTCTCATAGTATCGAGAGTATCTTCTCATGATAACATCACTCTGCCAGACATGTGCGTATTTCATCGTACCTGGTGTGGCGGTGTTTGACGCATTACGCACAATAACCATCGTCACGAGAGCTGACTATTTTCCGACATCCATTGATCAAACGCATACACTCTTCAGGGAGCTATAACGCACTGTTTTAATCAAGATTATATTATAAATACCATCAAGTTAACAAATTAAAGACATTTGCATACTCTTCAAGGCGTTGCGCTAATTGCAATTAGGAGGGAATCATTGTAGGAATTCAGTTAATGAATATTTCACTTGGCTACGACAAGTAGTGATAATTTAAAGCCATTCCCATTCTCCCGAATTTGCGATCAACTAGAGGAGCACACCGTTGATGCAAGACGTCGATTACCTCAAGTTAGTACATCAGCCTCTGAACAAGGCGCCGACCTAATAAGGGTCATTAACAAACAATAGGCGGCCTTGTAGCATAGGAATGACCTACTGAAAGCTTTGTTCCGCGTTAATATGCTTTTACATTGTATGTGCCGAAATACACTGCTGATATATCACCATAATATGTCACATCTGCCTTTATCACTGGCCAGGTCTCTCGGTCATATATGGGGTTTTAACGTCCTTATCATTTCGTAAATGAATGGATATACAGGGTGTTAAAGCAGAAATCATTAGCATGGGAATCGAAATCTGATCTGAAAAGATGCTGGTAATGCTCGTTGATTGCATCGTTGAATAATGATAACTATGGAAATAGCAATAATGATAATAATGATAACAGTAAATAGTAAATATGGTCACAGATGAGCACAGAAGGCTGCCATGGATGGTTTAAGCAATTTAACATCTTGAGTCATTGTTGAGTGCCGTTGGTCGCCGTGTTCATCGCCAAAAAAGAATAAAGAATATCTGTACATATGATACCTGTTTGTTATTAGTTTCGGGAAGTTATAATGAATCATAGTTCTCAGTTTTGTCAATATATCTACTGCCCACATACAGGCAGACACACATACCGGCTAATTTGAAGAAGTAGTTAGCGGATGATTGTCAATCGAGTTAAATGAATTAAATATCCATACACTTTATATGCAAGAAATCACAGATTCATGTTGAGCGATCGAAGCCTACATATTACAGAAATTAATACACCATCACCGTGCCCTCTGTTTTGCATCCTTTTAACACATGTTATTAAACAACTCTTTCATGAACTGGATACAATGTACTCATGACATCCCTGCATCACATGTCCTGACTGCACGCTTTTACAAGGGATATCAATTGACATAACTTATGTGACCCCATATTTACAGGTTTACGAGGCATAAGTAGGGTCATCCTGAATGCAAGTAAGTGTGTGTCTATGTTCACTATCAGTCATACGAACGTCGCCACTCACTCCCTGTTTGACATTTACACACTGCGGTGATGACACGAGATCAACTTGAACGATTGTGAATAGCTCTAGAACAAAAATGGGATCGGCTGTGAACAGAAGTCAGCAATGAAAGAATGTAAAAAAAGAGGCACACACGCTTTCGGCATTTTACACTCCCATAAGCAACACAACAATGCGGGGATCAACATTTTCACTTTCTATTGAACAGCGTTAATTGTTTTGCAAAAGTTTATTTTGAGGCCTGTTATTGGTATAGAAGTGGATGTGATGTACCACTTGTGTCGCCACACGATGCGGTCATTCTGTAGCCCGACCTTGATGAGTGAATGCCTCTATGGAGAGGAGGCTTATCTGTCGTCACCAGGCTGTCATCGGAGACAATCGCCCATTGTGTTACGTGTATTGGAATACGCTGCCGCATTTTGACCGAGCAAAGAGTGTTCAATTCACCCTCTCTAGTTCTCCTCGTGTGGATGTTGCGTTTGGCGAAGAACCAACCCTAACCATCACGTGGTGGTAACACAACCTACACGATGATAAGCTGGTGACGTTATGCCATCTTTACATGATTGTGATAACAACAAGGCGGGCCTGGCTTCTAGCGATCTGGGTTTCTGAGCGATTGACTCTATATGATGGTAAGATATCATCGAAAGAACTCCCCATTAAAGACGGCCCACGTCATTCAATTATCTGGCATGCGTGACAGCCTCTGAACCATCTTTAGTGATGGCAATTCACCTTAAAACGATCCGCCCTATGTGATTACAATACACCCTTTTGATTTCAACGCAATGTAACAGCCACACCCAATATAATAATCGGCCATGCGTCATTATCTGATGTACCAGGTGTCAATGAGTCGAACAGCATACAATGTATTGGTATGGTGGCATTTGTCAATAAATATGATTACACAAGTCATTCATCATCACAGCCTGGTTCCATGCATGCGACTTCTGATGCCACGTGTTACGTTTACTCGCATCAAAGGTCCATTCTCTTAAGTATCCACTGTAACGTGTATCAACACCAAACCAAAGCGAATGATATTGCTCAGTTATGAAGATTGACATTCACAACGTAGTACTACGTACGTGTTTTTACACCTTCTCCATTCACACGGATTGTATGTCAGTATATTCATCAACATTACTGTACATTACAGGAGCCAAGCGAATTGGATACACTTGCATTTCTATTAATGAAATGACTTGAAGTGTCTAAGGCATCTCAAATATGATTGTTGAGTGTAAACTTAACATATCGACAAATAATAAAATCAATATTTAACGTTCTTTTGAGCAAAGCGATATTTCGTGAGTGAACCTAGGTCAATGGCGCATATGAATGAACCCAGGTTCGGCCGCCCAAATCAGCTTTCATAGAAACCACATTGTCATTGTGAATTGTCATAACCTGCTTAGTCTGGATCAGTCAAGACGAAGCTGTGTGGCCGTTAATTGCTAGAACATTTCTTCATGAAGCGTTCGATTATTCAGGAATTGAATAAGCAATGGATATCTCAAATGTGGCGTACAATGGAAGATTGGCTGGGGCCGCCGACCCACTCCTTTTTTAGTAGCGTCCAGTGAGCATTTTGGTCCTGAATGTTTTGACCAGGCACTAACAGTGAGAGATGAACTCGGATATTGGTACAAATGATCCCGGAATATTCTCCCAACTGCTGTTCCTACCATATTCACGAGATGTTACTAGGAGTTGACGTAGCTGATGCATTAAACATTTTATGGTTTACCCTGCTAGGCAATGGCTTCCCCTGCCCCACCGACCCTAGCAGTGAAAGTAAGTGGTGTTTAGAAATTCATTCCTTTTGAATAAATTAAACTAAACTAATCATCTGATCATTGCTAATACAAAAATGAGTATAGCTGCTTGGATAAGTACATTTAAGATGAATGTTCACATTTTTCCATAAATTTGTTCTATAAACAATAACTTTGTGCTGATTTTCAGGTTCTAGAAACATTGTTGTTTGACTCGCCTCTCCTGGAAAAAGAAAATGACTGTGGTCCTTCTCTGGTGATCCTTAAATATCCTTGATTTGGATGCTTGATGTTTTTCCTAGCGTAGATACGAAGCATTATAAACCATTTGCATTGTACTGTAGTGTCAAATGGAAATGGACAGCTAGTGCTGGACAAGTGGCTCTCAATCCTCGACTACAATCACAATATTCATTCTGGGTTCGGTGGACTGTTCCAATCATGTGCTCATTGGCCTTCGACTGGTCGAGAGAGGTGCAAAAGATGGATCAAGCCAAGCGATGCAAAATATCATTTTAGAATTTAGACTAAAAAGACCAAGAGTTCCTTCAATTTCTTTGAACCATAAATATATATTGCTCTTAAAGTGCCTATCGCACGGTTATAGGTACTTCACTGAAATCAATTCATAATGTGATCAATAAACTCAAACCGGTCCAATAACCGTCGCATCTGATCAGTTAAGGCCAAAATTTGATAAAATGTCAGTTCAAATTAGCGCGCCCGACAAAACGTTGCGGCAGCCATTATCTAGGTCAACCATGCGTGTGACGTCAGGTAAGGGAGGCCGTTTTCAGAGACGCACGGAGTTCCCCGTTGTTTACATTGTCGGAGTTCGTCTCTCGTTTTTGGGATTTTGGATCGTTTTTAGCCATCTTGTGACCGCCTGAACGCGATGGTTAATGTCAGTTGTGTTAGGGGCTGCTCGCGTACCAGTCGGGACGGCGTGAGCTTGTTCAGGTTTCCTGGTAAGGACGATTTAAAAAAACAATGAATTGGCCAGGTAATACGATCGCGAGACAAATGGCCGGGCCCGGGCAAGTATTTGTTTGTGTGCTCGGTTCATTTCACCGAGGAATGTTTTGAGGAGGCACCGAAACTCAGAGAAGAGCTGGGTTGGATACCACGATGTAAGCGGGTTATAAAGGAAGCTGCTTTGCCTACTCTTTTTGCGAAGGCCTCTGCTGTCAAGCAATCAAGAAAGGCAAAGGTGAGGCAAGTGAACCCCTCCCACCCCAGCCCAAGAAAAGCAGACCTGCCTTTATCAAAAGAGAGAAGCACAGGGTGAGATTTGATGACTTTCTTGTTGTATTAGTATTGAATAAATAGTCCATTATCTTGTTAAGTTGACAGTGTGGTTGCCAGGCAAGTATCATTCTTATGATATAATATGTTGCTTTTTACAGTGCTCCTTTATGGCGGTGTTTGTTTTTAAATTTGCGAGTCATTAAATTTGTTTACATGTGCTGATATGCCAAATATATGTAGGTCACGTATAATTGGTTCATTGTATCACAGATATCAGAGAACAGGCGACAACAGAAGCTGGGAATCCAGTCTTCAAGCTAAGATACCCCAAGTTTAAGCAGGGGCATGTTTTCACTAAAGTAGCAAAAAAGGCAACATTTGGTGAATATTTTTACTGATATATAAAATGCAAACAACAACAAATTCAATTACCATGGAGGTATAAGGTTATAAGCAACAGTCTGGTGTGCAATCTGTGATTTGATTCCCGAGTTCTTGCTGGTTTGCTATGAGCCAACCCTGCCCAAGACAGAAGCACCACCTCCAATGTATGCAGATGCGATGAGACCAGATCCACAACAAGCCATTGAGGCACACCAGAGTAGGTTCTGCATGAATCAAGACAAGTCCTAGATGAGTGGAGGGTAGAGGAATCCTTGATAGTCTGGTGTTGGGAAGTTATCTCGTATTGTTTTCACAGCGCAGGCTGGTAACGGAACTCTTATCTTTTGTACAAGATGTCCCTACCACCAGCGAACAAACTGTCTGTATGCAGTATACCTGTAACGCCCGTAAAATAACCATGTGACATGGTTGATTTAACCATGCTCAAATATTTTTTGTCATACCAGTATCAATAAGTATAATTAAATAGTAAATAATGACTGCTAGCCTTCGTACAGATTTATGTGTAAATTATAGAAAACATTGTCACCTTTGTACATCATTATCTGACATGTGCCCATGTTGTTGTCTGTAGGAGAAATATCCCACTTGCAAGGCCCAAGGGTTCAAACAGATTGGGCTGGAACCAGGATGCTGGGTTATGCCACCAATGGGAATGGGGCTGTTCTCTATTGAGGTCATGACTCAAGGAATTTCCACACAGCACACAGATTCTTCCACCTCTGCCATTGGTTGACAGTAGCCACACAAACACCTGTAACATGATGTAATGATTGTAATATTAATGTATGTAATAAAGGATGACATATTGTATGGCAAATATGTTTTAGCCTCTGCATTCATAGAAAATCTGATGTAACACTGACCAGGATGATAATATAATACCATAATCTTCACCTCCTAAAGTCCAGTTATGCATTCATTTATGGGCTAACTGACAATCCTATGAGATAACAGCTATGGTACTTGCTCTCCTATATATATTTTACCTCAGAATCAATCTACATCAACTTTTAATAAGGCCTACTTTAAATAAAAGAGGATCTTTATTTATTAATAGCAGTCCAAAATTAGTTTTTGCAATTCGTGTGGACGAGCATTTACATTTACATGGTACAACTTTGTAAACATGAACCCTTGCAACCACTTGATTTGATAAAAACTTTGTGGTATCTCATGTCTGCTGTCTGATATGGAAGAATTATTTGCTGCAAGGCACTGTTGTATAGTCTACTGTTAGGAAAAGAGCTTACATATTTCGTTAGTGAAATTTATGGGTTAACTTCGTTACACGCCAACACATATACGATGAACTGGTGCACAAGCAGAATCAGACATAGCTTACCAAGCATTGTTCTGTAGCAGCCCTATGTCCTGGGCAGGATGAACCGCGTGAGATCCAGACGCAGCAGTGACATCGCCAGTGTCTATTTTCTCTCATCGCCAACAGCAAAGTATAACAGCGCAGGATGAGGACATGTACATCCTCCACTACCCAAAACACAATTGAGGAGGTCACACATTGAGGAAAGTGCTGAATGATTATTTCTAAATTTATCTTTTATATCAAAATTATAATTTGTACTATCACATCAACAAGTAACACATATATACAGTAAAGGCTATGTAGAAGTTCTTTTGCAACCACTATCAACATGTGCAAGGTCAGTGATATAAAAGACGAGGATATAGAAGCACAAAACAAAAATTCCTCCCAATCTGAGCTCCTTCGCTATCCCAGAAAATATCAAATCTCAATTGGCATAAATACATACATCATGTACAACATTAACGTATTTATCAGACAGCACTAGCAATGATGAACCTTTTGTAAGGATACAATTCCATTTATGAAGAATTAATACGAGGGAATGTGTCTCAGTGACGTCCAACGTGTTGCATAAAGCGTTCCTTTAATGGAAGGTACCCGCTGTGGCTTGTCTCACCAGCGGCAACAACATTCATCTATTCATATAGCATCGAATTCGTTGTTAATACATATATATAAATATATATATATATATATATATATATATATATATATATATATATATATATATATATATATATATATATATATATATATATATATATATATATATATATATATATATATATATATATACATATATATATATATATATATGTATATGATATATATATGCATATATGCATATATATATATATATAAAATATATATATATATAGTTATATATATATATATATATATACATATATATATATATAAAATATATATATATATATATATATATATTGCACATATATATATATTAAAATATATATATATATATATATAGATATATATATATATATATATATATATATATATATATATATATATATATATATATATATACATATATACATAATATATATATATGCATATATATACATTTAAACACACATTTATACATATGCGAATATATGTATATATATACATATATTATATATATACATAAATACTGCCACACATTAATATCTATATATATAATTAAAATACTTACATATATACTACATATTTATACAGACATAGGTGTATGCATATATAAAAATACAGAAATATATATATATATATATATATGTATATATATCATATATACATTATGTACATATATATATGAATATATTTATATATGTATATATATATATATATATATATATATATATGTAAATATATATATATATATATGATTTATATGCACACACACACATATATATATATATAAACATGCATATGTACATATGTATATATATATGCGTATATATATATGTATATATATATATATATATAATAATAAATATATATGTTTATATATATATATATAATATATTTGCACATATATATATATATAAACATACATATGTTCATATGTTTGCATATATGCATACATGTATATGTATATATATATATATGTTAATATATATATATACATATATATACATATGTGTAAAATTATTGAATATATATATATGCTCGTATATATATGTACATATATATTATATATATATATATATAAATATATATATATATATATATATATATATATATATATATATATATATATGTATATATGTATATATATATATATATATATATATATATATATATTTTAAATGTGTATGTGCATGTATATATATATGTATATATATATTCACATATATAAGTGTGTTTTTTTGTATACATATATATATATAACTAATATATATATATATATATGTAAATATATATATACTTATAAATGAATATCTATGTATGTACATATATGCATATATATGTATATATATATATACATATATATGCACATATATTTAAGCATACATATGTACATATGCAAGTATATATGCGTTCAAATATATGGATATATATATATATATATATATATATATATATATATATATATATATATTTTTTATACATATATATGCTCGTAAATATATGTACATATATATTTATATATATATTAATATATATATATATATATATATATATATATATATATATATATATATATATAAAGATATATATGTAAGTATGTATATATATATATATATATATATATTTAAATGTGTATGTGCATGTATATATATATGTATATATATATATATATATATTCATTCACATATATATAAGTGTGTTTTTTTGTTTGTATATATATATATATATATATATATATATATATATATAACTAATATATATATATATGTATATATATATATATATATATATATACTTATAAATGAATATCTATGTATGTACATATACAGGTAGCGGACTGACCGCAGAACGAAGTACGTACCTCGATCGAGGTACGTACCTCGTTCCCAGTACGGCGCACCTCGATTGAGGTACGCATGATAGTCGTGCCACCGACCTCTGCTGTTTTGCATTTTATGACATTATTTTCTGAAATGTGATTGGCTTTGAACGATTTAATTATGCAAATATATTATGGCCTACATTTGAAACCAAATCAGTTGTTGTGGGCGATATTGGGCCTTCACAAGAAAAGTTTTCACTTCCATTATTCGACAGCGACTTCAAGTTTTTCTGCGTTCATGGTTTAAATTTTGTACACACATCAACATGGCCGAGATAAGGTCTATGTTTTCTAATTTACAAGTATATCATCTAATGATACATTATATGTTATTCAAAATTCTATGGCATATTAATGAGCTATCGCTAATAAATAACACCACTGTTGAATGATTTTTCTGAAACAATGGCGTAGTGATGCGATCGTACTTAAATCGAAGTACGGTGTGCTTCCTTTTGAATTGGTGCCATATTCTGATAGTAGATCGTATACAGATAAAAGAATGACACATATGAATCATACGACCGAATCGCAAGTTATAAGATAATTTGTTTTGGAATTTGTCGTGCACGGCTTGAAATGACAATGTCAATATTTCAAACCGAATATGATTTAGTCTATTAGTAGAGGGTGACATAAAACAATCTCACAGGAATTGCTGGTTTGTGTTGTGTACTTAAACATAGATTATAATATTTAATGTTATGTATTTGACTAGCCAGTATCTGATTTACTTTGGGGTTTTTTCAGAATGGAACAGCTATGGGCCAAGCCATATTCAAGACGGTGTTCTTCTGAAAGCCTTCAATCACAATGAGGATGTTTGGAAACTGGAAACTTGATATTAAAATTTCCAACCTGAAATTAAAATTTCCAAGTGGTGTCAAAGAAAAACAGAATCCGTCCATTACACAAAAACTGCTCTTAAGTTCTGTCAATCATGCATTGATGAAGTGGATGAAATCTATCCAGACTTGAACATTCCTTCAGCCGTTAGTGATAAGTCCATGGAGCCGCCTTCCAAGCCGCTGAAAGTTGGTTACAGCTCTCTCAATGAAGAAGCTATTCCTGTGAGGAGTGTACCAGGTCTTGCCTGTTCTCGTCTATATACTCAACCAGAATATTGCACTCACATCGCTGAACAAGTTCATAAGACTTTGTGCATATTATCCTCTTCCTCTCGTTTCCGCTCTCGCGGCATTCATCAGCTATGTATGCAATATGTATTTAACCTGTGTGGTGTTTCCACTTGGGATCTCTGAAATTTTAAGTAATTTTTTCCAATATATTCCATTCCAAACAACAGAATATTTTATTCTGGATTCCATTTTCATGAAAACATAGGTTGAATTTGTCGAATTTGTAAAAGTTATCGCATAAGTCCTTATCTTTTCTCTTTAGAAGGGAATAAGCTGCCCCAATTAAATCCCGCGCGGATATGGTCAGGTAACCAGGACTTTTTGTCTTTTTCAATTAGATTTCAATGAGATCACATCAATTTGCACTCCCATTTCCCCCCCCCCTTCCGTTTTCAATGCCATCCCTCCTTTTGTACCTGCTTTCCTCTAGTTTTGTCATTCAACACTCACTGTTGTAATATGTATGTCTGTACATGTATAGGTATATCAATTAATCCTATCTGTGTCATGACCTATTTAAGTAGCTTTATCCTGCGTTGTGTAACATGTCCTAGACATATCATAGTTTTGTATCTCACTTATTGCATCAACATCATACATATACCTTTAGCTGTCAAACAGTCATAACATTTCTATAGTTGTTATCATTATCTGCCTCATTGTGATACTGGTAATTGATTGGTAGTGTACCTGCACTCGGGATTACTCGGTATCCTATTATGTAATAAAGAATATTGTATGTATGTGATTTTGGACACAATTTGCTACTTGAGAATTATTTCTAAAATAAAATTAACTCAAACATTGCTGTTACTCCACTTCTTATCAAAATATGGATCTGCATGATATATTGTTAAAGGCATATGATTTGGCCGATAGAAGCTCAATTATTAGCAGCATGTAGAATAAACACCATCATGAAGTTTACCGATGAGGAATGATCTTATGACCACTGTCCACATTGCTATGGAAGTAATTGTAATAAAGCATAGTCAATATCAATACAACATGATCGCTGACCCTGTGATTTTGTGAACATTCCATTCCATATCTGGTAAACCTTAAGTATTCTAAAATGATAATGTTCATTACATATGTAATGATGCTCATTTCCCTCTGTTAAGCCTTAAATAATAACCTAACATCTAATTAAAACAAAAGTTTTCAAAAACACAAACAGAGCAGGTCAACAAAAGTATGAAAACTTACTGTTGTGGTGTTTTTGGGGGCATTCTGTTCAATATCAAACACCTGGCTGCTTTGTTATTCTATTTGAGAAGACCATTCAATTTAGAACACAACTGAATGTGTATATGAACACTCTCAATCAGACCCAGGTAGACAACAAGCGAAGTTTGAAACCACCATGGTGCGGCGTACTTCGATTGTAGTACAAAAATATCAGGTGTGCAAATGGATTGACATGGGGTGTGATGTTATCATCCATAAGTCACAAATATGCCATACAATTTTCACTAAACTGTATTTCATATAATCTAGACAAACTATGCTCCGCAAAAAGTAAGTTCTTTACTTTGCCAGACTGATTCATAAAAGATTTTTGCCTCATCAATCGTCGGAAAAGACACGCGATGGCCGCCGAACTAAAGTTTGAAAACGCGTAGAAAAGCCTTCTCGTACATGGGCAACGCTAAATATGGTCCCAAATCGAGGCTGTGACTACTAAGAGGGTTTCCACGATTTAACCCAACCAAATCTCAGTAAATAATGTCACAATTTGAAAAACAGTTGAGAAAATTAATGTTTATGTATGCATACTTCAAACCAAGTACGCCGTACTAGGAACGAGGTACGTACCTCGATCGAGGTACGTACTTCCTTCTGCGGTCGTCTTTGACCTGATATATGCATATATATGTATATATATATACATATATATGCACATATATTTAAGCATACATATGTACATACGCAAGTATATATGCGTTCAAATATATGGATATATATATATATATGTATATATTCATTTATACATATATATAAATATATATGTGCATACACATAAACACACACATTTATATGTATTTATATATATATATATTTATATTTATATATATGCATATTTATGTATATATATATTTATATATGTATATGTATATATATATATATTTATTTATATATATATATAATAAATATATAATATATATATATATATATATATATATATATATATATATATATATATATATATATATATATATATGTGTGTGTGTGTGTGTGTGTGTGTGTGTGTGTGTGTGTATGTATGTATAATGACCTAACTGTATGTTCAAAGTGTCTGCTATCGGAATCGTGATCTTATATGTTAACTTGATATGATCTCTTATCCATTGATTCGTACGCTGTGGACGCTGTCGTAAGCAATCAATCAAGACGGGTCTGTTCTTTAGTCAACTGCAGTATGCATACCAAGCCACACAATGGGTTCATTTATCAGGTATTCATACGTTTCCTGTGATCGTCTTCCGGATGAACAGCTAAGCAAATGAGGCACAGCGAGATGACGCCATTACCGTCAAGGCGCTGTTTGTTGAGAGCTCGTCTCATGTATCCACCGGGGCCTCCCATACTGAACCACAATGTATGTTGCTTCCGTTATATGCGGACCCTCATCAATGGCGTTGCCGTTGGTGTTTACAAGCCGTAGCGACGTATTTCGTTGTATTTCCAATGTCAGCATTAATCACAGTATTTAGAATTTATCACATTTAACATTTTGTCGATCAAGCTTTTCATTCGTTTGACTGTATGGATTGCAAAATCCCATCATACGAATTAAATCATTCATGCGTAACTTGGAATTCATAGCTAATAAAAACAGCAACGCATTGCCTTTATCACGTCTACCTTTCCAACAAGGCTAAGTCTGCTCAATGACGACATCTGTATAATCCTCTATTGATGTGGCGCGAACTCATGGACTCAATATCGTAATTCTGTCCTTGTTGATAGTTCATGTGAACCTCTGATTAATAACGGGACAGAATTGCAGCTATTATTAATTAATTACTAAGTTAAGTAGTTTTAAAATCTGTTACAATCAAAGAATTTGAAAGAAATATAAGGAATATGTTATATTCAGAGCCGGGAAATCGACATGGAAAGGAAAACGATTGATGTACGACGTAGATTGTCTCTTAAGTTAGTGGTCTCAACACTAGGTGCGCCCTAATCAGGGCCATTCACCAACTATAGCAGTCCATATAGCATTCAAATTGCCTACCGTTGGCCAAAGGAGAGCTTTTTACCGAGTTAATCTGCTTCTACATTGTACGTGCCAATGTAAGCCGCTAATATATCACCGCAATATGATGCATACACCGTTAACCATTGGTCCGTCAAATACAGATCTTGGTCGTCCCCGATCATTTGTTAATTAATGAATTTATTCACCTGAGATTCCGTCGTATGGAAAGAGCTATGTGGTTGGTGCGTGGTAAGCTTGGAACCGTTCAATATCCGGATGTTATTAGAAATACAAGTTACTGAAACGCGAGGTGTCTTGCCGTAATCAACGTCAGGAAAGAGTAAAGATTCTAAGAACATTGTTGTAAAATTTTCACAGTTTTGTTGATTAATAAACCATCTACTCATGCACACAGACGAAGCGACAGAGAACAATCAAAGAACGTTAGTAGATTATTGATATGACACATAATGCAGTCTGCGTTTACTAATGGTGCCATAAATGCCCAGTGACTGAGCGGGTCTGGATATACTCTTAAGGTTTATCTTTGGCTTCTTGTGGTCAGGTAACCCAGGCCGGAAGCAGCATGCGTGCTGGAAGTATCAGGAGCAGTAGATGCTATCAATGAACTGTGCCGTTTATTTTCATGAATGAATATCAACACAAGGGATGATCAGGACGAAGAAGCTGTTACAATCTGTTCCGCTGAAAATGTCAAGGAAGGGCTGTAGAAGTTAGTGTAGATGTGAACATCGTTACATTCGGTTTGACCTGCTGCCCTATTCGGTTTGACCTGCTGCCCTATTCGTTTAAAGTGAATTGTTGACTGTATTTTCACATTGTTTGGCCAGAATGTGACCAACATATGCCTCGTGTTTCATGAACAGCAGAGATGACACGATCATGTACAATAATGGGTCAAGTAGATGTCTGATTGGTGTCGCATCCACAAAATGTGGATTATTACGCTTTATGCCGCTTCCAGAATGGCATCAGTTGGCAGACGCGATAAGCGTGATGTCATCTGTTACAGCCAACCACTGGTATGTAGTCACATGTAGAATAACATACGGATGCTGCAGACAGCGCTATTAGATGGCATTAGCTGTCTAGGTTCAAATAGTTCAAGCTAAATCAGCAACTCTTCGACAAGGGCATTTAGACCAATATCACACTATATGCGACCACACTATGACGTATAACATAACAAAATCAAACCGAATGTTATCGTTCAGTGATATAACTGAACATTCTCATAGTTGTATTTAATCCGTATTTGCCTTTGTGTATAAAATCTTGCTTATTGGCACATTATGTTTGCCGTTGGATTGGTTGGCCTTACATCACAGTCGAGATGGACACATGCGTTCATTGTGCTGACATCCAATAAAGTCATCCCCCTTGTAACCTTTGGAACCTCCTAGAGAACCGTGTTACAGCATCTGGCAATATCACGCCCTGAATGTCAAATATAAATAGTGGAAATGCTCCGGATGCTTTAGCATAATTCGAAGTGATTCAGAAATGGAACGTCATTCTGATTCATATTTAGCTTTTTCAATACTGAAGACCCTAACAGGGACCATTTATCGATATCGGCGCCTTGAAAAGCAGGTTTCGAACTCGTGTTTAAAGATGATGCCAACGAGGAACGTTGAGTGATTACTCATGTGAAAATCTTCCATGTTTTTTATTCGTTCTTCAGTCCACCCATACCATTTCTTTAATCGCAGAATTGCGTCAAATATGTTCAATAAAAATTGCGTATCAGTAGTGGCTTCTCTATGGACTCTGATTCAACTCCTGGCAATCAACTCGTTATAAAGCATTAGCCATTCAATGTCTTCTCGAAGAGAGAACCACTACCTGGCCTAACAGCTACATGGCTTATGCTGCTTAAAATTGGTCAATACTTAACTTTGCCGCATCAAGATACTATATAGACACACATATACACATATACACACGCACACGCACACACACACACACACATTTACTGGTGTTTATATAAATAAATATGTACGAATATAAATTTGTGCCTCTTGATACACAGTCTACCAATTTACACCTGTAGTTGAAACTAATTGATAGAAACGTCTAATATAGATAGACTTCGTCTGGCATGAACAGACTTTTTTTTATGGGGAACATGTCCTACAAACCCCAATGCGAGCGCATACATTACCTGCTGCAGCACGGTTATTCCGAATTGAGAAGGATATTTATATTCTAGAAAAGCATATGTGAGCT
The DNA here is from genome assembly GCA_034190875.2 of Urechis unicinctus. Lineage (NCBI taxonomy): Eukaryota > Metazoa > Annelida > Polychaeta > Xenopneusta > Urechidae > Urechis > Urechis unicinctus. The sequence goes on along the minus strand of CM067350.1, from coordinate 76,218,846 downwards.
TACTTACCCTTCTGTGGAGTGAGAAATCTGAACATTTCTTTTAACTTTGAAGCATAGCATCCAGCGATGAATTGATATGACGGAATGTCCAATACCAGTAGTACTTTATTGTGAGCGCAACCTTCAACAGACAAACTAGAATGACGTTTTATATAATTATACTTAGACAGCATCTGCGTAAAAACAGGAAAACCTTGCAAAGTCTTATATAAGGTACAGTTTCCATTCCTATACACTCTCCGTCTTGTGACCAATTGGAATAGGTAACTTAGGTATAAATAGGTTCTGATGTGGTCTGGTGCAGATAACATCGTATTCTGTGCAACGCGTCGAAAAAAATATGTCTCCTTGAACCCAATTCAATATTCGCCTGTCATACTAAACAAATATGGCGTCGCTCTGGACAGCGAAAGAGTATTATAGGTCTTGAACGTGGGTTGAGGCACTCCATCCAATCACGTGAAATTTGCGTGTTAAGTTAATGACCTGGTGAGGCTGACTCACACAAATTACATGATAATGCACAAATTATTCCCATAAATGCCAAAACGACAGTAGCGCCCGACGATATTGGCCTCCTATAGTTTGACATTTTCCTATGATCAGCCTGACCCTCATAACAAAAGCCCTATGCCCCCCACCCCTCCACAGTCTTCACTTATAAATCGGATGCTTTTATCTTATTTCTTTCGTCAATACAATCATTATTGCGCTAACCGACACGACGCATGCATTGTTTCGATATGAATAGTATTGGCTTACTAGTGGTCAACGTCTCTCATAGTTGGAGACTGCTTAAGAATGGCGGCATAATGTATAGTGCCTGCTTGACGAAATTCCAGACCATTACGTTTAACCGAACATGCGTCCTGTCTGGCGATGTACCGCACACGATTACATCACACGTAGCGCGTCTTCAGCGAAGCACGATAAATCATCAATCTACCAGAGACATCGAGTACTGCCTCTCGAGACATTTATACTGCCTCTCGTGACATTGATACTGTCTCACGTGATATTATTAGTGCCTCTTGTGACATTGGTACTGCCTCTCGTGACATTGGTACTGTCAGTCGTGACATTGGTACTGTCTCTCGTGACAATGATACTGCCTCCCGTAACATTGATACTGCTTCTCAGGACATTGATACTGCCTCTTGTGACATTGATACTGCTTCTCATGACATTGGTGCTGCCTCTCGTGACATTGGTACTGCCTCTCGCGACATTGATACTGCCGGTCGTGACATTGGTACTGTCAGTCGTGACATTGGTACTGTCTCTTCTGACATTGTCCAGCCGATTTGTACTGACAATAAATCAAATTATCAGAACGGCTTACGCTAATGGGTAACGACATTGCTGCACAACGCGTTTCTAGACAGACAGCAGTGAAATGATCCACATTCATCAGCGCCGATAGGCTTTAATACCAAAGACTTTTCGTAACCTTCAGACCATGCAATTCGTCATGTTACAGTACTGCAATATTGTCCATCTCATTGTTAGCCGTAAGAAGATATTTTGCAAGTACGATAGTATAAACATGGATCGCATAAGCACAGATAAGTTGGCGGGTGCACGCATGAATTACGTGTATTTGGCAGAGAGCTCTGTTGTTTATATTGTTACAATGCAGTTGTTGAGAGGCCAAACCAAAAACCGAAATACAACAGAACATGAAGACATGAAGCACTATGAATGCAGGTTGGCTTTACTGGCGCCCATCGTTGTTTTATCGACCAGCTTTATTTCGATGCATTCAAAAATATAGCAACCACTGCCGAAGGACGAATAATGATGATACATTTGGTTAAACAGCGCATGTGCTATTGGTAAACACGTTCTGTTACAATCCATGACATTTGTTCTCGTGTGAATGCTCTCATATATAAATGTATTATAGATGGACTGATTGTTGGATGGATTGATGGATAGATGGATCGCTCATTGATATAATTGACCTTATAATATCTGGGCGAAATAGAGGTTATAATCTCCCCGACCAACTCTGTGAATTGGGGCAATTTCAATCAGGCAGTTAGACCAATAATTGTCTCGATGCTGAGTAACGCTAATGGCACAGAGTCTTCAAGATGGCGCCAGTGTACTGACTTGGTTGTACAGCCGCTGCGACCGCGTAGTTACACAACGGGCTAATTATTATGATGGCGCATCCATAATGGTGCAACGACGCGTTTTAATTGGAGTCATTGGTTCATTGAAGTGTGAAGCATGGATATCGGTTGAATGCCAAAACCTCGATCAATATGTTTGTCGTCCATATCTTGTACGAGCAGTGCAGTACTACATTTGCTTTGGTGATCTTAAGAATGGTATAAGTTGTTATTGAAATATATAAAAACCCCAAAGAACACGATAACAGTCGGTAGGTAGTAGCCCATCAGTAACCAGGTTGTCCTGCAACCTCAAGTGAGTTGTCCTACATCAGTAAGCCATGAGCAAATAGCTCTTCAGCCATAAGCAAGTATCCCTACAGCCATTAGCAAGTAGCTTTACAGCCATAAGCAACTAAGTCTACAGCCATTAGCAAGTAGCCCAAAAGCCATAAGCAAGTGGCCCTACAGCCATAAGCAAGTGGTCTTATAGCAATAAGCAAGTGACCCTACAGCCATAAGCAAGTGGCCCTACAGCCATAAGAAAGTGGCGCTACAGCTATAAGCAAGTAGCTCAAGAGAGAGCACGTCTTGCTATAACGGGCAAACTGCTTCTGCCAAAGAGGGAGAGGGCAATACTGCAAACCACTATTGCCTGATATTGCTGCAAACACCCCGGTATACGTCACAGAAGCTTAGTGTATAAACCGCTGATAGAATACTGGTGATCCTTCTGATCGACTGATCGTCTGGGGACAATTGCATGTATTATCCGCATTTCAGTCCACATCAGGTAATGAAAACACATCCAATGAACTGTTCTCCTTTAAGCATACATAGGTGATACAGTGTATTCACCTCTGTGCACTGAGCGCGTAGAGAACGCTAAGTGTACAATTAATGCTTGAGTTAGCCTCATGGAAAACAACCCTCTTGAACAAGTTACGTCAATGCTGATACAGCGGTATAACCGTAATCCGATTTGCTTAAAGTGAAGGACAGTAATGCTGGCAGCTATATAATATTGCATTCATAATCTAAGTTTTGAGCACTTACGGAAATGTACAAGCCTAATCCCTAAAGCGTGATTTTTGTGAGTACGGAGCAAGGTTCACAGAGAGTGGCGATTTTCAACGGCTGAACCACATTTATATAAGCATTAATTTAATACCCAGTGGGTGGAATTTTGGCAAATGGTGATCTATGTATGACATAGAATAAGGTTGTACACAAACGTTTCTGTCTTCAGAATCAATCTCCTTATTGCACCACAATGCACATTGCTATTGCTGTCAGGAATTGATGATAGCCTGATCTGCTATTTTCCTGTTACGAGTCATCACATGCACGCGACGACATCATATTGAGGCTGATTCTTATGGGTCTCTCTCCCGGGGGGGGGGGGGGGGGACACTTGGCCTTATTCTGGATAGGGGTGTGCCGCGGGACCTCGAAAACCCGTACCCGTCGTACAAGGTCAAAATGGCCAAAAGCATACCCCGTCGTACAAGGTGTTATGCGAATGTATAACCCGTCGTACAGATTGAAGCTGAAAAACATACCCCGTCGTACAAGTATGAGGCCCAAAAACCCGTCGTACAAGTCGAGAGGCCGAAAAAGCATACCCCGTCGCGCGGCACATATATACTACCTCTATACACTTAAGTCCCCCCCCCCCCCGGGGTCTCTCTCTCTCTCTCTCTCTCTCTCTCTCTCACACACACACACAGACAGACACACCAACACACACACACACACACACACACACACACACACACACACACACACACACACACACACACACACACACACACACACACACACACACACACACACACACACACACACACACACACACACACACACACACACACACACACACACACACACACACACACACACACACACACACACACACACACACACACACACACACACACACACACACACACACACACACACACACACACACACTGCTTATGCCAATCTCATGTCTGGCTCAGGCTGAGATCATTCATTGATGGAGGGGGCTCCATATTCCCGATGATGCTGATGCCATCAAGCGTCTGTTACCCCTTCTAAGCATGAGAGGAGAGTTAGCTGCCTGACTGTTTAATCTCTCGGGTTTGCTTATCATCCTATGTTCTCACGAATATATAGAATAAAAAAGCCCGGGAACCCTGTATTCAAAACAAGACAGGTACAGCTACAGAAGCCTTAGGTAGACAAGTCAAACAAGATAGGTAGAGCTACAGAAGCCTTAGGTAGACAAGTCAAACAAGATAGGTAGAGCTACAGAAGCCTTAGGTAGACAAGTCAAACAAGATAGGTACAGCTACAGAAGCCTTAGGTAGACAAGTCAAACAAGATAGGTACAGCTACAGAAGCCTTAGGTAGACAAGTCAAACATTGTCCATGGAATAAACTGATGTTCAATGAATATAAGTAAGGTTGTCATTCAGTATTGTCGCTTGATGAAGTGACGATATCACTGAATAATGCGTCATCACATTGATAGAGGTGACATCATTTCATATTTAAATATTTGGTTAAGGTGTACATTCAAGTCTAATATCTAACAGTACCTGTCTATTTAAAGTGATCGCGGAATAATTCTCGACTAATATCCAAGTAAATGGACAGATGCGTTACCATCGTGTGTATTGACATAATGCCTCCTTACGGCAGGTGGGCAAACAATCATCATATGACGCGTGTTACTGAATTCATACAGAAGCATGTGATTATGAAACCTCGTTCTTCCGCTCTGTGATCTCTATTTGTTTCTCTTGCTATGAATGCTTAGTTCCTTGGCAAAGGTCAACGTCCGTATAAACGTCAGATTATATGTTTCTCAGGGGCTGTTACAAAGGTATCATACAGATACGACAAAGCCTATAAGCTTGGTTTGTGAGTAAGAAGAATGGTGCCAAGGAAAACTAGATGATCCTCTGGTAAACCTTTTAAAGGTAAGCATTAAATAAGTCCCTGGATGATGAATATAAACTCAGACAACCCGCGAGGGTCAAGACGAGGCTCGTACCAAAAGGCTACACAGTCGTTCTCAGAATGAGGGCCCTTTGCTCGGACTCATGCTCGGGTGAATCTGCAACATAAACTTTAATTGCCCCGCAAGCTGACATGTCATTGATTCTTGAACGCATGATACATTGAACACACTAAGCATCATTATACGCAGTGGTTCAGGAACGTTGAAATCACATTAATAGAACGTATGTCTTGAAGTTTTCACGCCACGTTAGATCTGATGATTGGCTGACTGTAGCGTATAACAAAGATAGCCGGACCCGGTGTGGGTCAGCCCATGAGCCGCCCCCACACCCCCTTATGACGACTAGATAACGCCGCTGAGACGGCAAGGCTTGTTTGGCCACATCTGTGCGCCGGGATCGGATCATTCTAACAACCACCTCTAGACTAGACTATTGTTTGAATGTGGACAATAATCAATGGGACCCCTACAGGACCGAACCAGGCTCCCAATATCATCATAGAAAATATCCAACACCATGAAAATACCCTACGCGTGATACTAATTGAATGTTGGTGAAAAATAACGCTTCATGGGGGACGCATACAGGTTGTGAACCTTCTGTATTACCGTTGCAGGCGTCAATTGGCGTTATAATTTTTATGTCTAAATTATCTTAAAACGTTGGTAAAAAAATAGATTATGTATTTTTTTACGATTTTAAGGATATGTCACGTGTTAAGAAGTATGTATGAAATATAAGCGATGCATAATACTCATTTAAATACGCAGCATTAATCACTTCTATTCATACAAATTAACGGCTCGAGTTATTATGGATGAAAATAATGGAATGAGGTTATATACCATGCAGTAATCTGAATAACTGATTAACATGGATGCGACATTTCTATGTTCAGTAAACTATACCGCGTTTTCATTGCAACGTACAAATTATCACGATTTGTTAAAGGAAGCTTAGCATCCGTTATGATGTGGGGGCCAATATGGTGTATCAAACAAGCGTGTAACTAAAGACCACCACAGTGCAAGGCTCATTATGCAGGTTATTGTGAGGCTCAGGTGACTCTATGAGATTACTGGATATACAATCTCAGAGAAAACATCTCGATGTGATTGTCATCCGTGATGAAATGGGACTACCTCGGTAAATTACCACAACCAAGGCCAATAAAGGCTGGTGCATGGACGAGCTTAGCTTATCGCCCCGCATGGGGTAGACTCAATATAACTCGCTTATTTGTCGTCAGGCAGCATACAGCTTTATGTATTCATGACGTTACACAGTGCCCCTCGTTATGCCACAAGCTTTAACGTGAATGATTTATAGCACCAGTTACAATCTTACTCAGGACTCACACGAAGACGGCTGATTGACGTTGAAATGATGACTGAGGCCCGAGTTGTCTGTGACTGCTGCATCAAGGGAACGACAGCCACATCTGACGCTAATACTATATGTAGCCGAATAGGAGAGTTAGAACAAATGTACTATAGGAATGACTGCTTGGGGGAATCCCGTGTTTGAAGTGCCACTTAACATCTTCTGAACTATGATGAATAGGCATAAAGGTACACACTCCGTACATTGATTGTAATGTGGTCTGCATCAGCATTGTATATGTACAGGAACATGTGATCTATGAACGAACACAAACCGACATACGACGCATCTGCCGATTGTGGATATTTGAAAATAGAGGAATACACCAGATAACATGACCTGTGTTGGGCTAAGGACGTGCGCAAATGATCAACCTAGTGTCTATGTATATGGCTAATGAGAGATAATCTGATCATTATGGAATATGGAGAATCTGAGGCTGATATGGGTATCTAAGATAAAGGGATACCACTCGAAAGTAAAGGGTTTGATATAATTTCATATGGTCAGAGAAAACGCTTCCGCTTTGTTCATAATACTGGCTTCTAATTTAGTGATATGCGCAAACACTGTTGTGGCTGCTGTTCAGCGTTCCTTAAGTGCAGGGGTCTAAGTGAACTGTTCGATACCAATGGCTACCATTGTTAGCCGTTTATTACTACTAAAACCGTCATTGATGGGAAACAGCGTTACCAATGATGTCGACGCCCCGCGCACGCTTATCTGAGACTGATTATTAAAAAATATATCTGGAAACATTCATGAAGATAGACATCGCTCGCAAATGATGTGGTGTTGGCAAAAAGTAGGTAAGGAAGCATAAAGTGCTTACTTGTCTCGCTACCGAGTTACATCACCTTGCTGCATTCCGTGAACCACCACTATAGCGCTGCACATGAGGCGGATGAGCACACATAATGTAAAAATCATAAATTTACTATTTGGTATTTAGCAGTGTAATGATTGTCCTCTGAACTTGGGGAAGGGCTGCGAATAGCGAATAGTAATACTCTTGCGATCCGCTAAGTGTCTGTGTGTTCCACTGTCTGACCAATTTGCTTGATAGAAATATCCTCCTAATTAAGATAAGCTATGGTTGAGCGGTGGTTCCGAAATGACGTTAAAATCCTCGTTGAGTAATCCTTCCACCCAGCAAACACGACAGGTCGCGTGTAAGGACATCAATTATACATAACATCCTAGGGATAAATGTTGTTGTTAGTTTGTATGAAACCCTTTTGCCATTGTCATAATAAGGGTTATGTATATGTTCGCGACACAGTTAGCATGTATGTGCACAAGGAACCCACGCGTCATTTGTAGGAGCAATCCATACATGTATGCTTTTTTTGCAATCCACCCACGAATATGCGAAGGCAGATTGACCCAACATTATGGTTCTTATAACTGCATAATAGGCGCTGTGATCCTACCTCTCCAGCTTGCCTGGCTCTCGGGGAATATTTGAGACATCAATAATGGGTACAGAACATATTTGCGACGCTTAATGTACAGATAATTGAGAACGTCATTTTACGAAAATTGTGTATGAATCGAATCAAGGACGGATAAAGCGAACTACGAACTCACTGGGTGCATATCCACCAATCCTATAACCTCGTATTTGAATGTCATCTTCATTAGTTGGGTCATTAGCCTCTAGTTCCGGCTTCATTACGTAATCCTACAGCTCGCGAAATACGTCCTGGGTGATGCTGTCATCGTCAATAAACATTACGAAAGACAGGTGGAATCGAGTGCGTTGTTGCACACTGTAGACTATGGTAGGTATGTACCAGCCCGCGGAGCCTGGTGCATCGCAGCGATTCAAATAGCATATACTTGCTCAATTCAATCTACTTAGAATATGGGAAGAGATGTGAACGTGCTCCTGAATTAGAGCGGATTAATGTTGATTAATACACAAAATAATAATTAATACAAACAATGAAGGTGAGGATTGTGATATTGTGGGTAGAGGATTTGCCTGATGAGGAATCGATTGATTTGAGTAGCTAGCCATGTAGGATTTAGTACTCATGGGGTAACTGCGAGGTGCATGTATCAGATGCACAGTCACGCACAATTGTCGATTACATCACGTCATTACACTGACGTCACTATATGCTGTTCCATCATGCGCTGGTCTACCACATGGGATTATCTACTGAACGCCGACAGATGCTATCACCGGCAGTTTCTGGACGGCTAATGGCAAACGTCTGGCCATGTTATCTGTGCTCAGGAACTAAATTAATTTATGCTTCATATATGATGATATACAGATGCTCTATTACTCTGTGGCTTATCGTGATTATTTCATGTTAATCAAAAGTCATTTTGCTGTAGTTATTCATCATTTGGAATGGATAAGTTTGTTTGTCACACAACACGCACAATATCTATTAAAGGCAAACATATTTTAATATTACAGTTAATTTTAATGACGTCAATTGCTTGATCATTTCATGATGACGTGTCGTTAATTTCCCTGAATAATTACGAACAAAGAAAGCGTATTTTCTTACAGTTGAACTTCTGCCAGAAAGTATCACCTCAAATATGTAAAGGCATAAGACAGTAAAACTGCCTCTAACGCTAACCTAAAATTAATCTCTCAAAGAGCTACCCTCTGTCAACATCAATGCACTGTCCCATAATTGAAGTAAACGTTTGGTAACTATACCTGGACTACACCAAATGACGCGAAAGATGAATTATTGCTTTCATTTGTAGATATTATTGCTCGATGACTATACAGGCATTGAATACTATGTGTCATTACTAATGATGTTTTCCATGGTAAGGTCTGCAAATTCCTCCAAACGTCAATTATAAATAAATCCTACAGGCACCACTGAAGTGATTGCTCTTGAGAATCTGCCATTCTTATTGAGCGAAGTAAAGCATGCTCTCAATCCCTGGCGACAAACAATTCAATACCAACTTTGAAAACCTCCACTTACGTTCAGCCTTTACAAATATTCAATAAATTGGACAAATAACCGGTACCTTGACACGCTGATATTGCCATGAATCAGAACTCGGTAAGCTGCAGTTACATGTTTGATGATATGAGGGTTAATTCTATGTTCTATGATAGCCAGATGACCTATAATTTATCCGCCATATTACCCGCAATAACATATAAACGGCATACACAGGTCCACTCAGAGCCATGTAGATGAAGTGCATCAACCAGAACCATTCCAACGAGAGAGATACGTGTTTCTAACATGTGGAGAGTATCAGAAGTTCTATAAACATTTAATCTATACAACTGACAACGCAGATCACATTCAGATTATATGGCAGGTTGACCAAATCGGTTTAATTGATGGATGGATCGATTAGCAGACTTAAATTGACGTTCACAGTACTTAATTACTGTAATAGAGCAGTGAACAGTGTTATTAGTATTCGCACTTTCAGCCTAGGCTGTTATCTGCTGTGTGGGATGTGTCAATCAAAATTTCCAGCACATCTGAACTCGTAAGCCTTTGCTGAGAGCCATAGGAACCACCGACCTAACACTGACTCTGATTGCACAGCTAAGTTTTCTTTGAATTATTGTCAGCTTCAGCAAATGAGTACTGCCTTTCTGCCTGATTCGGTCATTCGAGTGGCTCACCAGCAAACGTAGGCTTGAGAACACATATGTAATTTAGACGTGGTCACTATTCCTTCAACGTGACATAGGTATGTAAGAACGAGTTCAAAGTAATGGTACAAAGCTCGTAGCCGATAGGTTTGGGTTAGATAACGAAATAAGATTGCGCTTGTTAGGACTGACAACACGGCAACTCAATCAGTAGTAGATACTATTGATGTTGATTTGTTCAGCTTCTCAGTGCTGAGAAAATGAAGACCTTGACAAAATCTAGGGCAGTTTTAGGAAGGAATATCTTTTGCACTTGCCTTGTGACCCCACGGAGTAGTGTTGGCCCTAGTCACCCTCACCACAGGGTCATGGGTGGCTGCGACTGTTAAACATTGCTAATCATATGCTCACTATCCATGGCCACCACATTATTTAATCGATAAACACAACGCGTTGCCACAGCCTACGTCATTGGCGGGCAAAACTTTGCATTTATACCAAGGATTCTTTGTGGCAGTGCTATTTAATGTAAGAGGAACACAACGGGCCATGATTCAAATCGCAGAGTCTTGCTGGTGGTACAGATAGCAGCGCGCGCACCACCATAGTAAGGTGTAACAACAGATCAATTTCTATAGAACTGAATCACAGCGCCGGATAGTTGTATGGATGTCGCCTGTCAGAGCCATTAGGATCATTGGCAAGAGTTGATGTGGTGAAGAGACAAGTCACCAATGAACACATTGGTCGAGCACATGACCGTAAATTCCGCGAAATAAGTTTACGATTTATAAGCATTCGTTCCTTCTACCTTGAGTTAAGAAGGAGAGGGCACGATAAACGATTCACCAGATGTGTAAACAATGCCTTGTCACACATTTGCAAGTAATAGGGTATGTGTGCCGATCGTTACACAAGGAGCCTTACCATTTTAGGGTTGCTGAATATAAACAATTCCAATAATTCTTTCGTATTTCAGTTAATGTTAATTGAATCTGTGTTTATATCACCGAAAAATATCTGGTTCTATGTCAAACGACGTTATCCACGATGTGATTAACGACTTATGTCCGTGTCATATATTCCGTGTAATAAGCATAATGAGAAGCAATGGCAGTATTGTTATTCAACGGCGGATACGTGTTGCTATGGTAGCATTCATTACTATAACGAGGACATTAACGAAGCATTAACGACACCCTGAGGATAAAGGCGGATTAATTGATCGAGTGAATAGTTGAGGTGCAAACGGAACGTTGTTTGCACCAACAAATAGTCAATGGAATCGAAAAACTTTCAGATAAGGCCAAGTTGTGAAATAGGGCAGCTACAGAGCAAAACCCCTGTGCTCGTCAAAGTCTGCTTCATTTGAACACACCGTGATAGCTGTTATGTCAATTCTGTTCCATTGTCACACGATATCAAGACATTTCTGCAAATGCGACACTGTTACAAGTGCGAAGAAGCTACTTAGATCACATAACAAGTTTTAAGTAATGCCAAAGTTTGACGGTTTATGTCAATCGTTCAAGAAGATCTGCTACTAACTCACAATGCTTCTCTAATCTTCTCTAACAATTAAGACAGGCAGATACTAGTTCCGCATCAAATAGGGGATTTTATTTTATTACAATATGTTAAGCAAGTCTGGCTTTATCCGAAGCGTCCTATTGGAGCATCTCTTAGTACTCCCTCATATAAAACGCTGTTCAAGCACGGCCGTATTGGATGACTGTTGCCTTCTTAGACAAGTTGGGCGTGCATTTACGTTAAACAAATTAATGCATGTGAAAGATAAGTTGACTTCAATTCACTGATTTATTGACAAAATCTAGAAAAATCTGATACTGTCTGGCAAACATTTGAGAGCCGCCTACTTCATGAACACCATGGTTATAATGAATATTCACCGCCCATGTTAATCATTATTACAGTTAATTGATTGAATACGTCCGACAGCTCACAATTTTACATTCAGGTAGCCGTACGTTACATTTGAAATGGAAGCTTGTATTATGCCCCATAGCTCTATATGGTGGTCATTATCTCCCACTAGCAAATAATGCTCTCAACAGCGAATAATGCTCCCACCAGCGATTAATGCTCTAACTAGCGAATAATGCTATAACTAGCGAATAATGCTTCCATCAGATATTAATGTTCCCACCAGCGATTAAGGGTCCCACTAGCGAATAAAACTCCCACCAGCGATTGATGCTCCAACTAGCGAATAATACCTCCAGCAACGATTAACGCTCCCCCTAGCGAATAATGGTATGACCAGCGATTAGTGCTTCCGTCAGCAAATAATGCTCCCACCAGCGATAAATGCTCCCACTAGCGAATAATGCTGCCACCAGTGATTAATGCATCCGCCAGTGAATAACGTTCCCACTAGCGAATAATGCTCCCACCAGCAATTAATGCTCCCATTAGCGAAAAAAGCTCCCACCAGCGAAAAATGCTCTCAACCGCGATTAATGCTGCCACTATTGAATAATGCTCCCATCAACGATTGATGCTCCCATTAGCACATAATGCTCCCACCGGCGATTAATGCTGCTACTAGCAAATAATGCTCGCAACAGTGATTAATGATCCGCCTAGCGAATAATACTCCCACCAGTGATTAATGCTCCATCTAGCAAATAATACTCCCATCGGCGAATAATATTCCCACAAGCGATAAATACTTCCGCCAGCGAATAATGCTCCAAGCAAGCATTATCACTGGCCGACCTTATTATATTACGTCACTTTTTATCACCTAACCAATAATAATAAGAAGAAATATTCGTTGTCCCCACGTAGCATCTGTTTGGGCCTGTTGATCAAACAAATATTCACTACTTCAACTTGAGTTAACTGATGATCAGTTGCATTTCGTATGAATGGTCGACCATCACTTGGTCTGATTGGATATTATTATGACACAGAGGGGATGATCACGTGACTTATCAATCAACCTCTTAACCATGCTGCACTGACAAAAGGATGCGTTTCGACGTTGGTAAGGCGTGCTAGAGCATTCACGTCTGCACATGCGTAGAATACATGGAGGTCAAAGTTAAATTCCGTTCATATCAAGTGGTCCTGCTGTTCAACCGATCTGCTTATATGAGGCACAATGCTCGGGTGGAATTGTCCGTATAGCAGTTTCCATACTGGCGGTAGTGCAGACATGTTTTATGAGCTATTTTCCTTTTAGCTTACGTAGGTAATACAGAGTGTTATCCATGTTGACTGAGTGTGTTTTGCAGAATTGCTACGAATGCTTAGCGAGCGCCAAGTGTGCCGCTAACGCTTGCATTAGTCTCATGGCGAACGAGGAAAAGTTGCACCAATCTTGTTCCATCTCTTATGTCAGATGTAATATATCGCATTCTAAGACCTGAGCACTCAGAGCGTTATTAATAAGCACGACGAACCACACTTCCCATGGAATAACTAGTGTCACCTGTTGCAACACTTTGTTTTCAGCATGAAGGTTATACCCAGTCAGCGAATGATTGGCAATGGGTTATCAATCTACCAGGGGTTAACAAACAAGTAAAGTTATACACAAAGTGCGATGGGAAGACGAGTTGAAGTTTGATGACGATGTGTTGACGTGAATCTCTTTACAAGTGTCAGAAACTCTTCAGGCTACAAAGAATCGACCAAGCATCAACTGTACATCGCTGCCCATACATGAACCGTACGCTTTTACTCAACGCAAGCAATTTGAGAAGAGCGGTATTGAGTTAAGGTGAGATGCTCAACAGTCCGACGAGACATGGTAGACAGCAAGCCTGCTGTGACCAAAATCAAGGCTTGTGCTTTTGTTTGCTTTTACAAATGTATTGCTTAAATGAGTGCACATATTATTGTCATTCAGACATGGTCGAATCTGATCCGGCTAATCGATTACACAGCGAATATGTCAAAAACATTCAGAACTGGTGAAGTTATACTGTATTGCATGGCCCGATGTTGTTCCACAGCCACTATCAACACGGGTTACGGGTATGTGATTAAGGGGTGAGAACAACATAGAGTAGAATACAGTACTATGAGAAAATACATCACCACCACCCCCTAGTCTGGCCCTCCCCGTTTCATTGCGCCCCTTTCCAGGGACAGTTCACTTGTCTAGTGCAGTAAAAGGGATCGTTATAAGATAATAATAGACTAATGATACTATGTGGCAAGCCTATATTTACCTTTCACTATTGACTTCGCTCTTAGCCCTAAAATTATGATGGCTGTGCATTTCAGCGACTTCTTGAGTGAAAGGGCCGGGTTAAGTTGATAACACAATGCCATATCAGAGAGGCATAGGCGGTGGGCTGTCATCTAAACTTTGACTCGTCCCGAAGGAACATGACAGCTTGTAAATGGCATTCTATCCTTCAGCCGAGTAACACGAGGACTGGGATATTGTCTAGATTATTTGGATGACTATTTCTAAAGAGCCATAAATTGTCCATTTACAGATGGGGACATTTTGTGGCTTAAAGACAATCTGACAACTCAACATTAAAGATTCATGTATTCTCGCACGCCAATGAACTGAGGCATTGTATATTTTCACTTTTTAATGATTTATGGCATTTTGTTATTATGTATGGCGTCACGTATTGATGAATCACTTTATGTGTTACTGTAATGCAGTATGCATAGAGATAGTATGTATTAAGTGTACAATTGTACCAAGTATTGTTGTTTTGCACTTTGTATTAATGTATGGCACTATGCTTTGAGGTTTGGCACAATGTATCGATGTTTGCCACTGTGTACTACATTATGTATTGAGGTTTGGCACAACGAATCTATGTTTGCCACTGTGTACTGCACTATGTACTGACGAATGACATTCAGCAATCAACCAATCAACGACAGCTATCACAGTCTTTGAACCGCACGTTGTTGAAGTGTTACTCGCTGCACCATCCCATCCGCTCCGTTTCTTAACAGAACCCATCTTTTCAAAATTGTAAGCCCATCCAGAGATAAGTTATCCATTGGAGGCGGAGTTGTTGTTGTGATTTGATATCGATGACAAGTACTGCATTGTTTGTTTGTTGTTACCCAGAAATCCTCCGACAAAGACAGGGCTGCGAGACATATCTCACTTGAAGATTCAATTCATTTAAAAAAAACCCAAAACTATTGGATGTGAATAATACGTTTGGGGACCGATTCCTTGGTATTATTGAAATTCATATCCCCAAAATCGAATCCAAACTGCAACCCGGCTATCTAAATGGCCTTTGTAAAGTCTGAATCCTGAGTTTTGATGGGACGTGAATTACAAATCCCATGTAGCACGTGGTAGACCCTACTGGGTATCCAGTGCAGTTTAAGTGATGATAACGGAAGACGGTGAAAATGCGCATGTGTAGTTACTGCTTGGCACTCATTTGATTTCAAGGCGCCGACATCGATGAATTATTAATGATTTGTTGTTTCCAAAACAAAAAAAAGGATTACAATCGAGTTATTTCACTAGCTACACAAAAGACTAAACAAAACAAAAGCGTTACACCAAATAGGCGGAAAGAGTATATATTTAATCTAGCTGGAGGTTACCAAAGAAAGCTATCAACTCAGAATGATACGTCATGATTGTCACACACGTATCCTAATGCAAAAGTCAAGGTCATTGCTAAAATGTTGTGTTTGTTACATGATACAGATTTACATATTACGACACATAGTTTAGACTTTGATGTGTCACAGGAGGCCTGACTCGTTGGAATTGTCCTCAACATAAGGCGAGTTGTCATAGTGATATAAAAGCAGCCTCTTATACGTGACGTCACGTGCGGCTACAAGGCACCCATATTATATTCATCAAATAACGCTGATACAAAGACATTACCGCAAGATGGTGTCTGAATCTTACTGCTTGTTGAGTGATCTTACAACATACGTTTAAGCGAAATGGAGCTTATTGTGAGTTGAGAACAACCGAGTTACCGATGGTAGGATTGCTTGTGTGAAGCCATTCTCCTGAGCAGACGATACATAAGTATGTGTACGAGCAGCATTCTCTACTTCGAAGAATGGTTTGAAGCATAACGTCGGAGGAGTAATCCTTCATAACTGAGTGGACATCCTGGTCACCTTCATAACTTATATTGAATAATGCATGAGATGACGTCACCAGAGTGGGACCAGCAGAACATGTTATTGGCTTCACTCTCTACAAGGCAAGTCAATAAACGAAGCGAGAGTAACAACCCATTCAATAATACAACTAACAGATGGAGACTATCACTGTGATGATAGACGTTCAGCTTACACAGAAATTGATCAATATAGCGCTGCTAATTTAGGTTGAACTTTTCAGATCTGGATATTTGTATGTATGGTCCAATAATGAAGATGGCTGCATGACCTTGTTGAATATTGTGTCGAAATCATTACTGAGCTCCACGCTGGCTGACTGAAGGCGAAAGCTGCTGCGTGGTGGTTGGTAGCAGACACAAGCGGCCAATACACTGAGCGCTCAGCTCCTAAGTTGTGACTGCCGTCTCAACAAGTGACATCCCTTGTCATTAGGAACGGAGCACCAGGCAGAGTGGTGATCGAACGCGGTAACAATATAGGTGGCGCCCTGTCATTAACGCTTTGACCTGGCCTCATGGCTTCCTGTCTCGCTCGCCACCCTGTTTCGTGGAGACTACTGCCATACGGAAGCAGACAGTTACTCGTTCATCAGCGCAGCTCTGGCAATAGTTGTCAAGCTTCACGTTATAGGGCGAGATACGTTCTAGTTGTCAGTGTCATTGTCTTAGCTCCAGCTATAGGTCCTGTTGAATATGATGCACATACACTTTTGACCATTTCCCGATTCAAATAATGTTGCCAGCCTGTAGCATAATAGCTTATCGACAATCACAGCGAAAGCGCGGCATTCCAAATACTTTTTTCCGTTTCTGATCGCATAATCAATGTGACACCAGTAGGTGCACGAGAAACCGGATACACACCTGTGCTCATTGT
Source organism: Urechis unicinctus (assembly GCA_034190875.2). Taxonomy (NCBI): domain Eukaryota; kingdom Metazoa; phylum Annelida; class Polychaeta; order Xenopneusta; family Urechidae; genus Urechis; species Urechis unicinctus. Next base: position 76,201,741 of record CM067350.1, on the reverse strand, counting down.
CACATCTAACTTGCCATAGGATGTGTCAATCTGTCCTTATTCCACCGGATGTTGACAATTGTGACCAAGTCGTGTTAATTGTTTGTGTTCTCATCGGTAACATCTCGTCACAATTGATTTCCTCATGACGTTACTAGAACACAACCTACCGAGTCAGATCAATGTTGGCATCTTTTCTGTTCGCCGAGCCGCCCAAGCAAATGATGACAGGCCACGTCCTGTAGACTATCCCCACATCATTAATGATGACAGGCCAAGCCCTGTAGACTATCCCTACATCATTAATCAGAAACCGGATACACACCTGTGCTCATTGTCACATCTAACTTGCCATAGGATGTGTCAATCTGTCCTTATTCCACCGGATGTCGACTATTGTGACCAAGTCATGTTAATTGTTTGTGTCCTCATCGGTAACACCTTGTCACCATTGATTTCCTCATGACGTCACAAGTACACAACCTACCGAGTCAGATCAATGTTGGCCCAAGCAAATGATGACAGGCCACGCCCTGGAGACTATCCCCACATCATTAATGATGACAGGCCACGCCCTGGAGACTATCCCCACATCATTAATGATGACAGGCCACGCCCTGTAGACTATCCCCACATCATTAATGATGCGCCACTGTTGTAAATTCATCAAGTTCATTGATGGAAAAATGCTACCACCGTTAATAATGTACATACTATCAATCCATATTCATTACTATTGTTGGATATTACTCATGAATGAGGTGGTTTAGATGGGGTATTTTGTACAAAGCCTAGAGAAATAATGAGAATGGGTTGCGCGGATACATCCTAGGGTGGTGTTTATACATGATGCCATCTACTTGCTGTAATCCACGATAATCCTATAATCCTAAATCATCATACATATCATTATCGTCCAAATTATCACGCAAAGCTGATTTCGACCAAGGCATGAATGGCTGCCGCTAGAATATATACCCACAGACACAATGGTTGGTCGAGTGAGCAATGTTACAATCCAGATTGTTGTAAGAGAGGTCGTGTATGTACGTAGCGATAATCAGTGTCATCATATGTATGATGTCCTGTATGGCATGTGATGTATGTGTGCAGCATTAGGTATGTATGTCAAAATTGACCAGTGTAGTAAATGTCTCAGTAGTATGTATGTATGTATACAATGTATGTGTGTATGTAAAAGTATGTATGTTTGTAAGTATGTATGTTGGTCTGTATGTACGTACTTTCGTAGGTGTGTATTGCAACTGTATGTATGTAGGTATGTTGTATGTATGTATGTATGTATGTATGTATGTATGTATGTATGTATGTATGTATGTATGTATGTATGTATGTAGGTATGTATGTATGTACGTATAGGGCCTGGGCTAGATGGCGAGCGATAACACACCGCGTGATATTATGTAAGCTGTTACTGAAGCCTTGATCCCTCGACAATTATACTATGCAGGAAGCGTATATTTACCTTTCACTATTGACTCTTTGACTGGTCCCGAAGAAACACGGCAGCTAATGTTACAGCCGAAAAATATATATATATATGTGTATATATATATATATATATATAGTCATATGTAATATCGTATATAAACCACACACTCAACTATTTATAGATAGCTCGGTGGTTGTCACAGTGTGTGTGTACATATATATATGCGTGTAATGTGTGTTTGTGTATATATACTCGCTTTGATTGCACGGGGACATCTAGTGCACACTGTCGCTGAGAAGAAAACCCAGTATATACATCGAGTTTAAGATCAAGCTGCAGATTTTTGACATGACCCCTTAGCCAAGTCAATATTGAGCCGACAAAAGTGACCGCTGGTCGATTACGTAAGGTTTCCTGTTTTGACATGACCCCCTAGCCAAGTGCAAATACGGCAGCGATAATCAGGTGATCACGTAAGGTCTGGCCTACTTAAACAGCACCTGCAGTTAGCCTGCGCGCTAAGATGATGCAGTAGAAAACCTTGAAACTAATCGTCCTTTTTAGTGTTTTTTGTTAGTGTGAATTCTAAAAATACTGTTACAATCATTATCACGAGGCCAAGTTCTAAAAACTGACAAAATTTAATGTGCAAAAGGTGAAAACAAGTATTTTTTTCGCCTATTCCATGCTACGATAATTGCTTGTTACAACCATATAATTCATATGTTCGTAACTGCAGAAGTTATGGAGGAGGGAACAAATCAACGAAAAATCCATCCCATAAGCCTCCAAGTTGTGTCCCAACTTGATCTATCATTCCGCAAAATTTCATGTTGATATGCTTTACTGTTACGGAGAAAAGCCGGAGAAAAAAAAAGAAGGGTAGAGATTCCCAGCTCCAGTTTGCGTCACGCTACCTATTGCGATGCGTCGCGTTCCAGCTTATCCCACAACTTATACACTCAAGGTTACTCAGAGATCACGGGTACAGTCACCTGGGAAACCTTGTGTAGGGTTGAAGGGGAGTGTAATGCAGAAGTTCCCATTCGTCACTGGGCATATGCGCCGTCTCGCCAATCAAACACTACTGACCTGACATGAACGATGCAAATTTACAACACATTGGGTAATGTTAATTGGGGCTGGGGTAGTGTTTGGGGTAGTGTCTAGATTATTGGGATGACTATTTCAAAAGAGCCATAAATTGTCCAATTACAGAACACGCCAGGGTCATTTTGTGGCTTAAAGACAATCTGACAACTTAGCATTAAAGATCCATGTATTCTCGCACACCAATGAACTGAGGCATTCTATATCACTCTTACGCCACGCCCTGCAGCCTATCCCCTCACAATCAATGCCGTGTGTCCGTGATGTCAGATGGCGCCTCACACCTGCATATCCCCGCCACACAATCATCTGTCCGCTGAACTCATAAACTAAACATATTGCCCCTTATGTCACAAAAGTAGATGCCTCTGCGGCACTCACAATGATGGCACATGGGCCTCACACCTGCATATCACAATGGTGGGCAACTTGTTTATTTTGTCACAAGTAAACGCGTGTTCATAGTGGGCTCAGGTGTGACTTTGTTGCAGGTACAACTAGGGCCACAAGAGAGGGCCACTTCCATGCATTGCACCTGGCATTTCAGTCCGATAGGACCAGTTAAACTAAATTCGAATGAGTATCTTATTCTCTCACGCACACACAACTGCACACATAAACACACACGCACACACACACACACACACACACACACACACACACACACACACAACACACACGCACACACACACACACACACACACACACACACACACACATATATATATGTATATGTATATATATATATATATATATATATATATATATATATATATATATATATATATATATATATATATATATATATATCTATATATATATCCACAAATGGAAATATGCTATCGTCGCTGGCACTGTGAATATTATAGATGTAGATTAGATGTGAGAAGAGGCTTAGAGAACCTCCATAAAGGAACATCCTCATTGACAGCGTATATCGAAGATGCTATATTGACGCCATATTTCATCATATGTTCCACTAGTTGAATCACCTATTCATAGTTACGCCGAGGATTCAGATTTGATATAGATAGCTATACACTAAACCTGAGAAGCTGTTTCATTAAGCTTCCCGGTATTGCACTGATATATTATGACACTCCATTGCAGCTTATTACTTCTGCAAGAAGAAGAACGACCAATTCACCCTGATGCTATTATTGTATTTTTACACAACAGCACGCCGGATGTTTCTCTTGGCGTCGCATTGTGATTCTCCAGGTAGCATTACCCCGGCAAACAATGTGAAGCAGTGTTAGCAGTGTGACTTGAGGCTAAATGGATGGACGACACACAGGTGGAAAATAATCCATAGCTTGACTTTCGGCAGTTTGTGACTTTTTGGCTCATGAAACGTGCCGAACAGTTAATTCACTCAAGCCAATGACGTCAGTTATTCAAGCATTCCGAACAGTCTTTGGGATTCGGATAGTTAGATGACCTCTGACATAGCATGTCTAATATGCATTTCATTGATTGTTTATTTTCTTTTTCGAAAACGACGATGTGAGTGCTTCTGTGTGTAGGGTGTATGACGTAGCGGCGTTGTTACACCCGGTCATGGTAGATTGTCAACCAGTAGAAAACGAATCGGTAGAGGACAAGTAAGACAAACGATGTTGGTTTATAGAAACTGATCTGTGGTCACTTCTCCGCTGTATCCAAGTCCGGGTCATCAGCAAATTGTGCCAATGCTGTTCAGTCCGACAACATTCACAAAGTGTGCCTATGCTGTCTAGTCAGACAGCTTTCAGAAAGTGTTCCTATGCTGTCCAAGCAGATAACATTCACAAAGTGTGCCTATGCTGTCTAGTCAGACTGCATTCGCAAAGTGTGCCTATGCTGTCCAGTCAGATAACATTCACAAAGTGTGCCTCTGTTGTTCAGTATGACATCATTCACAAAGTTTGCCTATGCTGTCTAGTTGTATGGGGTAGGTGGCCGCTGTTGTATAAGGTAGGCAGCGCATAATTTGCCGCATAATTTGTCAAGGAAAGATAGGGAAAGTAAATGGGGTGTTCTGGCACCTTACAGTCAGAGTCGTAGAATCTTCATTTTATATAACTGCCTTACAATCGCAAAATATAGCTTTTATAAATAGAAATACTCTTCCTTCAAGCATCCACAGAGGAATTGTAAGACTTCTAATGTGAACGGTACGTAATGAACGACTGGTATTACGTATTGTTGTCCGAACTGAGATTCGGATATTCTTTTATGATTAGATTTCAGCGATGTTTGTCACCTGTTCCAAGGTGAGATATAAATACAGCATATAGTTTTATGAAACATCATTCTATATTGACAAAATGACGACATTATTACACGTATACAGCGTAGCCTTGACCTTGTCGTGATCAACGTGATGCAGATGGAGCTTATTGTGATGGCAAGCAATACATGGACTCACACCATCACTCCATTACTGACAGGATCCAAGGTTGCATGAGTAACTCAGCCGGAGCACCTGTCGCCGTGCGTGGGCGTGGATGCTGCAACGAGGACATAGTCTCAACCCTAATCGCCATATTGAACAAATCTTATTTAGCAGTTGTAAATAAAATACAAATAAGTTCGTCCTAGCTTCCTTAAGATATCGCGGGGCTTTCTTCATTCATGTTTCTAGACACTCTAGACTTGTAGCTGCCCACGAATCAGGCACTGTTTTAAGAACGAATTATTCCATTCAGCGGTCAGTCTGTTCCTTATAATAAGATAACATCGGGTTGTGAAGCATATTTGACTGCGGCTTGCCAGCGATTGACAATGGGGCGGGATGTGGATAATATAACTGTCCCTATCTGTAACACGCTGAGACTCGATCAGCAAAAAAAGATATTAATGAATGAGTGCTTGATTTGGGCATAGTCGAGAAAGCGTGGGGCAGACCGCTCTTTGTCATTAGCGTCTTTACCTGGCCTGATTGGTTCCAGGCCTAAGATCAGGACCTCACTCATTTACAGCGACGGAGTATCGCAACTGACCTTTACCACAGATGCTTCACGGATACAGAAGCAGGCAGCCGCTTGATAATGAACGTCCCTCTTTACAGCCGGGGGTGTGGGAGAGTGCAGGTCGTAACTCTTACAATAACTAGGCTTGATCGTATGGCCGTCTTCTGCTGGTTCTAATCATGCCCTTTACCAATCAACTCATCACCACCCCACTTCCCGTCATATACAGCACCACCCATTATCCAACCTACTGCCTTCTTCGGGCCAATAAGCGCAGACAATTGACAATATGTCACCATGGCTTCTTTGGTTAATGTCCAACTATTTTCAAGCGTCCGTCACGTAATGGTACTTCATTGTGTCTATGTTAGTGCCTACAACGACCCCACCATTAAATAGGTCAAGAAGCAATGTCAGATACCGAAAGAGGTACATGAATTAATCGCAGTATTACAGGTGTCGCAGGTAGACAGGTAGCTGAATCAATCGACGGATTACAGATGTCTCGGTAGACAGGTAACTGTCGCAGTATTACAGGTGTATTAGGTAGACAGGGTTTTCCTGGGAACAACTTTCAATTCATAAAACTTCACAACCACTCGGACTTTCGTGTTACACGGCTTTTAATTCACAAGTCTTTGTGGTAATTGGATTCATGTCAAGCGTGGATTTTGTCATGTGTTCTATGTTTTGTTTTTCTTCCAGGAACGAAATGATGTGAGCCCGTGAATATAGGGTGCTTACACCTTGTCGTGATCAACGTGATGTCAAGCAAGGCATAGGCTCACACCATCGCCACTTCCAATAATAAATACATTGTTGAGTGTATGCTCCAATGACGGCAAGTAGTAAGATATAACAGGTTCACTCGTAAAGCATCGGTTTTAGATCAGGTCACCACCACGCCGTGTCTGATACTGATCTGGTGCTTCCTCTAAATTCACGAATTTCCCTGTTTACACATGATTTAATAATACACCTCACGGAGCCGCATCGTGCACTGGTATGTAATCACAGAAATGTAGAAGGCTGTGTGTCTGAAGAGACACATTGAAAGCATATTTTCTGTTGACCAACGGCATGTGCTGCCTCCCTTTATGTGTTGCGTTGAAACGCACATCCTTTTGTTGTTCAAAAAGCTTAGTTGATATTTGCATTCCTGGTGTTTTGAAGTTAAATACGGTTTTCGATTTTTCAACGAACGGAAATGTTAACATCTTTTACAAGCAGGTGTGGGTTCCTTGACAGTGAGTCGTACCTGAAATAATGTAATCAAACTGTCCACCAGGTAAATAATTTTAGCTGTGGGATGTACAAAAATTAAATACATATTAGAAACAATGCCAGTGAGCGGATGTATAAGAGTTCGGATATTGTACCTACCTTTTTCAGTCTAGAAAGCCGACTATTTGGCGCGATTGCCACCTGTTGCAACCTGTTGGGGCATTAGCTCCTCACAGCCAGAGGAATCAGTTATAGATAAGGAGTACAATGGTTATGGTATATGATGATGTATATTACAAGCTGACGATAATAAACAAAACAATCACAGAAAAAGGTGATTACCTGCATAATGTAGTTTCTGTACCATCGGCTCTAATGGCAGCAGTTGATAGGGCAGGTTATGTCACTTGCCGGTCATCAACACTTCCTGCTGTGCTCAGGCCATCAACACTGCCTGCTGTGCTCGGGCCATCAACACTGCATGCTCCACTCTGGCCATTAACACTGCCTGTTGTACTCGAGCCATCAATACTGCCTGCTGCACCGGTGAGTGTTTGGTTTTACAAAGAAAAGGAAGTTGTGAAATCGTGGTTTTGAGAATTAACTGACTATTGTCATACAGAGGTCAGGTGGAACATTCAGGAGTCATCGATAGGTGGTTGAATTAGACGACTCACTTATTCAACTGATGTTGGTAAGCAACCTAGATTTCACATTCACCAAACGGTTCATCCACTGGCTCCAGAGCAAGTTTGCCCCTTGTATTAGTAACCAGCACTCTGATTGATAGTATCGAGAGGGATAACAATTACTTTGATAGTATCGAGAGGGATAACCAGTACTTTCATAGTATCGACAGAGATAACTAGTACTCTCATAGTATCAAGAGGGATAACCAATACTCTCATAGTATCAAGAGGGATATCCAATACTCTCATTGTATCGAGAGGGATAACCAGTACTCTCATAGTATCGAGAGGGATAACCAGTACTCTCATAGTATCAAGAGGGATAACCAGTACTCTCATAGTATCGAGAGGGATAACCAGTACTCTCATAGTATCGAGAGAGATAACCAGTACTCACATAGTATCGAGAGAGATAACCAGTACTCTCATAGTATCGAGAGATATAACCAGTACTCACATAGTATCGAGAGGGATAACCAGTACTCTCGTAGTGTGAAGAGGGTTAACCAGTACTCTTATAGTATCAAGAGAGATAACCAGTACTCTCATAGTATTGAGAGGGATAACCAGTGCTCTCATTGTATCGAGAGTATCTTCTTATGATAACATCACTATTCCTGCAGACATGTGCGTATTTCACCGTACCTGGTGTAGCTTTGTTTGATGCATTACGCACAATAACCATCGTCACGTGAGCCGACTATTTTCCGAAATCCATTGATCAAGCGCATACACTCTTCACGGACCTTGGCGCCAGTCATTCTGTGAATAAATATTCCTCCACGTAGAATTTAAATCGCAACAAAATATGGCAGTATGATGTGTCCAAGCGTGCATAAACTCGCCAAGCTTGTTTGTCTACTTGAATTGTCAGAAAATTCAATACGTGGTTCACAGGAAGCCAAACACGTCTGAACGGGGAGCTACCCGATTGGTGACTTTGTTTTCTAAGGTTGTGTTAGATAATACACCTTTTTTTATACGCTAAAGATTGATGAGGTGTAATATATATTTACAGTCCACATCATCTTACAGTTTGTGCTATGGTTTAGTATTGAAGGAAGTAACCGGCCATGTTATTTGCCGGAGACGAACAAAGATTTGTTGCATCTGACACCATGTGTGTAGTTAATACTGGAGTTCTACATGGCAGGACTGACCCAATCCCGCTACCATGCGGGGTGCACTATACGGCAGGAATGACTCAATTCCGCTACCATGCGGGGTGCACTATACGGCAGGAATGACTCAATTCCGCTACCATGGGAGTGTACAAGATGGTGGAACTGACTCAATCCCGCTACCATCAGGGGTGCACTACATTACAGCACTGACTCAATCCCGCTACCATGAGGGGTGTACAAGATGGTAGAACTGACTTAATCCCGCTACCATGAGGGGTGTACAAGATGGTAGAACTGACTCAATCCCGCTACCATTCGGGGTGTACAAGATGGTAGAACTGACTCAATCCCGCTACCATGAGGGGTGTACAACATGGCAGGACTGACTCAATCCCGCTACCATGAGGGGTGTACAAGATCGTAGAACTGACTCAATCCCGCTACCATTCGGGGTGCATAAACATTACAGCACTGACTCAATCCCGCTACCGTTAGGGGTGTACTACCTGGTAGGACTGACTCAATCCCGCTACCATGAGGGGTGTACAAGATCGTAGAACTGACTCAATCCCGCTACCGTTAGGGGTGTACTACCTGGTAGGACTGACCCAATCCCGCTAACCATGAATAATTCGCTGGCAGGCTTCAATAACCCACTACCATGGCAACAGGAGATGACTGCCAGGTGATAGATTGCTATTACATATAAGAGAGACACTTGTCAGGTCTGAAGTATGATAGCGATTAGATCAGACCCATTTCCCCAACCCGGACAGGACAGTATACATATTGATTCACCGGCCCGTACATGGCATCCGGTGACATTCGCTTGCGCTGTTGGCATTTGCGATCTCTTTATTCACCATACTCCGATATGCGATACCTCGAGTCACGTTCGTCGATGCCGCGTAATGGTTTGCGTCAATATCTATGTCCAAACCGAGTCGCACCTGACACCAGCCAATATCCTCGCTAGGGGTCGTGGGGTTGTTAGTGGGTCACTGACACAAGCCAGTATCCTCGCTGGGGGTCATGGGGTTGTTAGTGGGTCACTGACACAAGCCAGTATCCTCGCTGGGGGTCATGGATAATGCGAGTCCAGATTACGTGTGTTTGTGGTATACAGGATAAAGCAGTCAGTGTAATCGTTCATGTAAGATATACAGTGAGCATTTTAGCCTTTAGTCGAATCCATAATGCGTATTTATATGTAATATGTAGAAATATTTTGTGTTTATTAATTAAACACGAAATGTACGTTCATCTGTTCTATAATTGCTGTAACATTTAAGACGCTGAGAATATACAGCTTTGCTCTGCGATGATAATGTTATCTCTACAGAAGTGATATGATAATGTTGTCTCTACAAACGTGATATGATAGTGTTATCTTTACAGACGTGATATGATAGGCATAGGTTTCATTGCATTGATATCTGTTATTCACGCGGGAGGATGAATTCAATGGGTCGAGTGCGTCCAGCCCTCACTGTATATGACGTCAGCGATACAATATTATTGCCCCTCCCTAGATATAAGTAAACCGACCGTCGTTTCCGTTATAGCACGAGCTACCTAACGGCGTGGAATGGTAGGCAGAAAGACTCCCCACCTATATCACGGCGCGAAAACTGGTCGCTTGTCTGGATCAATTCAACATCGGAGCTGCTCAATTGGCCAATGTCTAATATAATATAACTGTACCTGGCGTGCGCTTCAATTTGATACCCTGTACAGTATAGCCTGGTACAACTGCTTCGCAGAGTGTCATAGAAGGTTGGACGACATTGTGTCCCCATCAGTGGCTGTAGATAGGTGAGATGAAAACACACCATATAATGTGGCAATCTCCATCCCCTACATACCCTCTAGTGTCGCAATCTCCTTCTACCGCAAACCATCTAATGCTACATGCCCTCAAATGTGGCAATCTCCTTCCCCTACATGGCCTCTAATGCTGCAATCTCCATCCCCTACATACCCTCTAGTGTCGCAATCTCCTTCTACCGCAAACCATCTAATGCTACATGCCATCTAATGCTACATGCAATCTCCTCAAATGTGGCAATCCTTCCTTAATGCTACATGCCCTCAAATGTGGCAATCTCTTCCCCTACATGGCCTCTAGTGTCGCAATCTCCTTCTACCGCAAACCATCTAATGCTACATGCCCTCAAATGTGGCAATCTCCTTCCCCTACATGGCCTCTAATGCTGCAATCTCCATCCCCGAGATGCCTTCTGATGTTGCAATCTCCTTCGCCCATATGCCCTCTAATATTGCATCCCATTCCCGTACATGCTCTCAAACATGGCCATCTCTTTCCCCTACGTGGTCTCTAATGTGGCAATCTCCTTCTCCTACATGCCCTCCTATCTTTATCCCCTACATGCCATCGGATGTAGCTATCTTTATCCCCCAACTGTCATCTGATGTAGCTATCTTTATCCCTTACAAGCCATCTAATGTAGCTATCCTTACCCCCCACAAACCATTTGGTGTAGCTATCTTTATCCCGCACATGGCATCTGACCTAGCTATCTTTATCCCCTACAAGCCATCTGTTCTAGCTATCTTTATCCCATGCATGCCATCTAATGTAGCTACCTTTATCCACTACATGCCATCAAATGTAGCTATCTTTATCCCCTACATGCCATCTAATGTAACTATCGTTATCTCTTACATGCCATCTGATGTAGCTATCGTTATCCCCTACATGCCAACTGATGTAGCTATCTTTATCCCCTACATGCCATCTAATGTAGCTATCTTTATCCCGTACATGCCATCTAATGAAGCTCTCTTTATCACATACATGCCATCTGATGCAACTCTCTTTGTCCCTTAAATGCCACCCAATATCTCTATCTTTATCCCCTACATGCTATATGACGTTAGACCCGTCGTTATGGCTCGTAAACCTCAACCGTAAACAATTAGTAAAAGAGGTACAAAGGGCGATTGTGTCGGATGACAGCCTGGTGACAGCGAGATTAACTCCCCAAGGTCGGGCCATAGAATGACAGAAGTGGCCCATAAAATTGACTGTCGGTTTCTCCCATGCACTGCTGGATATAGTAACCAATTTGATCAAGACTCAACTAATGTCTGTGTGACATTTAGCGTCATATGTTCTCACAACACGAGGTCTTAAACTAGTAAATTCTTACGATTCAATCGCTTAAACAACCAATAACATGACGTAATTTACATCTAACTGAACCAAACCAAAACAATGAGGTACACGAAAGGTTATTGTTTAGGCTTGAATTGACGCATGTTGTAGACCCTGGAGCGCGATGGATCACGAACGCGTTACGCTGTAAAGCATAAAGGGCAATCGTGATGATTTGGAAATCTTGTTCATAGAATGACTGGGCAGAATCCATGTCTGAAGTCGGCACCAACCACCGTAGTTAGAAAGCATTACGCACAATATTCAGCTTTTTACTGAATTCTTTGACTGGCCTATGTTGAGCCTGTATTAATGACAGTATTCAATCTCGTTGTCAAAGCCACAATTGATGAGGGACTCAGTTAGGATCCCAGGTATGACCTACATATTGTACCTGGTACTGTTTATGTCAGACTACAACCAACAGACTACTTCACACATATATCACACATATATATCTCGAATCTGTCAGCACGTGGTTCTAGATATGCTAATTGTTATAATATAAGACGCATAGAATGAATAGCTAATAACGCACTGTTTTAATCATGGTTATATTATAAATACCATCAAGTTAACAAATTACAGACATTTGCATACTCTTCAAGGCGTTGCGCTAGCATAAACTCAATGACTGAAGGCATTCAATCAAGGTATATACCGTTAATTCGTTTTTAAATTTCACAAATCCAAATAGAAAATGGGTAAGCAACCCATTTCCTATATTAGTGTTTTGCGAACACATATAGAAAATGGCTAAGCAACCCATTTTATATCTTATAATTTTGTAAACATATATAGAAAATAAGTTTACATTCCATTTTCGTTTTCCGATATTATATTTCTTTAACCGAAAAACCAAAATGGAAAATGGGTTTAGTTTCGTTTTCCTATTCTCGATCGGATAGTTCGATTTCAGTTACAGAAGGATCCCTGAGATCAGGTGCTTTGTGCTGATCCGAGCGGCAAAAATAATTTGAGTATTTTATCACTGTAAGATGTCTGTTATTTATTCTGACAGCAAATGCATCACACTTGCCAACATTTTTTCTGTTAGTTGGGAGTTCGTTTATATAAGTGTGTAAGCAATGTTATATATTGTCCTATTCCATGTTTTTTGTACAAACCTGGTAACACCTCTTTTTCCCAAATCCCAACACCCACCTCACAAAGTTTATTATGTCTCTCATAATAATAGACACAGTCGCGACTCCAATGTCATATTAGAAAAACTACATGCATAACCCATGTAGAGATAATGAAAATAGCAGAACTATCACGACCCTGCATACTGAATGTGATCGAGGTTTACAATCTTGTATCTTATTAAGGGAAGAATCATATCATCTATGACATCTACTACAACTATGATAATCAACAGCATCACATTCAATTTCCTTAAAGGACAATCATATAAAACAAGTATATAAGTTGGATGTATGCTATAATCATCATCCTTTTGCGCCATATTCACCTGATGATATCTTCATAAATTGTGAGGTTATTTTTTCTCGGAATTGATGAATGAGCCACTATCTAACTGCTGTATCAGTCCACTGCCACCACATGTGTCACGCCAAACATGGCCAGCTTTTCATTCTGGTCCAGATGCAATCTGTGTCCAACGTAAGCAGCATGATAAGGTATGCTGTTCTTGTTCGTAATGCGCTGCAAGTATATAATAATAAAATAATTTAAACTGTGGGCCATCTGTGTAGTTACAGTGCACATAATAAAAAATTGGATGAAATCATGTTAGTTGAAGCTTCATAACTATGAATACCATGCAGTTACATTCTATTATCCTTATGATTTAATTTGCATGTACACCTGTTTTCTCTCTTTGTGGTAGGGTTTACTGGTCCTTTTGAGAGCCGAACCAACTCTGGTTTCAGCAACTTGCATGCCCTGTTATGATAGGTAGCCTGTCATCATTCTCCTTCCATACGTAGGTCCCACCTGTGCCGTAAACCAACCACATATAAGGATGAGTGAAGTTTACACAATGTTTACACAAACCATATTTATACCAATTGCTAAGGATTCCCGCAAAAAAAACCCAAACGACCAATGACAATTACTTATTGCTCAGCGGTTGAGACTGCATGATCCAAAGTGTCATCAAAAATGGAAGCGCTCCGTCCAATATCTACTGATAACAGTGTCCATCTTGTAACATTCTCACAACAGCATCGCCGAATTAGTTACGCCATGCTTTATCGCGGCGCGCGGTAATCTGTTTAAATCATCAGGGAGCGTCCCCTAATTGATGAACTTACAAAAATCGAAAATAGGAGAACGGTAGTGAACCCATTTTCTATTTTTGTCTTTAAGATTGTGAAATTCATGACAGGAAAACGAAAATGGAATGTATGCCCATTTTCTATATGTGTTCGCCAAATACAAAAATAGAAAATGGGTCGAATACTAATTTTCCATATGCGTTTGTCTAAAACATAAATAGAAAATGAGTTGGTTACCCATTTTCCATTTATATTCTGAAATGGAAAAACGAATTTAACTGAATATACCATGATTGCATTCAGTCCGAATTGATTGCAATTTGGAGGGAATCATGGAAGTTGTAGGAATTCAGTTTATGAATATTTCACTTGGCTAAGACAAGTAGTGATGATTCAAAGCCAGTCCCATTCTCCCGAATTTGCGATCAACTACGATTACCTCAAGTTAGTACCTCAGCCTCTGAACAAGGCGCCGACCTAATAAGGATCATTAACAAACAATAGGCGGCCTTGTAGCATAGGAATGGCCTACTGAAAGCTTTGTTCAGCGTCAATATGCTTTTACATTGTATGTGCCGAAATACACTGCTGATATATCACCATAATATGTCAAATCTGCCTTTATCACTGGCCAGGTCTCTCATTTCTATACGGGGTTTTAACGTCCTTATCACTTCGTAAATGAATGGATATACAGGGTATTAAAGCAGAAATCATGAGCATGGAAATCGAAATCTAATCTGAAAAGATGCTGGTAATGCTGATTGATTGCATCGTTGAATAATGATAACAACGGAAATAGCAATAATGATAATAATGATAACGGCAATAGTAAACATGGTCAACGATAAGTACAGAAGGCTGCCATGGATGGTTTAAGCAATTTAACATCTTGAGTCATTGTTGAGTGTCGTTGGTCGCCGTGTTCATCGCCAAAAAAGAATAAAGAATATCTGTACATGTGATACCTGCTTGTAATAAGTTTCAGGAAGTTATAATGAATCATAGTTCTCAGTTTTGTCAATATATCTACTGCCCACATACAGGCAGACACACATACCGGCTAATTTGAAGAAGTAGTTAGCGGATGATTGTCAATCGAGTTCGTGACTATTACTGTAGTGTGTAATACAGCACTACTCATGGTGATACAGTCTCTTCTTGATAAATTGTAGTCCACCGGTTGAGTCGTTACCATGCGTGCTGCGCCACAAACACGACCTATCTACACGTAGCTGCTCAAATTAGTCACAAAGGTAAGTTATCTTAATCTCGAATGCGATAAAACTAGAATGGTGCGCCATTCCCGACTCGTGTCTTAGAGCCAAATGAATGCCATGATCATTCACTATTAAGGGGAGGATCAATGATTGTTTGATTGCATTGTATCCTTTATGAACCTCGGCTGTTCAGTTGGATACCTCAGGTAGTTTGTACATCTACACCTATATACAGGACGCTGGACAATATGGAGGGCTGAAAAACCACGAAGCTGCAGTGATGAACTTGCCAAAACACTCGATGTTGGATGGAGGCGACAAACAGCTAATATTCTTTGTTTGTATCTGCAATGGATATCGTGGTAGATGCTGGTTGAAATGCAATAAGTCGCAATACTGAAAATAGATAGCAACTTGTCATGTTCATGTACAATATATTTCATCGTATATCTTGACTAACTTGCCTTGACATTTGACTGGTATTTGGGGTAGTATTACATTACAGAGTCGGTGGCATGAATTAAATATCCATACAAATTATATGCAAGAAATCACAGATTCATGTTGAGCGATCGAAGCCTACATATTACAGAAATTAATACACCATCGCCATGCTGTGTGTTGTTGTATCCTTTCACACACATGTTATTAAACAACTCTTTCATGAACTGGATACAATGTACTCATAACGTTCCTGCATCACATGTCCTGACTGCACGCTTTTACAAGGAATATCAATTGACATAACTTATGTGGCCCCATATTTACATGATCGTTGAGGTTTACGAGGCATAAGCAGGGTCATCCTGAAAAGCAAGTAAGTGTGTGTCTACGTTCGCTATTAGTCATACGAACGTCGCCACTCACTCCCTGTTTGACATCAACAGGCCCGAGATCAATTTGAACGATTGCGAATAACTCTAGAACAAATATGGGATCAGCTGTGAACAGATGTTAGCAATGAAAGAATCCATAAAAAAGGCACTTCCGCATTCGGCATTTCTCTCATTCGCAACACAACAATGCGGGGATCAACATTTCACTTTCTATTGAACAGCATTAATTGTTTTGCAAAAGGTTATTTTGAGGCCTGTTATTTGTCATTTGTTAATAGCTATGGTAATGAATCGTAGGACAGATGTTCGTCTTTGACGACATCGTCATGATGATGTGCAGATGTTCAGTTGATGTGGTTGGTACGCAGTGCAGTAGAGACAGATGATGATGTATGCCACAGAGCCAGTCAAATCGGTTTCTTTATCCAGGTATATATAATGGAGGAGGAGGAACGGACAGTGGGTATGATGTACCACCTCTATCGCCACGAGATGCGTTCATTCTATAGCTCCACATTGATGTGTTTATGCCTCTAAAGAGAAAAGGTTTATCTCGCCGTCGCTAGGCTGTCATCGGAGACTATCACCCGTTGTGTCACCTATCGAAATATGTTGGCTTTGATGCTGGCAAGCTATTGAACGAACCGTCTCAATCATCAAAATGCATTAATGTTTCCAGTTATGTTACTCAGATGCCTGATCCCCAGCCATATCCTATATGTTTATTGTGCCTTAGTATCTCTCCAGTTTATATTTTGCAATCGTGCGACGTGACTGTTTTTGCTGGTAGTTTCTGTCCATTGGCCGGTTGGTGGGTCTGACCTCGCTTGCATTTGATGTGCACACATTTGTTATCCGCAAGGCACTAATAAGCACAATCTCCGTGCCGTAATTGACCACATGTGTACACCATAACGGTGATATGGTTAATTTCTCTGACTTTGCTCTCTATGTAAGATGACTTTACCTTGCTTGCTGAATACATGCACTTGTTATCGCAGAGATACTCCGCAATGATGACGTCATCGAACCCGTATTCAGCTCTTTGTGCGGCCGTTGCGTTTATGGTTATATCGCCTGTAACCATGTGGATGTGCAATCATAACCAAGGTCGGGTGCCACCAATGGAACCAGATCCTTTGCAGTGTCACCACATGTAATATAGAAAAGAAATATTGCAGCTGTTGATTAGGTGAACTTTAAACACGCCAGTTAGCTTAACATGACTGTTCTTACTATCCACAAAACCCAGTGTTTTTAGTCTGGCATACTTTATATAGAAAGCTAACAGTCAGTAGTAGCAATTGCGCCATTTCCGGTCTTATCCTGTATCTCTAACGACCTCAATAACCATGGGGCAACCACGCGAGAGGCTTATGGCCCTACAGAATGAGGTCATACGGTACATGCATTTAACTCTACCGGTTGCATTAGCATTCAATCCCCATTCCACAAAAATATTAGGTACATGTACAGTTATCTCACACCTCAGCAATGACAAAGTACGGATCAACAGGTTGATTTGTTTTGTGCACGACGCAGTCGGAACAGACGAGGCTGAATGTCACACCGACAGTACTTGAGACTTTGTTAATTCAGTTTCTATATATAGCATTGCATAGAAGTGGATGTGATGTACCACTTGTGTCGCCACACTCACGATGCGGTCTTTCTATAGCCCGACCTTGATGAGTGAATGCCTCTATGGAGAGGAGGCTTATCAGTCGTCACCAGGCTGTCATCGGAGACAATCGCCCATTGTGTTACGTGTATTGGAATACGCTGCCGCAGTGACCTGTGAACCATAGCGACGGTTCTGTCTTCATGAAGCATATCCAATGAGAACACGAAACAAATGTATGTAAAAGTTAATCACAAGTCGTAGAAAACGAATTCTCACAAACTTCGTTCTTTTCCTGCACTTACCGTCACATCAAAGGACCAGAGCGCATCCCGTGTCTCTATCTGTTTAGATGACGCGCTGCATTCAGTTAATTATACTGATCGTATCAATGCAACTTTGAATTATTACAAATACATAACATTTAACGGATTTTGACCGAGCAAAGAGTGTTCAATTCACCCTCTCTAGTTCTCCTCGTGTGGATGTTGCGTTTGGCGAAGAACCAACCCTAACCATCACGTGGCGGTAACACAACCTACACGATATAAGCTGGTGACGTTATGCCATCTTTACATGATTGCGATAACAACAAGGCGGGCCTGGCTTCTAGCGGTCTGGGTTTCAGAGCGATCTACTCTTTTTGATGGTAAGATATCATCTAAAGAACTCCCCATTAAAGACGACCCTACGTCATTCAATTATCTGGCATGCGTGACAGTCTCTGAACCATCTTTTTGGATGGCAATTCACCATAAAACGAACCGCCCTATGTGATTACAATACACCCTTTTTATTTCAACTCAATTGTAACAGCCACACATCATATAATGATCGGCCATAAGTGATGGTAACACACCCTGTAATGAGCCGCCCTGTGTGATCACCCCGCGTCATTACCTAATGTATCAGATAATAAGTTGAAACTGTGAGCTGGTGTCATTGAGTCGACCAGCGTATAAGTACTGGTATTGTGGCATTTGTCAATAAATATGATAACACAAGTCATTCATCATCACATTCTAGCTCCATGCATCCTACTTCTGAGGCCACGTGCTCATACCAGCCTGGCTCCATGCATCCGACTTCTGATGCCATGAGCTCATCCCAACCTGGCTCCGTGCATCCGACTTCTGATGCCACGTGTTACGTTAACTCACATCAAAGACCCATTCTCTTAAATAGCCTCTGTAACATGTATTAACACCAAATCAAACCGAATTATATTGCTCAGTTATGACGCGTGACATTCACAACGTAGGACTACGTACGAGGTTTGCACCTTCTCCATTCACACGGATTGTATGTCAGTATATTCGCGGACCTTACCGTACATTACAGGAGCCACCCGAATTGGATACACTTGCATCTCTATTTATGAAATGACTTGAAGTGCCTATGACATCTCAAATATGATTTTTGAGTGTAAACTTAACATATCGATATTTCGATATTTCGTGAGTGAACCTAGGTCAACAGGTAATGACGCATATGGATGAAT
This sequence comes from Urechis unicinctus, assembly GCA_034190875.2. Lineage (NCBI taxonomy): Eukaryota > Metazoa > Annelida > Polychaeta > Xenopneusta > Urechidae > Urechis > Urechis unicinctus. Next base: position 76,182,609 of record CM067350.1, on the reverse strand, counting down.
CCAAGTTCAGCCACCTAAATTGTCGTCACTACCCCAAACACAATGGAGGAGGTCCCACAATGAGGAAAGATTGCCGAATGATTGCTTCTAAATTTCTCTTTTATATGAAAAATATTACTTGCACTATCACATCAACAAGTAATACATATTTACAGTACAGGCTATGTAGAAGATCTTTTTGCAACGACTTTCATATATATCGACATTATCGTATATATATATATATATATATATATATATAGATATATAGATATATATATATATATATATATATATACATACATACATATATATATATATATATATATATATATATATATATATACATGTATATATATACATGTATATATATATGTATATATACATATATATATATACACATATATATATATATATATATATAATGTATAATATTTATATTTATATATATATATTGGAATTAATCTATATTAAATTAAGCATTTATACTGATAGCTTGACAGGGTACAACATCATAAAGTGTATGCATGTGTTAGACGCTGGAACCAGCGTCATACAATCATCTGCCTAATGCGATTTGTTGCATCCATCCTTAAGCCTGTTCACAGCTTTATTGCTATTGTTCAGGCGTGTGTGAATGCTAACTGTGCCGAATGCTAATTTTGAAACCTTGTCAATGGAATGCCTGTTAAAACTGCTGCAGTTAGAGAGTTGACCGATGAATAATGTCAGAAGACGGAATAGATGTGTCTGCTATTTCATCATTATGCCAGCATACATTTACACCGAGCTACATGGCGGCACATTTACACCGAGCTGCACGATGGCGCAGAAAGTGTTCGTGTCTATGTCATAACGGCGATATCGTCGTATCTCCAATATCAGCTTAACACCGAGCTTCCGAAAGTGTTCCGTATCTATATCATAACGACGATATCGTCGTATTTCCATTGTCAGCATTAATCACAGTATTTAGAATCTATCGCATCAAACATTTTGTCGATCAAGCTTTTCATTCGTTTGACTGAATGGAGTCGAAATTGACTGCAAAATCCCATTATACGAATTAAATCATTCATGCATAACATATTATTCATAGCTAATAAAAACAGCAACGCATTGCCTTTATCACGTCTATCTTTCCAACAAGGCTAAGTCAGCTCAATGACGACATTTGTATGATCCGCTATTTATGTGGCGCGAACTCATGGACTCAATATCGTAATTCTGTCCTTGTTGATAGTTCATGTGAACCTCTGATTAATAACGGGACAGAAATGCAGCTATTATTAATTGATAACTAAGTTAAGTAGTTTCGAAATCTGTTACAATCAAAGAATTTGAAGAAAATATGAGGAATGTGTTATATTCAGAGCCGGGAAATCGACGTGGAAATGAAAACGGTTGATGTACGACGTAGATTGTCTCTTAAGTTAGTGGTCTCAACACTAGGTGCGCCCCAATAAGGGTCATTTACAAACTATTGCAGTCCGCTGGGAGCCGTTCAATAGCCGGATGTTATTAGAAATACAAGTTACTGAGGTGAGCGAGGTGTCTTGCCGTAATCATCGTCTGGAAAGAGTCATGATTCTAAGAACATTCTTGTAAAATGTTCACTGATTTGTTGGATTAAAAAACCGACTGTTCTTGCACACAGACAAAGTGACAGAGACCAACCAACCATACAACGTAAGTAGATTATTGTTATGACACATAATGCAGTCTGTGATGCTGCGCCGCGTTTACTAATGGTGCTATAAAAGCCCACCACCTGCAGTGGTCAGGTAACCCTGGCCGGAAGCAGCATGCGTGCTGAGTATCAGCAGCAGCACGTACTATCAATGAACTGTGCCGTTCATTTTCATGGAAGAATATCAACACACGGGATAATCAGGACGAAGAAGCTGTTACTATCTGTTCTGCTGAAAATGTCAAGGTACAGCTGTAGAAGTTAATGTAGTTCGGTTTGACCTGTTGCCCTATTCGTTTTAAATGAATTGTTGACTGTATTTTCACAATGTTTGACCTGAATGTGACCAACATACGCCTCTTGTTTAATGAACAGCTGAGTATGACATGATCATTTACAATAATGGATCAAGTAGATGTCTGGTTGGTGTCGCATCCACAAAATGTGGATTATTACGCTTTATGCCGCTTCCAGAATGGCATCAGTTGGCAGACGCGATAAGCGTGATGTCATCTGTTACAGCCAACCACTGGTATGTAGTCACATGCAGAATAACAGACGGATGTTGCAGACAGCGCTGTTAGATGGCTTTAGGATGCAAGGTTCAAATTGTTCAAGCTAAATCAGCAACTCTTCATAAAGGGCATTTAGACCAATATCACACAGTATGCGACCACACTATGATGTATATCAGAACAAAATCAAACCCAATGTTATCGTTCAGTGATATAGCTGAACATTCAAATAGTTGTATTTAATCCGTATTTGCCTTTGTGTATAAAACCTTGCATATTGGCGCATCCTGTTTGCCGTTGGATTGGTTGGCGTTACATAACAGTCGAGATGGACACATGCGTTCACTGTGTCGACATCCAATAAAGTCATCTCCCTTGTAACCGTTGGAACCTCCAAGAGAAACACCTTATAGCAGCTGGCAATATAACGCCCCGAATGTCAAATATAAATATTGGAAATGCCCCGGATGCTTTAGCATGATTCAAAGTAATTCAGAGATGGTATGTCATTCTGATTCATATTTAGCTTTTTCAATAATGAAGACCCTAACATCGACCATTTATCGATATCAGCGCCTTGATAAACAGCTTTCGAACTAGTGTTGAAATATTATGCCAACGAGGAGCCTCACCCATTCCATTCTTTAATCGCCGAATTGCGTCAAATATGTGCCATAAAAATGAAATTATCAAGTCTCGCGAGACTACGTATTAGTAATGTCTTCTCTATGAACTATGATCCAACCCTTGTAATCAACTCGTTATACAGCAATAGTCATTCAATGTCTTCTCGAAGAGAGAACCACTACCTGGCCTAACAGCTACATGGCTTAAGCTGCTTAGAATTGGTCAATACTTCACTTTGCCGCATCAAGATACTAAAAAGACACATATACACACATACACACACGCACACACACACACTGGCACACACCTTTACTGGTGTTTATATAAATAAATATGTACGAACAAAAATTTGCTGCAGCCCGGTTATTCCGAATGGTGAAGGATATTTATATTCTAGAAAACCATATGTGAGCTTACCCTTCTGTGGAGTGAGAAATCTGAAAATTTCTTTTGACTTTGAAGCATAGCATCCAGCGATGAATTGATATGACGGAATGTACAATGCCAGAAGTACTTGAGTTCAATAACAGGATGTTATTAGAAATACTAGTTACTGAAGAGCGAGGTGCCTTGCCGTAACCATAGTCAGGAAAGAGTAAAGATTCTAGGAATATTCTTGTAAAATGTTCACAGATTTGTTGATCAATAAACCGACCGTCTTTAAGCCAATCGTTCGGTTTCTGTATCCATACAGCTTTATTGATCTACCAAGGTTTTCTGGTCTATTTGACTCATTGTATATGAGAATGAAATGCAGTTGAAAGCAAAAGCAATTAGCCCAATGAAGGGATCTGTTGACCTGTATGTCGCCGCCTCACGTGACACGCGTCTACATTGACCTTAACGTTATCCATGCATCAATGTCAACAGGAACAGCCAGGTGCTAGTTTGACATTCACAGCGACGTCTCTAATCAGTATCAACGTTCGTTCTCACTTCTTATATTGCCCAGTCATGACCTTGGTGACGGGCGATATAAGTGTGTGGCAGGAATCACGAGCAGGTCGAATTTGTCTCTTCATTCTACTGCAGTGTTGATACCTGTTCGACATTCACACCATCGATTCCCTCCCAGAAAACATTCCCAAGCAAGTGTGTGATTTTCCATCTACGTCGTTCCAAAGTGACAGGAAAGGTCGGAGATAGGAAAATATGTTCATATATCTAATTTATTGACATGCCGATAGCTGATGTTCGATAAGAAACCATACATGAATTGTATAATTTGCTCTAGTTAAAGCTTGTTGATTGCGGTGAGGTTGGGGTCCGGTGTCCCAGCAGACGTGCGCCATCTGTTGTAGCGTGTTGCCACCAGTTATTGTCCAGAAAAGGTAAGAAGCCAACTGCAGTTCTCGCCCCTATCATCATACACCCAATGCAGCTACATGTATCCCAGTCTATAAAATGGGCAGCATTAATAGGAATGCAAATACGTTTGAATGTCTGCTTTCCCTCCGTGCTCTTGCGGTGTGTTTATGTGATTCAATCATACATGTTCTTTCTTTGAGAATTGTGCAGCTCAAGCCAAACACGGGATAAGGGAAAGACTGCCATTGATACTGCGGTCACTTTTTGCATATCAGTAAACTGGGTGTATGCAGCTCCTGGCGTTGGTTCCATGTACTAGCTGTGAATCACAACATGCAATAACCGCTAATGGTTGAAGTAACGGCACAATGTTCATCTTTCACCACTACTCCATACTACAGCTTAGTCATTCTGTGGTAATTGTTGGAATATAATTGATGAAAATATAAAAAAAGGCAAAAAAGAATGTAGATTTTGAGACATGATCTATAAATAAGAAACTTCCGCAATTGTTCGAAAAAAGTCATAGGATATCAAATGCAAAACGCAATAAAGCAGACGTGGTTCTGCTTCAAGTGGACAAATCGTCCATCATCTGCCATAAGATGTGACACAATGTTAGCTCAACAGCAGAATAAATAACAGAGGACAACCGAGAACTGTCAGGGCAATATAAGTAATTGCAGTCGGTGCGCTGGCGGGGCGTATGTTGAGGATACCAATGGATGGCAGCAGTTGACACTTCATTGCGTATACAAATAAAGGCTGAGATGTGAGTAATAGAATATATATAAACACAAAAATGCTACACGTCATTTATAATGGACCAGCGTTTGAAAAAATCAGCATGGTGGCAATACAGGACAATTCGTTAATGCAATAAATAAAGCTGATTGATTACTTATCACGCTGCGATCGATCACAATTGTTCTTCTATTGTTCATCAGACCACTTGATTTCAATATGGCTTACCATGTTGTTTATCAGACCACTTGATATTATAGGACTTGCCATGTTGTGTATCAGACCACTTGTTTTCAATGTGACTTGCCATATTGTTTATCAGACCACTTGATTTCGATGTGACTTGACATGTTGCTCATCAGACCATTTGTTTTCAATGCTCTCAATCAAGCGATTTTAAAATGACGTGAACAGGCCCAACGCGTGATTGATCAGCAGCTTGTCGAGTTAGCGACAGCCGTCAATCTGTGGCATTAACAACTTTCCAGCGTGATTGTGAGTGTTAACAATAGCAAGAGCATTATAAAGGATCGATATTCAAAGGAAGGCTGCTCAACGAAACAATATATTTTTCATCACTTTGCTTCCACTGTTAATACACGATTGTCTTATAACATCGTTTCAATTTGGTGATGTTAGCTTGACTTTTGGCGCGGATGACGAAGTCTATTGGGTGATGTTAGCATGACTTTTGGCGAGGATGACGAAGTCGATTTAGTGATGGTAGTTTGACTTTTGGTGCGGTTGACGAAGTCGATTTGGTGATGTTAGCTTGATCTTTGGCGCCGGTGACGAACTAGATTTGGTGATGTTAGCTTGACTTTTGTCACGGGTGACGAAGCCGAGTAGGTGATGTTAGCGTGACTTTTTGTCACGGATGACGAAGCAGGGTAGGTGATGTTAGCGTGACTTTTGTCACGGATGACAGAGTAGAACCCACGGTGTCACGGCTAAATTCGTCGTCTTGTCTAGTGATGTTTCGTTGCGCCTTGTCTTATGGGATGGTTGGTCTCGCCAGCTGTGCAAGGTCGGAAGTATGTCTGACATCCTGACCTCATAATTCATCACGACATAAGGCTGAATAATGCTGTGTCCTACAAGTGTTCAATTCTCAAAGTCATCGACATCGAAAGTGTTCGACATAAGAAGATATTTTGCGATACGATAGTGTATACATGCATCGCATAAGCACAGATTAGTTTCATCCCTTGGTAACCGCTCTGTTGTTTATATGGTTACAATGCAGTTGCTCAGAAACCAAACCAAACCAAAATACAACAGAACATGAAGACATGAAGCACTATGAATGTAGGTTGGCTTTGCTGGCGCCCATGGTTGTGTTATCGACTAGCTCTCTTTCGATGGATTAAAAAAAATAGCAACCTCTGCCGAATGACGAGTAATGATGATACATTTGGTAACAGCGCATGTGTTTTTGTTAGCCATGTTTCTGTTACAATCCATGACATTTGTTCTCATGTGAATGCTCTCATATATAAATGTATTTTAGATGGACTGATTGTTGGATTGATTGATTGATTGATGGATCGCTCATTGATATAATAGACCTTATAATATCTGGGCGAAATAGAGGTTATAATCTCCCCGACCAATTCTGTGAATTGGGGCAATTTCAATCAGGCAGCTAGACCAATAATTGTCTCGATGCTGAGTAACGCTAATGGCAAAGAGTCTTCAAGATGGCGCCAGTGTACTGACATGGTTGTACAACTGCTGCGGCAGCGTAGTTACACAACGGGCTAATCATGATGATGGCGCATCTAATATGGTGCAACGGCGCTTTCTAATTGGACTCATCAGTTCATTCAAGTATTCAGCATGGATAATGGTTGAATGCCAAAACCTCGATCAAAATTGTTGTCATTCATATCTTGTACGAACAGCGCGTCTGATAGGAGCGATCTGCTACATTTGCTAAGGTGATCTTACGAATAGTATATGTTGTTATCGAAATATATAAAACAAAGAACACGATAACAGTCGGTAGGTAGTAGCCCATCAGTAATCAGATTGTCCTGCAGCCTCAAGTGAGTTGTCCTATATCAGTAAGCCATGAGGAAATAGCTCTTCAGTCATGAGCAAGTATTCCTACAGCCATTAGCAAGTAGCTCTACAGCCATAAGCAAGTATGTCTACAGCCATTAGCAAGTAGCTTTACAGCCATAAAGAAGTAAATCTACAGCCATTAGCAAGTGGCCGTACATCCATAAGCAAGTGCCCCTACAGTCATACGCAAGTGGCCCTACATCCATAAGCTAGCGGCCCTTCAACCATAAGCAAGTGGCCATACAGCCATAATCACGTATACCTTAAACCACAAGCATGTAGCTCAAGAGAGAGCTGATACATCTCCTATGTAAGCACTATAACCGTAATCCGAGTTAAAGACAGTAATGCTGTCAGCTATATTATATCGCGTTCATAATCTAAGCCATGAGCACTTACCGAAATGTACAAGCCTAATCCCTAAAGCGTTATTTGTGAGTACGGAGCAAGGTTCACATAGAGTGGTGATGGTCAACGGCTGAACCACTTTTATATAAGTATAAAGTTATTACCCAGTGGGTGGAAGATTGGCAAATGGTGATCTATGTATGACATAAAGTAAGGTTGTACACAATTGTTTCTGTCTTCAGAATCAATATCCTTATTGCACCACAATGCACATTGCTATTGCTGTCAGGAATTGATGATAGCCTGATCTGCTATTCTCCTTTTACGAGTCGTCGCATGCACGCCGACGACATCATATTGAGGCTGATTCTTATGGGTTTTGGTGAAGTACCAAAGCTGTTTAAAATCCGAGCAAATTATTTCGGCGCACTGTTCACACACACGCACACACACACACACACACACACACACACACACACACACACACACACACACACACACACACACACACACACACACACACACACACACACACACACACACACACACACACAACACACACACACACACACACACAAAAACACACACACACACACAACACACTCACACAAAACGCACACACACTCACACAAAAACACACACACACACACACACACACACACACACACACGCGCACACACACACACACACACACACACACACACACACACACACACACACACACACACACACACACACACACACACACACACACACACACACACACACACACACACACACACACACACACACACACACACACACACACACACACACACACACACACACACACACACTGCTTATGCCAATCTCACGTCTGGCTCAGGCTGAGATAATTCACTGATGGAGAGGACTCCATATTCCCGTTGATGCGGATACCATCTTGCGTCTGTTACCCCTTCTACGCATGGGAGGAGAGTTAGTTCAGACATGCCTATATTCTCACGAATGTATAGAATATAGAAATCTGGTACGCTGTATTCAAAACAGCTACAGAAGCCTTAGGTAAACAAGTCAAACATTTTCCATGAAAAAAACTGATGTTCATTGAATATAAGTAATGTTATCGTTCAGTAGTGTCGCTTGATGAAGTGACGATTTCACTGAATAATGCGTCATCACATTGATAGAGGTGACATCGTGTCATTAGTTGGTCAAGGTATACATTCAAGTCTAATATCAAACAGTACGTGTCTATTTTAAGTGATTTCAGCATAATTCTCGACTAATATCCAAGTAAATGGATAGATGGGTTACGATGGCGTTCCTTGACATGATGCCTCCTTACGGCAGGTGTGCAAACAATTATCATATGACGCGTGTTATTGAATTCATACTGAAGCATGAGATTATGAAACCTCGGTCTTCCACTCTGTTATCTCCATTTGTTTTACTTGCTATGAATGCTTTGTTCCTTGACAAAGGTCAACGTCCGTATGAACGTCAGATTTTATGTTTCTCAGGGGCTGTTACAAAAGCATCATATAGATATGACAAAGCCTATAAGCTTGGTTTGTGAGTAAGACAGATAGTGCCAAGAAAACCCGCGATGGTTAATACGAGGCTCGAGGGCCCTTTGCTCGGACTCGGGCGATCTGCAACATTAACTTTAATCGCCCCGCAAGCTGACATGTCATTGATTCTTGTATGCATGATACATTGAACCCACTAAGCATCATTGGATGCAGTGGATCATTGTTTAATGGTAGGGTTGACCAGGAAGGACTGATGCTACAGACCCAGAAAAGCAGGAACGTTGAAATCACATTAATCGAAAGTTCAGTCTACGTTTGATCTGATGATTGGCTGACTGTAAGGCAAGGCTTGTTTGGCCACATCTTAGCGCCGAGATCGGATCATTTCAACGACCACCGCTAGACTAGACTAGTGTATGAATGTGGACAATAATCAATAGGACCCCTACAGGACCGAACCAGGCTCCCAATATCAATATAGAAAATATACAACACCATGAAAATACCCCATGCGTGATACTAATTGAATGTTGGTAAACAATAACGCTTCATGGGGGACGCATACAGGTGGCGCACCTTCTGTATTACCGTTGTAGGCGTCTCTTGGCGTTATACTTTTAATGATTAAATTACCTTTTAAATCGTTGGCAAAAAAATAGATATCGTAATCTGGGTTAAGATTTTTAATGATATGTCACGCATTAAAAAGTATGTAAGAGATATAAGCGATGCACAATACACATTTAAATAAGCCGCATTAATAATTCCTTCTCAGACGAATGAACGGCTCGCATTAAATTGGAAGGAAATAATGGAATGAAGTTTTAACATTACCATACAGTAATCTGAATAACTGATTAACACGACATAAACATAACAAACAGAGGCGGAGGTTAAATGTGTGTATCTGGTTGATGCTATAAGGGACCCTTTATGGATGCTTCATTTCTATGTTCAGTAAACTACACCTCGTTTTCATTGCTGCTTCAATGCAACGTACAACTTTGGTGAATAAACTGGAGGAAAACTACTTAGATGTTGAGACGCTCATAATGGACCGCCACCCACAAATTGCCAAGTTAATCCAAGAGGAGCACCCAGGCATTACTCATGAATTTGACATTTGGCATGTTGCTAAGGGTAAATATTTCAAATTATATTTTTGTAAAATGATAATGAACTGTGTAATGCTATTGCATCACCCGAGCTTCTGCATATTTCAGGCATCAAAAATAAATTGAAGGCATTGGCCAGAGGTAAAGATCTGGCGGATATTCAAACGTGAATACCAAGCATTGTGAACCACCTGTTCTGGAATGTAGTGTCAAGCCCCCCTGGAAATTGACAGCTGGTGTTGGACAAATGGCTCTCAATCCTTGACCACATTCAAAATATTCATTCTGGGTTCGGTGATCTGTTCCGGTCCTGTCTTCATGGGCCTTTGACTGGTCGTGAGAGACGCAAAAGGTGGATCAAGCCAGGTGATACAACATATCATTTTAGAGTTCAGACTAAAAAGACCATAAGTTCCCTAAATTTCCTTGAAACACAAAAAAAAATCTTACAGTTAAATTGCTCTTTTTGTCCTTACATACGAGGTGTGCCTTGGAATTGGAAAAAATTATCACCAACAAGATATTGTGCAAGGACATCAAGAGACTATCAAGCAATACCCAGACCTCCTACATAGAGGCTTTCCACAGCCTTCAGATCCAGTTTGCTCCAAAAACCTATGCTTTCGGTAACCCTGGTCTTCTTTGCCGGTAAATTTTTCAACTATCCCAGTCTGCTTAGCTAAAAAGTTGGTAACTATTTAGATTTTACCCTTCTTTCAAATGTAGTATTTTTTTTGACAAGTGGATCCATAAACAAAAACAAAGTGGAATAAACAAGCTGTTTAATTTCATGACGTATCTTTCTTCACGTCATTCATTCTAGTCATGAATAAAGTTAATTTACTGCTGAATCCAACATCCAATAAATCAAACATGAAAAGAACAAACTCCAACACATCTCTATTGAGACATACAGCATTAAAATTTGGATGCTGTGTCACACATTTAATTTCTGGTAAATTTTCTATTTCGACCATCACTTTCTCCTGATCCACACAGCAGACACTTTCCCTGACAGTTGACATGGTTAAGCAGCCTCCACATTGGCACCTGAAACCAGGGTTTCAAAAACCTATCAAATTAATGCCAGACTCTGTCTAAGACTAATATTTTTCGCCATGTTCGTTGGCGACTAAAAACCACATTGAATAACACCAAGAAAAACGAAAACGGTATCAAATGATAAAGGTATTCTTCATTTATAATATCAAATCAAAAGAAAAGATAGTTTCGTGCAGTGAGTACAATTCCAATGGGACTCGGCAATCAATGTTTTGAAGACGGTTTATGTTCGGATTATCGCTTCTCGGAACACGTGAATCAGTCCTGACACTGTCAGATTCGCTGGCGCTGTTTTCGGACAGATATGGTACGAATCTGTATGACACAATACCAGCTACATCCTCTGTATTTGATTGCTCTAACATTTGAGGCTCTTCAACCCAAAATTCCATAGTGAAAACGTCCAACTCAAATACATCGCTCTCCGAAACATTCGCCAGGACTTACTCAGGACATACGGAGGCTGATTGACTTTGAAATGATGACTGAGGCCCGAGTTGTCTGTGACTGCTACACCAAGAGAATGCAGCCACATCTGACGCTAATACTATATGTAGCCGAATAGGAGAGTTAGAACAAATGTACCATAGGAAAGTCTGCTTGGGGGAATCCCGTGTTTGAAGTGCCTCTTAACATCTTCTGAACTATGATGAATAGGCATAAAGGTACACACTCCGTACATTGATTGTGATGCGGTCTGCATCAGCATTGAATATGTACAGGAACAGGTGATCTATGAACGAACCCAAACCGACATACGACGTATCTGCCGATTGTGGATATTTGAAAATAGAGGAATACACCAGATAACATGATCTGTGTTGGGCTAAGGACGTACGCAAATGATTAACCGAGTGTCTACGAATATGGCTAATGAGAGATAATCTGATCATTAGGGAATATGGAGAATCTGAGGCTGATATGGGTATCTAAGATAAAAGGATACCACTCGAAAGTAACAGCTTGATATAATCTCATATGGTAAAGAAGCATTAGGAGGTTGCTTGTCTCGCTACGAGTTAAATCCCCTTGCTGCATTCCGTGAATCACGTTTAAAGCGCTGCAAATGAGGCGGATGAGCACACATAATGTACAATTCATACATTTGCTATTTGGTATTTAGCAGTGTAATAAATGTCCTCTGAAAGGGCTGCGAATAGCGAATAGTAATACTCTGGCGATCCGCTAAGTTTCTGGGCGTTCCACTGTCTCACCAATTTGCCTATTGTTCCAAAGCATGATTGCAAAGCTATCATATTTGTCCTTTGATAGAAATATCCTCCTAATTAAGATAAGCTATGGTTGGCCGGTGGTTCCGAAATGACGTTATGATCCTCGTTGAGTAATCCTTCTATCCGCAAACACGACAGGTCGCGTGTACGGACATCAATTATGCATAACATCCAAGGGATAAATGTTGTTGTTAGTTTGTATGAAACCCTTTTGCCATTGTCATAATAAGGATTGTGTGTATGTTCGCGACACAGTTAGCATGTATGTACACAAAGAAACCACGCGTTATTTGTAGGAGCAATCAAAACATTTATGCTTTTTTGGCAATCTCCCCACGAGTATGCGGATGTCTCAACATAATGGTTCTTATAAAGTCCTTACAACTGGGTAACAGGCGCCGATGATCCTACTTCTCCAGTTTGCCTTGTTTTTGGGGAATATTTGAGACATCACTAATGCGTACGGAACCTATTTGAGACGCTTAATGTAAAGGCAATTGAGCACGTCATTTTACGAAAATAGTGTTTGAATCGAATCAAATAAATGACGTATTTAGCGAAATACGAACTCATTGGGTGCATATTTACCAATCCAATAACCTCGTATTTGAAGGTCACCTTCATTGGTTGGGTCATAAGCCTCCAGTCCCAGCTTCATTACGTAATCCTACAGCTCGCAAAATACGTCTGGGGTATTTGCTTGTTCTTTCCATTAGGGTGATGCTGTCATTGTTAATAAAGATTACCAAAGACAGACGGAATTTAGTGCGTTGTTGTACAATGTGGGCAATGGTAGGCATGTACCAGCCCGCGGAGCCTGGTGCATCGCAGCGAATCAAATAGCATATACTTGCTCAATTCAATCTACTTAGGATATGGGAGAAGATTTGAATTACAATGGATTAATGTTGATCAATTCAAACAATGAAGTGGAGGATTGCGATATTGTGGGTAGAGGATTTGCCTGATGGGGAATCGATTGATTTGAATAGCGAGCCGTGCAGGATTTAGCACACTTGGGATAACTGCGGGATGCATGTATCAGATGCATAGGCACGCGCTTGTCGATTACACCACGTCATTTCGCTGACGTCACTTTAAGCTGTGCCAACATGCGCTAATGGCAAACGTCTGGCAATGTTATCTGTGCAAATTTAGCTGAAGCATTCAAGCTCAGGAACTAAATTAATTTATGCTTCATATATGATGATATACAGAAGCACTATTACTATGTGGCTTATTTGAATTATTTCATGTTAATCAAAGATCATTTTGTTGTAGTTATTCATCTTTTGAAATGGATAAGTAGTTTGTCACATAGCATGCATAATATCTATTAAAGGCAAATATCGTTCAGCAAGTAATATTACAGTTAATTTTTCTATAACTTTAATGCCGTCAATTGACTGATCATTCATGATTACGTGTCATTAATTTCCCTAACTTATTACGAACATAGAAAACGTATTTTGCTACAGTTGAACTTTTGCCAGAAAATAGTACCTAAAATATGTAAAGGTATAAGACAGTAAAACTGCCCCTAACGCTAACCTAAAATTAATCTCTCAAAGAGCTACCCTCTGTCAACATCCATGCACTGTCCCATAATCGAAGTCAACGTTTGGTAACTATACCTGGACTTATCCAAATGCGAATAACCAATTATTGCTTTCATTTGTAGCTATTATTGCTCGATGACTATACAAGCAAAAAATACTGTGTGTCATTAATAATGATGTTCTCCATGGTAAGGTCTCAATCTTGCTGTACACATGCATAAATCAATCCAATAGGCACAACTGGAGTTCAGGTGATAGGTAATGCGAATTTATTGCTCTTGAGAAGCTGCCATTCTTATTGAGCGAAGTAAAGCATGCTCTCCATACCTAGCGACAAACAATTCAATCCCAGCTTCGTAATCCTCCACTTACGTTCAGCCTTTACAAATATTGAATAAATTGGACAAATAACCGGTACCTTGACACGCTGATATTGCCATGAATCAGAACTCGGTAAGCTGTAGTTACATGTTTGATGATATGAGGGTTAATTCTATGTTCTATGATAGCCAGATAACATATAAGATGCATAAACCGATCCACTCAGAGCCATGTAGATGAAGTGCATCAACCAGAACCATTCCAACGAGAGAGATATGTGTTTCTTACATTTGGAGAGTATCAGAAGTGCTATAAATGAAGCCATTCTCTTCAATAAACATTTAATCTATACAAATGACAACACAGATCACCTTCAGATTATTTGCAACTGTTGGCGGGTTGACCAAATCGGATTAATTGATGGGTAAGTTGGTGGATCGATTAGCCAGTTTAAATTGACGTTCGCAGTTCTTAATAACTGTGATAGAGCAGTGAACAGTGTTATCAGTGTTCACATATTCAGCCTAGGCTGTTATCTGCTGTGTGGGATGCGTCAATCAACATTCCCAGCACATCTGAACTCGTAAGCCTATGCTGTGAGCCATAGGAACCACCGACCTAACACTGACTCTGATTGCACAGCAAAGTTTGCTTTGATTACTGTCAGCTTTCGCTTATGAGTACATGCCCGTCTGCCTGATTAGGTCATTCGAGAGCTCACCAGCATACGTAGGTTTGAGAACACATATCTAATTCAGACATGGTCACCATTCCTTCAATGTTACATAGGTATGTAACAACGATTTAAAAGTCATGGTACTAAGCTCGTAGCCGACAGGTACGAGTAAGGTAACGCAAAAAGATTGCGCTTGTTAGGATTGACAACACGGCAACTCAATTGGGATAAGATAATATAGGTGTTGATTTGTTAAGATTCTCAGTGCTGAGAAATGAAGATCTTGACAAAACCTAGGGCAGAATTAAGCAGTAATTTGTTTTGTGCTTGTCAAGATAGTTCCAGCAAGTTAACGCTTAAACCTGCAATGTTGACCAATATGAACATACTCCTTTAGTATAAGCACTCTCATATTGACACTTGACGCTGTGTTGTATTCCAGTCGTCTCAATTACATGAAGCGTCATTTTCTGATAGTTACTAAGCACTCAAGTAGATTAAAAGTTTGTCAGATAACACATTTAATGTCATTTGAAGTTATGGAATGATCTAAATAATCGCCCTATAAGTGGTATACTAGGGCATTAGCGAGCGCCATAGGGACCATCAAAAGGTAATACAGTTGAGTGCCGGGTTATTGATGTAATGCTTATGTCAAGGAGACGGGCAATGATACCATGAATAATGTTAATGCATTATTTCACTCTTGCTCTCTGTCTGCATTAAATGAAGCCTAACGTAAACAGCGGAAACGAACAGAAATTCCGCATATTTTGACCTTAATTATTTTCGGCAAGAACCTTATGTCAATTTGTTTAACATATCGATGACGAATGCCTTTAAAACACTCTTAAGATCCTCGCTGAGAGCTCGGTTTCTGGCGGCCATCGATTTGAGCGGCATGTCAACCTAGGACTTTGGGAATAATATCAGCCTCATTGTCACAAGATATCCAGACATTTCTGCGTGAGTGACACAGTTACAAGTGCGAAGAAGCTACTTAGATTACAATACAAGTTTTTATTAACTCCAAAGTTCAACTGTATATGTCAATCGTTCAAGATGATGTGCTACTGACTCACAATGCTTCTCCAGCATTCTCTAACAATTAAGACGCAGAGGCCGATACTGAGGTAAAATAATCCAGCGAGTATTCACCTCTTCAACTCGAGTTAACTGATGATCAGTTGCATTTCTTACGAATAATCGACCATCACTTGGTGGTGATATCTGATTGAATATTATTATGACACAGAGGGGATGATCACGTGACTTATCAATCAACCTCTTAACCATGCTGCACTGACAAAAGGATGCGTTTCGACTTTGGTAAGGCGTGCTAGAGCATTCACGCCTGCACATGCGTAGAATACATGGAGGTCAAAGTTAAATTCCGTTCATATAAAGTGGTCCTGCTGTTCAACCGATCTGCTTATATGAGGCACAATGCTCGGGTGGAATTGTCCGTATAGCAGTTTCCATACGGGTGGACATTGTTTATGAGCCGTATAGCAGTTTCCAAGTTGACGGGTGGTAGTGCAGACATGTTTTATGAGCTATTTTCCTTTGAAGTAATAAAGAGTGTTATCCAAGTTGACTGAGTGTGTTTTGCCAATGAACTGAGGCATTGTATATTTTCACTATTTAATGATTCATGGCATTTTGTTTTTAGTATGTATTAAGTGTATAATTGTACCAAGTATTGTTGTTTTGCACTATGTATTAATGTATGGCACTATGTTTTGAGGTTTGGCACAGTGTATCTATGTTTGCCACTGTGTACTGCACTACATATTGATGTGTGGCACAATGTATCTATGTTTGCCACTGTGCACTGCATTATGTATTGAGGTTTGGCACAATGTATCGATGTTTGCCACTGTGTACTGCATTATGTATTGAGGTTTGGCACAATATCTGTTTGCCCACTGTGTACTGGGCACATTTACTTGTATCTATGTTTGCCTCTGTGTACTGCACTATCCTACAAAGACGATAACATATCTTAGCAATCAATCAATCAACGACTTTGCTATAATACACATTCCTTGGTATTATTGAAATTCTTTGATCCGCACGTTCTAAATGTTTGTAAATACAAATCCAATTTGACACGCGAATTACAAATCCAATGTGGCACGTGGTAGACACTACTGGGTATCCAGTGCAGTTTAAGTGATGATACCGGAATACGGTGAAAATGCGCATGTGTAGTTACTGCTTGGCACTCATTTGATTTCAAGGCGCCGACATCGATGAATTATTAATGATTTGTTGTTTCCAATACAAAAAAAGGATTACAATCGAGTTATTTCACTAGCTACACAAAAGACTAAACAAAAAAAAAGCGTTACACCAAATAGGCGGAAAGAGAATATATTTAATCTAGCTGGAGGTTACCAAAGAAAGCTATCAACTCAGAATGATACGTCATGATTGTCACATACGTATCCTAATGCAAAAGTCAAGGTCATTGCTAGAATGTTGTGTTTGTTACATGATACAGATTTTACATATTACGACACATAGTTAGACTTTGATGTGTCACAGGAGGCTTGACTCGTTGGAATTGTCTTCAACATAAGGCGAGTTGTCATAGTGATAAAAAAGCAGCCTCTTATACGTGACGTCACGTGCGGCTACAAGGCACCCATATTATATTCATCAAATAACGCTGATACAAAGACATATTACCGCAAGATGGTGTTTTAATCTTACTGCTTATTGAGTGATCTTACAACATACGTTTAAGCGAAATGGAGCTTATTGTGAGCTGAGAACAACCGAGTTACCGATGGTAGGATTGCTTTGTGTGAAGCCATTCTCCTGAGCAGACGATACATAAGTATGTGTACGAGCAGCATTCTCTACTTCGGAGAATGGTTTGAAGCATAACGTCGGAGGAGTAATCCTTCATAACTGAGTGGACATCCTGGTCACCTTCATAACTTATATTGAATAATGCATGAGATGACGTCACTAGAGTGGGACCAGCAGAACATGTTATTGGCTTCACTCTCTACAAGGCAAGTCAATAAACGAAGCGAGAGTAACAACCCATTCAATAGTACAACTAACAGATGGAGACTATCACTGTGATGATAGACGTTCAGCTTACACAGAAATTGATCAATATAGCGCTGCTAATTTAGGTTGATTTTTTCAGATCTGGATCTTTGTATGTATGGTCCAATAATGAAGATGGCTGCATGACCTTGTTGAATATTGTGGTTTACAAATATCTTATATTGTCGAAATCATTACTGAGCTCCACACTGGCTGACTGAAGGCGAAAGCTGCTGGGTGGTGGATGGTAGCAGACACAAGCGGCCAATACACTGAGCGCTCAGCTCTTAAGTCTCAATAAGTGACATCCCTTGTTATTAGGAACGGAGCACCAGGCAGAGTGGTGATCGAATGCGGTAACAATATAGGTGGCGCCCCGTCATTAACGCTTTGACCTGGCCTCATGGCTTCCTGTCTCGCTCGCCACCCTGTATCGTGGAGACTACCATACGGAAGCGGACACTTACTCGTTAATCAGCGCCGCTGTGGCAATAGTGTTAGGCGAGACCCACGTTCTAGCTGTCAGTGTCATTGTCTTAGCCCAGTAAATATGCGACGCTTCAGCTTTAGGTCCTGTTGAATAAGATGCACATACACTTTGGACCGTTTCTAAGATTCGAATAATGTTGCCAGCCTGTAGCATAATAGCTTATCGACAATCACACTAGCCAGCGAAAGCGCGGCATTCCATTAATACTTTTTTTCCGTTTCTGCTCGCATAATCAATGTGACACCAGTAGGTGCACGAGAAACAGGATGCATACCTGTGCTCATTGTCACATCGAACTTGCCATAGAATGAGTCAATCTGTCTTTATTCCACCGGATGTAGACCATCATGACCAAGTCGTGTTAATTGTTTGTGTCCTCATTGGTAACACCTTGTCACCATTGATTTTCACATGACGTCGAGTCACAAGTCACAACCTACCGAGTCAGATCAATGTTGGCATCTTTTCTGGTGGAAGAGCCGCCCAAGCGAATGATGAAATGCCACGCCCTGTAGACTATCCCCACATCATTAATGATGCGCCACTGTTCATTGATGGAAAAATGCTACAAGCGTTAATAACGTATCCATACTATCAATCCATATTCATTACTATTGTGGGATATTACTCATGAATGAGGTGGTTTGGATGGGGTATTTGTACAAAGCCTACAGAAATAATGAGAATGGGTTGCGCGGATACATCCTAGGGTGGTGTTTATACATGATGCTATCTACTTGCTGTAATCCACGATAATCCTATAATCCTAAATCATCATACATATCATTATCGTCCAAATTATCACGCAAAGCTGGTTTCGACCAAGGCATGAATGGCTGCCGCTAGAATATATACCCACAGACACAATGGTTGGTCGTGTTAGCAATATTACAATCCAGATTGAACATAGGGCCGTGTTAAGTTGCGGGCGCCAGGTAGATGAATTTATGTTGCTGATATCCACGACAACTCATAATGTATGTATGTATGTATGTATGTATGTATGTATGTATGTATGTATGTATGTATGTATGTATGTATGTATGTATGTATGTATGTATGTATGTATGTGTATGTATGTATGTATGTATGTATGTATGTATGTATGTATGTATGTGTCTGTATGTATGTATGTCTGTATGTATGTATGTGTCTGTCTGTATGTGTCTGTCCTGTCTGTCTGTCTGTGTATGTATGTATGTATGTATGTATGTATGTATGTATGTATGTATGTATGTATGTATGTATGTATGTATGTATGTATGTATGTATGTATGTATAACCAGCATCTCTCGCCATCGTCGCCGTGACCAGCATCTCTCGTCATCGACCCTCTTTCTAACAATACTATGTGGCAAGCATATATCTACATTTCATTATTGACTGCGCCCTAAGCCCATTAATTATGACTGCTGTGCATTTCAGCGACCTGTATTCTTATTTGGGGAAAGGGTTGGATTAAGTTGATAACACAATGCCATATCAGAGTGGCATAGGCGGCGGGCTGTCATTTACTCTTTGACTGGTCCCGAGGAAACATGTCAGCTAATGATACAGCCGAAAAGAAGAGGGTAGCGATTCCCAGCTCTACTTTGCGTCACGCTACATATTGCGATGCGTCGCGTCCCAGGTTATCCCACAACTTATACACTCAAGGTTACTCAGGGTTTAGTCACAACGAAACCTTGTGTAGGGGTGAAGGCGTGCATAATGCTGAAGTTCCCATTCGTCACTAGGTATATGCGCCGTCTCGCCAATCAAACACTACTGACCTGACCTGAACGATGCAAATTTACAACATATTGGGTAATGTTAATTGTATTGACGGTATGCTTGTAAATGGCATTGTATCCTTCAGCCGAGTTACACGAGGGCTGGGGTAGAGTCTAGATTATTGGGATGACTATTTCAAAAGAGCCATAAATTGTCCAATTACAGAACACGCCAGGGAGATTTTGTGGCTTAAAGACAATCTGACAACTTAGCATTAAAGATCCATGTATTCTCGCACATCAATGAACTGAGGCATTCTATATCACTCTTACGCCACGCCCTGCAGCCGATCCCCTCACAATCAATGCCGTGTGTCAGTGATGTCAGATGGCGCCTCACACCTGAATATAACAATGGTGGGCAACTTGTTTTCAAAAATTTTCAAAACTAGGGCCACAAGAGAGGGCCACTGCCCTGGATTGCACCTAGCATTTCAGTACGATAGGACCAGTTAAACTATATTTCAAATGAGTATCTTATTCACACACACACACACATATATATATATATATATATATATATATATATATATACTATCCATATATTGCACCTATATATATATATCTATATATATATTCTATATATATAGGACCATATATATATATAATATATATAATTCGATATATAGTATCTCTATATCTCTATATATATCTCTATGTCTATGCAACTATATATATATATAACTATCTCACACATATATCTCTCCGAGGAATCTATGATACTATCTATACTATATATATATATATGATATATTATGACACTCAATTGCAGATAATTACGTCTGTAAGAAGAAGAACGACCAGTTCACTCTGATGCTATTATTGTATTCTTACACAACAGCACGCCGGATGTTTCTCTTGGCGTCGCAATGTGATCTCCATGTAGCATACCCCGGCAAACAGTTATTCTAGCATTCCGAACAGTCTTAGGGTTCGGATAGCTAGATGACCCCTGACATAGCATGTCTAATATGCATTTCATTAATTGTTTATTCCCTTTTTCGAAAACAAAAATGGTGAGTGCCTCTGCGTATAGGGTGTATGACGTAGCGGCTCTGTTACCGCGCTGGCATGGTAGATTGTCAACCGGTAGAAAACGAATCGATAGAGGATAACTATGACAGGCGGTATTGGTTCATAGAAACTGACCAGTGGTCACTTCTCCGCTGTATCCAAGTCCGGCTCATTAGCAGTCTCATATTAGCTGCTGTTGTCAATAATCGACACTCCCCCAGCCCTGTCAGACAACAATCAAAAAGTGTGCCTATACTGCCCAGTCAGACATCATTCACTAAGTGTGCCTCTGCTAACCAGTCAGACAGCATTCACAAAGTGTGCCTCTGATGTCCAGTCAGACAGCATTCACAAATTGTGCCTCTGCTGTCCAGTCAGACAGCATTCACAAAGTGTGCTTATGCTGTTCAGTCAGATAACATTCACAATGTGTGCCTCTGCTGTTCAGTCTTACAGCATTCACAAAGTGTACCTCTGCTGTCCAGTCAGACAACATTCAAAAAGTGTGCCTATACTGCCCAGTCAGACAACATTAACAAAGTGTGCCTCTGCTGGCCAGTCAGACAACATTCACTAAGTTTGCATCTGCTGTCCAGTAAGACAAAATTCACAAATTGTGTCTCTGTTGTCAAGTCAGACAGCAATCACAAAGTGTGCATCTGCTGTCCAGTCAGACAACATTCACAAAGTGTGTCTATGCTGTCCAGTCAGACAGCATTTACAAATTGTGCTTATGCTGTTCAGTCCGACAACATTCACAAAGTGTGTCTATGCTGTCCAGTCAGACAGCATTTACAAATTGTGCTTATGCTGTTCAGTCAGATAACATTCACAAAGTTTGCCTCTGCTGTTCAGTCAGACAGCGTTCACAATGTGTACCTCTGCTGTCCAGTCAGACAACATTCAAAAAGTGTGCCTTTACTGCCCAGTCAGACAACATTAACAAAGTGTGCCTCTGTTCTCCAGTCAGAAAACATTCACTAAGTGTGCATCTGCTGTCCAGTAAGACAAAATTCACACAGTGTGCTTATGCTGTTCAGTCAGATAACATTCACAAAGTGTGCATCTGCTGTCCCAGTCAGACAGCATTCACAAAGTGTGCTTATGCTGCACAGTCAGATAGCATTCACAAAGTGTGCCTCAGCTGTTCAGTCTGACAGCATTCACAAAGTGTACCTCTGCTGTCCAGTCAGACAACATTCAAAATGTGTGCCTATACTGACCAGTCATACAACATTACAAAGTGTGCCTCTGCTGTCCAGTCAGACAACAGTCACTAAGTTTGCATCTGCTGAACAGTCAGACAAAATTCGTAAAGTTTGCCTCTGTTGTCATGTCAGACAGCATTCACAAAGTGTGCCTCTGCTGTCCAGTCAGACAGCATTCACAAAGTGTGCCTCTGCTGGATGCATCGATATATACCTAGGATAGTTGAACAGTAGACAGAGTTAATTCATCGACCATAGCCAAGTCCAATCAGACAGCAGCGCCGCCCATTTTCAACGACGATGACCAAGTCAAGTTAGACAGCAGTTCAGTACTGACATATGACTTGAATGAATCAACAAAGGTTAGGTAGCCGCTGTTGCATGGGGTAGGTAGCCGATGTTGTATGGGGTAAGTATCACCTGTTGTATGGGGTAAGTAGCTGCTGTTATATGGGGTAGGTAGCACCTGTTGTATGGGGTAGGTAGCCGCCGTTGTATGGGGTAAGTAGCACCTGTTGTATGGGGTAGGTAGCCGCTGTTGTATGGGGTAAGTAGCACCTGTTGTATGGGTTAGGTAGCCGCTGCTATGGAGTAAGTATCACCTGTTGTATGGGTTAGGTAGCCCCTGTTGTATGGGGTAGGTAGATGCTGATGTATGAGGTAGGTAGCCGCTGTTGTATAGGGTAGGTGGCTGCTTTTGTATGGGGTAGGCGGCCGCTGTTGTAAGAAAACCTGAAGTGCTGCATAATTTGTCAATTTGTCTAGTTCCGGAGAGTAAATTGAGTGTTCTGACAACTTACAGTCAGAGTTGTAAAATCGTCATTTCATATAACTGCCTTACAATCGCCATATATAGCTTTTATAAATAGAAATACTCTTCCTTCAAGCATCCACAGAGGGATTGTAAGACTTCTAGTATGAACGATACGTAAGGAACGATTGGTCATGCGTGTTGGTGTCTGAACTGAGAATCGGATATTCGCTGCTTCTTTTAAGATGAGACTTCAGCGCTGTTTGTCACCTGTTCCAAAGGGAGATATAAATACAGCATATAGTATAACGATGAAACATGATTCTATATTGACAAAATGACGACATTATTACACTTATACAGCGTAGCCTTGACCTTGTCGTGATCAACGTGATGCAGATGGAGCTTATTGTGATGGCAAGCAATACATGGACTCACACCATCACCACTTCCAATGTTAAATACATTGTTGAGCGTATGGGGCTTCAGTGAAAGCAGGGGATAGGGCGTAACAGATTACACTCATAAGAAAGACAGCGCTAATAGCCAAGGAGACTTGGTGCTGGTGGAATAGCGACTTCCAGAAGAGATACGATCCCTATTGCTGCCTGAATCTTTGCAGTATCGGACGATCTGTGATTGATCATTAGAGGTATTCACTGTACAGAATTACGCTGGGTAGACACAGGAGCTGCACCGGCTATCGCGCGGTGAGTCATTGGATTAATACGAGCCTAGTATGATTCCGCTAGGATTTATATTAAACCTGACACTTCTACACAACAAGATCACCACTAATAGACCGTCTATAGATAGCGTAGGGGTCACATCGTTATTAACAGCAATTGTAGAGGCCTGGCAGCTCTGTGGGTATGGATGTCCCTGGTGAACTAATGAGACACTACTCCATTACTGACAGGATCCAAGGTTGCATGAGTAACTCAGCCGGAGCACCTGTCGCCGTGCGTGGGCGTGGCTGCTGCAACGAGGACATAGTCTCAACCCTAATCGCCATATTGAACAAATCTTATTTAGCAGTTGTAAATAGAATACAAATAAGTTCGTCACTGCTCGCCAAGATGTCGCGGGGCTTTCTTCATTCATGTTCCTAGACACTCTTTACATTGTAATTTCGGTCAAGACTGGGAACCAGCGAAGTATGGTAATCAATGCTCTGATTTTGACAAGCCTGTGTTCGGTAAAACGGCCGTGTAACGTTCGGAATGTGTAAACTAATGATAATCGTACATCCGACATCATGGTCGTTACACACGACCGCAAATCATCAGTGATCGCAAGACATCAAGCCATTTTTGTATACTTACACGTCTAATGACTAAGTCGATGCTGGATGGTACATGATTAGCACGCCATACAACCTTAACAGCCTGTTGATGACTCTCCTAACACGTGCTTACTGGTGTAGCTGCCCACGAAACAGGCACTGCAGGTAGAACGAATAATTCCATACAGCAGTCAGCCTGTTCCTTATAATAAGATACCATCGGGTTGTGAAGCAGATTTGACTGCGGCTTGCCAGCGATTGACAATGGGGCGGGATGTGGATAATATAACTGTCCTTATCTGTAACACGCTGAGACTCGATCAGCAAAAAATGATATTAGTGAATGAGTGCTTGATTTGTGCAAAGTCGAGACTGCGTGGGACCGCTCTCCGCCATTAGCGTCTTCACCTGGCCTGATTGGTTCCGGGCCTGAGATCAGGACCTCACTCATTTACAGCGACGGAGTATCGCAACTGACCTTTACCACAGATGCTTCACGGATACAGAAGCAGGCAGCCGCTTGATAATGAACGTCCCTCTTTACAGCCGGGGGTGTGGGAGAGTGCAGGTCGTAACTCATACAATAACTAGGCTTGATCGCCTATCATGACGATCTTCTGCTGGTTCCAATCATGCCCTTTACCAATCAACGCATCACCACCCCACTTCCCGTCATATACGGCACGATTCATTATCCAACCTACTGCCTTCTTCGGGCCAATAAGCGCAGACAATTGACAATATGTCACCATGGCTTCTTTGGTTAATGTCCAACTATTTTCAAGCGTCCGTCACGTAATGGTGCTTCATTGTGTCTACGTTAGTGCCAACACCGACCCCACCATCAACAAGGTCACGAAGCAATGTCAGATACCGAAAGAGCGTTTCTTCTAAACGCAATAATCGCGCTGTGTATAACTGCTTCAGTATTGTATAATATCGACAACATTGCTCAACGGTGGTATTCATAGTTATAGATAAAGTCGCGTTGGAGGTGCGAGGCACATGCGCGTGCTTAGTGGTCCAAAAGCAGTAGTATAGATGTTCTGAAGTTGCCAACTCTTATAGCATTGAATATTCAAGCGTTTTCGATCACCCCTTACGTACTGATTGAAGTCGACAGGTACATGAATCAATCGCAGTATTACAGGTGTCGCAGGTAGACAGGTAGCTGAATCAATCGAAGGATTACAGATGTCTCGGTGGACAGGTAACTGAATCAATCACCGTTTTACAGTATTAGGTAGACAGGGTATTCCTGGGAACAACTTTCAATTCATAAAACTTCACAGCCACTCGGACTTTCGTGTTACACGGCTTTTAATTCACAAGTCTTTATGGTAATTGGATTCATGTCAAGCGTGGATTTTGTCATGTGTTTTGTTTTTCTTCCAGGAACGAAATGATGTGAGCCCGTGAATATAGGGTGCTTACACCTTGTCGTGATCAATGTGATGTCAAGCAAGGCATAGACTCACACCATCGCCACTTCCAATAATAAATACATTGTTGGGTGTATGCTCCAATGACGGCAAGTAGTAAGATGTAACAGGTTCACTCGTAAAGCATCGGTTTTAGATCAGGTCACCACCACGCCGTGTCTGATACTGATCTGGTGCTTCCTCTAAATTCACGAATTTCCTTGTTTACACATGCTTTAATAATACATACCTCACGGAGCCGCATCGTACACTGGTTTGTAATCACAGAAATGTAGAAGGCTGTGTGTCTGTAGAGACACATATTTAAGGGATATTTGGTGTTGACCAGCGGCCTGTGCTGCCTCCTTTTATGTGTTGCGTTGAAACGCACATCCTTTCGTTGTTCCAAAAGCTTAGTTAATAATTGCACTCCTGGTGTTTTGAGGTTAAATACGGTTTTCGATTTTAATAATTTAGCCCTTTCAATCATCCCAAACGGAAATGTTAACATCTTTTACAAGCAGGTGTTGGTTCCTTGGCACTGAGTTGTACCTGAAATAATGTTATCAAACTGTCCACCAGGAAAATAATTCAAGCTGGGGGATGCACGAACATTAAATAAGTATTAGAGTGCGGATATAGTACCTGCCATTTTCAGTCTAGAAAGGTGGGATAGAGTGTGGATATTGTATAGAGTGCCTGGTTTTTAGGCTAGAGAGGTGGGATAGAGTGCGAATATATAGAGTATTTGCCTTCACAGACTAGAGTGGTGGGATAAAGTGCAGATATTGTAATTTGTATCTGCCTTTTTCAGTCTAGAGAGGTTGCATAGAGTGCGGATATTGTGTGCCTTTTTTACGCCTTATTGTCAATGCTGTATGATATGGACATGCTTGAATTCTTACGACTTAAGCAAACACTGGCTCATGTTGAAATATTTCAATGTAGGCTAAGATATGGGGCATTCATAATTCGGTTATAATATACATTGTATATCATATGTTACTAGTTCTTAAGAAGAAGACATGTGGACAATTACTCCGCTCGCTAGGAAAGCCGACTATTTTGCGCGAGTGCCATCTAATGGCTATTGCAACCTGTTGGGGCATTAGCTCCTCACAACCAAAGGCATTAATTATAGACAAAGAGTACCATGGTTATGATATATGATGATGCATATTACAAGACCTAGTCATATACAATCAGAATAATCCTTGGCTAGGTGGCAGAAAAAGGTGATTACCTGCATTATGTAGTTTGTTTACCGACGGCTCTAATGGCAGCAGGCTATGTCACTTGCCGGTCATAAACACTGCCTGTTGTGCTCGGGCAAACAACACTGCCTGCTGCACTCGGGACATCAACACTGCCTGCTGTGCTTGGGCAATCATCACTGCCTGCTGCACTCGGGACATCAACACTGCCTGCTGTGCTCTGGCAATCAACACTGCCTGCTGCACTCTGGCCATCAACACTGCCTGCTGCACTCTGGCCATCAACACTGCCTGCTGCACTCAGGCCATCAACACTGCCTGCAGCACTCTGGCCATCAACAATGCCTGCTATACTCGGGCCATCAACACTGCCTGCTGCACTCTGGCCATGAGCACTGCCTGCTGCACTCTGGCCATCAACACTGCCTGCTGCACTCTGGCCATCAACACTGCCTGCTGCACTCTGGCCATCAACATTGCCTGCTATACTCTGGCCATCAATACTGCCTTTTGTACTCGGGGCATCAACACTGCCTGCTGCACCCGTGAGTCTGGGTTAAATAAGAAAAGAATGTAATGAAATCGTGGTTTTGAGAATAAACTGACTATTGTCATACAGGGGTCAGGTGGAACATTCAGGAGTCATCGACAGGTGGTAGAATTAGACTGATACAAATACAACCTAGATTTCACATTCAACAAACGGTTCATCCACTGGCTCCAGAGCAAGCTTGCTCTTTGCATTAATAACGGTCCACACAGACAATATACACTAGCAAACGTAACAGCAATTAACTTTCATCCAGTCGGATGGGGAAAATTGAATCACAAAACACCATTGATATGAAAAGAGATTTATCCATGTAATCAAATTTGCTTCGCCATAGTGGCGAGCTGCTCCGCCAACCCCAGGCATATGTGTACTGCGGATCGGTGTTTGGAAGCATCTTAAATATTACGTCGGCTTACTGGCCGAGTGCAAAAACCAATCCAGTATGCATATCGTTTCTGTCTGTACGATATCAATCTGTATTACGGCATGCTGATGAAAGGATGTGTTCGAATGCGATTAGGACCTGTCAGTGCATTCAAGGTGGTTATACAAATGCAGCTCCCTTAGAGTTTCTATATGGATCCACCAGTGCGCTAAGAGTGTCGGTAGGAACCAATTAGTAACAACAGAGTGTCAGTAGGGATAAACCAGTACTCTCTGAGTGTCGGTAGGGATCAACCAGTACTCTCAGAGTGTCGGCAGCGATCAACCAGTAACCTCAGAGTGTTGGTAAGGATCAACAAGTAAGCTAATAGTGTTGGTAGGGATATATCAGTACTCTCAGAGTGTCGCCAGGGATCTATCAGTACCCTCAGAGTGTTGCTAGGGATCAACCAATACCCACATGAGTGCCAGAAAGGTCAGCCAGTACCCTCAGAGTGTCGGTAGGGATCAACCAGTACCCTACGAGTGTCGGTAGGGATCAGCCAGGACCCTCAGAGTGTTGGTACGGATCAACCAGTACCCTCAGAGTGTTGGTAGGGATGAACTAGTACGCTAGGAGTGTTGGAATAAATCAACCAGTACTGTCAGTGTGTCGGTATGGATCAATCAATACTCTCAGTGCACCTGTAGGGATCAATCAGTACTCTCAATGTGTCTGTAGAGATCAACCAGTACTGTCAGTGTGTCGGTATGGCTCAATCAATACTCTTAGTGTACCTGTAGGGATCAATCAGTACTCTCAGTGTGTCTGTAGAGATCAACCAGTACTGTCAGTGTGTCGGTATGGATCAATCAATACTCTCAGTGTACCTGTAGGGATCAGTCAGTACTCTCAGTGTGTCTGTAGAGATCAACCAGTACTGTCAGTGTGTTGGTAGGGATCAATCAGTACTCTCAGTGTGTGTGTAGGTATCAACCAGTACAGTCAGTGTGTCTGTAAGGATCAATCAATACTCTCAGTGTGTCGGTATGGATCAATCAATACTCTCAGTGTGTCAGTAGGGATCAATCAGTACTCTCAATGTGTCTGTAGGGATCAACCAGTACTCTCATAGTATTGAGACGGATAACCAGTACTTTCATAGTATCGAGAGGGATAACCAGTACTCTCATAGTATTGAGATGGATAATCAGTACTCTCACAGTCTCAAGAGGGATAGCCAGTACTCTCATAGTATCGAGAGGGATAACCAGTACTATCACAGTATCGAGAGGGATAACCAGTACTCTCATAGTATCGAGAGGGATAACCAGTACTCTCATAGTATCGAGAGGGATAACCAATTCTCTCATAGTATCGAGAGGGATAACCATTACTGTCATAGTATCGAGAGGGATAACCAGTACTCTCATAGAATCGAGATGGATAACCAGTACTCTCATAGTATCGAAAGGGATAACCAATTCTCCCATAGTATCGAGAGGGATAACCAGTACTCTCATAGTATCGAGAGGGATAACCATTACTGTCAGAGTTTCAGGCGGAATCTGTATGCAACCTCAAAGGGATCCATCGTAACCCATGAAGAGTCAGCGAGCCATGTTTTACAGCAATGAGATAAAGATAAGCGATAGGGGCACTACTGGGGCCTTTATCGGGGCTGAGTACGCTACCATGCCATTTAAGTTACTGGACTTCTCATGATAACATCACTATTTCTGCGGACATGTGCGTATTTCACCTTACCTGGTTTGTCTTTGTTTGATGCATTACGCACAATAACCATCGTCACGTGAGCTGACTATATTCCGACTTCCATTGATCAAACGCATACACTCTTCACGGACCTTGTCGCCAGTAATAAATATAGCAGCAGCGACTGGTATATGAAGAAATACAAGTTATATAAATTTTAATATATGTTGTAAAATATCGCAGTTGCGCTTATAAAGTGTACACAAAATACATATGTTACAATGCAGCATGTTACACACGCCTCAACAAGCGGTCCGTCAAACCACACAACTTGTTCACACCCTCGGTGCTCTGTGAATAAATATTCCTCCACGTAGAATTTAAATCGGAACAACTTATGGCATTATGATTTGTCCAAGCGTGCATAAACTCGCCAAGCTTGTTTGTCTACTTTTTATTGTCAGAGAATTCAATACATGGTTCACAGGAAGCCAAACATGTGTGGACGGGGAGCTACCCGATTGAGGACATTGTTTTCTAAAGTTGTGTTAGATAATATACTTTTTTTATATGCTAAAGATTGATGAGGTGTAATATATATTTATAGCCCACATCATCTTACAGTTTGTGCTATGGTTTAGTATGGAAGGAAGTAGTTGTCAATGTTATTTGCCAGAGACAAACAAAGATTGGTTGCACCTGACACCATGTGGGTAGTTAATACTGGGGTTCTACCTGGTAGGACTCCCAATCCCGCTACCATGCGGGGTGCACTATATGACGGGAATAACTCAGTACCTGGTAGGACTGACCCAATCCCGCTAACCATGAATAATTCACTGGCATGCATCATTATCCCGTAACCATGGCAACAGGAGATGACGGCCAGGTGATAGATTGCTATCACATATAAGAGAGACACTTGTCAGGTCTGAAGTATGATAGCGATTAGATCAGACCCATTTCCTCAAACCGGACAGGACAGTATACATATTGAATCACCGGCCCGTACATGGCATCCGGTGACATTCGTTTGCGCTGTTGGCATTTGCGATCTCTTAATTCACCATACTCCGATATGCGATACCTCGAGTCACGTTCCTCGATGCCGCGTAATGGTTTGCGTCAATATCTATGTCCAAACCGAGTCGCACCTGACACCAGCCAATATCCTCACTGGGGTCGTGGGGTTGTCAGAGGGTCACTGACACCGACCAGTATCCTCGCTGAGGGTCGTGGGGTTGTTGGTGGGTCACTGACACCGACCAGTATCCTCGCTGAGGGTCGTGGGGTTGTTAGAGGGTCACTGACACCGACCAGTATCCTCGCTGAGGGTCGTGGGGTTGTTAGAGGGTCACTGACACCGACAAGTATCCTCGTAGAGGGTCGTGGGGTTCTTAGTGGGTCACTGACACCGACCTGTATCCTCGCTGAGGGTCGTGGGGTTGTTAGTAGGTCACTGGCACTGACCAGTATCCTCGCTGAGGGTCGTGGGGTTGTTAGTGGGTCACTGACACCAGACAATATCCTCGCTGAGGGTCGTGGGGTTGTTAGTGGGTCACTGGCACTGACCAGTATCCTCGCTGAGGGTCGTGGGGTTGTTAGTGGGTCACTGACAACAGACAATATCCTCGCTGAGGGTCGTGCGGTTGTTAGTGGGTCACTGACACTAGACAGTATCCTCGCTGTGGGTCTTTCGGTTGTTAGTGGGTCACCGACAGAAGCCAGTATCCTTGATATGTAGGTGGTCTACAGGTTGTTATGATCACTATGGAACAGACGCGAGTCCAGATTACGTGTGTTTTGTGGTATACAGGATGATAAGCAGTCGGTGTGATATGTCCATTACATGTGATATGTAATGTTATCTTTACAGACGTGATATGATAAATGTTATCTTTACAGACGTGATTGATCGTTATCTTTACAGACGTGATATGATGCGTATTTATACGAGATATGATAGTTATCTCTGCAGAATATGTACGTTCATCTGTTCTATAATTGCTGTAACATTTAAGACACTGACAATATACAGCTTTGCTCTGCGATGATAATGTTATCTCTACAGACTTGATATGATAATGTTATCTCTACAGACGTGATATGATAATGTTATCTTTACAGACGTGATATGATAATATTATCTCTACAGACGTGATATGATAATGTTATCTCTACAGACGTGGTATGATTATGTAATCTTTACAGACGTGATATGATAATGTTATCTCTACAGCCGTGATATGATAATGTTATCTCTACAGCGTGATATGATAATGTTATCTCTTACAGACGTGATATGATAGTGTTACCTCTACAGACGTGATATGATAATGTTTTCTCTACAGACGTGATATGAATTGGCATTGGTTTCATTGTATTGATATCTCTAAATCACGCGGGAGGATGAATTCAATGGGTCGAGTGCGTCCAGCGCTAACTGTATATTACGTCAGCGATACAATATTATTGCCCCTCCCTAGATATAAGTAAACCGACCGTCGTTTCCGTTATAGCACGAGCTACCTAACGGCGTGGAATGGTAGGAAGAAAGACTCCCCATCTGTATCATGGCGCGAAAACTGGTCGCTGGTCTGGATCAATTCAACATCGGAGCTGCTCAATTGCCCTCTGTCTAATATAATATAACTGTACCTGGCGTGCGCTTCAATTTGATACCCTGTACAGTATAGCCTAGCACAACTGCTTCGCAGAGTGTCATAGAAGGTTGGACGACATTGTGTTCCCATCAGTGGCTGTAGATAGCCCTCTAATATTGCAATCTCATTCCCCTACATGCTCTCAAACATGGCCATCTCTTTCCCCTACGTGGTCTCTAATGTGGTAATCTCCTTCCCCTACATGCCCTCCTATCTTTATCCCCTAATATAGCTATCTTTATCCCCTACATGCCATCTAATGTATCTATCTTTATCTCCTACATGTCATCTGATGTAGCTATCTTTTCCCACTACATGCCATCTAATGTTAGCTATCTTTATCTCCTACATGTCATCTGATGTAGCTATCTTTATCTCCTACATGCCATCTAATGCATCAATGTTTATCTCCTTCATGTCATCCAATGTAGCTATCTTTATCTCATACATGTCATCTTATGTAGCTATCTTTATCTCCTTCATGTCATCCAATGTAGCTATCTTTATCTCCTACATGTCATCTGATGCAGCTTTCTGTATCTCCTACATGCCATATAATGTAGCTATCTTTATCCCCTACTTGCCATCTAATGTATCTATCCTTATCCCTTACATGCCAAATTATGTACCTATTCTATCCCCTACAGGCCATCTAATGTAGCTATTTTGATCCCCTACATGCCATCTGTTGTAGCTATTTTTATTTCTTACATCCCATCTTATGTAGCTATCTTTATCCCCTACATGCCATCTAATGTATCTATCGTTATCTGCTACATGCCATCTAACGTAACGATCTTTATCTCCTACTAGCCATCTAATACAGCTATCTTTATCTCATATTTGCCATTTGATGTAGCTATCTTTATCCCCTACATGCCATCTAATGTATCTATCTTTATCTCCTACATGTCATCTGATGTAGCTATCTTTATCCCTTACATGCCTTCTAAGCAGCGCCTCATCCATCTACAAATTTTAAGGCGAAGCAATGAAGTGCACTGTGTTTTTTTGCATGCTTTGCATAATATAAATAAATGAAATTCCCTGAAAGAGTCTAATCATCAAGGGATACCTACAGATTAGGTGAGAGTCTAATCATCAAGGGATACCTACAGATTAGGTGAGAGTCTAATCATCAAGGGATAGCTACAGATTACGTGAGAGTCTAATCATCAAGGGATACCTACAGATTATGTGAGAGTCTAATCATCAAGGGATACCTACAGATTACGTGAGAGTCTAATCATCAAGGGATACCTACAGATTACGTGAGAGTCTAATCATCAAGGGATAGCCTACAGATTAGGTGAGAGTCTAATCATCAAGGGATACCTACAGATTAGGTGAGAGTCTAATCATCAAGGGATAGCCTACAGATTACGTGAGAGTCTAATCATCAAGGGATACCTACAGATTAGGTGAGAGTCTAATCATCAAGGGATACCTACAGATTACGTGAGAGTCTAATCATCAAGGGATACCTACAGATTACGTGAGAGTCTAATCATCAAGGGATAGCCTACAGATTACGTGAGTCTAATCATCAAGGGATAGATACAGATTACGTGAGAGTCTAATCATCAAGGGATACCTACAGATCACGTGAGAGTCTAATCATCAAGGGATACCTACAGATTACGCGAGAGTCTAATCATCAAGGGATACCTACAGATCACGTGAGGTTTAAGCAGTACACAATGCAGCGTATTGTGGACATGATGTTATGATGCTATGATGCTATCTCAAATGGAGTGGGCTGTTAAACATGGCGTGGTCAGTTAAAAATTCAGTTGTCAATTAAATAAAGCGTGGTCAGTTAAACATAGCTTGGTTAGTTTAACATGGCGTGGTCAGGTTAACATTGAGTGGTCAGTTAAACATGGCGAGGTTAGTTAATCATGGCGTCATCAGTTAAACAAGGCGTGGTCATTAAAAATATGTGTGGTCAGTTAAACATGTAGCGCTCAGTTTAACATGCAGTGCTCAGTTAAACATGCAGTGGTCAGTTAATCATGGCATGGTCAGTTATCTAAAGCCTGAGAGCTACTCACATGGTCACAGACGACCTAAAGATAACAAGCGCAATCATTCAAGTAGACATCGGGTCTGTTGATGTCAACGCAGTGTGTAGATGTCAAACAGGCAGTGGGTGGCAATTAGGTGTCGCATGTGGCATTAAATGTGTTATTTGATCATGTGTGCGGTTTGCTCAATGGCTCTAACGACGCTCTATGACTGATAGCGAACGGAGACGATAGCGGACGATATTCACGCACTTGCTGGCTGTTCACAGTGGCCCTACTCTATGACGTCAGACCCGTCGTTATGGCTCGTAAACCTCAACCGTAAACAATTAGTAAAAGAGGCACAAGGGGTGATTGTGTCGGATGACAGCCTGGTGACAGCGAGATTAACTCCCCAAGGTCGGGCCATAGAATGACCGCATCTCGTGGTGACAGAAGTGGCCTATAAAATTGACTGTCGGTTTCTCCCATGCACTGCTGGATATAGTAACCGATCTGATCAAGACTCAACTAATGTCTTTGTGACATTTAGCGTCATATGTTCTCACAATGCGAGGTCTTAAACGAGTAAATTCCTACGATTCAACCGCTTAAACAACCATTAACATGACGTAATCCTGAATGTAGCGATTATATACTAAACTGAACCAAACCAAAACAATGAGGTACACGACAGGGTATTGTTTATGCTTGAATTGATACATGTTGTAGACCCTGGAGCGCGATGGATGCGTTAATGCGCGAATGCCAATTTGGAAATCTTGTTTAGAATGACTGGACAGAATTGATGTCTGAAGTCGGCACCAACCACCGTAGTTAGTAAGCATTACGCACAATATTCAGCTTTTCACTGAATTCCTTGACTGGCCTATGTTGAGCCTATATTAATGGCAGTATTCAATCTCGTTGTCAAAGCCATAATTGGCGAGGGACTCGGTTAGGGATCCCAGGCATGACCTACATATCGTACCTGGTACTGTTTAAATGTCAGACTACAACCAACAGACTACTTCACCATAGCACATACCTATCACACATATTTATCTCGAATGTGTCAGCATGTGGCTCTAGATAGGCTAATTGTTATAATATAAGAAGCAGCCTTGAATTCATTTTATGGTCCCTGGTGTGATAGCAACTGGGTATAGGATGTGCTGTGTATGCGGTCAACAAACAGAAGCCTCATTCCTCTAATGTGCACCATGTGCAGTTTCAGGAGAGAAACTTGTAGGCTATCGAGGTTTATTTGTTCCCTTGATGTATCCAACAAAAGTTGTATGCACCGGTGTCTGTCATCCTGCATGTATCCAGGTATCTGGACAAAGTATTCTACCACCAAATGCGCAAACACAACGGACGATAATCCATGAGAGTGCAGCATAGAATAAATAGCTAACAACGCGCTGTTTTAATTAAGACTATAATATAAATACAATCAAGTTGACAAATTAGAGACATTTGCATACTCTTCAAGGCGTTGCGCTAGCATAAATTCAATGGCTTTAGGCATTCAGTCCGAATTGATTACAAGTAGTGACATGTAGTAATAATTCTGTGATAATACAAAGTATTGATAATCCAAAACCTGTCCCATTCTCCCGAATTTTCCATCAACTAGAGGAGCTCACCGTTGATGCAAGACGTCGATTACCTGAAGTAACAAGGAACAAGGCGCCGACCTAATAAGGGTCATTAACAAACAATAGGCGGCCTTGTAGCATCGGAATGGCCTACTGAAGCTTTGTTCTGCGTTAATATGCTTTTACATTGTATGTGCCGAAATACACCGCTGATATATCACCATAATATGTCACATCTGGCTTTATCACTGGCCAGGTCTCTCGGTCATATACGGGGTTTTAACGTCATTATCTTTCGCAAATGAATGGATATACAGGGTATTAAAGCAGAAATCATTAGTATGGAAATCGAAATCAAATCTGAAAAGATGCTGGTAATGCTGATTGATTGCATCGTTGAATAATGATAACAACGGAAATAGCAATAATGATAATAATGATACCGGCAATAGTGACTATGGGCATAGATAAGCACAGAAGGAGGCCATGGATGGTTTAAGCAATTTAATAATATAGAGTCAATGTTTAGTGTCGTTGGTTGCCGTGTTCATCGCCAAACAAGAATAAAGAATATCGGTACATGTAATACCTGTGTGTAGTTAATTTCGGGAAGTTCTCAGTTTTGTCAATATATCTACTTCCCACATACAGGCAGACACACATACCGGCTAATTTGAAGAAGTAGTGATGATTGTCAATCGAGTTCGTGACTATTACTGTAGTGCGTGATACAGCACTACTTCTACTACTAATGTCGATACAGTCTCTACTTGATGAATTGTAGTCCACCGGTTGAGTCGTTACCATGCGTGCTGCGCCACAAACGCTACCTCTCTTTTCGTAGCTGCTCAAATTAGTCACAAAGAGCAGATCCAAGTCTGTCCGATAAGTAATATTAATGTCGAATGCGATAAAAATAGAATGGTGCGCCATTCCCGACTCGTGTCTTATAGCCAAATGAATGCCATAATCATTCACTATTAAAGGGAGGATCAATGATTGTTTGATTGCATTTTATCCTTTATCAACCTCGGCTGTTCAGTTGGAATCCCTCAGGTAGTTGGTACATCTACACTTATACATAGGACGCTGGACAATATGGAGGACTGAAATTTACTGAGCTGCAGTGATGAACTTGCCAAAACACTCGATGTTGGATGGAGGCGACAAACAGCTAACATTCCTTGTTTGTATCTGCAATGGATATCGTGGTAGATGCTGGTTGAAATGCAATAAGTCGAAATACTGAAAATAGTTAGCAACTTGTCATGTTTATGTACAATATATTTCATCGTTTATCTTGACTAACTTGCCTAGACATTTGACTGGTATTTGGGGTAGTATTACATTACAGAGTCGGTGGCATGAATTAAATATCCATACACATTATACGCAAGAAATCACAGATTCATGTTGAGCGATCGAAGCCTACATATAACAGAAATTAATACACCATCACCGTGCTGTGTGTTGTTGTATCCTTTCACACACATGTTATTAAACAACTCTTTCATGAACTGGATACAATGTACTCATAATGTCCCTGCTGTGTGTTGTTGCACATGTTATTTTTCTTTCATGAACTGGATACACAATGCACTACTGACATCCCTGCATCACTTGTCCTGACTGCACGCTTTTACAAGGGATATCAATTGACATAACTTATGTGGCCCCATATTAATATGATCGCTGAGGTTTATGAGCCATAAGCAGGGTTATCGTGAACAGCAAGTAAGTGTGTGT
Organism: Urechis unicinctus; assembly: GCA_034190875.2. NCBI lineage: Eukaryota > Metazoa > Annelida > Polychaeta > Xenopneusta > Urechidae > Urechis > Urechis unicinctus. The sequence goes on along the minus strand of CM067350.1, from coordinate 76,144,982 downwards.
CTACGTTCACTATCAGTCATACGAACGTCGCCACTCACTCCCTGTTTGACATTTACACACTGCTGTGATGACACGAGATCAACTTGAACGATTGTGAATAGCTCTAGAGCAAATATGGGATCGGCTGTAAACAGAAGTCAGCAATGAAAGAATGTAAAAAAAAAGAGGCACACACGCATTCGGCATTTTACACTCCCATAAGCAACACAACAATGCGGGGATCAACATTTCCCTTTCTATTGAACAGCGTTAATTGTTTTGTAAAAGTTTATTTTGATGCCTGTTATTGGTCATTTGTTAATGGTTATGGTAATGAATCATCGGAGAGAGTCAGATGTTCGTCTTTGACGACATCGTCATGATGATGTGCAGATGTTTGTCTTTGACGACATCGTCATGATGATGTGCAGATGTTCAGTTGATGTGGTTGGTACGCAGTGCAGTAGAGGCAGATGGTGATGTACGTCACAGAGCCAGTCAAATCGGTTTCTTTATCCAGGTATATATAGTGGAGGAACGGACAGTGGGTATGATGTACCACCTCTATCGCCACGAGATGCGTTCATTCTATAGCTCCACATTGATATGTTTATGCCTCTAAAGAGAAGATGTATATCTCGCCGTCGTTAGGCTGTCATCGGAGACTATCACCCGTTGTGTCACTTATCTGAATAGGTTGGCTTTGATGCTGACAAGTCATTGAACGAAACGTCCCAATCATCAGAATGCGTACATGATTCCATTAATGTAACTCGGATGCCTGGTCGCTACCCATATCCTATATGTTTATTGTGCCTCAGTATCTCTACAGTTTATATTGTGCAAATCGTGCGGCGTGACTGTTTTTGCTGGTAGCTTCTGTCCATTGGCCGGTTGGTGGGTCTGACCTCGCTTGCATTTGATGTGCACACATTTTTTATCCGCAAAACACTAATAAGCACGATCTCCGTGTCATAATGGACACATGTGTACAACATAACGGTGATATGGTTCATTTCTCTGACTTTGCTCTCTATGTAAGATGACTTTACCTTGCTTGCTTAATACATGCACTTGTTATCGCAGAGATACTCCGCAATAATGACGTCATCCAACCCGTAGTAAGCTCTTTGTGCGGCCGTTGCGTTTATGGTTATATCGCCTGTAACCATGGGCGTGCAATCATAACCAAGATCGGATGCTACCAACGGAACTAGATCCTTTGCAGCGTCACCACATGTAATATAGAAAAGAAATATTGCAGCTGTTGATATAGGTTGACTTTAAACACGCCAGTTAGCTTATCGTGACTGTGCTTACTATTCACAAAACCTAGTGTTTTTAACCTGGCATAATTTACATAGAAAGCTAACAATCAGTAGTAGCAATTGCGCCATTTTCGGTCTTATCCTGTATCTCTAACGACCTCATTAACCGTGGGGCAACCACGGGAGAGGCTTATGGCCCTACAGAATGAGGTCATACGGTACATGCATTTAACTCTACCGAATGCATTAGCATTCAGTACCCATTCAACAAACAAATTAGGTACATGTACAATTGGCAGTATCATCCATCTCAGCAATGCCACTGAAGTAGGGATCAATATATATCCATGTAAGTTGATATGTTTTGTACACGAGCACACGATGCAGTCGGAATAGATGAGGCTGTATGTCACACCGACAGTACCTGAGACTTTGTTAAGTCAATTTCTTTATACAGCAGTATATAGAAGTGGATGTGATGTACCACTTGTGTCGCCACACTCACGATGCGGTCTTTCTATAGGCCGACCTTGATGAGTGAATGCCTCTATGGAGAGGAGGCTTATCAGTCGTCACCAGGCTGTCATCGGAGACAATCGCCCATTGTGTTACGTGTATTGGAATACGCCGCCGCAGTGACCTGTGAACCATAGCGACGGTTCTGTCTTCATGAAGCATATCCAATGAGAAGCAAATGTTTTAATGTGAATTTAATAGCAAGTCGTCGAAAACGACTTCGCACAAACTAAGTTCTATTCCTGCACTTACCGTCACATCAAAAGGACCAGAGCGCATCCCGTGTCTCTATCTATTTAGATAACGCTCTGTATTCAGTTAATTATACTTGTCGTACCAATACAACTCCATTATTACAAATACATAACATTTAACGGATTTTGATCGAACAAAGAGTGTTCAATTCACCCTCTCTAGTTCTCCTCGTGTTGGTATTGCGTTTGGCGAAGAAACAATCCTAACCATCCCGTGGCGGTAACACAACCTACACGATGATAAGCTGGTGACGTTATGCCATCTTTGCATGATTGTGATAACAACAAGGCGGGCCTGGCTTCTAGCGATCTGGGTTTCAGAGCGATCTACTCTATATGATGGTAATATATCATCTAAAGAACTCCCCTTAATGACGGCTCTACGTCTTTCAATTATCTGGCATGCGTGACAGCCCCTGAACCATCTTTTTGGATGGCAATTCACATTAAAACGATCCGCCCTATGTGATTACAATACACCCTTTTGATTTCAACGCAATGTAACAGCCACACACAATATAATGATCGGCCATAAGTGATGGTAGCACACCCTGTAATGAGCTGCCCTGTGTGATCACCACGCG
>CM067350.1:76072381-76137381 GCA_034190875.2 Urechis unicinctus | reverse complement strand
CAAGACAGATCTGTTCTTTGGTCAACTGCAGTATGCTATCTGCCTACCAAGCCACACAATGGGTTCATGTATTAGGTATTCATATGTTACCTGTGATCGTCTTCCGGATGGACAGCCAAGCAAATGAGGCACAGCGAGATGAAGCCATTACCGCCAATGCGCTGTTTGCTGGAGAGCTCGTCTAATGTATCCACCGGGGCCTCCCATACTGAACCACAATGTATGTTGCTTCCATTATATGCGGACCCTCATCAATGGCGTTGCCGTTGATGTTTACGAGCCGTAGCGACGTCTCTGACGTCATAATGCACAATTATATTGAACCACCTTCGCTATCAGTCGTCAAGGATGTGGCCTGAAGCAGTCGTCTCAATCGTCAAAATACATCTTTGAAGCCTTTTCTTAAAAAAGGCATCCACTCATTAAGGTCCGGCTATTGAATGACTGCATCGCGTGTTGACAGAAGTGGTACATCATACCCCCTGTTCGTTCCTCATGCTATACACTCCTGGATAAAGAAACTGACTTAACAACGTATCAATTACTATATGTGCGAGTCATCGGTCCTGACTACATTACAAAGACTCCATAGCTGCTAGTGATCAGCAGGATGTTTGTAAGGGAAATGTGGCATTACCGGCAGAGTCATTCGTGTAGTTATGAATAAGAGCAAAACAATGTTGTTGTTGTTCTAAAGAACACTTAATCATAGCACTAAGCTTACGGATATCAAATATGCAACTTCATCGACGTTTGACATAAGGTAGCTATATAAATTGTCTCATATCTCAGCGCTTACAAATTGTTTGATGACCCCACTCTGCTGGGTATAACTAGCCGTAGCATGACGCTTTACTGTAGCCTTTTTCATGGAGTTTACTGGAGAAATGCCGTTTTATTCGGTTTGATTAAAATCCCACAAAATGCAAAATGAGTTGTTGACTGAGTACTTAAACATCGTTTGCATAGAATGTACATTGTCAATAGAAGCACGTTCGACCTGCTTGATGCTTGCTTGTCCATACCTTATCTTTAGCTTATTGCATCATATTCGTAATGCATCTCCATTGTACATACACATCTAGGAGGTAATCATTATCAAATTGCGGGCCGGAAATGAAAGCGCTGGCGGGAAGGCAATATTAATCTTACCCATAAGCTTCAAACGGCAAATAAGCAATATCAGCCCTTACAGCAACGGTTTGTTAAACATGAAGATGGTTGGAATAACATGACATTAGCAGAGTCGGTACATCCTATTATACGCCAATAACTCGACGGCATCCTATGCTGTTCAAGAAAACAATGTCTTCCAATGGTTCACGTCGATGGACCAAATGACTGCATATTACAGGGATAAAGGCTACCAACTACAGCGTTTATAGTCGCGTCTTCTCAACACACATATTATCACGATCTATTTGTTCAAAATTGTGTATTTGAGATTGTGTCATCCTCTCACCGCACTCTATCACAAGGGATATGAATTGCAACTACTTATGTAGCCTGCGACTTTGACCTGACAAATAGCATATGTTGTGCACCTACGTTTGTGGTTACAGTAAAATGAGTTCGTTAGATATTTATTTCTAAAGTCGCTGCCATTACTAATGTTTTTACTTGGCTAACCATTGAACAGGAATTCCTTGGCATGTGTTACACTCAACCACACGCATGTAGCTACATACGGAGAAACAGTCGGATATGACAGGCAGCTCTCTTCAGTGGCATAAAAAGACAAGGAGCGGATAGGCTGAATGATTCCAACAGTTGTGATATTAACTGATTTCTCAGATCATTGAGACCAACATCATAATAAGATGCATATGAATAACACATCAAAACCGAATGTTTTCATTCAGCGAAATAGTTGGACATTCACATTGTTGAACTTAATCCGCATTCGCCTGTTTGTGGAAAATCTTGTCCATTCGCATATCGTGTTTGTCATTCGATTGGCTGACATTGCCGTGCATCACAGGAGTCTAGCGAAGTGGACAAATGCATTTATTTTGTCGACATGCAATGAAGTAATCTCACTTTAAGTCGGTGCAGCCTCCTAGATAATCTCCAAATGGCATTTTCAGATATCTCGTTCTGAATGTCAAATATCAATATTTGAAATGTTCCATATGTTTTATCATACCCCATGGTGTATAGCGGTACCAGATCTTTGAGCTGTTTTAAGTTGATTAAATAACTCGGTTGTCCTAAAATAATTGAGACCAGAGCATCGATGATTTACTGAAATCGGCGCTTTTAAAAAAAAACCTATCGGAATCTGAGACACTGGCCGGCTATTAGATCAGTATTGTTAAAATCATACACGGCCTGGTTATATAAAAATGGGAAACCTACAGGGCGCAAATACAGAACTGTCGAAGCAATGATTTTTGTTTTAAAGAAATTCCTGACAAGCCTGGCAATTCATCGATGGACACTACCTTGATATCTGAGCCAGTTAATTGTAAGTGGCAGGATTGCGCGACTGAATTTCAAAATATGACGAACAAGCCAACAGGAAGAAAGGAACGTGGGTGCAACGTCAGCAACTCACCCAGAGCAACTGAAACATGATTATCACGGATAAAAACTCGCACAGTTCTCTACAACGAGGCGTTCTGTTAGCTTGTGGCGACAGGGCGAACATGCGAGGGTGATGCATTTGTTCGTTGAGGCCCGCTGGTAGACGGACGAGAAATGTAATTGTCTCTCCAGCAACATGGTCACCAGACTTCATACAACACAGAACTCTGGTTGATGTAAAGGCTCCTCTCGTTCCCTAGGCACACACACCATAACAGAAAATATGGAAGTTGAGGCAATTTGTATTGACCGCAACCTTCTTTATTCCGTTATTTAATGTTAATCATACGCTCTTTATCCTCATTATTGCTATATAATTAACAAGGTATTATATATTCTGCTCGTGCGTTGCGTTACACCACATGTTGTTTGCTTTATTCAAGACGTTTTGTTTGCCCTTAAGCAGAACTAGCCTAGATTCCACCCACAAAGCCTCATTCGGTAATCATTCGCAGAAGCGAATTTACGATTCGTTCTGTACAGTGCTTTCATATCTTAAAATAAAATGTGCCTTCGTTAATCAGCTGAGCTGTTACGTTCCCTACTGTGTATACATCCACTGATCCCGGCTGATTACGGTTATTTGAAAAGTCACAGCATACCGCGGAAGAACTGCATAAGTTAATATAGCTCCTAAACAGTGCATCCTTGCATCTTAGCACACAATGTCTACCAAAACATGGACAGTTGCAACTTATTGTTAGCTGCATCTAACACAACCATATGTGAAACATTTACCACAAACCACAATGCGACAGTACATCACCAACTCTAACCTGGTTTCAGACAAATACATTTTAACTTTCTAACATGACATTGCCATCAATTGTGAAGGTCAATTCGGATGGTATCTTTGTGGAAATGATCTTTTGATCGGTGAATTATACTGTGTTCCAACTAGGAACGCACGACTAACCCTGGTACATTTCTGGTCCGTTTGGTACGTGTTATGGTGGTCATCATCGGATGTGACCAAAACCTACATGATTCTTACAGTCAATCATCAACTCACACACTGTACTCATCATTCAGCGCGTCTAGTCATTGCACTTATACACTGTACTCATCATTCAGCGCGTCTAGTCATTGCCCTCACACACTGTACTCATCATTCAGCGCGTCTAGTTATTGCACTCATACACCGTACTCACAGCCTTTACATTGTAATGACCAATCACAAACAATTACTTCGAGCCCTGTACATTCCGTGACTTATGATCGTCTATATATTAAAATGTTCGCTTCTAAATCAAAGAAAAGTTGATGCCCCCCCCCCATCCCCACCCCTATAGAAATGAGAGCTTTTGACTACAGCATATTAAACAGGCAAAGTCCAAGGTCTCGTTACAAAAAGCCTGCTGCAATAGAACATCGCCGAAACCTAAGAATTGCGCGTCTCCACTGACCATCATGACCTAGCGCATGCGTTTAGTAATCATTATGCTAATGTTGTCAACTTATTGTTCATTAACGTGCTCCACTCAGTTGCATGTACCGGGAATCATCGCCACGCCCACTTACATCTGAGCAGGTGATTCATCGATTTATTGGTACAAATTTAGCTTACGATATAATTATTTACTGAGATACGTAACAGCTGATGCATACTCCATCCTCATCGCTTTTTTCAGAATTACAACGAATTATCTTGTAGAAGAAAGCTCATCCTTTAAAAGTCTAGCAGTTATCTTGACAGACGATCCCGTACTGAAATCCATGAACCAAATTAAATATGGTGTACCACAGGGTTTTGTGCAAGGTCGTCCACTACTAACGGGCGCCATGAGCGTGGGTATCGTATGTGATCGTCAATTCGTCATACAAGAGACCACAGGGAATTCTTCAGGCTTAGAATTCCAAGACAGCAATTGCCTAGAAGTGTTGGCAGTGTTTCAGGCAATTAACGCGCCCATATATGCTTACTTGATATGCTCTCTAATCCATTATTTCGTAGGCTGTGGTCGTTGTCTTAACCAATCAATCAACACAGGGCTGTTCTTTGGTCAATGCAAGTATGCTATCTGCACACCAAGCAACACGATGGGTTAATTTATCAGGTATTCAGATATTACCTGTGATCGTCTTCCGGATGGACAGCTGAGTAAATGAGGCACTGCGAAATGTATCCACCCATAGAAAATCGCAATGAATAATGCTTCCTTTGCACGCGGATACTCAACAATGGTGACTCCCTGAGCAGTATGTAATTGACATCGATGTGATTTTGTAACAAGCCAGATAACAACTTCGGTTGCCAAAATCTTACGTCAATCCAGTATGGCAAACGTCTGCATTGCAGCACCTGTGTCTGACAGGGTTGGGCGCCATTGAATGATGTGTAGCCATCAGATCTCAACCCAGCGAAAGTCACTAAGATATCTAGGCCGCTATGATGCGCGTCAGCCTGGTTGAGGTCACCATCGCGCTACCATTGCATGACATCATCTACTTAATGCCGTCCAGCCTGTATTACTGTCTTGTCATGGTTACAGGGTGTCAATGGACCAGCGCAGCAGACAAGGGTACTCTGAGTTACAAATCGACATGTAAATTGCGTCATCCACATTGCGAGACAATTTTATCCTGCCGTTTACATTGTCGCCGTCAGCCATCAATCGGTATAAATAATGTCTAAGATATATATCTTATAGACAGCGTTTTCAGGAAAGAAAGCATGTGATTGTCGTAATCAACTGTAGGCCTTACATTATCTAATGTTGTGAAGGGTTATGCGGCTGCAGACACCGGATGTCTACACTGGCTCTGCTCCATGAGGAGAGAGATGTCGCACTGACTCTGCTCCATGAGGAGAGAGATGTCGCACTGGCTCTGCTCCATGATGACAGAGATGTCGCACTGGCTCTGCTCCATAAGGAGAGAGATGTCGCACTGGCTCTGCTCCATGAGGAGAGAGATGTCTTACTGGCTCTGCTCCATGGGGAGAGAGATGTCTTACTGGCTCTGCTCCATGAGGAGAGAGATGTCTTACTGGCTCTGCTCCATGATGACAGAGATGTCGCACTGGCTCTGCTCTATGAGGAGAGAGATGTCGCACTTGCTCTGCTCCATGATGACAGAGATGTCGCACAGGCTCTGCTCCATGAGGAGAGATATGTCGCACTGGCTCTGCTCCATGAGGAGAGAGACGTCTTACTGGCTCTGCTCCATGAGGAGAGAGATGTCTTACTGGCTCTGCTCCATGATGACAGAGATGTCGCACTGGCTCTGCTCCATGAGGAGAGAGATGTCGCACTGGCTCTGCTCCATGATGACAGAGATGTCGCACTAGCTCTGCTCCATGAGGAGAGAGATGTCGCACTTGCTCTGCTCCATGAGGAGAGAGATGTCGCACTGGCTCTGCTCTATGATAACAGAGATGTCGCACTGGCTCTGCTCCATGAGGAGAGAGATGTCGCACTGGCTCTGCTCCATGAGGAGAGAGATGTCGCACTGGCTCTGCTCCATGAGGAAAGAGATGTCTTACTGGCTCTGCTCCATGAGGAGAGAGATGTCGCACTGGCTCGGCTCCATGAGGACAGAGATGTCGCACTGGCTCATGGACTCAATATCGTAATTCTGTCTATGTTGATAGTTCATGTGAACCTCTGATTAATAACGGGACAGACATGCAGCTATCATTAATTGATAATAAGTCAAATAGCTTCAAAATCGTTACAATCAAAGAATTTGAAAGAAATATGAGGAATGTGTTATATTCCGAGCTGGGAAATGGACGTGGAAAAGAACACTGTTAATGTAAGACGTAGATTGTTTCTTAAGTTAATGGTCTCAACACCAGGTCGCCCCAATAAAGGCCATTCACGGACTATAGCAGTCCATATAGCATCCAAATTGCCTACTGTTGGCCAAAGGAGAGCTTTTTACTGAGTTAATCTGCTTCTACATTGTACATGCCAATATAAACCGCTAATATATCACCGCAGTAGGATGCATACACCGTTAATCATTTGTCCGTCAAATACAGATATTGGTCGTCCCTGACCGTTTGTTAATTAATGAATATATTCACCTGAGATTCCATCGCATGGAAAGAGCAATGTGTTTGGTGCGTGGTACGCTGGGAACCGTTCAATGGCTGGAAGTTATTAGAAATACAAGTTACTGAGGTGAGCGAGGTGTCTTGTCGTAATCATTGCCAGGAAAGAGTAAGGATTCTAAGAACACTTTTGTAAAATGTTCACAGATTTGTTGATTAATAAGCCGACTGCTCATGCATACAGACAAAGCGACAGAGACCAACCAAACAACGTAAGTAGATTATTGTTATGACACATAATGCAGTCTGTGATGCTGCGCCGCGTTTACTAATGGTGCTATAAAAGCCCACCACCTGTGCGGGTTTGATGCTAGCGGTCATGTAGCGGCATTAAGGCGGTCGCTACATTGCATTTATTGCTCTGATAACGTCCTCTCTAAACAAAGCTGCTTGAATGAGGCACAATGGATCAGCTTCATTGAGGCACCTCGAGTGAGCAGCGTATACTATTTGCATAGACTCTCATGGTTTATCTTCGGCTTCTTGTGGTCAGGTAACCCAGGCCGGAAGCAGCATGCGTGCTCGAAGTATCAGGAGCAGTAGATGCTATCAAGGAACTGTGCCGTTTATTTTCATGAATGAATATCATCACAAGGGATGATCAGGACGAAGAAGCTGTTACAATCTGTTCCGCTGAAAATATCAAGGAACAGCTGTAGAAGTTAATGCATTTCTGAACATCATTACATTCGGTTTGACCTGTTGCCCTATTCGTTTTTAGTGAATTGTTGACTGTATTTTCACATTTTTTGGCCAGAATGTGACCAACATACGCTTGGTGTTTCATGAACAGCTGAGTATGACACGATAATCTATAATAATGGGTCAAGTAGATTGGTGTCGCATCGACAAAATGTGGATTATTACGCTTTGTGCCGCTTCCAGAATGGCATCAATTGGTAGACGCGATACGCGTGATGTCATCTGCTACAGCCAACCACTGGTATGTAGTCACATGCAGAATAACATACGGATGTTGCAGACAGCGCTATTAGATGGCATTAGGTTCAAGGTTCAAATAGTTCAAGCTAAATCAGCAACTCTTCGACAAGGGCATTTAGACCAATATCACACTATATGCGACCACACTATAACGTATAACAAAACAAAATCAAACCGAATGTTATCGTTCAGTGATATAACTGAACATTGTCGTAGTTGTATTTAATCCGTATTTGCCTTTGTGTATAAAATCTTGCCTATTGGCGCATCCTGTTTGCCGTTGGTTTGGTTGGCGTTACATCACAGTCAAGATGGACACATGCGTTAATTGTGTCGACATCCAATAAAGTCATCCCCCTTGTAATCTTTGGAACCTCCAAAAGAACCGTGTTACAGCATCTGGCAATATCACGCCCTGAATGTCAAATATAAATATTGGAAATGCTCCGGATGCTTTAGCATAATTCAAAGTGATTCTGATTTATATTTAGCTTTTTCAATAATGAAGACCCTTACAGCGACCATTTATCGATATCGGCGCCTTGAAAAGCAGGTTTCAGACTGGTGTTTAAAGATGATGCCAGCGAAGAGCGTTGAGTGATTACTCATGTGAAAATCATCAATGTTTTTTTATTCTTTCTTTAGTCCACCCATACCATTTCTTTAATCGCCGAATTGCGTCATATATGTGCCATAAAAATGTAATAATCAAGTCTCACGAGACTATGTATCAGTAGGGTCTTCTCAAAGGAATATGATCCAACTCCTGTCAATCAACTCGTTTAACAGCAAAAGCCATTCAATGTCTTCTCGATGAGAAAACCACTACCTGGCTTAACAGCTGCATGGCTTAAGCTGCTTAGAATTGGTCAATACTTCACTTTGCCGCATCCAGATACTATATAGACACACATACTCACATACACACACACACACACACACACACACACACACACACACACACACACACACACACACACACACACACACACACACACACACACACACACACACACACACACACACACACACACACTGGCACACACATTTACTTGTGTTTATATAAATAAATATGTGCGAATATAAATTTGTGCCTGTTAATACACAGTCTACCAATTTACATCTGTAGTTGAAGCCAATTGTTTGAAATATAAATAGACTTCATCTGACATGAACAGACTTCGTCTTGTGAAACATGTCCTACAAACCCCTATGCGAGCACATACATTACCTGCTGCAGCCCGGTTATTCCGATTGAGAAGGATATTCAGATTCTAGAAAACCATATGTGAGGTTACTCTTCTGTGGAGTGAGAAATCTGAACATTTCTTTTGATTTTGGAGCCAAAAAATCGATCAATGAATTGATATGACGGAATGTCCAATGCCAGTAGTACTTCATTGTGGGTGCAACCTACAACAGACAAACTAGAATCACGTTTTATATAATTATACTTAGACAGCATCTGCGTAAAAACAGGAAAACCTTGCAAAGTCTTATATAAGGTACAGTTTCCATTCCTATAATCTCTCCGTCTTGTGACCAATGGTAATTATCATTGGGTATCTTAGGTATAAATAGGTTCTGATGTGGTCTGGTGCAGATAACATCGCATTCGGTGCAACGCGTCGAAATTAATATAATTAGTTTTCACTTCCATTATTCGACGTTCATGGTTAAAATTTTGTACACACATCAACATGGCAGAGGTAAGGTATATGATTTCTCATTTAAAAGTATATTATCTCATTATACATTATATGTTATTCAAAATTCTATGGTATATTGATGAGCTATCGCTAATAATATAACACCCCTGTTCAATGATATTTCTGAAACAATGGCGTATTGATGCGTTCATACTTAAATCCAAGTATGGTGTACTTACTTTTGAGTTGGTGCCACAGTCTGATAGTAGAACGTATACAGATTAAAGAATGACACTCATAATTTATACCACCGAACCGCAGGTCGAATGTAGCCTTTCCTGGTGGTGTTCTTATATAAGATATTTGTTTTAGAAATATGAACCTCGTACTTATGAAGTGACATAGCCCCACTCTGATGGTAGTATACATATAATTCAACAAAACGTCGTGCAGACTTGAACATTCCTTCAGCCGTTAGTGATGAGTCCGTGCAGCCGCCTTCCAAGCCGCTGAAAGTTGGTTTCAACTCTCTCAATGAAGAAGCTATTCCTGTGAAGAGTGTACCAGGTCTCGCCTGAACAATGTACCCATCTTTTATTGTTCTCGTCTATATACTCAACCAGAATATTGCCCTCACACCGCTGAACAAGTTCATAAGACTTTGAGCATATTATCCTCTTCCTCTCGTTTCTGCTCTCACGGCATTCAGTATCATCAGATATGTATGCAATATGTATTTTACCTGTGTGGTGTTTCCACTTTGGATCTCTGAAAGTTTAAATAATTGTTTTCAATATATTCCATTCTAAACAACAGAGACACAGAGAGAATATTTATTCTGGATTCCATTTTCATGAAATCATAGGGTGGGGCGCATTTTGTGCAGTCGAATTTGTAAACGTTATCGCATAAGTCCTTATCTTTCCTCCTTGGAAGGGAAGAGGCTGCCCCAATTAAATCCCGCGAGGATAAGTTCAGGTAACCAGCGCTTCTTTGTCTTTCGGAATTAGATTTCAACGACATCACATTGATTTGCTGTCGGTTCCAAACCCCTCCCCCACTTTCTGTTTTCAATGCCATCCCACCTTTTGTATATGCTTTCCTTTAGTGTTGTCATTCAACACTCGGTTTTGTAATATGTATATCTGTACATGTATAGGTATATCAATTGATCTTATCTGTGTCATGACCTATTAAAGTAGCTTTATCCTGCGTTGTGTAACCTGTCCTAGACATATATCATAGTTATGTATCTCACTTATAGCATCAACATCATACACATACCTTTAGCTGTCAAACAGTCATAACGTTACTATACTTGTTATCATTATCTGCCTCATTGTAATATTGGTAATTGATTTGTAGTGTACCTGCACTCGGGTATTAATCGGAATATTTTACGTATGTGATTTTGAACACAATTTGCTACTTGATAATCATTTCTATAATAAATTAACTCAAACATTGCTGCTCCTCCACTCCTTCACAAAATATGGATCTGCATGATATATTGTTAAAGGCATATGATTTGGCCGATAGAAACTCAATTATTAGCAGCATGTAGGATAAACACCATCATGAAGTTTACAGATGAGGAATATTCGTATGACCACTATCCACATTGCTATGGAAGTAATCGTAATAAAGCATGTTAAATGTTAATACAACCTGATCGGGTGATTTTATGAACAATCCATTCCATATCTGGTAAACCTTAAATATGCTAAAATGATAATGTTCATTACATATGTAATGATGCTCGTTTCCATCTGTATTGCCTTAAATAATAACCTAACATCCAATTAAAACAAGAACAAATGTTTTCAAAAACTCGAGCAGAACAGGCCAACAAAAGTATGAAAACTTACTGCTGTGGTGCTTTCGGGGGCATTCTGTTCAATATCAAACACCTGGCTGTTATGTTATTCTATTTGAGAAGAACATTTATTTTTAAACACAGCTGAACACGTTTATGAACACTCTCAATCAGACCCGGGTGGACGAAATTTGAAACAATCATGGTACGGCGTACTTCGATTAGAATACAAAATACAAAATTATCATCCATAAGTCACAAATATGCCATACAATTTTCACGAAACTATATTTCATATAATCTAGACAAACTGTGCTCCGCAAAAAGTAAGTTCTTTACTTTGCCAAACTGATTCAAAAATGATTCTTGCCTCATCAATCTTCGGGAAAGACACGCGATGGCCGCCGTACTAATGTTTAAAAACGCGTAGAAAAGCCTTCTCATACACATGCAACGCTAAATATGGTCACAAATTGACGCTGTGACAACTAAGGGGGTTTCCACGATTTTACCCAACCAAATCTCAGTAAATGATGTCACAATTTGCAAAACAGTTGAGAAAATTAATGTTTATGTATGCATACTTTAAAACCAAGTACGCCGTACTGGGAACGAAGTACGTACTTTGTTTGAGGTATGTACTTCCTTCTGGTTAGAGACTACTTAAGAATGGCGGCATAATGTATAGTGCCTGCTTGACGAACTTCCCGACCATTAGGTTTAACCGAACATGCGTCCTGTCTGGCGACGCACTAGACATGATTACATCACACGTTGCGCGTCGTCAGCAAAGCACGATCAATCTTCAATCTTCCAGACAGATCGAGTACTGCCTCTCATGACATTGGTACTGCCTCTCGTGACATTGATACTGCCTCTCGTGACATTGGTACTGCCTATCGTGATATTGGTTCTGCCTCTCGTGAAATTGATACTGCCTCTCGTGACATTGTTAGTGCCTCTCGTGACAATGATACGGCCTCTCGTGACATTGATACTGATTCTCATGATGTTGGCACCGCCTCTCGTGACTTTAGTACTGCCTCTCGTGACTTTGGTACTGCCTCTCTTGAAATTTATATTGCCTCATGTGACATGGTGCTGCATCTCGTGACATTTATACTGCCTCTCGTGACATTGATTCTGCCTCTCATGATATTGGCACTGCCTCTCATGACATTGATACTGCCTCTCGTGACATTGGTACTACCTGTCGTGACATTGGTACTGTCAGTCGTGACATCAGTACTGCCTCTTATGACATTGTCAAGCCAATTTAAATAATTCCGCGCTCTATAACTAGGTCGCTGTTGATATGGCTACTTCCGCTTATGTTACAAAATGTAGATTTCATCAAATCTTCACTTATTAAAGCTGTGGGCATCATGGCGCAAAAATTAGACCGACAAGGGGGAAGGGTAATTTTCAACAACACAAATGGCGACAGAAAACGAAGCCCCGCGTAGCGACTGAAAGTCTGAAAACTTTTGGTTTCCAAGGTGCGGTTTCCGAGCAGATATCTAGGGTAACTAATTTTTGTTAACCACTAGAAGGATACCTATATAATAACCGCTCTTTTGGCGTGGCCATTCGTAACCTCTATGCCTTGTGTGGCCACCTTTGTAGGTCGCCGTATAACTATTTAGGTATGTGACCGCAGTTATATAACGTGGCTAAAAATGTCAGTCAAACCATATATTATTCACCAGCTTATTAGCTGGCCAATTTCCACTTCGCTCATTGGCTGGCCAACTTCCAGTTTCGCTGAAAGCAGCAGGCCACTTTCTCTAGTGAATCATATTTAGTCTTTTTGGTGCTATGGGATATAGCGCATTGAGTGTGTTATTATCGAATTACGCTGATCGGTTATCAGTTGCCTGCTTGAGGTTTATTTACACAACTCATTTATTAATGACTAAAACATAGTGCAGTCACCATGCGAGCTGGGATATATACGATTCTCGTTCCAGCAACGACATGCAACAGCGCCCCACAGTGTCCCTAAGCAAGAGCATTCCATGGTGTATCTACCCAACAGCACCCCACAGTGTCTCTACCCATCAGCGCCCCACAGTGTCTCTACCCATCAGCGCCCCATGGTGTCTCTACCCAGCAGTGCCCCATGTGGTCTCTGCTCAACAGTGCCCCATGGTGTCTCTACCCAACAACGCCCACACGGTGTCTCTTTCCAACAGCTCCTCATGGTGTCTCTACCCAACAATGCCCCATGGTGTCTCTACCCAACAGCGCACCACGGTGTCTCTACCCAACAGCTCCTCACCGTGTCTCTTCCAAACAGCTTCTCACCATGTCTATACCCAACAGCGCCGCACAGTGTCTCTACCCATCAGTGCCCCACGGTGTCTCTACCCAACAGCGCCCTATGGTGTCTCTATCCAACAGCGCCTCATGGTGTCTCTACCCTACAGCGCCCCTTAGTGTCTCTACCCAACTGTGCCTCACTGTGTCTCTACCCAACGGCGCCACAATATGTCTCTTTACGCCAATCGTTTAAGCAGTTGTGGTGGCTGAGTTTTGGTTTCAGTATTCATTCAGCTTTATTGATCTACCAAGCTTTTCTGGTCTATTTGGCTAGTTGCATATGAGAAGGAAATGCAATTGAAAGCAAAAGAAATGAGCCAAATGAAGAGATCTGTTGACCAGGACCAGCCAAGTGCTAGTTTGACATTCACAGCGACGTCTCTAATCAGTATCAACGTTCGTTCTCACTTCTTATATTGCCCAGTCATGGCCTTGGTGACGAGCGATATAAGTGTATGGCAGGAATCACAAGCAGGTCGAATTTGTCTCTTCATTCTACTGCGGTGTTGATAGCTATTCGATATTCACACCATTGATTTCGCCTCCCCCACCCCCAGAAAACATTCCCAAGCAAGTATGATGATGTACAATCTACGCCCTGCCAAAGTGACCGGAAAGATCGGAGAGAGGGAAATGTGTTCATATATGTAATTTATTGACATGCCGATAGCTGATGTTCGATAAGAAACCATACATGAATTGTATGATTTGCTCTGGTTAAAGCTTGTTGATTGCGGTGAGGTTGGGGTCCTGTGTCCCAGCAGACGTGCGCCATCTGTTGTAGTAGTGTTGCCACCAGTTATTGTCCAGGAAAGGTAAGAAGCCAACCGCAGTTCTCGCCCCTCTCATCATTCGCCTAGCGCAGCTACATGTATCCCAGTCTATAAAATGGGCAGCATTAATAGGAATGCAAATACGTTTTAATGTCTGCTTTCCCACCGTGCTCCTGTGTTATGTTTGTGTGATTTAATCATACATGTTCTTTCTTTGAGAATAGTTTCTTGTGCAGCTCAAACTAAACACGGGATGATGGAGCGACTACCATTGATACTGCGGTCACTTTATGCGTATCAGTAAACTGGGTGTATGCATGTGACATGATGTATATTAGTGGCGGCTCCTGGTGTACTAGCAGTGAATCACAACATGCCATCACCGCTTATTGTTGAAGTTACAGCACAATGTTCATCTTTCACCACTACTCCATACTACAGTTAAGTCATTCTGTGGCAATTGTGAAAATATAATTGATGAAAAAACAAAAGACAAAAAAAGTGTAGATTTCGAGTCACGATCTATAAATAAGATATAAGGACTTCCGCAATTGTCATGATTTAAAGTAATTCTGATAGCAATTGTTTGACAAAATTCATAGGATAACAAATACAAAACACAATAAAGCAGACGTGGTTCTGCTCCAAGCGGATAAATCGTCCATCATCTTCCATAAGATGTGACAAAATGTTAGCTCAACAACAGAATAAATAACAGAGGACAACCGAGAACTGTCAGGGCAATATCAGTAATTGCAGTCGGTGCGCTGGCGGGGCGTATGTTGAGGATACCAATGGATGGCAACAGTTGACACTTCATTGCGTATACAAATAAAGGCTGAGATGTGAGTAATAGAATATATATAAACACAAAAATGCTACACGTCATTTATAATGGACCAGCGTTTGTACAATCAGCATGGTGGCAATACTGGACAATTCGTTAATGCAATAAATAAAGCTGATTGATTACTTATCACGCTGCGATCGATCACAATTGTTCTTCTATTGTTCATCAGACCACTTGATTTCAATATGGCTTACCATGTTGTTTATCAGACCACTTGATATTATAGGACTTGCCATGTTGTGTATCAGACCACTTGTTTTCAATGTAACTTGCCATATTGTTTATCAGACCACTTGATTTCAATGTGACTTGACATGTTGCTCATCAGACCATTTGTTTTCAATGCTCTCAATCAAGCGATTTTACAATGACGTGAACAGGCCCAACGCGTGATTGATCAGCAGTTTGTCGAGTTAGCGACAGCCGTCAATCTGTGGCATTAACAACTTTCCAGCGTGATTGTGCGTGTTAACAATAGCAAGAGCATTATAAAGGATCGATATTCAAAGGAAGGCTGCTCAACGAAACAATATATTTTTCATCACTTTGCTTCCACTGTTAATACACGATTGTGTTATAACATCGTTTCGATTTGGTGATGTTGCCTTGACTTTTGGCGCGGATGACGAAGTCTATTGGGTGATGTTAGCGTGACTTTTGGCGCGGATGACGAAGTCGATTTAGTGATGGTAGTTTGACTTTTGGTGCGGTTGACGAAGTCGATTTGGTGATGTTAGCTTGATCTTTGGCGCCGGTGACGAACTAGATTTGGTGGTGTTAGCTTGACTTTTGTCACGGGTGACGAAGCCGAGTAGGTGATGTTAGCGTGACTTTTGTCACGGATGACGAAGCAGAGTAGGTGATGTTAGCGTGACTTTTGTCACGGATGACAGAGTAGAACCCACGGTGTCACGGCTAAATTCGTCGTCTTGTCTAGTGATGTTTCGTTGCGCCTTGTCTTATGGGATGGTTGGTCTCGCCAGCTGTGCAAGGTCGGAAGTATGTCTGACATCCTGACCTCATAATTCATCACGACATAAGGCTGAATAATGCTGTGTCCTACAAGTGTTCAATTCTCAAAGTCATCGACATCGAAAGTGTTCGACATAAGAAGATATTTTGCGATACGATAGTGTATACATGCATCGCATAAGCACAGATTAGTTTCATCCCTTGGTAACCGCTCTGTTGTTTATATGGTTACAATGCAGTTGCTCAGAAACCAAACCAAACCAAAATACAACAGAACATGAAGACATGAAGCACTATGAATGTAGGTTGGCTTTGCTGGCGCCCATCGGTTGAATGCCAAAACCTCGATCTATATTTCTGTCGTTCATATCTTGTACGCACAGCGCGTCTGATAGGGGCAATCTACTACATTTGCTATGGTGATCTGAAGAATAGTATATGTTGTTATCGAAATATATAAAAACCACAAAGAACACGATAACAGTCGGTAGGTAGTAGCCAATCAGTAACTAAATTGTCCTGTAGCCTCAAGTGAGATGTCCTATATCAGTCAGCCATGAGGAAATATCTCTTCAGCCATAAGCAAGTATCCCTACAGCCATTAGCAAGTAGCTTTACAGCCATAAGCAACTAAGTCTACAGCCATTAGCAAGTAGCCCAAAAGCCATAAGCAAGTGGCCCTACAGCCATAAGCAAGTGGTCTTATAGCAATAAGCAAGTGACCCTACAGCCATTAGCAAGTAGCTTTACAGCCATAAGCAAGTATGTCTACAGCCATTAGCAAGTAGCTTTACAGCCATAAGCAAGTATGTCTACAGCCATTAGCAAGTAGCTTTACAGCCATAAGCAAGTATGTCTACAGCCATTAGCAAGAAGCCCTATATCCATAAGCAAGTGGCCCTACAGCTATACGCAAGTGGCCCTACATCCATAAGCAAGTGGCCCTACAGCCATTAGCAAGTGGCGCTACAGCAATAAGCAAGTGGCGCTACAGCCATAAGAAAGTGGCGCTACAGCTATAAGCAAGTAGCTCAAGAGAGAGCACGTCTTGCTATAATGGGCAAACTACCTTTGCGAAAGGGAGAGGGCAATACTGCAAACCACTATTGCCTGATATTGCTGCATGCACCCCGGTATACGTCACAGAAGCTTAGTGTATAAACCGCTGATAGAATACTGGTGATCCTTCTGATCGACTGATCGTCTGGGGACAATTGCATGCATTGTTCGCATTTCAGTCCACATCAGGTTATGAAAACACATCCAATGAACTATTCTCCTTTGAGCCTATATAGTTGATACAGTGTATTCATCTATGGGTACTGAGAATGCTAAGTGTACAATTAATGCTTGAGTGTTTCAGGAAAAATAACCCTCTTGGACAAGTTATGTCAATGCTGATACATCTCCGATGTAAGCACTATAACCGTAATCCGATTTGCTAAAGTGAAAGACAGTAATGCTGTCAGGTATATTATATCGCATTCATAATCTAAGCCCTGAGCACTTACCGAAATGTACAAGCCTAATCCCTAAAGCGTTATTTGTGAGGTCGGAGCAAGGTTTATATAAGCATAAAGTTATTACCCAGTGGGTGGAAGATTGGCAAATGGCGATCTATCTGTGAGATAAAGTAAGGTTGTACACAAACGTTTCTGTCTTCAGAATCAATATCCTTATTGCACCACAATGCACATTTCTATTTCTGTCAGGAATTGATGATAGCCTGATCTGCTATTCTCCTTGTACGAGTCATCGCATGCACGCCGACGACATCATATTTAGGCTGATTCTTATAGGTTTTGGTGATGTAACAAAGCTGTTTAAAATCCGAGCCAATTATTTCGACGCATGCTTCGTATTTGTCAAGCAGCACTGTTCACACACAGGCACACACACACACACACACACACACACACACACACACACACACACACACACACACACACACACACACACACACACACACACACACACACACACACACACACACACACGCACACACACACACACACACACACACACACACACACACACGCGCACACAAACAAACACACATACACACAAACACACACACAAACACACGCGCGCACACACACACACTCACACAAAAAAAACACACACACACACAAACAAACACACACACACACAAACACACACACAAACACACACAAACACACACATACGCGCACACACACACACACACACACACAAACGCACGCACACACACACACACACATACACACACACACACACACACACACACACACACACACACACACACACACACACACACACACACACACACACACACACACACACACACACACACACACACACACACACACACTGCTTATGCCAATCTCACGTCTGGCTCAGGCTTAGATAATTCACTGAGGGAGGGGACTCCATATTCCCGTTGATGCGGATACCATCCGTCTGTTACCCCTTCTACGCATGGGAGGAGAGTTAGTTCAGACATGCCTATATTCTCACGAATGTATAGAATATAGAAATCTGGTACCCTGTATTCAAAACAAGATAAGTATAGCTACAGAAGCCTTAGGTAAACAAGTCAAACATTTTCCTAGAAAGAAAATGATGTTCAATGAATATAAGTAAGGTTATCATTCAGTAGTGTCGCTTGATTGAGGTGACATCGTTTCATATTTCAATATTTGGTTAAGGTATGCATTCAAGTCTAATATCAAACAGTACCTGCCTATTTAAAGTGATCTCGACTAATATCCAAGTAAATGGATGGATGCGATACCATCGCGTTTATTGACATGGTGCCTCCTTACGGCAGGTGTGCAAACAATCATCGTATGACGCGTGTTATTGAATCCATACAGAAGCATGAGATTATGAAACCTCGGTCTTCTCTATTTGTATCACTTGCTATGAATGCTTAGTTCCTTGGCAGAGGTCAACGTCCGTATAAACGTCAGATTTTATGTTTCTCAGGGGCTGTTACAAAGGCTGAAATATAAGCGATGCATAATACACATTTAAATAAGCAGCATTAATCATTTCTTCTCAGACGAATTAATGGCTCGTGTTATTATGGATGAAAATAATGGAATGAGGTTATAACATTGCCATGCAGTAATCTGAATAACTGATTTACATGACATAAACATAACAAACAGAGGCGGAGGTTAAATGTGTGTATCTAGTTGATGCTATAAGGGATCCTATAGGGATGCGTCATTTCTATGTTCAGTAAACTATACCGTGTTTTCATTGATGTGACATTGCTACGTACAAATTTGCTTAAGGACGCTTAGCATCCGTTGTGATGTTGAGGCCAATATGGTGTATCAAAGAAGCGTGTAATTCAAAACCAATGCAATGCAAGGCTCATTATGCAGGTTATTGTGAGGCTCGGTGACTCTGTGAGATTACTGGATATACAATCTCAGAGAAAACTTCTCGATGTAAATTACCACAACGAAGGCCAATAAAGGCTGGTGCATGGACGAGCTTAGCTTATCGCCCCGCATGTGGCACATTCAATAAACCACGCTCATTTGTCGCCAGGCAGCATACAGCTTTATGTATTCAAAGCGTTACACAGGTGCCCCTCGTTACGCCACTGGCTTTAATGTGAATGATTTATAGCACTAGTTAGGACACACGAAGACGGCTGATTGACGTTGAAATAATGACTGAGGCCCGAGTTGTCTGTGACTGCTGCATCAAGAGAATGCAGCCACATCTGACGCTAATACTACATGTAGCCGAATAGGAGGGTTAGTCCAAATGTACCATAGGATGGTCTGCTTGGGGGAATCCCGTGTTTGTGGTGCCACTTAACATCTTCTGAACTATGATGAACAGGCATAAAGGTACATACTCCGTACATCGATTGTGATGCGGTCTGCATCAGCATGTACAAGAACATGTGATCTATGAACGAACACAAACCGACATACGAAGTATCTGCCGATTGTGGATATATGAAAATAGAGGAATACACCAGATAACATGTTCTGTGTTGGGCTAAGGACGTACGCAAATGATTAACCGAGTGTCAACTTTTATGTCTAATGAGAGATGTGGTAATCTGAACATTATGGAATATGGATAATCTGAGGCTGATATGGGTATCTAACATAAAGGGATACCACTCGAAAGTAAAGGGTTTGATATAATCAGAGAAAGCGCTTCAGCTTTATTCATAATACTGGCTTGTAATTAGTGGTATGCACAGTCGGGACTCATAATGTAAAACTCATAAATTTGCTATTTGGTTTTTAGCAGTTTTATGATTGTCCTCTCGGGAAGGGCTGCGAATAGCGAATAGTAATACTCTGGCGATCCGCTAAGTTTCTGGGCGTTCCACTATCTGACCAATTTGCTTATTGTCTCAAAGCATGATTACAAAGCTATCATAGTTGTCCCTTGATAGAAAATATCCTCCTAATTAAGATAAGCTATGGTTGAGCGATGGTTCTGAAATGACGTTATGATCCTCGTTGAGTAATCCTTCCACCCATTACACGCGACACGTCGCTTGTAAGGACATACATTATACATAACATCTCAAGGATTATTGTAGTTGGTTTACATGAAATCCTATTTGCCATTGTCATAAATAGGATCATGCATATTTTCGCGACACGGTGAGCATGTGTGTGCTCGGGGAACCTACGCATCATTTGTCACAGCCATCAAAACATGCACGCCTTCTTGCAACCCACCCACGAGTATGCGAGGGCAAGTGTCCCTAACATAATGTTTCTTATTAAGTCCTTACAACTGCGTAATAGACGCCTATGAACCTACTTCTCCGGCTTGCCTCGTTTGTGGGGAATTATGCATAACATCCAAGGGATAAATGTTGAAGTTAGTTTGTAAGAAATCCTTTTTGCCATTGTCGTAATTACGATTGTGTATATGTTCGCGACACGGATATATATGTGCACAAGGAACCCACGCATCATTTGTAGGAGCAATCCAAACATTTATGCTTTTTTTTGTACTCAACCCACGCGTATGCGAGGGCAGGTGTCCCAACATTACGGTTCTTATAAAGTCCTTATAACTGTGTAATAGGCGCCGATGATTCTACTTCACCAGCTTGCCTGGTTCTCGGGGATATTTGAGACATCACTTATACGTACGGAACATATTTGATACGCTTAATGTAAAAGCAATTGAGACGTCATTTTATGAAAATGGTGTTTGCATCGAATCAAATAAATGACGTATTTAGCGAAATATGAACTCATTGGGTGCATATCTACCAATCCAATAACCTCCTATTGGAAGGTCACCTTCATTAGTTGGGTCATAAGCCTCCAGTCTCGGCTTCATTACGTAATCCTACAGCTCGCGAAATACGTCCTGGGTGATGCTGTCATCGTCAATAAAGATTACGAAAGACAGGTGGAATCGAGTGCGTTGTTGCACACTGTAGACGATGGTAGGTATGTACCAGCTCGCGGAGCCTGGTGCACTGCTGCGAATCAAATAGCATATACCTGTCAATTCAATTTATGGGAGAAGATGTGAACGTGTTCTTGAATAAGAGCGGATTAATGTTGATTAATACACAAAATAAAGTGGAGGATTGCGATATTGTGAGTAAAGGAATGGGCCAATGGAGAATCGATTGATTTGAGTAGCAAGCCGCGTAGGATTTAGTAAGCATGGGGTAACTGCGGGTGCATGTATCAGATGCACAGTCACGCGCAATTGTCGATTACATCACGTCATTACACTGACGTCACTATATGCTGATGCAAAATGCGCTGGTCTACCCCGTGAGATTATCTGCTTAACGCTGACAGATGCTATCACCGGCAGTTTCTGGACGGCTAATTGCAAACAACTGGCAATGTTATCCGTGCGAATTTAGCTGAAGCATTCAAGCTCAGGAACTAAATTAATTTATGCTTCAAATATGATGATATACAGAAGAGCTATTACTATGTGGCTTATTGAGATTATTTCATGTTAATCAAAAGTTATTTTGCTGTAGTTATTCATCATTTTGAATGGATAAGTAGTTTTTCACATAACATGCATAATATCTATTAAAGGCAAATATCGTTCATCAAGTAATATTACAGTTACTTTTTCAATTACCAACAACAACTTTAATGACGTCAATTGCCTGATCATTCGTGATTACGTGGCGTTAATTTCCCTAAATTGTTACTAACAAAGAAAACGCATTTTGTTACAGTTGAACTGTTGCCAGAAAATAGCACCTAAAATATGTAATGGCATAAGACAGTTTAACTGCCCCTAAAGCTAACCTCAAATTAATCACTCAGAGAGCTACCCTCTATCGAAATCAATGCACTGTCCATAATCGAAGTCAACGTTTGGTAACTATACCTGGACTACACCAAATGATGCGAAAGATGAAACTAATTATTGCTTTCCTTTTAGCTATTATTGCTCGATGACTATAAAGTCATAAAATAGTGTGCGTCATTACTAATGATGTTATCCATGGTAATGTCTGAATCTTCCTTCAGACGTCATGCACAAATCATTCCAATAGGCATCACCGGATTTCAGGTGATAGGTAATGCGAGGTGATTACTCTAGAGAAGCTGCCATTCTTATTGTGCGAAGTAAAGCTTACTCTCAATACCTGGCGACAAACAAAATGCCAACTTTGAAAAGCTCCACTTACGTTCAGCCCTTACAAATATTCTGTAAATTGGACATACGGACTAATAACCAGTACATTGACGCGCTGATATTACTATGAATCAGAACTCAGTAAACTGCAGTTACATATTTGATGCCAGGAGGGCTAATTCAATGTTCTATAATAGCTAGATGAGCTAGGATTTAGACGCCATATTACGCACAATAGCATATAAGTGGCATAAACCGATCCACTCAGAGCCATGTAGATGAAGTGCATCAACCAGAACCATTCCAACGAGAGAGATATGTATTTCTTACATTTGGAGAATATCAGAAGGGATGCCAGTCTCTTCAATAAACATTTAATCTATACAAATGACAACACAGATCACCTTCAGATTATGTGCAACTTTGGGCGGGTTGACCAAATCGGTTTAATTGATGGGTAAGTTGGTGGATCGATTAGCAAACTTAAATTGACGTTCGCAGTTCTTAATTACTGTGATAGATGGTGAACAGTGTTATCCGTATGCACATATTAAGCCTAGACTATTATCTGCTGTGTGGGATGCGTCAATCAACATTGCCGGCACATCTGAAATCGTAAGCCTATGCTGAGAGCCATAGGAACCACCGACCTAGCACTGACTCTGATTGCACAGCAAAGTTTGCTTTGATAACTATCAGCTTCTGCTAATGAGTACATGCCTGTCGCCTGATTAGGTCATACGAGTGGCTCACCAGCAAACGTAGGTTGGAGAACACATATGTAATTAATAAGTGGTCACTATTCCTTCAACGTGACATATGTATGTAGTATCAAGTTCAAAGTCATGGTACTAAGCTCGTAGCAGATAGTTCTGAGATAATATTTTGTATTTGTTCAGCTTCTATTTGCTGAGAAATTGAGACCTTGACAAAACCTAGGGCAGAAGTAAGAAGGAATATCTTTTGCGCTTGCCTTGTGACCCCACGGAATAGTTTACCAGTCGAGACAGTTCCAGCAAGTTAACGCTTAAAACTCACTCGATACGTATTTTAAGGACAAAGGTTTAAAGTTAATTTTAGCTCTACCTAATAAGTAGTCAATTGCTGGTGACCATTGGCAGAGCACCTGTTGACCTAAAGGTTTGTTGGCCCTAGTCACCTACACTACAAAAACTGAGAGGCTATAATTGTTAAACACTGCTAATCAAATGCTCACTATAAATGGCCGCTACCTTATTTAATCGAAAAACACAACGCGTTGCCACAGCCTACGTCATTTGCTGGCAAAACTTCGCATTTAGACCAGAAATTTTTGTGGCAGTGCTATCTAATGTAAAAGGAACACAATGGGCCATGATTCAAATCACAGAGCCTTGCTCATGATACAGATAGCAGCGCGCACACCACACTAGTAGGATGTCACAACAGATCAATTACTGTAATACTGAATCACAGCGCCCCCATTTATCGGCTAGTGTTTTGGATGTCGCCTGTCATATCCATTAGGATCATTGGCAAGAGTTGATGTGGTGAAGAGACAAGTCACCGATGAACACATTGGTCGAGCAAATGACCGTAAATTCCGCGAAATAATTTCACGATTTATTGGCATTCGTTCCATCAAGAGTGCTACCTTGAGTTAAGAAGGATAGGGGTCGATAAACGATTCACCAGATGTAAAAAAATGCTTTTTCACATAGTTGCAAGTAATAGGAACACATGGAACCTCGCCATTTAAGGGTTGTGCTGAATATAAACAATTCCAATAATGCTTTCGTATTTCAGTTAATGTTAATTGAATCTGTGTTTATGTCACCGTGAAATCTGGTACTATGTCAAAAGACGTTATCCACGATATGACTTGCGACTTCTGTCCGTGTCAAATATTTTATTAAATAAGCATAGTGAGAAGCAATGGCAGTATTGTTATTCAACGGCGGATACGTGTTGCTTTGGTATCATTCATTACTATAACGAGGACATTAACGAATCATTAACGAGACCCTGAGGATAAAGGCGGATTAATTGATCGAGTGAAGAATTGCGGTGCAAACGGAACGTTGTCTGCAACAGCAAGTAGTCAATGGAATCGAATAACTTTCAGATAAGGCCAAGTTGTGAAATAGGGCAGCTACAGAGCAGCAGCCATTTTGTCACACAGGAGATAAATCCTAAAAGCCTTGTGCTCGTCAAAGTCTGCTTCATCTGAGCACACCGTGATCGCCCTGTTATGTCAATTCGTTTCCATTTTCTATATGATAAATAGAGAGGTAAGTCTTACAGCACAAAACTCAACCCCGAGTCCCCTTTACTTATTTTCTATATACGAGGTTCACAAAATATTGATGGCTGCCGCTGCGCTGATATGACGGCTGTCAACGTGAATGCAAGCCCCGGATGGCAGTCAAATTTGAAAGTGCTTTATTGTTCACGCTGGGAAATCTTCCTATGCAACTCTTCAAAAAGTCACCTTTGGCGTCACAGTTTAAGTTTGAAGCGCGAGTTTGCATTTCACGGCGTATTATCATATACCACTAATTTGTGAAGCTGCATGTATGATGATGATAATATAATATAGCCTATTGTGTGCTCTTTTTATTCAGCTCTGTAAGCACTATTAGACGTTATTGTGGATGCATCAAAGGATCAGTCACTGTTGATTGAGGTCAATTTCAAAGAGGCATCAAGGGAGCAACCATAGAGAGAGCAGGTTATTAGATGATCGCAACCGACTTTGACTTTATACATGATTCTGTTCTTGCAATCACTCGCTGGGCTTGTAGTGAATGTAATTATTGCAGCCAGTGATCAACCCGTTAAGTTCCTATCAGCCTTGCGGACTCGCGTCAAATAAACTTTCTTTGCTATGCATATTCAACCAAAGAGCATATGGTAACCATTACATCCCAAAGCAGGACCACAAATATTCAATTAAAGGTGCATCCATCAAAAAATCACTCGATTTTTAATCGAAAAAAAAGTTGCTAAATGCAAGAGCATCTGAAATATTGCTGATATCCGGAATCCAAAGTTGGAATGACCGTATATATTTCTTGTTGTTCTTAAATAAACTTTCAGTTCCTTATTTTTCAAGTCGAGTCAAAAATAGCCTTTATTTGGAAGCTTATATATTATTAATTCCGGAAGCGCAGAAACGTAATCACTTTGTGCCGTTCGCCGCCGGCTGATGTTTAGTTTGCGCTATTTTCATTGCGATAATGGACGACCCAAGCAAGAAACGAAGACAAGGTGGAAGGAGAAAGAAGCTATTAACAGATTCAACAACAAAGAGAAGGAAACGTGAGCTAGACCAGCTGCGGTCTAACACGAAGGTCTCTTTAAGATAGGCATTCAGGGAAGTGAGGAGTTTTTGCTGGACATGTAAGTAATCTCTTTCACTCTTTGTATTATGAATCCCTTGCTATCGATTAGCCCTGTATTGAATCGACCACTTAACTACACACTGACTAAATAACCTATCAGAAAACAAAATACTGATGTCGCACATGTAATGTGTTCTAGCTATTTGGCCATATAATGCAATTTTGTTGTGTTACAGGTACAGCATTCGCTTCAACAAACAGTCAAAGACTTGGTCATCGGTTAAGAGGCCAAGACTTACACCCATATACTAGATATGATGACAGAAACCTTAAGGCCCAAGCAATGCAACAGCAATCATAACAACACCCACAACGCTCTGCTGATGACCCCGCAACATCAGTCTGAACATTGCTCCTGTGCCAAGGTCATCTACACAAGAAACAGTTGAGTTGCAGGTGTCTCGTTTTGATTAAAAATATGATTTGGAAATTTGTTTTTGTTGAAATGTACAAATCATTTATTATTCACATTCTTTTGTCTGTAAAATCCAAACTGTAATAGAAGAACTCATGGAATTGGCAAATAAATAATACATGAAATCATTTAAATGTCACTTCTTTTTTCAACAGGCCTAGAATTATGAACATAAAATGTCAAATCAGAAGATAACGTGTCATGACTAATTGACGAAATAATGTGCGCATAATTCTTCTGTGTTTGAGAGACGAAAAATTCACTATTATATGAATGCTCATTCCATAAAACAAATGGACAATGAATGATGAGATTGTTGAAACAAAATGTTCAGAACATATAATACCATATGTTTTGTGAGACTGGGCAATTTCAATACTGGGACTTATCAATATAATCCACTCAAAAATACCAATCAGAGCAATGAGATATTTCCTGATTAAAATTACTAATTAAAACATTTAAGCTTAGTATATAACCAAAACCTACTTTGTATTAAGCCTGTATACTGTCAATACTTGTCAAGGAAGAGGTCTCTGATCTTCCACACACAACAGGAGGGAGTTACCTTAGTGTTGCACTCCCCCAAAAAGCCATGAATTCACAGAA
Source organism: Urechis unicinctus (assembly GCA_034190875.2). NCBI lineage: Eukaryota > Metazoa > Annelida > Polychaeta > Xenopneusta > Urechidae > Urechis > Urechis unicinctus. Next base: position 76,110,404 of record CM067350.1, on the reverse strand, counting down.
CCAATTGCTGATAGGCGCCGTGTCTAGGCATCTTTTTTGTTGGTCCTCGACAACCGCATCTAACTCCCATAGCAAGTCCACCCGCTACCTGTTTATAACCTCAATGACCATCGGGTCAAGCACAACAACTTCCATCTGAGGTAGTGCAAATGTGGAAGTCTGTCTAACCATCAACCAGCAACTTCCGCACCCAATCATGAAAATGCTATTGAGTAAACAGAAGTCTTCGAATAAACATCCTTCCCACCTCAGTTCCACACAGGTTGTCAGAATCTGTACCAAGACCCAATTCCCACTGCCTCTTCTTGTCACGTGATCCCCTTGGCCTTGGCTTTTCGATTTTCTTGGCTTTAAATTTGAAAGTGGGTTGGTTCAATTTAATTCATGAATGAACATGACAAGAATAATTCAATCAATAATGTTACAGTGTTTGATCCAAAAGCCTGCAAAAGTCAGCCAAAAACAATTTGTAAAAAATACAGATTTAAGGTCATCTCTGTCACTTAATTTCACCAAATTTATTCCAGCTATCCAAGGCTTCAACAACACAAGCATGGTATTAAAGTAGACAATTATAGACACACAAACTAAACCATGCGTATAAGTCTTATTAAAGTGGGTTGCAACAAACTTAAAATAACCCAAATCGCAGCCATAACCTCCACACCCGTCTACTGTTCCTTGTCCAAACCGATGATACATACCACCCCAAACTCCTAGCACGGACGTTTCAGTACACAGGTATTTGCATTGGCTGGCCGCTATATTCTCTGTAGGGTTTATGTATGCATAGAAGATAGCGACCGGCCAGCCAATTCAAATCCCTGTTTAAGTTCACTATAACCAGATAACGTAGACATCCTGAGGGAGACCCCAGTCTCTTGATTTATAATACAATTTATGAGTTCATTCAGGAATATTCCAATAGTTTGCTTCGAACAAGTGTCATGGCTTTATACCCCAAAACGTGACACACTAGTCAAGAATATCGTTTTTATTAGGCTTGAACATGCACAGCCTCAGGGTTAGCACCGGTCGAACGGTATTATAAATATGTAGGGCTACCTCAGGCCCGGGCCCAGGGTATGCTCGCAGGTGTAACGCAGTTTATTGTCAAATTTACGGTAATCTATTGTACCGATGGTGTTCACTAAATTGAGGCGGGTTCTCGCATGCATTTTTTTTGGAAAAAAATGTACCTTTAAAGTACGTGTCGAGTTGATTGCCAAATACCAGCCTGCTTTAATCAGAAATTAAGTAAATGTACCTCTAAAACGAACGGGTTCTCCAAGATAAGAGATCGTCAGGGTTATCAGTTAGTCACAAACGAACTCGAAGATAAGAGATCGTCAGGGTACAGTTCATTATAGTAAAACATAGTAATAACAGTAAACGTCATAGGAGACGTTATCTCTGCCGGGTGCTTGTGTTCCCATATGCTTCAGTAACACAATGCTAATGACCGCACGTCACCAATCAATTAATCCGTACACTGACATAACAGCTGTTGTTTATAGGCAATAATACTCTGCTTTAATTACATCGTAATAGTGAAGTTGTGTTCACAATCATTGTCATGCAGTCGAGTATGTACACAATGTACAACCATAGATGTGTGTTATATATTGGGTCAATATATATATATATATATATATATATATATATATATATATATATATATATATATATATATATATATATATAATATATATATATATATAATATATGTATATATATATATATATATATACATATATTGCCATCCGAAATCCATATATATCTGCCATGTTGACCATATATGTACACACTCCTATAGTATAAACACGCTCATATTGAACCATGACGCTGTGTTGTATTCCTGTCGTCTCAATTCCATGAAGCATTTTTTTTTGATCCAGTACTAGTATTGTTAGCACCCAGGTAGATATAGGTACTCCCGCTCGAGTTCATCTAACTTTAACTAGTCAAGATGAAGACAGCTGGAATGATCTAAATTGCCATCCGAAATCCAATCATCTGCCATGTTAGACCATTAGTACACGCCCTTAGAGTATAAACAAAGGTATATTGAACCATGACGCTGTGTGTTATTCCTGTCGTCTTATGTCATTAGATGAAGCAATCATTTTTTGATGTTACTAATGCAAATTTCACACTCTTGCTCTCTGTCTGCATTTGGTGAATAACACGACAAACATTTGAAGTTATGGATGAAAATCTAAATAATCGCCCAATAAGTGGTAATCGCCCATTTTGACCTTAATTATGTTTGGCTAGAACCTAATGTCAATTTGCTTAACATATCGATGACGAATGCCTTTGAAAACACTCTTAAGATCCTCGCCTCTGAGTGCCGGTTTATTGATTTGAGTAGCATGTCAAGGACCGAGGGGCATTGGATACCATATCAGCCGCATTGTCACAAGATATCCAGACATTTCCTCGATAATAGCATATTGCCTAGCAAATAATGCTCCCGCAAGCGATTAATGCTCCCACTATTGTATAATGCTCCCACCAGCGATTAATGCGCCCACTATTGAATAATGCTCCCATTAGCGATTAATGCGCCCACTATTGAATAATGCTCCCATTAGCGATTAATGCGCCCACTATTGAATAATGCTCCCATTAGCGATTAATGCGCCCACTATTGAATAATGCTCCCATTAGCGATTAATGTTCCCACCAGCAAATAATGCTTCTGCCAGTGAATAACGCTCCCGCCAGCGATTAATGCTCCTACTAGCAAATAATGCTCCCACCAACGATTAATGCTCTCACTAGCGCATACTGCTCCCACCAGCAATCAATGCTCCCAGTACTGAATAATGCTTCCTCCAGCAATCATTGCTCCAACTGACAAATAATGCTCCCACCAGCCATTAATGCACCCACCAGTGAATAATGCTCCCACTTTCCATTAATGCTCCCAGTAGCGAATGATGCTCCGAATAACGAGTATTGATCCCTCTACCATCTTTGCACGTGAAGTATTCCACTTAGCATATTGAGCCTCGGACGCGTTCGACAGGGAAGCAAGCATTATCACTGGCCGACCTACAATCATCGCGTCACTTTTAATCATCTGACTGAAAATTTAGAAGTAAAATATATGAGCCTTTTGATCCAGCAACTATTCGCTTCTTCAACTCGAGTTCACTGATGATCAGTTGCATTTCTTACGAATGGTCGACAATCACTCGGTGGTGATATCTGATTGGATATTATAATGCCACAGAAGGGATGATCACGTGACTTATCAATCAACCTCTTAACCATGTTGCACTGACAAAAGATGCGTTTCGACTTCGATAAGGCGTGCCAAAGCATTAATGTCTGCACATGCGTAGTATACATGGAGGTCAAAGTGAAGTGGTCCTGCTGTTCGACCGATCTGTTTACATTAAGTACAATGCTCGGGTGGAATGTTTCGTATTGCAGTTTCCATACGGGCGGTAGTGCAGACATGTTTTATGGGCTATTTTCCTTTTAGCTTACGAAGGTAATAAAGAGTATCATCCAGTTGACTGAGTGTGTTTTGCAGAATCGCTACGGATGCTTAGCGAGCGCCAAGTGTACCGCTAACGCTTGCATTAGTCTCATGGCGAACGAGGGACAAGTTGCATCAATCTTGTTCCATGTTGTATGTTAGCAGTGAGATCTTTATCCGATCTGCTTGTGAAAGACAGAAACTCTGTCAGATATGATATCTCGCATTCTATTCTAAGACCTGAGCACGGGGATATGCGAGCATAGTCCCAAGAGTGATATTAATAAGCACGACGAAGCGCACTTGACATGGAATGCAAATTGTCACCGGTTGAAACACTTTGCTCTTAGCGTAAAGGTAATACCCAGTTGGCGAATGATTGGCAAATGGTTATCAATCCATGATGGGTTAAGTGCAAAGGGAAGACGAGTTTAAGTTGGATGACGATGTATTTATGTGCATCTCTTTACAAGTGTCAGAAACTCTTCAGGTTTCAAAGAATCGGCCAAGCATCAACTCTACATCGCTGCCCAAGAATGAGCCGTACGCTTTCAATCATTCGCAGAAAAACGCAAGCAAATTGAGAAGAGTGATATTAAATAAAGGCCAGATGTTCTTCAGTCCGACGAGACATGGTAGACAGCGACCCTGTTCTGATCATCAGCAAGATTTCATAAATGTAACCCTTAATGGAGTGCGCATATTCTTGTCATTCAAAGTTTAATTCATCAACTGGGAAACGAGGGAATATTTCACCAAATTGCACCAAACACAATGTGCACTTAGTAGACATCATCGAGTCGATTAATCGATTACACAGACAGTAGATCAAATACATGCAGCACTGGTGAAGGTATACTGTATTGCATGGCCTGATGTTGTTTCACAGCAACTATCAACACGGGTCATGGATATGCGATTAAGGGGTGAGAGCAACACAAAGCAGAATAGAAAAAATATACTAAGAGAAAACAAATCACCTCTACCACCTAGCCTAGCCCTCCCCCTTTTGATCGCTCCTCTGTTTCGGGACAATTCACATGTCTAATGCAGTATAGGGGATTGTTATAGGATGATATGATTTTTGCAACCTCGGTTACTTTTCGGCTGAAGGATTCATAATTCATTATTTATTATACACCCAGCCAGCGCTCACTCCGCGTTTTACAGCAATATCATCAGTTGTTATTCAATAAATCAAATGAGGTAGCATTGTGTCATACACAATGCTGCTGATCCAGTACATCGTAATACTGTTGGAGATGTCTCAGTTCATACGCAAAGAAATACAGCCCCTCTATATCCCACACTTTGTGAAGGTAAATTGATTCAATTTCATTTAAACATTGATAAATGCCTTCAAGGCGTCCTGGCAGGTGCCGTCTTTTATTGAGAACACTGGTAACGTCCCAGACAATGATCTGAATGCTAAGTGAAAGCTTTTTTTGCATTATATACACGTTAAGTGTATTTATATGCATAACGGCCAAGATTTATTAAAAGTGACATTATCTTTGCGAGGTAGGTATGTAACTTGTTTACAGTTGAATAGTGAATGTTCAAGTCCGCAATGTTTAATCAATTGGAGTGTAAATGGTCATTACATTCAACCATATGGCGCACCATCAACCAGCGACTGCCACAATTAACATCCTGGCATTTAATATCCCAGTTAGCTCCCGCTTATACCCAAATGGAGGAAGATCCCTTGGAGCATCCATTTCATGGTGTCATCCACAATTCAAGGTTTATCGATGACAGTATATTGGTAAGCACTGGCAGGGTTCGGAACCTTACAGAACGCACGTGTCCCTATGTCACATTCACCTATACCTACACGCATTTGAGTCCACGATTGGCTGTACTGTGCTGCATGTAATATACATCGATGTGCCATCGTCGCTTGAATACTAAACAATGGATGTTCTGTGCTGCATGTCATATACATTGATGTGACATCGTCGCTTGAGTGCGCCTACGAATGCCTCTTGATTAAATGGATTAAGGAGTGGAATCAACAATATCTGCCCGAGAGCCCGCTGTTTCATACTTACTCATCATATAATAGAATTTTAGGACAATCAATTAATCGCCGAATTGTATGCAGTGTTCCATAACATACGGTCCCATATGTATGTCTTCGTCTTCAAGGAAATCAATTAACATCACATGTCGGCATGCTACCACCAGCACCAATATACAACGTTTGTGATGAGTCTGTCTCCGATAGCACTCGAAGTGAATGGATAGCTCCGATACCACGACGACGCTGCTTAACAAAATGCTCCATTAAATCGCCTTGACCGCCCATGCAAAGCATCCTTGGCAACTTTGCGCTTGAAACGACAATTTTATTCCAAGACGTTATTTTCTTGAGACTAATTGCAGGCCCGATGTTTCCTGTCTTGGGTAAAGCAAGGCGTCAATCGATTCCTCGAACAATATCATGTGTTAACTGACAACTGTGCTTATTCGATTGTTTGGACTTCTGATTGAAATAAAAGAATAATAAAACAGAGGTATGGTCTGATGCCAATTTATCAAATTCACAGTTATCCTTACCCATTCCACTTGAAGGCCTACTGTTTTGCCAAAGGTCTAAATCTATATAAACGTGGGAGATTATGTTAGTTTCTCAGGCCGAGTCATCAGGGCATCATATAGATAAGACAAAGCCAAAAATATTGGTTTCTGATCCAGAAAAACGGTCCAAGGTCAAGTCAATGATTCTTTGGTTAAACTTTCAAAGCTAATCATGAAATCTGAAATCCCTGGATGACGAATGAATCAGATTTGTCATTATAATCTGCGATGGACAATGGTATGTACGAAGCGTCCAGCTCGAACCAAAACGCCCCGCACTGCGCTTGTATAGTCGTCTTTAGAATGGGGTCGTTTTAACTCTTGCTTGGATGGGTGCGCTAGTAGCCTCTGAAGTCGCACGATATTATATTGCCTCTCATCATTGGGTCCCCAATTCATCATAAATAGAATCGAGTTCACACCATTTGAGGCCGTTGTTCAATGTTTCATTGGAGTGGCTAGGAAAAGAAGGTCTGACGCTATAAACGACCAAAGCAGTCGCGTAGAAATCATATGACTTGATTTTGACGTTAGAGCAGCTGAGTAACGACGTCAAGCAGGTAAAGTTGAAGTTGGATATATGGTATTTTTATGAAGTGGTGTAATGGTTGACTTCTGAACTCGGGGAATGGCGGCGAATGGCGAATAGTAATACTCGGGCGATCCGCTAAATTTCTGGGTGCTCCGCAGTTTGACGAAATCGCTTATTGTCACAAGGCATGATTGCAAAGCTATCATAGTTGTCCCTTTGTAGAAATATCCTCCTAATTAAGATAAGCTACGGTTGGCCGGTGGTTCTGAAATGACGTTATGATCCTCGTTGAGCAATCCTTCCACCCAGCACACACGACAGGTCGCTTGTAAGGACATAAATTATGCATAACATCTAAAGGATAATTATTGTACTTAGTTTATACGAAATCCTATTTGCCATTGTCATAAATAGGATTATGCATATTTTCGCGACACGGTGAGTATGTATGTGCTCGGGGAACCTCCGCATCATTTGTCACGGTAATTCAAACATGTACGTCTTCTTGCAAACCACCCACGAGTATGCGAGGGCAGATGTCCCAACATAATGGTTCTTATAAAGTCCCTACAACTGCGTTATAGACGCCAATGATCTTACCTCTTCAGCTTGCCTGGTTTTTGGGGAATGTTTGAGACATCACTAATGCGTACGGAACATATTTGCGACGCTTAATGTAAAGGAAATCGAGCACGTCATTTTACGTAAATTGTGTATGAATCGAATCAAGGACGGATAAAGCGAAATACGAACTCACTGGGTGCATATCCACCAATCCTATAACCTCGTATTTAAAGGTCACCTTCATTGGTTGGGCCATAAGCCTTCAGTACCGGTTTCATTACGTAATCCTGGAGCTAGAGAAATACGTCCCGGAGATTCGTTTGTCTTTCCATTAGCGTGATACCTGTCATCGTCAATAACGATTTCCAAAGACAGGTGGTATCGAGAGCGTTGTTGCGATCTATGGACTATGGTTGGTATATACCAGTTCGCAAGCCCGGTGTATCGCAGCGAATCAAATCGCAAAGACTTGTTCTATTCTATTTAGGATATGGGAGGAGATGTGAATGTGTCCTTGAATTACAGCGGATTAATGTTGATTAATACAAACAATCAAGTGGAGAATTGCGATATTGTGGGTAGAGGATTTGCCTTATGAGGATTCAATTGATCCCTGCAGGATTTAGCACACATGGGATAACTAATGCGGGGTGCATGTATCAGATGCACAGTCAAGCGCAATTATAGATTACATCACTACATTACTCTGGCATCACTTTACGCTGTTCCATCATGCGCTGGTCTACCACATGGGATTATCTACTGAACGCTGACAGATGCTATCACCGGCAGTTTCTGGACGGCTTATTGCAAACAACTGGCAATGTTATCCGTGCGAATTTAGCTGATGCATTCAAGCTCAGGAACTAAATTAATTTATGCTTCATATATGATGATATACAGATGCTCTATTACTATGTGGCATATCGTGATTATTTCTGTTAATCAAAAGTCATATTATTGTAGTTATTCATCATTTGGTGTTCGCATGGATAAGTAGTTTGTCATATGACATGCACATTACCTAAGGCAAACATCGTTCATCACGTAATATTGCAGTTAACCATCAATTACCATCAGCAAACTTTAATGTCGTAATTTGTCTGATCATTCATGATTATATGTCGGTAATTGCCCGAAATTATCACGAACAAAGAAAACGCATTTTGTTACAGTTGAACTTTTGCTAGAAAATATCACTACAAAAATATAAAACCATAAGACAGTAAAACTGCCCCTAACGCTAACCTAAAATTACTCTCGCAACGAGTAACCCTCTGTCAGCATCAATGTTCTGTTCCATAATCGAAGTCAACGTTTGGTAAATATTCCTGGACTACACCAAATGATGCGAGAGATAAAACTAATTATTCCTTTTATTCGTTGCTATTATTGCTCAATGACTATGTAGGCATTGAATACTGTGCGTCATTACTAATGATGTTTTCAATGGTAAGGTCTGCAGCTTCGTCCAAACGTCATGCATAAATCAATCCAATAGGCACCACTGGAGTTCAGGTGATAGTTAAAGCGAGGTGATTGCTTCTAGAGAAGCTGCCATTTTTATTGCGCGAAGTTAATCTTACTCTCCATCCCTGGCAATAAACTGTTCAATATTAACAACTTTGAAAATCTTCACTTACATTCAGTCTTTACAACTAATGTTTTCGGTAAATTGGATATACGGACTAATAACCGGTACCATAACGCGCTGATATTGCCATTAATCAAAACTCGGTACGCTGCAGTTAAGCTACGATTTATCCGCCATATTACGCACAATAACATAAATGGCATAAATCGATCCACTCAGAGCCATGTAGATGTACTGCATCAACCAGAAGCATTCCAACGAGAGAGATATGTGCTTCTTACACTTATCCCTGGAGAGTATCAGAAGTGCTATGAGTGGTGCCAGTCTCTTTAATAAACATTTAATGGATACAAATGACAAAACAGATCACCTTCAGATTATTTGCTACTTTGGGCAGGTTGACGAAATCGGTTTAATTGATGCTTAAGTGGGTGGATCGATTAGCAAGCTAAAATCCAACAGATGTGTAGTTAAGCTAATTACAGCCATAAATCATAATATGCATCGCGTAATTATAGTGACATAGCAGTGAACTGCGGTATCAGTGTGCACATATTAGCCTAGGCTGTTATCTGCTGTGTGGGATGCGTCCATCAACATTCCCAGCACACGTACACCTATGCTGAGAGCCATAGGAACCACCGACCTAGCACTGACTCTGATTGCACAGAGTACATGCCTGTCTGCCTGATTAGGTCATTCGAGTGGCTCACCAGCCAACGTAGTTTTGAGAACACATATACAATTCAGACGAGATCACCATTCCTTCAACTTGACATAGGTGTGTAAGAGCGAGTTCAAAGTCATGGTACCAAGCTCGTTGCCGATAGGTCTGAGATCATATTGGTGTTGATTTGGTCAGCTTCTATTTGCTGAGAAATATAGACATTTGCACGTTGACAAAACGTATGGCACATCTAACAAGGGCACCACGAAATAGTTAACCAGTTAAGATAGTTTCAGCAAGTGAACACTAAAAACTCTCTCGATGTGTTTTTTAAAGTTTATTTTAGCTCTACCCAATTTGTAGTCAACTGCTGGTGACCATTGGCAGATCACCTGTGAACCTAACAGTTTGTTGGCCCTAGTTACCAACATCATAAGGTATTTGGTGGCAATGATTGTTAAACATTGCTAATCAAATGCTCACTATAAATGGCCGCTTCATTATTTAATCGATAAACACAGCGCGTTGACACAGCCAATGTCATTTGCTGAAACAACTTCGCATTTAGACCAGGAATTCTTCGTGGCAGTACTATCTTATGTAGGAGGAACACATTGGGCAATGATTCAAATCGCTACAGCCTAGTATGACGTCACAACAGTTCAACAACAGTAATACTGAATCATAGCGCGTCTATTTACGGCTTGTATAGATGTCGCCTGTCATAGCCAATATCATCATCAAGAGTTAATGTGATGAGGAGAATAGTCACCAATAAACACATTTGCCGAGCGAATGACGATAAATTCCGCGAAATAATTTCACGATAAATTGGCATTCGTCGCATCCAGAGTGCTACCTTGAGTACCGTAGGATAAAGCACGATAAACGATGCACCAGATGAGTAAACAATGCCTTGTCATGAAGTTGAAAGAATAAGCGGTGAAATTGCTAAATTATTAAATATCTGCCAATTTTTGCAGCCGGTTATGTTTGCCGATCTATGCCATTTTAGGGTTGCGCTGAATGCAAACAATTCCAATAATGCTTTCCTATTTCAGTTATTGTCTATTGAATCTGTGTTTATATCGCGATGTGACTTGCGAATTTTGTCCATGTCATATATTCCGTGTAATAAGCATAATGAGAAGCAATGGCAGTATTGTTATTCAACGGCGGATACGAGTTGCTTTGGCAGCATTCATTACTATAACGAGGACATTAACGAAGCATTAACGAGACCCTGAGGATAAAGGCGGATTAATTGATCGAGTGAAGAATTGCGGTGCAAATGGAACGTTGTCTGCACCAGCAAGTAGTCAATGGAATCGAATAACTTTCAGATAAGGCCAAGTTGTGAAATAGGGCAACCACAGAGCAACGGTTATTTTATCACACAGGAGATAAATCCTAAAAGCCTTGTGCTCGTCAAAGTCTGCTTCATCTGAACACACCGTGATCGCCCTGTTATGTCAATTCGTTTCCATTTTCTATATGATAAATAGAGAGGTAAGTCTTACAGCACAAAACTCAACCCCGAGTCCGCTTAACTTATTTTCTATATACGAGGTTCACAAAATATCACTGCCATATGCTTGTGTAGCCATATGCTTCAGTAACGCAATGCTAATGACCGCGTGTCATCAATCAATGAATCCGTACACTGACATAACAGCTGTTGTTTATGGGCAATAATACTCTGCTTTGCTTTCATCGTAATAATGAAGTCGTGTTCACCATCATAATTATGCAGTTGAGTATGTACACAATTTACGACGATAGATGTGGTATTATATATTGGGTCATAGATATATATATATATCAATATTCCACCTATTCAATGATCCAGTCATAGTATTGTTAGAACAGACCCAGGTATATATAGTTGAGTTCCCGCTCGAGTTTATCTGCTGAACTAGCCAAGATGGAGACAGCTGTTCTACATTGCCTTCCGAAATCCAATCATCCGATATGTTGACCAATATGAACATACTCCTTTAGCATAAACACGCTCATATTGAACCGTGACTCTGTGTTGCATTCCTGTCGTGTCAATTACGTGAAGCGTCATTTTCTGATGGTTACTAAGCAAATAGCACTCAAGTAGATTAGAAATTGGTCAGATAACACGTAGTATACTAGGTCATTAGCGAGCGGCGTAGAGACCATCAAAAGGTAATACAGTTGAGTGCCGGGTTATTGATGTAATGCTTATGTCATGGAGAGGGCCAATGATGCCATGAATAATGCGGATGCATTCTTTCACTCTTGCTCTCAGCCTGCATTAAATGAAACCCAACGTAAATAGCGGGAGACAATGGCATATTTTGACGTCAATAATTATATTTTTGGCTAGAACCAACGTTCATATAATGTCGATATAAGACGCTGTTCGGGATTGGCCGTATGGGATTCCTGTTGCGTTCTTAGACAAATTTGGTGTGCATTTACGTTAAACAAATCAAAACATGTGAAAGTTAACATCAATTCACTGATTTATTGACAATATATATATAGAACTATCTGATAATTTCTTGCAAACAATTGAGTGCAGTTCTTTTCATAAACGCTATGGTTATGATGAATATCCACTGTATAGGTTATCATTATTCTTGTAAGTTAACATGCAAACGTGTATTTATAGTATCTGGAAGGCCACCATTGATAATAATTTTTACATGCTGGCAGCCGTACGTTACATTTGACATGGATGCTTGTATTATGCCCCATGGCTCTATATAGAGGTGGTTCTAATGCTAGACATTCACACTCTACAGGGACCATGCACCGAGTTAACTAATGATCAGTTGCATTTCTTACGAATAATTGACCATCACTTGGCGGTGATATCAGATTGGATATTACAATGGCATAGAAGGGATGATCACGTAACTTATCAATCAACCTCTTGACCATGTTGCACTGACATGACATGCATTTCGACTTTGATATGGCGTGTCGCAGTATTAAGGTCTGCACATGTGTGGTATACATGGAGCTCAAAGTGAAATTCCATTCATATAAATTGGTCCTGCTGTTCGATTAATCTGCTTACATTATGCACAATGCTCGTGTGGAATTGTCCGAATTGCAGTATCAATACAGGCGGCAGTCCAAACATGTTTTATGAGCTATTTTACCTTTAACTCGACTGTGTTTTGCAAAATCGCTACAAATGCTTAGCGAGTGTCAAGTGTACCGCTAAAGCTTGCATTAGTCTCATGGCGAACAGGGACAAGTTGCACCAATCCCGTCCCATCTCCTATGTAAGCACTATAATCATAATCCCATATGCTTGTGAAAGGCAGTAAATCTGTCAGATATAATATCTCGCAGTCTAAAACCTGAGCACGTACGGGAATTTACAAGCTTAGTCCTCAGTCCTTATTAATGAGCACCACGAAGCGCACTTGACATGGAATAAAAATAGTCACTGGATGAAACACTTAGCTTTTAGCGTAAAGGTAATACCTAGTCGGCGAATGATTGGCAAATAATTATCAATCTACGAGAAGATAACAGATAGTTAAAGGTATACATACAGTGCGATGGGTAAATATGCTGATGCTTTCAATCAATGGCAGAATGAACGCGAACAATTTGAGAAGAGTGGTGTTAGATCATAGCCAGACGTTTAACAGTCCGACGAGACACGGCCTACCTCAAACCCGCTGTGACCACAAGCAAAGTTAGTCCACTTATTCTTGTCATTTAAGTTTTAACAGATCAATCGGGAAGCGAGGGAATATTTCGGAAGCTGTACCAAGAAGGCAAAGGTGCTGGCTTCAGAGCGCTTGGTAGCCACATAGCAATCAATACAATGTGCACTTAGTAGACATGGCTAAGTCTGATCTGGTTAATCTATTACACAGCAAATAGGTCTAATACATACAGCACTAGTGAAGTTATACAGTATTGCATGGCCTGATGTTGTTCCAGAGCCACTTTCAACAATACAATACATGTACTATGAGAAAATACATCCCCGTCCCCTCTAGCCCTCCTTCACTCCATTTTCATCGCGCCCCTTTCATGGGATATTTCACTTGTCTAATGCAATTAAAAGGATAGTTATAAGATAATAATATTCTCTTCCTTTACCCCGGATGGATTCGCAAGTCTTTATTTGATACACCCAACCAGCGCTTACTCCGCGTTTTACAGCAATATCATCAGTTTGTTCATCAATAAATCAAATGAGGTAGCAGTGTGTCAAACACAATAGTGTGAATCCAGTACGTCTTAATAATGTTGGAGATGACTTAGTTCACACGCAAATAATAAACGCGCAAGTTGGACAAGCGCTGTGGAATCGTCCAACATGAGGTGTTAATGGGACATGTATTGATGATACAACCCAAATAGAAATGTCCTTTTGGAACCTCACGAAATACAGCCTTACTATATCCTTTCGAAGGCAAATTGATTCAATTTCATTTAAGCATTGACAAATGCCTTCAAATTGGTCATTATTTTCAACAATATGTACGATCCGAAACTCCACTCACCACCACGAAAGTGTGCTTTTAAGGCAACAAGATAATGCCATTTCTGTGATGGAGCTGTCTGCTTGATGTATTGTCTAATTTATCCATAATCGGGGCTCCCCACGCAGAATCATATCAATCGATGTTCCCGTGCTATGAGAACTAAACAATGGATGTACTGTGTTGCATGTAATATACATCGATGTGACCTCGTCGCTTGAGTGCGCCTACGAATGCCTCTTGATTAAATGGATTAAAGAGTAGAATCAGCAATATCTGCCCGAGAGCCCGCTGTTTCATACTTACTCATCACATAATAGAATTTTAGGACAATCAATTAATCGCCGAATTGTATGCAGTGTTCCATAACATACGGTCCCATATGTATGTCTTCGTCTTCAAGGAAATCAATTAACATCACATGTCGGCATGCCACCACCAGCACCAATATACAACGTTTGTGATGAGTCTGTCTCCGATAGCACGGTGTTGTGACGAATTCTATGACAGTATCTGCAAGTCGATACCGTTTCTGGCTGGATGACATCGAAGTGAATGGATAGCTCCGATACCACGACGACGCTGCTTAACAAAATGCTCCATTAGATCGCCTTGACCGCCCATGCAAAGCATCCTTAGCAACGTTGCGCTTGAAACGACAATTTAATTCCAAGACGTTATTTTTTTGAGACTAATTGCAGGCCCGATGTTTCCTGTCTTGGATAAAGCAAGGCGTCATCGATTCCTCGAACAATATCATGTGTTAACTGACAACTGTGCTTATTCGATTGTTTGGACTTCTGATTGAAATAAAAGAATAATAAAACAGAGGTATGGTCTGATGCCAATTGATCAAATTCACAGTTATCCTTATCCATCCCACTTGACGGCCTACTGTTTTGCCAAAGGTCTAAATCTATATAAACGTAGGAGATTATGTTAGTTTCTCAGGCCGAGTCATCAGGGCATCATATAGATAAGACAAAGCCAAAAATATTGGTTTCTGATCCAGAAAAACGGTCCAAGGTCAAGTCAATGATTCTTTGGTTAAACTTTCAAAGCTAATCATGAAATCTGAAATCCCTGGATGACGAATGAATCAGATTTGTCATTATAATCTGCGATGGACAATGGTATGTACGAAGCGTCCAGCTCGAACCAAAACGCCCCGCACTGCGCTTGTATAGTCGTCTTTAGAATGGGGTCGTTTTAACTCTTGCTTGGATGGGTGCGCTAGTAGCCTCTGAAGTCGCACGGTATTATATTGCCTCTCATCATTGGGTCCCCAATTCATCATAAATAGAATCGAGTTCACACCATTTGAGGCCGTTGTTCAATGTTTCATTGGAGTGGCTAGGAAAAGAAGGTCTGACGCTATAAACGACCAAAGCAGTCGCGTAGAAATCATATGACTTGATTTTGACGTTAGAGCAGCTGAGTAACGACGTCAAGCAGGTAAAGTTGAAGTTGGATATATGGTATTTTTATGAAGTGGTGTAATGGTTGACTTCTGAACTCGGGGAATGGCGGCGAATGGCGAATAGTAATACTCGGGCGATCCGCTAAATTTCTGGGTGCTCCGCAGTTTGACGAAATCGCTTATTGTCACAAGGCATGATTGCAAAGCTATCATAGTTGTCCCCTTGTAGAAATATCCTCCTAATTAAGATAAGCTATGGTTGGCCGGTGGTTCTGAAATGACGTTATGATCCTCGTTGAGCAATCCTTCCATCCAGCAAACACGACAGGTCGCTTGTAAGGACATAAATTATGCATAACATCTAAAGGTTAATTATTGTACTTAGTTTATACGAAATCCTATTTGCCATTGTCATAAATAGGATTATGCATATTTTCGCGACACGGTGAGTATGTATGTGCACAAGGAACCCACGCATCATTTGTCACGGTAATTCAAATATGTACGTCGTCTTGCAAACTACCCACGAGTATGCGAGGGCAGATGTCCCAACATAATGGTTCTTATAAAGTCCCTACAACTGCGTTATAGACGCCAATGATCTTACCTCTTCAGCTTGCCTGGTTTTTGGGGAATGTTTGAGACATCACTAATGCGTACGGAACATATTTGCGACGCTTAACGTAAAGGCAATCGAGCACGTCATTTTACGTAAATTGTGTATGAATCGAATCAAGGACGGATAAAGCGAAATACGAACTCACTAGGTGCATATCCACCAATCCTATAACCTCGTATTTAAAGGTCACCTTCATTGGTTGGGCCATAAGCCTTCAGTACCGGTTTCATTACGTAATCATGGAGCTAGAGAAATACGTCCCGGAGATTCGGTTGTCTTTCCATTAGCGTGATACCTGTCATCGTCAATAACGATTTCCAAAGACAGGTTGTATCGAGAGCGTTGTTGCGATCTATGGACTATGGTTGGTATATACCAGTTCGCAAGCCCGGTGTATCGCAGCGAATCAAATCGCAAAGACTTGTTCTATTCTATTTAGGATATGGGAGGAGATGTGAATGTGTCCTTGAATTACAGCGGATTAATGTTGATTAATACAAACAATCAAGTGGAGAATTGCGATATTGTGGGTAGAGGATTTGCCTTATGAGGATTCAATTGATCCCTGCAGGATTTAGCACACATGGGATAACTAATGCGGGTTGCATGTATCAGATGCACAGTCAAGCGCAATTATAGATTACATCACTACATTACTCTGGCATCACTTTACGCTGTTCCATCATGCGCTGGTCTACCACATGGGATTATCTACTGAACGCTGACAGATGCTATCACCGGCAGTTTCTGGACGGCTTATTGCAAACAACTGGCAATGTTATCCGTGCGAATTTAGCTGATGCATTCAAGCTCAGGAACTAAATTAATTTATGCTTCATATATGATGATATACAGATGCTCTATTACTATGTGGCATATCGTGATTATTTCTGTTAATCAAAGGTCATATTATTGTAGTTATTCATCATTTGGTGTTCGCATGGATAAGTAGTTTGTCATATGACATGCACATTACCTAAGGCAAACATCGTTCATCACGTAATATTGCAGTTAACCATCAATTACCATCAGCAAACTTTAATGTCGTAATTTGTCTGATCATTCATGATTATATGTCGGTAATTGCCCGAAATTATCACGAACAAAGAAAACGCATTTTGTTACAGTTGAACTTTCGCAACGAGTAACCCTCTGTCAGCATCAATGTTCTGTTCCATAATCGAAGTCAACGTTTGGTAAATATTCCTGGACTACACCAAATGATGCGAAAGATAAAACTAATTATTCCTTTTATTTGTTGCTATTATTGCTCAATGACTATGTAGGCATTGAATACTGTGCGTCATTACTAATGATGTTTTCAATGGTAAGGTCTGCAGCTTCGTCCAAACGTCATGCATAAATCAATCCAATAGGCACCACTGGAGTTCAGGTGATAGTTAATGCGAGGTGATTGCTTCTAGAGAAGCTGCCATTTTTATTGCGCGAAGTTAATTTTACTCTCCATCCCTGGCAATAAACTGTTAAATATTAACAACTTTGAAAATCTTCACTTACGTTCAGTCTTTACAACTAATGTTTTCGGTAAATTGGATATACGGACTAATAACCGTTACCATAACGCGCTGATATTGCCATTAATCAAAACTCGGTACGCTGCAGTTAAGCTACGATTTATCCGCCATATTACGCACAATAACATAAATGGCATAAATCGATCCACTCAGAGCCATGTAGATGTACTGCATCAACCAGAAGCATTCCAACGAGAGAGATATGTGCTTCTTACACTTATCCCTGGAGAGTATCAGAAGTGCTATGAGTGGTGCCAGTCTCTTTAATAAACATTTAATGGATACAAATGACAAAACAGATCACCTTCAGATTATTTGCTACATTGGGCAGGTTGACGAAATCGGTTTAATTGATGCTTAAGTGGATGGATCGATTAGCAAGCTAAAATCCAACAGATATGTAGTTAAGCTAATTACAGCCATAAATCATAATATGCATCGCGTAATTACAGTGACAGAGCAGTGAACTGCGGTATCAGCGTGCACATATTAGCCTAGGCTGTTATCTGCTGTGTGGGATACGTCCATCAACATTCCCAGCACATCTGAACTCGTACACCTATGCTGAGAGCCATAGGAACCACCGACCTAGCACTGACTCTGATTGCACAGCAAGATTTGATTTGAATTATTGTCAGCTTCCGCTAATGAGTACATGCCTGTCTGCTTGATTAGGTCATTCGAGTGGCTCACCAGCAAACGTAGTTTTGAGAACACATATACAATTCAGACGAGATCACCATTCCTTCAACTTGACATAGGTGTGTAAGAGCGAGTTCAAAGTCATGGTACCAAGCTCGTTGCCGATAGGTCTGAGATCATATTGGTGTTGATTTGTTCAGCTTCTATTTGCTGAGAAATAGAGACATTTGCACGTTGACAAAACGTATGGCACAACTAACAAGGGCACCACGAAATAGTTAACCAGTTTAGATAGTGTCAGCAAGTGAACACTAAAAACTCTCTCGATGTGTTTTTTAAAGTTTATTTTAGCTCTACCCAATTTGTAGTCAATTGCTGGTGACCATTGGCAGATCACCTGTGCACCTAACAGTTTGTTGGCCCTCAATACAATGTGCACTTAGTAGACATGGCTAAGTCTGATCTGGTTAATCTATTACACAGCAAATAGGTCTAATACATACAGCACTAGTGAAGTTATACAGTATTGCATGTCCTGATGTTGTTCCACAGCCACTTTCAACAATACAATACATGTACTATGAGAAAATACATCCCCGTCCCCTCTAGCCCTCCTTCACTCCATTTTCATCGCGCCCCTTTCATGGGATATTTCACTTGTCTAATGCAATTAAAAGGATAGTTATAAGATAATAATATTCTCTTCCTTTACCCCGGATGGATTCGCAAGTCTTTATTTGATACACCCAACCAGCGCTTACTCCGCGTTTTACAGCAATATCATCAGTTTGTTCATCAATAAATCAAATGAGGTAGCAGTGTGTCAAACACAATAGTGTGAATCCAGTACGTCTTAATAATGTTGGAGATGACTTAGTTCACACGCAAATAATAAACGCGCAAGTTGGACAAGCGCTGTGGAATCGTCCAACATGATTATCCTAAAGGTGTTAATGGGACATGTATTGATGATACAACCCAAATACAGAAATGTCCTTTTGGAACCTCACGAAATACAGCCTTACTATATCCTTTCGAAGGCAAATTGATTCAATTTCATTTAAGCATTGACAAATGCCTTCAAATTGGTCATTATTTTCAACAATATGTACGATCCGAAACTCCACTCACCACCACGAAAGTGTGCTTTTAAGGCAACAAGATAATGCCATTTCTGTGATGGAGCTGTCTGCTTGATGTATTACCTAATTTATCCATAATCGGGGCTCCCCACGCAGAATCATATCAATCGATGTTCCCGTGCTATGAGAACTAAACAATGGATGTACTGTGTTGCATGTAATATACATCGATGTGACATCGTCGCTTGAGTGCGCCTACGAATGCCTCTTGATTAAATGGATTAAGGAGTGGAATCAGCAATATCTGCCCGAGAGCCCGCTGTTTCATACTTACTCATCATATAACAGAATTTTAGGACAATCAATTAATCGCCGAATTGTACGCAGTTTTCCATAACATACGGTCCCATATGTATGTCTTCGTCTTCAAGGACATCAATTAACATCACATGTCGGCATGCCACCACCAGCACCAGTATACAACGTTTGTGATGAGTCTGTCTCCGATAGCACGGTCTTGTGACGAATTCTATGACAGTATCTGCAAGTCGATACCGTTTCTGGCTGGATGACATCGAAGTGAATGGATAGCTCCGATACCACGACGAGGCTGCTTAACAAAATGCTCCATTAGATCGCCTTGACCGCCCATGCAAAGCATCCTTGGCAACGTTGCGCTTGAAACGACAATTTAATTCCAGGACGTTTGTTTCTTGAGACTAATTGCAGGTCAGATGTTTTTTTCCAGTCTTGGCCAAAGCAAGGCGTTAAACGATTCCTAGAACGTTTTCATGTGTTAATTGACGCAGTGTTTTATTCGGTTGTTTGGACTTCGGATTAAAACAAAAGCATAATTAAACAGATGTATGGATTTGAAGTCGAGTCTTTGATGAGTGGATGAAGCGGATAGGTCATCAGCTGACAACGAGCTATGTTTCATGAAATCATTATTAGATTGACTCTTTTATTTTATTCGTACCTGGATGTGCTGTTGCTAAATCTTTCGTTTCGGATGTATTATCCCTAAATGCTGTCAATCTGCTAACTTAAACCATAGATAGTCTATGACAAGATCAAACAACTCCGCGCAAACAGGTGTGTCCTCGGCGTTAGTGATCTGCTAAACCGGCATTATGTCAAAGTAAATTGCAGCATCGTCAACATGGCGGCCAGTCATTTCCTTAAAACGGTTAGCTTCCAAAGCGTATGGCCCATGACACCAGTGGTAATGTATAAGAATGGATAAATGAATGGGTCAGTTATAGAACGGAGAGCATATTGATAAATGACATCGAGCCAGACGGAGCGAGGGTTATTAACAGTGGCCCTCAAGGGTCGGTCCTGGGATCCGTTCGCTTCCTAATCTACATAAATGACCCAGACAGTATTTCTGACATTATGTTAAGATAATGTAGATGACACCGAACTTCAGAGTAAGGACATATATCTCACAACAAAGCTTGCATAACGCGTTAGATTGGGGAAATGATTGGCAAATGTTTGTTAAGATAAAAAAAATGCGAAGTACATAGGTCATCTGAACGAAACGTATTATTACCGAATGGGCGAATCTGCCCTGGATGATGTGTCCAAGGAAAGGGATTTGGTGTCATAATTGATCTGTTTTTGTATATTCAGCAAACAATGCAGGGCGGTTGCAGAAAGGTCAACCGAGTTCTCTGGATGATCAAATGTACCTTCACCAGTCACTGTTTGGGAATTGTTTGAAACTTTATAAGGCACTTGTTAGGCCCCATTTAGAACATGTATTCAAGCGTGGTCACCATTCCTTTAACGTGACATATATATATATATATATTTGAGAGAGTACAAAGGCGTGCTACTAAGCTCGTAGCCCTTCTTTTTATAATCTATGTAAACGACATTATCCAAGTAAGCAAGTTTTTTTATTGTATTCTATATGCGCGATTGGAATAGTTTAAGTTCTGCACAGTCTAGTTAGTTGCAAACCAAAATGAATGAGGAATTAAGTAAAATATATGACTGGCTCTGTTCAAATAAACTATCCCTGAATTTCGCCAAAACTAAATACATGTTATTCCAAAAACATTCAAATGAAAACCCACACAACTTTGTGTTAAAATTTGGGGAGCTCCCAATACAGACTACTGACTGCTTTAATTTTCAAGGGATTCTAATTGACAATAATTTGACATTTAAACCTCAGATTAAAAAACTCTCAAGTACATTTTCGAAAACTATTGGGATTCTCAATAAGCTAAGGCATGATTTGCCTCAACATTCATTAATTACTTTATACAATGCATTACTTGTGCCTCAATTTAATTATGGTATCTTGGTGTGGGGTTTCCATATTCAAAAATTATTCAAATTGCAGAAAAAAGCAATCCGTATAGTAACAAAACAAAAATATAATGCTCATACTGACCCAATCTTTACGCAACTTGGAATTCTCTAAGTAACAGATATTTTTACACTTAGCGAATTAAATTTTTTTTACCAACTACAACATAAAATGCTACCAGCATATATTTCCACTATGTTCACCCAAGTATCCGATATCTAGAACACTAGACAAGCCCAATTACTGTTCACAAATAGAATTTATCACATATATGCAAAACACACGCTTAGAATCAGTCTTCCAAACACAATTTTAAAAGTTCCTTTACATATAATGGAAAAGATAGATACCCATAGTATCCAAACAGTAACATCACATTATAAGAAACCTTGCATTGATATGTATGAGGCAAACTGTTCGCAAATAAACTCCTATGTATGTAAAAATATACCAACATGCAATTAAATTATAAAATGCTTATGCCCTCTGCATCTTAGGAAATGAACATTAATCACCATCCCTCCCCGACACATTCATTCGAAATTAAAACAAAATGACTTGTTTCAAACAGGTGGCACTCTCGCTAGCGACAAACCCATTGTCTTAGAGGCGGTCTCCTGGCCCGACAAATGCATTTGTACATATTCTTTTCAACCGTTTAATGTGTATTTCTTTATAATTTGATAAATTAGTGATGTACATCTATACAAATGGTTTCGATTTTTGTTTGGTAAATAAATGAAACTGAATCAGAATCAAAACGGTTATTACCGTCGCAGCCGTTGTGTTCTGAATACTTGGACATGTATGATTAATTGAGTGACAACTCTTCAAGATGGTGTCGTTTTGTCATAAATTATTTATCTTTAATCAAATAAATATTCAGTTGATATAGCATTAAGCTTACAGGGCTTTCATTAAAACAAATATACATATACATATCAAACACAGTGTCATAAACAGTGTCATTCCAGTAACGAACAGTTTGATTAATAAGCTGCTAAAGCAGCCACCAAAGATAGTCATGGATAAGTATAAATAACTGGCCTTAAGGGGCCATCTTTTGTCAGATATATGTAAGAATTTGATAAAATGTGTTCACGTAAAATGAGTAACCTCTAATAATACAGCTAAAACAAACAGAACTGCCACTCCCACATAAAAGAAAATGTATTGCAGTTATGATAGGAGATTTTCATAGCTACAAGAAATAAAAAAAA
Source organism: Urechis unicinctus (assembly GCA_034190875.2). Taxonomy (NCBI): domain Eukaryota; kingdom Metazoa; phylum Annelida; class Polychaeta; order Xenopneusta; family Urechidae; genus Urechis; species Urechis unicinctus. The sequence continues at coordinate 76,087,640 of CM067350.1, read as the reverse complement.
AATACCGAGCCAAATATGCCTATACTATTCAAAAGCAATACTAAATTTCTTCCCTTGTAGTCACTAAATGTTCCGCGAAAATTGCAGTTTTCACCCTAATCTAGTGATAATATGTATTCGCAATTTGTAATGCGAGATGTATACGACTTTCCACCCCAGCCTACCACCTCTAACGAACCATCGCGCCTGGTAATTGTCGTCTAGAGTATATTGGTCGTTGTGCTAGACTGCTGAGGTAGTCAATAAACCGTTGTCAATCCACAATACTGAGCTCCTATTAACAACAGTAAACGAGGGCACACTATATGAGAAATACTTCAAGCTAAAATAACGTCAGCTGAATGAGGTGCGTACCCGAGGCCACCCGGCTTACTGTTCGGGTCAGGCATGTACTGCAATGAAAGCACAGAATTAACGTATGGTAGAGGCTTAAACGCTTTGACGTTTTCATATGAATTCACAAATTTCGGAAAATATTCCTAAACATTGACACAATCATTTAGACTAAAAGTTGATTGATTCTCCCTCGATTTGGAGTTTCTTGTGTCTATCATCATCATCTTCATCATCATCATCATCATCATCATCATCATCATCATCATCATCATCATCATCATTCGAATCATCATCATCATCATCATCCGCATCATCATCATCATCATCATCATCATTACATTTGGGAAAATGTATGCGGCTCGCTTCATTCCACAAAAATTATATGATGCCAATTATTATAAAATCCACAGTTACCTTTGTCCATTCCACATGAATGAATGCTTAGTGTTTTGCCAAAGGTTTATATCTATATAAACGTCGAAGATTATATTAGTTTTTCAGGCTCAGTCATCAGGGCATCATATCGATAAGACAAAGCCAAAAATGTTGGTTTCTGATCCTGAAAAACGGTACCGAGGACAATAAAATGCTTCGTAGAAATCATATTACTCGATATTCGATGCCGGTCAGGCCACGAGCAGCCCCGTAATGACGTACGAGCAGCCCCATAATGACGTCAGGCAAGTAAGGCCAGGATCGGGTGGAACATTTTAGCCAGCACATCGACTAGCCTCGTGTTTAAATACGGAACAGAATCAATGGGACCCCCACAGGACCATGCTGTGTACATTTGCACTCACAAACATTGATCTATTTTTGCTTAGGCTGTACGCAATGGATTGTCAAGGTAAACGGCTTATGAGAGATTTGGTATTCTAGTCATTAGAAATGACGGAGAATCTGAAGCTGATATGGGTATCCAAGGTAACGGGGTATTATCTGAAAGAAACGGCTTTGATATAATCTCATATGCTTCATGGAAGCGCTTAAGACTTGCTCAAAACATTCGCTTCTAATTGAGTTATATGAACACATACAATCAACGCACTGCAATTGCAAGAGTCAAAGTAAACCCTTCGATGTCAATGGCTACCATTGTTGGCCGTGCATTCCCACTATAACCGTCATTGATGGGAAACAATGTTACCAGTGACGTCTACGCTCCGTGCACGTTTATCTGAGACTGATTATTAACAAATATGTCTGGAAAAATTCACGAAGCTAGACATTGCTTCATTTGATGCGGTGCAGACAAAACGTAGGTAAGGAAGCGAAAAGAGATTGCCTGTCTCCCTACCGAGTTAAACCACCATGCTACATTCCATGAAGCACGATTACAGCGCTGCACATGAGGCGGATCTGCTACATCAATGTAAACTTCATTTGTGCGATATTTAAGTTTGATATATGGTATTTCGATGTAGCAGTGTAATGACCGGCCTCTGAAACCCGGGGGATCAATGACTAAAGAATGGTGCTGTTGTTCTGTGTATCGACATATCTTCACTCCACATCCCTGCACGTCAAGTAGTTATACCGGTCTTTACCCGCCTTATTGTGTTTTAAGTGTAAGCTTAATGTCAAACTTCTGGGGGCTCAACAGTCTGACGAATTTGTCCCTTGATAGAAATTCCCCCAAATTATGATAAGCCCAGATTGAGGGATAGTTCTGAAATGACGTTATGATCCTCGTTGAGTAATCCTTCCATCCAGCACACACGACATGTCGCTTGTGAGGACATCAATTATGCATAGCATCTAAAGGATAATTGTAGTAGTTAGTTTATATGAAATCCTATTTGTCCTAGTTATAGTTTGGATCGTGTACAAGATAAGCCTGTATGTGCACGGGGGAAAATGGTTCTTTAAAGTCCCTACAACTGTGCAATAGGCGCCGATGATCCTTCTCATCAAGCCCGCCTTGTGTTCGGGGCATCATTCATACACCACTCATGGATACGGCACGTATTTGAGAAACACAATGCAAAGGCAATGAAGCATGTCATTTGACAAAAATGACTTTATTGGTTCGGCCAACAGTCGAACGCTACTCACGGAGCAAAGCGGGAGTAGAGGGTGATTTATTATATGTTACACTTATCAGTTTTAATAACAGTCATACAGTTTACACCACAAGACAATTCATGCAGCCAATTAGATACTGTACCTATTTGCATAGGCACAAAACGGGACGTACGCACAGCGGTCCATTGGTAGAGCTGCCCCCCTGTCAATATCAATGTACTGTCCCATAATGGTTCGATACATGTATCAGAACCGCACCAAATGACTCGATTGTAGCCATTATGGCGCGGGCCATTCACAATTCCCTGCTCTAAATTGAATCAAAGAGGCCACAGCGGCCGCAGCTGCAACTTATGACACCCTAAATCGGGCAAATTACCATTTCAGAAGTCTAAAGCCAAATGTTGTTGTCATTGGCCCGATTAATTTCACTCACAAATACTCGGTTCCCAGTAAATGGCGTCCTACTGACGAGTGCCTGGATCCAAGTATTGCTAGTGTTTGCATCTTTTATTTCAGTGATTTTGTCAATGAAATACTTAATTATATCAGCCATGGCGTTAACCAACTATATAAGCGATGATGACTTAATGTAAGCCAATTGTGTGTCCTAGAAGAACAACGTTATAGTGGAATTATGCAGCCAATATATTAGCCATTTGTATTTAGCGGCGTGATAACCATATCTAGCCTGACTGCCATGTAAATGTCACTATGATTTCTAACATATGCACGAACCGCACTGGTTCATACAGGTGCTTGTTCGTCAGGCGTGATAATTCAATCAATAACAGTCGCTAAATCGTGCAGGTGTTTGGATTGTGATGCAGGTAAAGATGAACCATATAGGATTTTATATTTATTCGTTGAAATATTAAAGTTCTACTCCTTCAAATGATCCAGTCATTGTGACGTCGGTATATGAGGGGGTTACTGTTAAGGTAACATGCGTACCATGGTATATAAAGGTGAGTTCCCGCTCGAGTTTATATGCTAAACTAGCCACGTGGTGGCAGCTGGCCTGCGTTGCCACCATGTATGTACATACTTATTTGAGTATAAGCGCGCTCATATTGACCCATGTATTTCAGTCGTCACCATTGCATTAAGCGTCGTTTTCTGATGGTTATCAAGCAAATGGTACTCGAGTTGATTAGAGGTTGGTTATATGACATGTATGATGTGGGTAGAGGGTGTGGAAAGATCTAAATCATCGGCCTATAAGTGATCTCATAGGTCGTTAGTGATAGCCCTACTGACCAGGAAATGGTCAGCAGGTGAGTGCCATGTTATTGATATATTACTGAAGTCACTTAAGTCACATAGAGGGCCAATAACACCATGAATATTGTAAATGTATTACTTCAGAGAGGACCAAAAATAATTTGAATAATGTAGATGTACTATTTCATTCGTGCTCTAAACGTGTAAATGAACCCCATCGTGAACTGCGGGAGTAAAAATATAGCTTTCAAATGTTAACATTATAATCATATCTTTGGCTAGAACCAACGTTTATTTAATGTTAATTGCTTTCAGGTATCAATGACGAACATCTTCGAAACGACTTGCATGATCCTCTGTTAAGGCGTTGATTTGAGCAGCTAGTTCGCCAATGATATTTGAAGTAATATCACCTGCATTTGCACAAGTGACACAGAGACTAACGTAACTAAGCTAATAAGGTAACGCAATCACTTTTAACACTATGCCCAACTTTTCCGGTATATATCAATAAGCTTTTTATTTTACAAAAAATCTGTTAATCGGATCGTCCGCGGGGCCTTGTGGGATGACGTTTGAGTACAACCAAATGTATTAATTGCATCAATCAGCTTCACTGATTCATTAACATTGTCGATAACAATTTGATATTTTCTGTTCACAGCAAATGAATACTGTCCATACGACTTGATGAGAACCTTGTCTCATTATCATTGCATGTTAATTGATTGTGTATCGATGCCGGCCAGTTCTGATAATATTTGGCAGCAAACGTGCGTATGTAACTTTGTAGTATCTGGAACGTCCCCTTGGCTCTATGTAGTGGAGCATACAAGCATGCATTCGGATTTCAGATAAAATACGTGATAAATCTCTGGATTTTCAGCCCAATACATGCGACACAGCGACATAATATCATTACTGTGTCGTATGCTTGTAAGCTTGATAAATGACCTCCGTTAACTGCCAAGGCCATTGATACAGTCTCGCTATGAATGCGGAATAATAATGTGCTCGTTATGTTGCGTTATGTGAATTCCACAATGGATTCCCTGAGTTGCACGTAATATCCATCGATATGACGTCATAGCTTGAATTCGCCCAGGGATAATTAACCAGTGTTGCTAAATAAAGAAGTTACGCTGGCAGATTCACAGAAGGTGCCAGCCCAAGGCAACGTTTGTTGATTCATTACAGCGCCCAACACAGTCTGCTATAGTTTAGGGTTACATCATAAACGCTTACCTCGTCCTCACATTTTTCTACCACACTGTAGCGCTGTGACCAGTTAATCAATGTGAAACTCGAAGGCAGTTATTGAAACTGTGAACGTGCGTTAAGTACGCCCCCGGCAGATATATGGGCCCGACTACTTCTCCATGTAGTCATTATCCATGACTATAAGTGGTTTACGATTAAATAATGCATTTGATAAGTCAGAAACGTAAAATCACCTGGAGCCTAAATGGTCATTACCTCTACGACATGGAGCCCCATTAATCAGCGACGACCGCAATATCCGCGACCTTTAATATTTCAGTTCGCTCTCGCTTTCTCAGTAATGGAGGAATATCCCTTGCATGTTGGAACATTGATTACGTGGAGGGGAATGTACTTGTAGACGGCAGATATTGTTGATTGGATGTATAAGCACTGGTATGGATCAGAAAAAAACATGTAAAACACATCTTACGTCACATTTCTACATTTGGTACGGGCACCCCCTGCGCGAGAACAATGCTTTCCAACCAGTTTCATTTGACGGAGGGAATTAATGTTGTACAATATCAAAATACACCTCTCCGTGTAAGCGTGTCGTCCAGGCCCCGAGTTCAAGAAACCAGTTACATCATATCACACGTTCTACATAGCATGACGTGACAGCATATGCTTGTTAATTATGCTCTCTATCACAGGTAATTTATATGCTTCAGACTGGAACTAGACTGGCAAAACTAGGTCATTCTACTGCTTAGTAAAAGCATGAATAACAACGGTAATGGTAGCAATTTACACAAGGGTTAGAGATAACATTCGTGATCACCTTTCGGAACGGCAGCCGAACTAACGAGGCAAATCAGAAACAGCACGATGTCATTACTGCCAAGGGTCAACAAACGCTCTCATTTAACTACCAAGGCCGACAATGTTGATTAAAGTTGAACGTAAAATACATTGATGTAACATCGTCGCGCTGATATGCCTACTAATTGCTCATGGAGCTGGTACAGAAGAACGCAGATTCCGTCACCACTACGGACCATCAATATATATATACTTAAATATATCATTATATGTATATATATAATTATATATATATATATATATATATATATATATATATATATATATATATATATATATATATATATATATATATATATATATATATATATATATATATATATATATCTATATATATCTATATATATATATATATATATATATATATATATATATATATATATATATATATATATATATATATATGATATGGACCTGTGCCTGAGATGGACTGTCGTAATTATTAGTCAAAATAAATACCACAGATTTCATTTGTGCTTGCTAGAATTGTTATGAAATAACCATTAATTATAATCATTGCATCTACGCTTTGTAAGGATTTCTAATAACACATATGACCACCGTTCGGATTAGCAGCCGATCTCATTTGACGCAGCAAAATAATGCCACTTCTTTGATGTATACTCCATAGATTGTCTCATTAATCCAAATGAAAGAGTTCCCGGATAGAATCAGGATAATCCACAGAGGATTCCTCGAGCTGTATGTTATGTGGCGTTGAATACACCAATGAATGATAATTCCGCTTGAACAAAAGAATTACGCAGCAGAATTAGAAACACCTACCTGAAAGCCTGTTCATTCTGTTTTGAGTACAAATTTACGACTCTGGGCCATATTACGCATTGCAACTGCGCACAATTTACGATCAGGTTGGCACATGAGCAAATCCTACCTGCCCATCAGCTAATAGAATGCATGGACAAAGAAAATTTAGCGAAATATTCGATATGATTCTTACTGTACAGCCTGCTGACTGATAAGATGATATTATCTATCACTCTGGGTAAATCGATACACACAATCTGAATAAGTCGACTGACTTTCTAGGTTGAAAAATAATTATTGATAGACACACAAAATTATTCGATTGCTTTATTATCATTACGACGCTGCACAAAACGATTCTTTGAATCGACATGTCGCCCTGTCAAAGTAGCTTTGGCAAAGTTGCAAAAACATTGGCAGAAAAACATTGCTTTCCATTCAAAGTTCCGCTTTTCTCCGTCACGGGTAAACCAAGTCGTTAAACAATTCTTGGAAGTGTTAATTGGCTGTTGAGATTTTTTGATTTCTTGGACTTACAGCTAACAAGACAGCTGTGTCAATCAGCACTCCCTGGCTGAATGCCTCTGGTCCATTTTGTTCACCAGGTGTTAGTGCTAGTCCGTACCCTCCGGATATATAACACTGAAATGCTCGCCCTCCACCAACAACTAGAGCAGCAAATATAAATAATGTCCTCGACAGTACAAGTATTGAATACAATGTCATCGACTACTTTAAATGATATCGAAAAGTATTTATCTTCATTCTTTTAAAATCGGATTGGATTTTAAATGCTCAAAACGTGACTGGAACAATCAGCAATGTTCGGTTTTGGCAGCGTTAATCAATGTTGGGCAGGTGTTTGAAATCATTTGTTATCCTACAATGTTCACACGGTCACTAGTTGGTCTCATTCCTATCATCAATGTTTGCTGGATTAACAGTTATTTGGCGTGTGACAGCGCTGTTGATTTGCGACCCCAGTGTCTATCGTCAGGCTATACGAAAGGCACATGATGTAGAAGATGAATGTTGCTCGCTTCACTCCACAGCAATGATGGAGAACCCCATGCCATCCATATGTTGATGGTGTAATATTACGGACGTTGTGCCAAATATGATATGATGCCGATTGTTATCAAAATCACAATGAGGTACCAGAGTATGAAACCTTGGGCTTGGGCTGCGTTATCTTAATCCATTCCATTTGCTATAAATGCTTAGCTTCATGCAAAAGTGCAAATCTATAAAAACGTCAGAGATTATATCCTGTGTTTCTCAGGCCCAGCCATAAGGGCATCATATAGATAAGACTAAGCTTACATTATTTATTTCTGAGTAAGGCAAACAGTATCAAGGATAAGTAGGTGCAGCTCAGCCTGAACTAAATCCCTGGATGCCGAATGAATCAGACTTGCGATTATAATCCGCGATGGACAATCGTATATACGAACGTCTGGTTAGTACCAAAAGGACACGCACTGTGTAAATACGTCGCCCCGCAAGCTGATAGACCCTTTATGTCATATAACTCGATAATCAAGAGTATATTTTACGTTAAGTTTGCTCTGATGAATGGCTGGCTGCAGTGCATTACAATAATGATCGGTCCCATGATGACGTCAGCATAACGCCGCCAAGCCGGTAAGGTTTGTGTACATACGGACGAGGGAAGGGATAAACAATCACAGAGAGCATATCTTAGTGGTGCTCTCGATGTGATTGCCATGCGTGATGATATGTGAAGTCGGTGGTAAATTACGATAACCAAGACCAGCAAAGACAGACGAATGGTCGGGCTTCACCAATGGCCCTACCAGAGGTAGACCTCTGAAAAAACATGGTTGTTGATCATTTCTCATCAGTCTTTTCACAGTGACCATCGTTTTGTAACAAGATTGAATATCATTGATTTATAGCTCTAGCTGCAATTGGCACCCGATATTGACTGAGACCCGATTTAAGGAATGTCTGTGACTGCGACTGTTGGAATTGCCACATGTTGCCAAAATGCATCACAGCATTTGTCTGCATAGGGCACTCCTGTGTTTGTAGTGGCTCTGTCCACATGTTTTGAGCTGCGACGAATGAGTGTTTAGAAAAAAAGCTAAGTGCCCACACTTCGTACATGGATTTGGGCCAAGGTCTGTGTTGGCATTGTACAATGATTCGAACATGCGAACGATCTATGAATGTACGAATGCTCACACACGACGCATTGGCCTATCTTGGCCGTTTGAAAATAGAAGACAAAGTTCGAACAAAAGTTTGGCTTAGGATGTACACGAAAGATTCACTGGGCGTCTACGCTAACGGCTACAGAGAGGTTTGAAACTCGAAGCATTATGTATGATGGGGAATCAGGAATTTCTTTGGGGCGAAATACTGTAGATTTAATCTCATTTGCTAAGAGGCATCGCTTCAGCTCAGTGTAAAAGATAGTATTTGATATCAATGGCTAACATTATTAGGTATTCATTCAAACTGCGTTCGCTCTTTGTTTTTATAATTGACGTCCATTATAACCGTTATTATCGGGAGACAATGTCACCGATACCGTCGCAGGCAGTAGTTACTTGAGTTGCTGAGGTTGGATAGGACATGATTATCACGCTGACGATAGATAAATACATCGGGAAGCATTCATAAAGCAGTTTTTCTCCTCGTAATGCAAAAAGTTCATTTAAGTACCGATATTTTAAATGTTGACATCCAAAAGGCCCTCCAAGCTTGGGATTGACTGGGAATATACGCCTCCATCCCGCATATATCAAGCTCACTGCATAAGTAACGAGAAATCCGGCATGGCAGCACGATCAACAACCTGCTAGGCACTATTTACCTGTCACATGACGGCGCTTGCGTTGACTGCGATCCTCGATCCCGGCGGGGTGTGGTCGCCATCACTGAACGTCGGATTATCTCAGTCGTAACACTGTATGTTCGATTTGTGTTATTACCAAATGAAGCCGCTGTACAGACAAGAGAGAGAGAGACCACCAGGCACTATATTTCAGTTAATTGATATATAGTATCCATAGGTGATGTACCATAAATAATGGTCACTTGCAATTTGTAATTACCAAACCAACCAATGACTTATGCATGGTCTACAACAACGACAGTGATCGGTCTGTTTGATCCGTCCGATTCCACTTGTTATCTAAACATTGTAATGTTCTATTGTTTGCAGGCGATCAACTCAGTTATAGTCTCTGTGTAAGGTTGCAACATAGGATTACCAAGCTAGCATATTTGTCCCTTGATAGAATAAGATAAGACCCAATCGAGGAATGATTATGAAATGACATCCTAATCAACTTTGAGTAATCCTTCCTTCCAGATCGCAGTAATGGTTGCAAATTGGTACATCAAATATGCATAACATATGAGGGATAATTAGTGTGTTCGGTTTAAAGTAAATGACAAATACCATAGTTACTCTTGGGATTATGCATACAGCACTATGTAAAACTTACCATGCACAGTACACAGTTGAAATAGGCAGGCAGATGAAATATTGCTCATTTCGAATTGGAAAGAATCCATTGAGAGGTGCTTGGGAAATGACGTCATCATCGGCGTTATCCGTTCATCCAGCTCGTACGAACAGTGGCTTGTAAGAACATCAATTATGCATCACATCTAAGTGATGAACACATACGGCACATATAGGAGTGGTGGATTTCATAGGAAGCTCGTCGTTAACAACAAATTAATTAACCGAAGTATCAACTAACGACCAAGTGGGCTTCAATGTGCAAATCTTGCCAATCTAGGATTTGGGGTCATTCCATTAGCACGATGCTGTAAATGAGCATTAGGAAAGTTAGCGGAAGTCACACCCCGTGGCATCAACCGGCCCGCTGGGCTAGGTGCAGCTCGCCGAACTAAACGCCATATGATTGACCAATCCCCTTAACCTAAGAGATAGGGAAACATATGAACGAGTGTTGGAATCAAATAGAGCCATAACTTAGTTGGAGGATGCGACTTATAGGGAATATATTGTTTTCAGGAGAGAAGCGTGTATGATTAAGTAGATATGGGATAACTGGTGAGGGGCACACATATATACATTTACGCCACATTGTCGATTTCATCACGTCATTACACTGACGTCACTGTACGTAAGACCATGTTCCATCATGCGCTGTTCACGGTCAATATAACATATTCTGGTCTATTCCGCTTTTAGGAGCAGGTTTTATGTGGAAAAAATATTTGGGCAATATATTTTTCTATTTGAAACCAAGGGTTTTATATGGGTTAGCATGTCAAGATGTACTCCACTTTTGACCATGGAAAAGCGTACATTTTTTGCTCATGGCGACCATTCCTTCTCGCTCACAAATCATTTCATTGTTGCTTTATTCATTTGGACTGGAATGGAGAAGAAGCAGCGCATATGCCACGAATATATATATATATATATATATATATATATATATATATATATATATATATATATATATATATATATATATATATATATATATATATATATATATATATATATATATATATATATATATATATATATATATATAATGAAGGCGAGAACTCGTGTCTATAATCGCCCCAATATAACCATAGCCTTTAACTGCTGTGAACGGTCAGCATTCTTCAATTAGAAGTACTGGCGAATCATTCATGATTATGTGACGATAGAAGCCCTAATATATGACAAATAATTCACATACATGCTTCAACAGTTGCACCATTGGAAAGTAAATGCTCAGCAGGATTCCACAAAAAGTAAAGGAATAATGAAATCATGCTAGCCCTAGCGTTACCGTCAGTTCAGCCATGTATTCAACACACTTTGTTCTTCCATATTCGTACTGTACATTTGCTGGATCAACAAAAGCTGGTCATTTATTTGTTTTGTTTGCATTGCCAAGAGTCCAATACCTCTTTCTTCTTCCAAACGAAATTAGTATCCGTTTGCACCCGTTCGTCTAGAGCTTCAATGGTTATCAGGTATCTAGGACCGCAAGACAACACATATATCCAATTGGATATCATCAAAAATGGTAAGCGCTTTCAAAGACCATGGATAATATTACCGTCAACATCAATGTGCTGGTACAAAAAATGACCATTATATACATCGTGACAATATGACGCAAATGACGTAATTATCAATCCTCGCACCATCGTTGGGCAGAGGAGCTTGGGTGGTAGTACATGCGTAGTGTTGTCTTCTAGGGAAGCCGCCCTTTTATTATAACATGGAGTAAAGCCAATTTTCCCAACCTAAAGACAGGAATATTGACCTTGAAAACCGTCACTTACAGTCAGCCGTCTATTATATTTTTTATAGTTAATTGGACTAATATACTACATTTATAACCTTCAAATGCTGATACAAGGAAGGCCTTATTAATATTGCAAACCATGACACAAAAATGGAATACGGAATTTCACGATACTCATTGGATAGGATTAGACCTTCTTCAATTGGACTGTGGAAAATCAAAATGTGCTGACCAAGAGTGATTGACGTCGTAGGAAATGTCAATGCTATATTAAGCCCAAAAATGACAAAGTCTTATAATCAGAACCGTTCAACTGATGTACATTGATCATGTGCATTCCGAAGATAGGGCTATGTGTGAGAACCAGGCGATGTAGCAGTTCAAGCACAATGACATCGACCTCCATGAGGTTGTAAACATCTTATAGGAACTGGTGGTGTTTATCTGTGGTTGCTGGGGTGTTAGTATGATATTGGACGTCAAGTAGCTTCGAGTGCATTGTGTACTCTCAGATGACGGTATATCTGGCTGATTAAGTGTAGTTTCTAAAACCTATTCGAACCAATTATCTTACATAAGGACAACATATTTGTGTGCAAGGCATTTTCCCTTCGTCTGTGCCAATAACAACACAGTTTGGTTTGATAAACCGTGGGTGCTTGGTCTGACCTAGTCGTGAATGGACGGTTTAATTTAATGCGTAAGTGGGCAGATTGAATAGCTAGCTTTACTTAGGTAATACAGACATAATATTGCTTATGTAGATTAAGTCCACCAGATGTTCAATTATGCTAATAAGGCCCCAGTATCATATTATGCATCGAATAATGAATGCGTTAATGGAATTAAAGCAATCATAAATTCAGTCACGGTGGTTTGATCTGCTTGTCTTTTTGTCCTACTCACAATTTCCAGCATGTCTGAAGCTGTAATGCATGTTTGTGTGCTGTAGCTGTTGGCAAATACAAGACGTTACATATGATGTTGGTGCATTGCTTAAGGAAGGATAAGTCTAGAATTCAGAGAATAGCCCTGGTGCAGTTTGTCATTTTGACTTCATGCTACACCGACCTATGTGGAGAGCCATTGTTACTGACGACGATCCGCTAATAGCGCCGCAAGCTTTACTATGGACGGTGGTTAAGCTAGCGGTAATCATTCCTATATTAGGTATTACTAATCACGATTACAATGGAAGCGGATCCTAGACAGAGGGAACGCTGAGGTTTTATTTATTCATGCAAAGTGCGTCGCAATGTTCGGCTGGGAATACATTGAATGTAATAATATATCCAATGCAGACATTGCATAACACAAACAAAAGTTGATGCTCCCACTCGACGAATTCTTTTTATGTGAAACAAATATCCTAAAGATAATACGACGATTGCTGTTTAATCGTGACAGTTAGCATCATGTAATAGTTCAACAAAGTACGATGCAAAACTTGATAACATGCAAAAAACAAAGATACTATCTTCTCCGCTTTCCTTTTCCTGTCAAACATAATGTTGGAGGCTATGTTATCCTCACCGCGTGTGACACTTTCTTTTTTTGTTTGAGAGCGTTTGTGTGGGTGGTGGAGGGTGGGGGGGGGGGGGGGTGGGATGTGGGCTTTTCTGCTTGTTCAAATGTTTATATAACATATGAGATCTGGGAAAATGACACCGATTAAAAGTATTAGCGTCGGGCCTATTGAGATTAAGTCTGACACTAACGAACGGTTGCATCTTGAATGTTATCGGTAAGTAATTGATTGGTTAAACGGGACATATGTGCGCGCCAATCGTTTGCTTACACAGAGTCGTTATAACATTGAATTAAAAATGTAAAACAGCACAAAAATGGAACCCATTATGTAAGGATCATGGTATCTGTGTGCATAACATTTTATGTGTCGTTCTAACATGTGCCGACGAATGTGGCTGATATTAGAATGCGTAACAGCTATAGGGTTTACGGTTGAAAGCGGTCGTTGTATGGTGCAGGTTAGTATTGACTTAGGTGTAAACCAGGTGCAGATGACTGCACATGTATCTGTTGGGTATTAATGCTTGCTACGAGGCATAGGGTCTCTTATATGTCACGCGCCAGAGACCAACAAGCTTCACAATATTTGTATAACATTATGTGGTTAGGGGTGATAAGCAGGGTCCAACCATTCATATTAATATACACAGCTCCATAACACCAGGGATGAAAGCATCACAAGGACAGAATACTCGATGTGACGTGTTCTCTGAAATTACATTCACTCTTGCAATAATGTTTCCTCATTATGTTTTTCTCTGAGCCCTCGTCCACGTTTGAGACCTCTTGTCATTCAACTCGTCCACATCGGGACTTCTCATATCACAAACAAAGATTTCGGAAAATCAATGAAGCGCGGCAACATTCTACAGCCTACATTGAGATACTGTTTACGGATTGGAGCAAACGCATTTCCGCTGACCCAGAAGCACTGGCTATCTCATCCACAGCAGGACGCATCAACTACCACAGAAGCACTGGCTATCTCGTCCACAGCAGGACGCATCAACGACCCCAGAAGTGCTGGCTATCTCGTCCACACCAGGACGCATCAACGACCCCAGAAGCACTGGCTATCTCGTCCACGGCAGGACGCATCAACGACCCCAGAAGCACTGGCTATCTCGTCCACAGCACGGAATTTATCCAGAAAAAGGCCAGTGCATTGTCTGAACGCGCATATATTCAACCACATTGGCCTCTTCCGGGTATTCCATAATAATAAAGATAAATCCAATGATAAAAGCGAACCTTTCCACTGAATCACCAACGTGCTCAAGAAACATATTGGTGCCAAAGCCCGAGCCACTTATCTGTCCAAGGAGCGTTTTCACAAAGATAGTTTTGCTATTTTCTAGTAGCTCTTTCCTTTCAAATTACTTAATCCCTGAAATTTTGGTACTATCGGTATTTCATATTCTCAGTGACACGTTTACAAATGAACCTAGGCATGTGTAGTTGGTTTCCCGCTCGTGCTAGCCGGCTTAAACTACCCACGGCGGAGGCAGATGTGTTACTTTACACCATCCGAAATTACAAGACACAATTTTTTTTTAAAGCGAAATTCGAAAGAATAAAAACTTCAATAATGGTATTCATATCAATAGCGGTTACTTTGGAGCACCCTATTCCTTTAAAAAAGGATTTTAAAGTGTATGTTTTCTTCTTCCACTCGTTGAACATCCCGCTCGGCAACGTTCGGAATTATTTGGCCCGTGACGTCACGTTCGCTGCTCTGCGCTCGCTGATCACGAATGTCAACAAGCTTCGCCATTGTTGTCGCGGCTCGTTGATGGTTTATGAAAAAGTCTTCACGGTTTGTTACACTCACAGTTTGGATTATGCCTTATTGTTGTGTCGGTTGGGTGAAGAAAAACGACGAGAGGTCGGGTAAGAGTTTCTTTCGGTTCCCGAAAGACCGAAACATGCACAAGAATTGGATTGTAAAGGTGAAGAGGAAGGATTGGAAGCCGACCAAAACAACTGTCCTTTGCTCCGACCACTTTGAGAGAGACGCCTATGAAACGGAC
>CM067350.1:75974667-76072281 GCA_034190875.2 Urechis unicinctus | reverse complement strand
CAGCTTCATACGCATTAACTTCCGACAGCAATGCTGATACCATTTTATAAACGACATACATACAGTAAGTCTAAATTAGGTCTTACGTGGGTTCGTTCAATTCTCTTAATCTTTGTTTGTTTCAAAAATGCAGATGCTAATAGAAAGGGAAGTAGTTAGGCTCTTGCAATCTAGAGACCAGTTTATAGTTTAACAAATTGTAATACACCTGACAATGGTCCTATATGTCCTTACATGATGATAAGACCGTCGGAAAAATAAGTCATAGAAATGTTCAGACAGAGACAGAATTGTGAGCAACAGACGCTACACGGAATCTACGGAAGGGTATATAGACTTCAACTGGTGCTGACTCCCAGACCCTGCTCCAAGCGGCATCTTGTGCGAGAAAACAATGCGTCGAATGCATTGATCGTTCATTGTCGTGAAGCATCTAATCTTATGTTCATCCTTAGTGTTTACAATGATCTGCCGTTTGCTGCAACCCTTCAGTGGAATGCGGGCAATCGATGTTCTAAATGTGTCATTGGAAAACTAAGGTAAGCCACCTCACGCAGAGCCCGATTGTTAGATGAATATTTGGACTAAATATGCCGGTTGACAGCTACAATCCAAACATTATTTTTGATAATCATGTTGAATGCGCTGATAGTTGTTTGGACGGCACTGGCAACGCTGATGCCCGCGCAAGGGAGCTATGTTGATAACAGAATGGTTGGGCTACATATGGGGGCAAGTGGATGGGTGGGCACGATTGAGATAGGGATAGAAGAAGCGATATCTAAGGAGAAAGACAATGGAAATGGGCACGTCTTAAGACACCAAATATCTGTACGGTAACGCGGACGAGGCAGATTAATCAGAGCACCATATGTAAATACTCACGATATTCATTTACTTAATGTAATATTTTATTTCTGTTGCCGAGCTTATTATTAATTAGTGACCAAAATCTTTAATATACATCCGCTCCGTCACTCGAGACATATTGGTTAGCTTGTTGTTATATGTTTTGTACCCTTTCTGCAGAACATGGGTTTTTCAGATAATGGGTGTATAACTTATTTTCCCTTTTTCATAGTGCTCAATATGCAATCAGTGTTTCCACGGCGGTTGTTAAGCCAATTGTTTGCGTTTGTTATATCTGTAAGCACAAATGTAATACGCCAGGTTCATCGCCCTCGTCAATTACTATGACCAGTCCTGCTCATCCGGTTTCATTCGTAAATCATGCAATTTATTTGTATCTTTAACCTGTCGTGTTAAACATTTGGTAGCATTTGGGTATTTTAACATATCATCACAAACTTGGAAAATAGTAAAATGACCAGAAGAAGCATTTAATAAAACATCACAAATCGAATTCTCCTTGATGAATTTTAATTTATCTGATTAGAAATGGTCAATAAACGTAGTACGATGTCCCGTTGCTCTTGTTGGTATATTTATATCTCGCAAACACATTAATCACTAGCTCATTTGTAGGAGCAGGGTTTTCATATTAATGAGATTTATATTTGAATCACCCATCAAATAACACAACTTACCTTCTTTATTAATTTCCTATGGACAGATTCTCATTAAACTGTTATCTTGTCCCATTCAGTGGGCGGTATATTTGAGCAATAACATTTGGCTTGCTGCAAACTTACATTCAATATCTTGTCTCCTTTTGTAATTCACCTTATTGTTAATTTATAATGCCACGCCGCCGCCATTTTTATCTTCCCTACGTGTATGGTCAGTTACGCAACAATCGATACTGTTTAAGTTACTACCTGACAATTTTAACAAAGTTTCACCTCGACCAATAACTGTTAACTATTTTATTTAAGCATTTAATTCAGTAATATGTGCAACACAACTTCTGATGTTCTGTTGAAGCAAAGAGAGACATTGTTTCAAAATATCACTAGTTGTTTTGTTGAATGTATCATCAGTGCAGCATTTACAATTTGTTGATATAGCATTTAAAATAGACCAATATAATTCTGTATGCCCGATCAGTTTCTGCAACTTGAGTTCAAAGAGTATCCGCTTCAAGTTGGCGAACCTTCTCTTCAGTTTGCTCCTAAAGTTCGTTAGTCTCAGGAATGCTGTCGAACCGAAGGTTATATCGCCTGCTCTGGTTGTCTAGGTAATCACAATGATCTTTCATTTCTTTTATCCTTTAATCGATTTTCACAGTGACCTGTTGTCAGGTGTTAAGACCGGCTAAAGGTGTGTAGGATATATATGGGAAGTGTTATATAGTCCAGTATTGTTAGGATGGACGAGAAGCAACGTTAGGTGCAGAGTTGACCCGTGTGTTTTAAAAGGGAAATGTCATAAGCGTCTACGGTTAACAGTAAAGACAATAAAGACCAATAAATCATTCCAAGCCATTTCAAATATATCAGGGCTGTATGAGGCGCATATATGATTGCTAGATGTGCATTGGAAAGAACTAGAGCTGTCCTTGGTCATCATATTAGAAGTGGGATTTGCTACGGCAATTTGACCAGATCCAGTTGTGATGTGCCGGAGGTTTAATGTTATTATACCTTAACGCTTTGCGTAACAGAGCTGCAGAGCAATGATACACAGTCATAATGTCACTCTTCAGCCATTCATTCAGTACAGCTACCAAACATTGAAGCACATGCAGAGTAATTAAGATTGATACTGACTGCTAAAATTCATATGGCAAGATATTGTATGAATGGCTGCGGCTTTGTTCTGCTGTATCATTTTATTAATTAATGTCTCTCTGTACCACGCAACTCTTGTGTAAACAAGCCTCATTACGCAACTTGCACAATATTTTTTGGGATTACAGTGATCAATTGTGGGGAGCAACAACTGGACGTATTCATTGATGTCCTATTAATGATTACATTCTCCATGAACACTATCATAACAATTACGCACACACAAGCTGGTAGCAGATGATAGCATGGCGCGTACTGAGGTGCAGAGCGTGGCAGAAGCAAAGTAACGTTCCGCTCGGTTTATTGATATCATTACAGCATTGTCTAGATCTTAACCATAACCCCGGGTGCATTGGTGCGCTCAATAATGTGCTAAATCTTTACTTGGGGCTAGTTGACTGTACTGTTGATGAAGCAACGTCTGCAGCTGTGAGGCAAGCATGCTACCAGGTGGGCTGGCTGAAACAATTGGACACATGCCAGCTTCTTCTGGAAGAGCAGTGCAATCATTGTTATCATCATGCTATCACTACAATCTTCGCTCTGTGAACCAATACACACACACACACACACACACACACACACATACACACACACACACACATATATATATACATATATATATATATATATATATATATATATACATATATATATATATATATATATATATATATATATATATATATATATATATATATATATATATATATATATATATATATTTGCACATTGTATAACAAATTATATATTGATTTGTTCAAATGTTATCTGCAGGAGGCAGAATGATGGGATGGGGTTATGTTTTTGTGTAGTGTCTTAGCCAGTCTTGACATGCGACACAAGCCCAAAAAATGAGGTTTTTCTAACCCTGATAAGGCAATCCATTTGTGAGATATCCTGTTTCGCATGTCTGGGCTCTATTCGTCAGGAATTGTGGAACATTGGTCATCGATGCAGCTGCTGTTTGTATTGACATTAAAATGTTGCCCTTTCGCAGCACAAAGCATTCGACATTTTTATCTGCAAAGTGACATTATGAACATGTTGTCATCTACGAGCATTGCCTAACGCCGCTAGTACCACGTGTATTCCATGGTTTACTTGCTTGAGTGTTGATTGTAGCTTATTATGGTTTAGCGGTAATAAACATGGATGACTGAGACGATGACACAAGACATCGCAATTCATCGGCATGAATGTCTTCTAGTCATTAAGACACTTATCATTCCTCTCTTATATGATGAGCAAAGTTAGTATCCTCGAAAAGAGCTGCGTTCCATTGCGTAATATGAACAATTGATACAAACATAATATCGGTATTTATTCTTACAGAATATGACGAGACATACCATTCATGTCCGATTTACTCTACCCAGACGTGCTGTCATAATCATGCCGAATACATTCCGTTGTTAACATTGTGCACTTGACAAAAATAAACTGCCTTGATGCAGATATCACAACCAACAGACAGAACGGAGTTCACCAAGTAGAAAACGTACATATTATTGTCATTGCAGTATGTACACTGAAACGTACGGGTTTTTTGTGATTGCAAAGTAATTGAGCCTCTGGACCTAATCAGATCGAATTGCAAAACAAAACGCTCATAGTAATTCTAGGAGGGCTAATCAGCGTCTTGGTCCTGCAAAGTGTGTGACCGCACCATACAAATACTGCTCGATATGGTGTCTATCATCGAAGCACACGGACGTAGCTGACTGGCAGGCTCGACCAATCAAATGAGTCCATATGTTTAACTTTAACCAGAAGACGATAACAGAGGTTTCGTTTAATTCAGATTCCTACGTGTTATTGTATATTTCACGACAGTGCTACCAAGCTGTTGATTCGTGGAAATAAATTGCAAATGGCAGTGAGAGTGAGCTTATGGTGGAGGTCTTAGGTTTGATCCAACCTTCTGGCAGTAGGCACAAGCTTCAAGTGAAACAACATAAATCAGTTGCGCAATGACAGTGGATCTTTAATTGCTTATGGAATATTCAGCATTCTTGTTAATGTGATAAGCAGCGTCCACCATGTCTCTAGGAGATTTGCACCTGGTAGTAGATAATCAACTCGCTCGCGTTTGGAAATATTACGTTCCATTTCTGAATGACGCACAAATCACAAGAAAACTCATGCAGGAAAATGTTTGAGAAGATCATACCAAACCTCGATAGTCGCGTGTCGGACCCCTTCAGGCGATAACATGCCGATGTGTCTTTCATACGCATGGGTAATAAGCACACGATGTATCCTTAATGCTACAATACGACTTTATCGTTCAGCCAAACGTTTTGAGTGGAATGGTGATACGCACTTAGTAAGTGAAGCTTGGACAATACACCTTCCCATGTAACTCCAATAAAATTGTTCAAAAGACCCGTCCTATTGCGTAAAAATAAGGTAACAAAAGTAAAGCAGGTATTAAATAATTACATCACAATGGTGAGCAAATGAAATGATAAAATTGCGACCCTAATTGCTGACATATGTGTATAACGTAATAACATGATTCTGACGTTAGCAGAAACAGGGAATTTGCATATTAGATATCAAATGCTCTGCTATAAGCTGGCGCCTTGATAGATACTCGTTATTTCTCAAGTGAGCAATTGCCTTAAAGCTTTGGTAAAAAAACACCACCACTGCACCTCTGCTGCTGTTGCAGCTATTAAACGCGCTGTTGCACTACGTAACAATGCACATGACACATAAATTCATCAAAGCCTGCGTAATAAGAGATGGTGTGTCATTGGCGATAGTACTGGAGAGTATGAGTGAATGGAAACGAGGCTAGGTGGTGATTGATTTAATGTTGTTGTCAAGACCCAATACCATAATCAATACTTTTGCTATTTATTGGTTTGGCTCCATTCTTCAACAACCCCGACTGAAGCTCGATAGTTTAGAGGACAGATGCCATGTAGCACTCCTACCATGGAGTTTGATAAAATAAAAGTTTCCGTCGTCATGTATTACCCCAGACTATACAACTGCAAAACATGTTTCCAACATATTGCAATGATACCGTCAAAAGTTTTATGTTTTCCCTGAAAGCAATAACACATTGTAACATCCGTCCGATGTTTTCATCATTTATCCTGGATATCATGTAACGAAAATAAAGATTCTATTGCAGGGATAATTACAGATATTGCTTTAGATATTCGTTGCCTTATTGCGAGTACTTTTTTGTGCAGGGTTGGCAACATATTTCTAATTAACTTACTTTGACCATTATATTCCAGATAATTATAAACGTTTGTGATAACACACGGTTTTTTTATAAGGTGCAATGGTGTTAGTTCCAATTGAAAAATAAGCATCTCTATCTTGCATTGCGTCTACGGTAGCAGCATTGCCTGTGGCTCACATCGCAGGTATATGTTAAGTACTATGTTCAAAAGTCTGCTACCGTAGCCAATGGAATAAGATAAAAACAGAAATATCTGGCACTTGCCGTAAAACACATACCATGCGTTGTTTTCTATGCGCATATAAGAATCATTACGTTTACCGCTAAACACCGGTGTGATTAATTTGACAAAGTTAAGGTATTGAAGACAGAGCGAGCCAAATCAGCGTCTCAATATACTGATTGTAACGTTCATATCTGACTTCGAACACGGTACAGGCTTAACACGCACGTCATGAGATACCCTTTGAAAAGCAGCCGTGTTCGCATATTCAGCCTAGGCGAGATTTGATATAAAAATATACAGTGCTCCATCGACGGCTGTGATAATCCGATCAAGTCGGTTACCGTAAATTTTCGTTTCGTCGAACGTCACAGTTTGCGGCAGTTACGAGTCGTATGAGACGTGGTCAACGTTCTAATAAACATAACATTTCAACTTTTGCCGATATTGACGCTCTCGGTATTTTAAAAACGGCGCAGTGAGCTTGTATCGTTCCGTGACCGCTGACGCAATATATTGTTCCGCTCAATCGAACTCGGTAGATGTTACCCCGTCAAGCTGTTTCACGTTGAGTAGGTGGAGACATCATTAGCTTATAGTTGTTAGTCTAATATGCAAAAGAAAGGCGTTACGGGCAAAGCGTGCGACTTGCTTTCTTTGCTGTAGTGGATTGTTGATAGATTGGTGTTTGGATGCGCATCGTACAAAATGCCTCAATATCAGTACAACACATGTTTAATGATCAGAAGGTAGTGCCTCCGATTGATCGCCCGCTTAGATACCTTTCTCACCTTACCACAGAGCGATTGCTGGGAGCGATCCTCATCACCAGCACGCTATATGTTGACGTTCATAATTTATTTATCAGCACCAGGAATAAAGACGACATGACGATTGAGCGATGTATCTATCGTGAATGAAGCCCAGAATATTTCATCTTGGACCAAATCAATCGTGTGATGTTTCCACAATACTCCACACCGCAAGCTAATGCAACGCTAATGACACATGCTAAGGAGTTGGTTTGAGACACAATCATCTTATCGAAAGATTAAAGCCTGACGCAAACAAACATTCAGATTAGCCACATCGTCTCATCAATTCACCAGAATTCACTATAAAGCAGTTAATGCAGGCTATGTAGGTTACCTAGTCCAAACTTGACTACTAGATCGTGAACGGGTTATGTGGATGTTTGCATTAACTCTCCGTATTGAAATGCTGACTTAGGCCTTTATCACCTAAAATTAACTACAACATAAGTATTCAACGTTGCACTCTGCACTCATCCACGCATTTGGTCATCATGATCAGAACATGAAATGTACATAGCAGACCAGAATGAAGCTTGCCTTGTGGCGTTCGCCTCGACATTTGTGACCAATCCATACCATGCAAGGAGCCGGTGCCGGTGGTGTAGTGGTAAACTGCGTCGCAGGAGAGGGAGATGGAGAGAGGTGGGAGAGGGAAAGGGAGAGGGAGGGAGGGAGGGAGAGGGAGGGAGAGGGAGAGTCGGTAGATATCTTTCGCATTACAATGAAGCAAGGGATGCCCATAATTTGTAATACAACTTGATTGATGTGCCTGAGGGATAATCTTTATATTGCTTGTAGAATTGGGAAAGGTTGTCGCTGTAAGAAAACCTTGACCCGCTGAGTATGATGCCATGCTGTGATCGATCAACCTTTACAAAGCTGCGTCATTACCAGAAGCGAAAAACAGTTATAGCATATTTAATCTTACTGTGGGATGTCAAAAGTAATATCCTGTCTTAACCGGACGCATAGCACATAATCATTACTTTGATCCATAGACGTTCTACACACATATAAAACATTTATCATTCAATTGAAGATGTTGGATAAAGAACTGCTATGATATTGAGCATTATTCGATATCATATATTATTACGGGTGCCTACAATACACGCGTAAAACAGATTTACACAGTCTAGTACTAAATCTGTCTCCGAAATTTCATTCAAATGATTATATTTGTAATTTTGGTGCTTACGTTAGCTTACGTCAGCGACGGCAATGCTCACAACAGCGTTATCGACATTACGTTATATGGTGATTCATAGCCTTATGCAGCAACATAAGCTGATAATTGCTGCAACAGAATTGACAGATGGTTTAAAGTGTATGTTGATTGTTTTCTCATATACATTAGGTTCCTGTCCTGTGATTCCTCCCATTAAACAATGCTGATGATTTGGGTTGAAGCCGGAACAAATGATTTTAACAAAGGATAAAAAATTGCTTTCATATCATAGGAGGATAAATAAATGCATGTCGATCTCAGAATGTATTGACGATTTGCTTTATTGCCAAGGAATATCGGACCAGCGGGGCGATATTGCCCACATAGTTTGTGTGACTAGTTACTCATGTTGGGAACTATCGATGACGCCAGCACATGGCATGTAAACACCTTCACCGATGGTTTGACCCTCTGACCATTGCAGACGTCGGAGAGCGCGTTCAGCGGGGTGTTTTGGGACCCAATCATTGGTTTGACTTTGGTAGTTTTTGCAATGTTCTTTGGTAGTTGCAATATAATGGGGCAGTTGCGTGAGTCAATTGGGGTTAGTGCCTGGTGCAGATGTTTCTTGAAACCCTTTCTAGCCCCTGAAAACAGTAAAGCATTTCCGGAAAAAGGCAAGGTATACCCGCCTTTATGCATTATTAATTATCAGCTTAACGGGACTATCCCTCGTCTGTAACACTCTTCCATATTTTCGTCCCATTTCCCGTTGACATATTTGTCTGCATACAACAGTCTTCTGAGCGCCAAGCGGCGAAATATGCGTACTGCTCCTGCAATACAACAAGATTCATCCGATCGACATTTGGAAGGCTTTCCTGCAGCTATGTGCTGATTAGATTAAACATAACAACTTTGTGTTCCGGTGAAAAAAAGAAGAGGATGTATTCACTTTAACAAATATGGGCCTAAAGCGCGGATCAGAAGCAAAACCCGCTGCAGATCGTTGGTGAAAACCTGTTGCGGTTTCATTTAAATTTAAATATCGAATCATAGGTGGTATTTATGATGTTATCGGTAATAAGCAGTTGGCTCTTGTTACTGATGAGTCATTCATAAAATGTAACGCACATCTTCAAACCGATGCATGGATATCTTCTTATCTACTTATAAGGCTAGGTTCAGTCTAATAGCTATTGCGATGCATTTTGGCAGTATTTGCTGACATGGCTCGTGCTTTTTCACCACATCAAGCACATTCGCCGGTTAATGTTGTGATCCTTCAAATTATTGACTGCATTTATGATGACATGACATGGCGTTACTGGTAAAAGTACTTTCTATAGCAGCAACAACTTGATAGATGAAGATGCATGATGATAAGCGGAAAGGATTTTCAAGTTCACATCAGTCACACGGCATCGCCGCCTGGTGAGCGACTGGCTTTCCGATAAACTGCAGTCACTGCGTAGTTATATGCAGACCGAATTGGCAGTATACACATCGGAAATTTTGATTGGACGCACCATTCATGGCGGCCTGGCTTTAAAGTTCATGGGCTCCTGTTGCAAGGGTAAACGGGTCTCTGGCTTATTGGAGCGCAATGAGATATATTGAACCTCTTGATGTTAGAGCTTATACAGTACCAGTACGAGTCTAGTTCATTGCGTAATGGTCTAATTTCAACATCAGTTGAGTTGTAAACTTAGATTCCCTAACCAGAATCACTGCCAAAACAAGCGAAATTAAGTCCGTTACAAGTATGAGCCGTTTGTCCAGGTTAGCCATACAAAATTGCGCAGTGGTCGCCGCCTTTTGGAGGAGGGGGGGGCCGCACGAATCATAAAATGATGACCATCTCCAGCGACTACATGTAGCAGCCATCACATGCGGTTCCAGAATTTATCATTTGCATGATATATCATATTCTATAAGGTATAAATTACGCAGATAAATCCATTTCCGCCTAATAAGACGCCCGATTCTGTGTCGGTAATCGTGTAACGTAGTTATTGTATAAATGAGGGAGTAGTCCTACGACTAATATATAATACCTCATAATGCGCTTATAATGTAATACATAGCATTCTAAAGCGTTATCAACGTATATGCCCGGGTGATCTTCATCACTAATTCATGTGTACAACACAGTTATTGCAATGGATTTGGGATATTAAAGAGCATGATATAAAGTAAATGTGCCTACATATAATGGATATTTCGGATGCATATTTGTTTAGGTACAGCATCATATATTCTTGTTATCGCCTCTGCATAAGTTGTATATTGAAACACTAGCAAATCGTGCCACATTTGGGCCGAACAATATGGAAAAATTAACGACCTCTTTAGTGCAATATGCCAATGTGTACAAGAATCGACTAATTACTCATTTCTTGGAGAAAGAAGCCTCCGAATCAAACTCAACTAATTTAAATGCGCATGAATAATCATTACAATGTGCACAATGTGGTATTATTAAAACTACTCTGACTACGTGATGGCGTAATTCATCTGTTCTATAGCTCTCTATATAACAAAGACCATCGAGTTATATTGAGTATATCATACGTTAAATACATTTCCTTACCGCTGCTCGAGCACTCAGTGCCCCTAGCGTGTGGTGCTTTCTTGTGCTAAAGTTGATATGCCGCTGTTGGATATATGCATTGGTAACTGTCCGTTGATGTCAAAGAGGCTAACTAGCAGTTGGTATTATGTTTCAAGCCATGTAGAGCAGGTAGAATGCTTCAGCTGATGGCAATTTGCATCACATCTACACATGGTCTCAATCAACATCCTGTGCTGTTAAAGTAGATAGCTATTTCAACCGTATTAAAACAGCACACAAGTGTGTGCTTATTGCCGATTAAGGTACTTTCGTTGGCCCTCGGATCGGCCATTGCCATTCTTCTTAGTGGTTCTTCAATTTGTACCGCCTCATAGATTCAATCTGCTTAGTAGCGCACCATTCTGTAAACTACTGCTTCATGCGCTTAAACTTCCGACATAAGTACTGATACCATTTGATACATGGCTTACACTGAGTTAGTCATAATGGAGTCTTACGTGGGTTCGATAAATTTTCCAAAGCTTTGGTTATTGCCAAAATGGAGATGGTAATAGAAAGGGATGTAGTTAGGCTTAGTTTATAGCTCGGAAAGCAGTACTTCACCTGTCAATTTAGATGATGATAAAACCTTCGAAAATAGTAGCCGTCGAAATGTTCAGACAGAGAGTAATTTGGACGCTACACTGAGTCTTAGGAAAGGTATATTGACTACAACTGGTGCTTACTCCTGGACCGAGCTCAAAGCGGTATCTTGTGCGAGGAAAAGACGTCCTATGTAATAAAATATGCTCAAGTATCTCAACTTAGGCCCACAATCGCGTTAACAATATCCTGCCCATGAGCTGCAACTCGTCAGTGAAATTTTGACCGAAGACACACCATGAGGCGTCGTGCGGAACATTGGCTCTAATGTAAAATGGCGTATTTAGTGTAATTCATGCCACTGATGCGATGATTGAAAAATAATTTCGCTTGCAGACTTAGACCTTCAGTTGTAAAGCTATTTCCATAGCGTCTCTGCATGTAAATTGGATTTTGTGTGGAGTGATGGTGTTAGGGTGGGGTCGAGAGGTAGTCAGGCCGGGTCGATGAATATAAGAGCCTAGAAATATAAGCTTTACGGCTTTGGAAAATTTTTCGAAGCATAAGACTTCAGACTGACTTCGTTGCTTGTAAGAAAGACGGCCATTCAGTGTGAATCGGACAATTAGCAGAATAGTGGTAAACGCCGAAAACTTGAGTTTCAAACTAATCACCTTTTTACCAGAATCGAACATCAGCGTTATTATATATTTATTTTCCATATCTGAAACCTTCGTGATCTGCCGCAGACTGTACAGTCCCGATGGTTTGTTAGTTGTCATGACTTGCCGAATTACCGTTATTTGACATCATCGACACCAACTTTGGACAATAAACTTCCGACAGGGAACAGTTCGCTTCTGCTGTTGTTA
The DNA here is from genome assembly GCA_034190875.2 of Urechis unicinctus. Taxonomy (NCBI): domain Eukaryota; kingdom Metazoa; phylum Annelida; class Polychaeta; order Xenopneusta; family Urechidae; genus Urechis; species Urechis unicinctus. The sequence goes on along the minus strand of CM067350.1, from coordinate 76,060,151 downwards.
AACATATCCATCGGATGCTATATGCATACCCCGTCCGATTTTTGTTAGTGGTGAGATCTTCATTTTAACTGTCAAATGATACGGTATATACTTGGTGATGCAACATGCAGCCAGAAGATAGCATAGCTTACTGTGCCAGCAACCTTATGATAGATAACTATGGCCGGTAATAAACCGACTATAGGTAAACGGAGCCATCGATCACACCGCATCTCAGCCTTGAGAGCGGGCACGCTACATGGAGACGTTGACTTAATAGTAACATGTATAATATGATGCTCACAGGACAAACAGTGTGTATATGACATCGAAATAGCAAAATTAGGGGCCACAGAAAGTGATTCATGTGACGTTTAGATGAACGGGTAATCGCGAATACAAATATTTTCCAAGATATATGCCAGCTACAATCAGTTGTAGTGCATGACATTCGTGCCAATTGGTTGGCTTGTTTTAAGAATCTTGAGCTCAATTGGATGCCGCAACGAGTGATCCTCTCAGTGGTAGTGTTGTGTTGGAGGAGCCACTACTATTCAACATACAGCTCCTTTAATATTATCGAGTGGGGCTTGCGCCAAGCGATTCTAGATACATGGTAATCTTCAGCACGATCATTCCAATTTATTACGATGCCCGACCAGAGTTCATGGGCAAAAGGAAGACTAAACACATTTTCGGCTTTGATGTGGTTGCTCATGCCACATATCAGTGACCAAATATCTCATCGCGATATTCCGATCGTAATAACACACCTCTGGAATGCTAGGTTTATGCAACTTACTGAATTCAGAATACTTGCCATTAAATAAATCACACACTCGTATGACATTCCGACCATGCAAATGAGGCTATTAGATGGTGCTATTATAACTTCAACATCAGTTGTACGATTCGTCTGTGGGCATGGGTCTCATGAACCGAACTGGTGGAAATGCAAATGGAAAAATGATGTTTCAATCGGATATTGAACACGTTAGCCATACACAACGCCGGAGGATATTTATATTTATATTTGTATAATATATATATATATATATATATATATATATATATATATATATATATATATATATATATATATATATATATATATATATAGATATATCTATATATATATATATATTATATATATATATATATATATATATATATATATATATGTATATATATATATATATATATATATATATATATATCTATATATATATATATACATATATATATATATATGTATATATATATATATATCTCTATATATATATATATATATATATATATATATACCTCTATATATCTATATATATATATATATCATATATATATATATAGATGAGAGAGATATCTATCTCTGTCTATCTATATCTCTAGTCTCTATCTGTCTATCTCTATTAGATATAGAGAACACCCTCTCTATCTCTATATCCTCTCTAGATCTCTATATAGAGAGATCTCTCTCTCGCTCTCTCTCTCTCTCTCTCTAGAGAGAGAGAGAGAGGGAGAGAGAGAGAGAAGAGAGGGGAGATAGAGAGAGGTCTCTCTCTCTCTTCCTCTCTCTTATCTCTCTGAGAGAGGAGAGGAGAGATGATGAGAGAGTCTCTCTATCTCTAAGAGGGAGAAGAGAGAGAGAGAGAGAGGAGAGAGAGAGAGAGAAGAGAGAGAGAGAGAGAGAGCTCTCGAGAGAGAGAGAGAGAGAGAGAGAGAGAGAGAGAGAGAGAGAGAGAGAGAGAAAGAGAGACCGTTAAGGCTCTGATCCTGAGGAGCCTTGGCAGTATGGTCAGAATATCACCCCGATCATTCCCCGGATCTGATCATTTTTCAAGTAACATTGGTCAGTACACGATGCTGTTTTGCAGGTATTAAGGCGCATCTGGAGATGTTCGCGATATAATATAGCGATTGCGCACTATATGGTGATCCTGAATGTGGTGGGTTGTGGAATTGTTAGGTGTTCTCGATGAGGGCAGGCGTTATGACATACGTGCTCTCCTCTTTATACATCGAGAGATTCACCTTCCTTACACGCAACGCCTGTAAAACTGGGTCGACAAATGATCTCGAATTGATTGAGCGGGCTTGGTTTCTGAGATATGGTTTTATGGGTAGGTGGTACAGCTCTTTCTACCGAAATTGATATCTAAAGCACCAGAGCTGCTTAGGGTCTATAATTATCACAAAAGACTTCCCTCTACACAAATAACTCACTAATTGTACATATGCTTGTCACCACAAAGCCACTTACCTAAATAAACTACGTGAACCTATGTTGTGTTGTACATCTGTTGTTTATTTCAACTGCTGTACAAATCTGTTTTTGCAGTTATCCAAGTATCTAAGTTAACCTTCTCTAAATGGCCTCTCTACGATAATGTATGCTCCCTCTTCTTCCATCATCTCGTTACTGTACACAAGCTGCTGCATGTTCTTGCTGCTTGATGAATTTGCAACGCACCTTCTTAAAAGCAGCTGGTGTTATTGCCTTAGTAATGGATCCCATTAATAGCTGGGGATTACAGCTAAGCGATAAACGTCCAAAGGATCCAATGTATGTTCCTATAGACGTATTTACAGCTGGTCACCTTGCATCACTCCTCCCCTTCTTGCTCCATCGGAGGGTACTATGGTCCCATGCTGCCATCATGCAAACACTTTCATCAACATTTCATTCTCTCATGTTCTTGCAAAGCTAGATGAAATGCTATGGCTTGGGACAATCATCCACGAACCAGTCAGCAATAGCAGTCAGAAATTGACCCTGCCCTAAGGAATAAGCAAAAGATTGTTTAGTTGGTTATACAATTTCCGGACATTTAGGACAATATATATAACACTTTGCATGCTCTATTATATATAACCAAGCAAGTCTAGTGTATTGATATGGCATTTAATCTCCAGAGAATAGTTATGGTGATATATGGGAGTTGCACGGAATGTAATATCTGACGGTGGTGACTATGCGTGATGCCCAGCAAACGCATTCGTCTGAACATTTTCAATTTTCAATTACTGCATTGCCATGGACATCATAGTACCCGATTGATATAAGTTACTCTCATCACTTTTCATAACAGCAGCCACACGATTGTCAAAGATTGGTGAAGATAAATTGATACATTGCCAAAGGTGCCATCGATCACACAGCATTTACACATTGAGAATGGTCGGGGTGCAATAAAACACCATTCACGTTGTAGCAAATCCAGGCCATATCATATGTTTCTGTTTTAGCACTGATACGGAGATAAGCGTCTATATAATGATGTTGGTTCGAGTGGCAAGAACTAAGTTCATATATGGTATTGTTTTTGTATTCGTAAGTTACACATGTATGTGGTTAGAAACAGCCTAACATTTAGGTCCATTTAGAAGTATAAATTTAATGAAATTTATATTTTTATGTCTTGAACATTCTAGACTGGTAAAATCAATGATGAATACCAGATTTGTAATCATGCCACTGTATTCACGTTTGATGGCTCATTTCACAATAAATGGGAGGGATAATCTGTTCCACAAATTATGGGAGTATTCCATCCGTAAAATCCATGCAAGGTTCAAGTCATAAGATAAATAAGATAATTCCATGCATGTCCTCTCTGTGCGTCTGGTGGCCATGCTAAGTATGACATTTCTTTCTGCAAGGCTTAAATTATGAGCCAACAAGAGGGACGAATTGGTATAATTGTCCAACAAGTAAGTATGTTCTACGATCGGTCCGAAATCTGCTTGCGTATCCACCAGAAAAAAGAATTTGCGCTATTGGTAAAAATATCTCATTGGATGAGGAGAAGCAGCTCAGATATGCACGGTTAATTGCAGTTCCTAACAAGAGGATTCTGATAAAAATAAGGACATTGCATCATGCTGGATCAGATGATATATAACAATCGCAATGAAACATTTAAGTCCACCTTCAATGTTTGCACGAGAACAATGATACGCCATGGTATGGAGCTCGTGCAACGGATAACTGACTCACTGAAAAAATCGAAGGAAACTGCTAGAAGTCTTTCGTGAATGCTACTATTATTTTACGATGATATCTCTCGGGCACTTATGATCTCATCAATTAGTCATATTTGTTATTAAGAAATGCTCGTTACCTAATGCATAAAATAGTCATATGACATTCCAACATCGCTAAAGATGGAAATTCGAAGGCAATATTGTCTCACATTTGCATAAGTTGTATCGGACCTTGGATCCTATGAGCGGAACTGCTGGCACACTAGTGTTGTTGTGCCGTCATGCCCTGTTGGCGATGTCAGGGACAATTTGTCTAATATCCGTGTCCGTTCAATTGGCCGAATTCAGAATGTAGGCACTTAAGTGCGTAATGTGACTGTCGCTGAAGGTTTGAGGACGAGTTGTGTGGTACAGGAGTGCATCGTCAATAGTTGCTATGAGCAACAGGTATTTTACTTGGTTCTAGAACATTTCATTCACATTTTATATCATATTCCATGGATACTGGGCGAAAATTGTATTACGTTACAATAATTTTTTGTATTGCATTTTTCCAAAGTTCTATGTTTTAAAAGAGTATCGTAACCAAAATAAGGTGACTGCGCGCTTTTTTTCTCTTAGATAAATGATTTTGAAATGTACATTTTCCAAGTCGAATCTGTCAACACACAGCTCGGCAAAATTCGAGAATTTCCGGACAGTGACGTTACTCGGGTAGTTCCCGAATATTCCTCGCAATCTTCAGCTTTCACGGTTGGTTGACAGCGTGTAACTTACTCGTCTTTCTTCACGATCTGGTGATTTTCTTGGGGTGCATTATGCCTTATTGTTGTGCGTTCGGTTGTCGGAACAATGAGAAGTCAGGCGTGAGTTTTTTTCTGTTTCCAAAAGACAGCAAAATGCGCCGCGTTTGGGTGTCGAAAGTCAAGCTTAACACTGGAGACCTAACCTTACGACAGTTCTATGCTCATTTCGAGAATGGTGCTTATGAGACTGTTACAGAGCTGCTCAAAAGTCTAGGATTTCGTAAGAAACCTAGGCTCCGAAAAGAAGATATACCGACTCTCTTTAGCCACGTTAGAGGCGATGACATTCAAACTAAGCGACGGAGTGCCTCGGAGAAAAGGCAACGACAACAGGTGAGATCTAGTCACCAGGGGCACCCAATATGAGCCTCAGGAGGAATCTGTTGAACTGGTGGATAGTGATGATGAGATGGAAACTGACCCTGACTATGACTTCACTGATGATGCTGAAATGGACACTGATGATGACATGGAGTTTGAAGAAGTGTTAGGAAATTTTGTTTGTGTTTGTAGTGTTATCACAGGGTTTTATTTGATGGTAGAAAAATTAAGCTCACAGAATGCTTATGTTGGGAATTCATTCTTATTGTTCACAGGGGTGTTTAACCGAAGGATGGCCCTTGTCAGAATCAAAGAAAATTTATTGTGTATGAGAGCTGTTTGAGAACCCTGCTGCTCTCATGCTTTCTGTGCTTGGGCCCCTGCAGAGTCATCATCAAGCAGATACGGGGGAGTTTTGCTTGTTTTAAAAAAATTCTGCGTGAATGGACACCGTAAGATGTGGGATAGCCAACCTTTTACAGGAGCCATGCCTGCAGGGCATTTGTTAATGGCCTCAGGGATTTTTGTTAGTGGCAGTGATCATATTCTTCGCACCAAAGAGTGTCCACTATCCCTATGCCACCATCGAGGCCAGGTAATACCAATGAAATAACATATTTTGAAATTCGTTTGTGTATATTTGAATTGGGGTTGTATGGATGTTTAGCAGATTTGTGTAGTGACAGCTGTAATGTTCTTTGTAGAATTATGTGCTCAAGTTTTAATTCTTACTTAGCAATATGCTATCAACCTGCTATATATATATATCCAGATTGCTCCTAGCAGTTATTCACTTCAATGAAAACTCGAACAGAGCTCAAGCCATAACTCAAGCAGGTCAGTCCCAATGGAGAGTGCCTATCCCAAAGCCAGACAGGGAGACCCAGTTGTCAAGCCTGTCAAAGTACCAATTTCTTGTAGTGTGTATATGCATTAATCTCAAATGAAACACATGTTATTTTGACATTTATTACCGAAACCTAAATAAGTTTCATATGCACAAATATTGTTACCCAATTCAATATGGGCATATAATATAACTAACTTATTATATGACTATCATAAAATATGAATAACGTTGATTTGCTTCAGACTATGTACATCAGTTCATTGCTGAGGTGCTTGAACTCAGGCAAAAATACCCAAGCTACAGACTTGCTGAGGTCTTTGCCGAGGCCAGGACTGTCCCAACACCTATTGCCTCCTAGTACAAGAAACTGAAAAGGATCTTCTCGTAGGTGCTCACAGGTGTCGATTCAACCTGACCAAGAAATCACAGCAGGATTGATGTTCCCTTAGCAATAAATATGATTGTTCAACCTCAAACTGTCCTTTTTGGTAGCAATAATGGCTAACTTACTCATTGGTAGAGACCTCATCTCCAACATATCTATCCGTTTGAATGGATTCAAATTTGGACGCTTCCAGCTCTTTTTTGTTCAGGCAGTTTGCCAGGAATCTGGGATGCTTGGTGATGCATGTCCATTCCTCCGTTATAGCCATCACTCTCTCCAAACTTCTGCAGCGCACTCTTGCTGTGTCCATTGGGATGCAGTAATGACAGCTACACCTAAGTTAGAGAAATAATTAAAGAGTCATTGTTATTTTATATTTGTGGTACAATGAATGAATGTAAAAGGAAAATACTTTATATACTGCATGCAAACATCTGTCCACAATATTAAATGTGCTGAGGGTACAATGACATAGCTACATTCACTCGCCAAGTACTAGTTGTTGTAGTAGTTAGGTCTGTCAACATACCATCCTCAACTTACAGAATGTGTAAATTTATTGTGTAACTGATACTAACGATTATTTTTTACCAGTGTGACTTGGATGATTCAACTCCCGCCAGTATTGGCTCAAATAAATAGTCCTGGACATAATTTGAAGACGACATGGCTTCATGTAAATACGGTGTAATCTTAGATCCAAACAATCGCTTTTCGCTCTGCTCGCTCGCTCGCTGTGAAATTCTCTTGGAGGCCGCGCAGCAGGATAAGACGTCACGCACCCTGCCCCTAGCGGCCAACTGAGGCAAAATGGCATCGAGAAGATGGCTTTGTATTTTCTTCCGAGTGGAACCTTATCGGTGGATTTTTAGCACTTATGCATGCCGGTGCAATGAATTATGGATCCCCGTTGGTTAATGAGTTATTAATCCATTTTGAAAGACATAATAAAGAAATGATAAAAATCGTTGTATTTGACCTTTAACCTTCCTTGAGTGAGAAGTTTCATGAATCCCCAACGACCCTATTAGCCGATTCAGGCACTTTCGACCTTCATAGTGTTTTCAATGCTTCGCTGGCCGTTATGATTCATGCATATGCAAATGTTGAAGCAATAAGAACAGGACACTAAGTGGTTGTCTGGCACAGAAGCTCATAATCTTATACAGGGATGATAACGGGCTGAAAATGTACAATGTATGCTAACAAAATTTAACTCAGCGGTATACTCATATGTCAGCGCCCCCTCAACCCCCCCCGTCGGTAGCATTTTCGAACGCTCATCACATCGTGACACACCAAGGTTGTCCCATACCCACCGTCACATGACATAGCGACATTCATTATTCAAATTTTGCAAGCGTTTCTGCAGAAGCAGGTCTCATATTCACTTTTGACAATAAGTTCTTCTTACCTGAGCTGCTCGGGCAGCATCCATAGTCTGTGATACCTTCTACAATAACTGATGTCTCTAGAAAATTTCCCCGTCTATCTGGCCAAAATCTCACTGACCTACGCTTTTCCGTACATTCGCTGCGTTCGTGGAAGGCATCATCAATCAGGAAAACTCTATTTGAAGCTTGAACCAAATTAACGAATCGATAGGGCATTACTCTGCGCCATTAATGTGATGGCACTGGCGACATGATATTGAGCGAGCAAGTGTATGATCATTTTACTGCCGAAATGTGACGGCACCTAAATATACGGCTGCTCCACGATTGTTGAATTGGTCTGGAATTAAACCTCCGCTCGGCACCATCTCCCATATTCACTATTATCCTATATCACTGAGGACACTTTCAATTACCCAAGTCAACGCATGCATGCGTACATGAGTTAATGCTTATGCTGACATGTTGAATGTCACATTCATGGTTGATGGAAGCTCATATATCTCGGTAGAAGAATCAGGTGCGACAAATGACATGTTGCCTTGCGAGTTGGTGCGAGCTGATTACAAATGCATGTGTGTGCAACTACATTTAATTATACTGGTTAGTCCGCTGTCGTGGTTTACTGACCAACTGATGGATGTTGCATCACCCTACACACATTGACCGGGTCAATCAAATTATGGATGGATGGGTTGACAAGGTACGGGCATATTGTAAGGCCTGTCTATAACACACTGGTTTACCCGTTAGCTACAATAAATGACAAACATCATCACCTGGGTGAGAGCACATGAGACTTTTCTTGTCTGACTCTACAACCCACTTTAGGTACATTCATACATGAGACATTATGACCTTCGCTCTCACCACAGCCTTTTCCCATTCTTTGCTAAATCCAGTCAGTTGGATTCGGACTGTATCCCCAACTTCTAGCGATTTCAAGTCTTTGGCACCTCTATTGTAATATTGGCCTTGTCTTCTTTTGGTCTTGTTGATCCCTGCCTTAGCATTCTGGGCAACTTCTGGTCTCAGCAAATTCTTCTTCATGGGAAGAAGGGTCTTTGCTCTTCTACTCATCAGACAATGCACTGGGCTACTATCCATGTGTTGTGTAGGGGTGTTACGAAAGTCTAACAAGGCGAGATAGGGGTCTGAACCTGACCTCTTGGTCTTACGTAGCACCCTCTTTGATGTCTTCACAGCGCCTTCAGCTTTCCCATTGGATTGTGGGTAGGTCGGTGATGAAGTAACATGGCTAAACTGCCACTTCTCACTGAACTTCTGGAACTCGTTGCAAGTAAACTGTGTCCCATTGTCCGATACCACGATGTCAGGTATCCCATACCTTGCAAAGTGCGCCTTGAGCTTCATAATGACAGTCTTTGCCTTGGTAGTTGGTGAATAATCTACTTCCCAAAGGCTTGAGTAATAGTCCCCAGTGACTAAGTAGCTTCTACCACCAAACTCCATGATGTCCGTGCTTGTCTTAGCCCATGGCCTATCTGGAACATCGTGTGGCTTGAGTGACTCTTTCTGCTGCTTATCACTGGCTTCTCTGCATATGTCACATCGGCGAACAGCTTCTCTGTGATGTCTGTGTTCATCCCTGGCCAATAAAGGCACTCTGGTTATTATGGTCTTCCTCATCATCATGGGCACAATAACTCGTTCAACCTTGAACAAGATACCGTCTTGCACACTTAGTTCATCTCTGATGGTGAAGTAACCTCGAGCTGCTTCTGGGACTTCTTCTCTGGTATCTGGCTCTTCCCTCTTGACTGCCTCATTAAGTGTTCTCAGGTCTGTACAGATTCTTAACTTCTCTGGGCGGTCAATCACGACTAAGCTAGATACTCACGGGGTAGGTTGACTGACTTGCTTGATAATGCCCTGTTTCACCAAGTTGTCTAGTTCTGCTTTCAGCTTCTCCTTCGTAGCAATAGGCATCTTTCTCGGAGGGTGTACCTTGGTAGTGACATCTGGGTCGACTTCAATGTGGTATTTTCCCTCTAGTTTACCATTTCCTTGGAAAACATCTGCATACTCTCTCGCCAGATCTTCTTTGGTAAGTGGCTCACTTACAGTGAAGATATTTTCATATCTCATGCAAATGTTATCGTACTTGATATCCACCAATTCCATCTCCTGCAATGCTCGATTGCCAAGGAGCGGAACAGCATCATCATCTTCAATAATCACGCACGTGATGCATTGCCTTCAATTCTTTGGATTGACAATTTTTATCTTGGTGCGACCAACTGGCCTCACTGTGGTACCGCCATATACTACTTAGCTATCTTTGCCGCCGTATATCTTCTTTCCTGGGGGTAGAATCTTCTGCGGAACCACATTGTGCCTCATCCATGAATGCAAATACACGGTTTCCGCCTCCCACTGCTAAGACTTCATAGTGGTCGCCATCACGCTGGTGGTCTTCTTGAACGGTGTAAACATGTTTGCCTTTTTGTTTGCCGTTGTCTTTGTGATACCTTGGAGTAGATCCCCTTGCTTTAGTACCTGTGCATTTCAAGGCAAAGTGATTCCAGCCTCCGCATTTGGCGCATTTCCGTCCATCTGCTGGGCTCTTTCCTTCTTGATGCCGTCTGCCACATGCTGCACATTCTTCCTGGTTAACTGTTGACGGACCGCTGCTGCCACGTGCCGCCGGGGGTTGTTGTTTTCCTCTCGGTCTTCTTTTCAAACGTATGAGGTTTGTAGGGCTTTTTTTCACTGCATGGACCTCTTGTTTGGTTGACATTTGTTTCATCTGCTGCTTTGCTTGTTCAAATGTCCTAGCCACTTCTACAGCTTTCTGCAATGTGAGATTTCCTCCTTCTGCAAGGAGCTTTTCTCAGACTTGCTTGCTGTTTGTCCCAAAGACAATATTATCCCGGATCATTTCTCTCTCTGCACCATAAGCACAGTCCTTAGCTAACTTCCTCAGGTCGGTCACAAAGTGTTCCATTGATTCTGTAGCTCCTTGAGTCCTACACCTGAACGTGTACCCTGCAAACATTGGGTTTGCCTGTGGTGTCACATGATCCTTGAATTTAGTGGTTATATAGGTTAAGCTCTTTTTGTGGTCAGCGCTTAGAGTCCATGTGTTATATATTTCTCTTGCTTTTTCTCCTGCCCATTGCAACAGATATTTGTATTTCACCTCTTCAGATTTCTCAGATATAGGTCCCTCAAATATAAGCTCTGCATGGTCTCTGAACCTTTTCCAGGCCTCTGGTAAATTGTCACTGCCCCAGTTCATAACAGAGAAATTACATGCAACTAATGACTCCATTTTGCACACTAGATAGAGTTTGTATAGGCTGTATACACCAGATTTACAGCACAGACTTCTATTTCAAAAGTTCCCAATTATCACTCAGTCATGGGGTTTCTCTTTTGGACTTGGAGCTTGTTCAGAATGTTTGAGCCTTAACTTACGGGCATAATGTCACTAAGTTCATAAGTTTTCACTTCTGACACCATATAACACTCTGGTTTACCCGTTAGCTACTATAAATGACAAACATCATCACCTGGGCGAGAGCACATGAGTTTACTTTTCTTGTCCGACTCGACAACCCACTATAGGTACATTCATAGATTATGATAGTACGCATGAGACATGATGATAACAGGTGCTACACTGTCCTAACAGGCATTGGCAACAGGTTTGCGACAAGTTGACTATAGCATTTCGGGGGAGTTGTCTACGTATCACAGTCTTCTTCATTCAACATGATCGGTGTTATTCTGTAATCAAAAGTGACCAAAATTCCATACATTTGCGTGAGCAGCCACCGCTAGACTTCACGATACCTAATGCGATCCACTACTTCCTTGTGTCGTTACTATTTAAGCTGCTATTTCATTAAAGATCACTTTTGCACGATATGGTATTCCACGATGTCTATGTATGATTAATGTAATAACATTTACTGAATGGTCGCGGTGGATTCTATTGTAGAACATCTCCTTTGATTTTGGACTAACTGACTCCCAGGCCAAGGATGGAAAGATATATTGCAGTTCACAACAGACGACCAATGCAATATGTTTTCAAGGCATATAATTAATATGTGGGACTATTTCGTCTGTCCAGTAAATGGTATTGTTTGATGACTTGTCTAAGCAAATATATAAATACGCCCAGGTTCGTCGTAGGTGGCAGATAGTCACAAATATCCACGAGGAAAGCCGGTAAGGCGCTCTAAGAGGTACACATTCAAAGAGGCATTGTAAAGGATCTAGTCTGAAGGCCAAGGCGAAAACACATCGATCGAATAAACCAAGAAAGAGAGCTTCATTTGCCCGACAATAGTTTTAATTCTAAGTAGTTACCTTTAGCTCCGTTGACAAAGACAAACGTGGCGTTGCATTATGTTTGCTCATTCGCCATAGTGGGGAACCGATTTGGCGAACATTTCATTCACAGCGTGACGTCTCATCTCTTCGTTTCTTGTTCGGTTGCGCACTCAGGTTATGAAACCATCATTTGTTCAGTGACATAAATGTAACTGCTACGCAACTGAGGTGCTTGCTCGAGGCATTAATAACGTTTTAATAAGTAAAACGGCTCCATAAAGAAAACTTTGATCATAATGTTGCTTTCCAGCTCTCATATTGCGGAGGTTTCCACTCCACATAATAAAACTACGCATTGGTGGTGATTGGCGCTGCTTATGGTGATGGCTGGTGCTTATGAAGCTGGCTGGTGCTAATGGTGCTGGCTGGTGCTTATGGTGCTGGCTGGTGCTTATGGTGCTGGCTGGTGCTTATGGTACTGGCTGGTGCTTATGGTGCTGGCTGATGCTTATGAAGCTGGCTGGTGCTTATGGTGGTGGTTTGGGCTCATAAAGTTACTCGCTGCTTGTGATTGCTGGAGTGGGGACTAGTTAGAGAAATATAACACGAGGCTTTCAATCACTCTGACAACTATCAAGTCTGCACCGGGATGGCAAATTTATCCTTTTAACTGCACTTGCATACTTTGCCAAAATTGGTCAACAGGGCTCTTACAGAGTGTTCTGGAATGGTCTGCGAATATGGTTAAGAGTGAGTGTGTGCGAGTGGATGTGTTTGTCTTCCACCTGCGATCAACTCTGCGCTTATCTCGATTATGATCATGTGCTCGGCATGTGCACTTTGCAGGGTGTTACGATGTGACCTTGTCTTACACGTGGCCTTTATCTGCTCGAATGCTGTATCATTGCATGTCTTCGACATGTCCGCCTTTTGCTTTATCAGTCCGTCATTCTGCTACAGCGACTACTTGTTAGTCCATACACCATTTCATTTTATTTAGAACGTGTAAATATCGTCAACTGCGCATTCGATCGCGCAATGGACCTTTATCTTTTAAGATTCGTTGATTCCGGATACGTTTCGAAAGTGCTTGCTTTAATATTGAGTTCTGCTAAGCAAACAAGGATCAACCATTGAGCAATCGGCTAATGTTGCTTCTTATTATTCTTATGATAAGCATTACATGCATGACGTAGATGAGCAAAAAACTTATATGCTGTTAGCACTAAGACCTACAGCAGCCATAGTGCTGAGAAAATAAGCCTTTATTGTGTAGTCTAGCATGTTGAGGTGATGGAGAAGTTGTCGTGATCATCGCTATCAAGTTCTAACACATACCTGGCGCTAGTAAAACAATGTTTAATGATGTACGAAGGAAAAAAAGAACATGACGTGCAAGACTCCTTCTGGCTAACTCGTATGTACCATTCGATAATGCTTAACCTCGATTTATGGGAACAATACTAATCCTTGTCCGAATGACAGATGCGTGATCATGCGCAGCGTCAATTTAAACAACACGAGGACGCCGGATAGGTGCGCAGCACTGCCGCCGTCCGATTAACGGGTCTGTCTTACAGGCGTTCTAAGAATTTGCCATCTTTTGAATACGCACCCGATATTAGTGTTATGACATAGAGTGCATCTACGACCTCCAAAACTGCATCTACGCCGTAATCGTGATAACATAGTGTCGACACAATAACCTGATATAAGAAGTCACTAAGTTGTCTGTAGTTGTACATGTAGAGTTTTAAAGGTCAGAGCAGCCTTGAGTATCAAATGAGACGCCAGCCAGTAACAGGTAATTTGACATTTATTTCCCCTGGGACACGGTCCTGAATGCATCAGGAAATATTGCACATCAAGAAGACGTCGACATTTGGCGAAGCAAATACTGAATTGAACTTATTTGTCTTGAATTCGATGGCAAATTGCTGCTTCAGTATCAACTGATGTCCAAGTGGGTTGGGAAATCTAATAACCTCTGCCCAAGGCAATCTTTTTGTATGAAAATACAGAATATAACCGATGTAGCGCAAGTCTAGTCGGTGTATTCTTTCATGCCCTCACTTGAATACCTTCTTTTTATAAACATTTCTGCTGGCGACAAAGCCCCGACAATTCAGTGGGGGAGGCGCAGTTTTACGCAAGCTGACAACGGGTACGCGCACTGGGAATGGTGTGTGATATTTTTCCTTATGATCACGAGACTTGGATGAACCAATGCATCAGACAGTTGTACCTCTAATGGCTCTCCACCTAGCTCTGTGTTACCTGGTGACTTAACGACAAACTGTGCCAGGTCTCCAGAGGCTGACTATCCTCATCAAAGTGTCCGTCGTGTGTAATATTCATGAAATCCAGCAGTTGGAACTTTGAAAAAGCTACGACGAGAACTTTTTTTCATGATGATGAATAAAAGTTTCGCCGTCTTGACCATGACGAATTAGGTGTTATGATGAGCTGAAAACGAAAACGATTGACTTGGTGCATGCTTGTGACACAGTTCAAATGCCCAGTTCTATCACAATAATCATTTGTGGGAAGTGCAGACATTGTTATTGCACATCCAATGACAGACTGTGTAGTGCCTGTGTGATCCAACCTAAAATGTTTTCTAATATCATTCATCACAGGTGCAGCCAAAACCTTCTGTTGACGAGCGACCAGGCCACCAAGCTTTTGGCATTATAAATATTTGTTAAGTTAGAATAAGGGGTTGATGCGAAATATTTAAAAAAATCCCCTCTCCAATAGGATGCAGGAGTGAAGAAATAGTAAACGTTTTGCCTATTAATACATATTCGTCGTTCTTGATTTATGTGATTCCCCTTATGGTACCGATGAGGCGAATTTGAACTCCGATGCATCGCCGAATAAGATGTTGAAATTGGTGGTTATGCTGCTGTAGTTAGCTGAGTAAACTCTTACACCATCAATCAAGTTTGGGTCACTCAACTAGCATTATAACCGCCGCAATGTACGACTATCCCAACTAACAATGGACGTAAAGGTGGTGGCCTACGTTCTCAAATTTCATTTTCGTTTCTTGGTGGTGTTGGCAATATTCACATGTTGTGTTCTGAACTCGCTATGTGGAATTCAAATCTGAAAACAATAAATGAAAAAGATACATGTCAAGGTGGATACTGGCAATGAGATAAATGTGCTTTACTGTGCCTCATATCGATGTACGCCTTATGTGCGCCAATATTATCCAGACGGATTGCTCATTGATAATTTCGGTTAGCCGCCTTTGATTCACATTAAATAAGCAGTCAGTGCAACTCACATGATCACAGCAGCTTGAGATTGTCGTCGATGAATGACCAGCGGGAATGCACATCTTAGTTTGCTCCATCGAATGGTCATAAAGAGGCCCGGCGCATAATGGAGTCAACTATAGCTCAAGAAAACAATTTTGAATTATGACAATGCGAATCATGATTTCATAGGAACCAATTTCACCTTATCATGAAAGGCCATGCATTATTATGTTTCTAAAGGTGATGTTTTGTATTAGCTAAAGGTGATCTAATGTCATTTCAGAATCATCTCCCGTCGTAACGCGTCTTAATGTAGAGCATATTGCTATCATTTGACAGCCATCTTTTCAATTATGCTTTAACAACACGAGGAAAATTGATCCAGCTTTATAAGGCTGACACAAAGTTGATCATCGACGTTACAATGTTTAAGTAACGAATGACATTGGATCGGTGAAACATGTCACACCACAGAGTATGTAACTTTGTTGCTTACCACTGCAGATTTGCAGTTATTGTATTAATGTGCCTATTAACAATATAACATGTGATTACTGTTTGATAATTTAATGTTTTCATCATCATTGTATACCCCTATATAAACTGAAATATACCCAAAATGTTCCATTCGCTCCTTTAACATGGCTAAAATGAGAGCACTGTGCTCCAGGTCAATCCTTGCTTCATTGTTAAATTTGAGTAAATTTGTTACGCGGGCTCGTCGATTAGCAAAGATGTAGTTATGCGTGATATTTGATTTGTCATGCATACTGCTTTTGAATACCGCAAACACAAGGCCTGTTAGTAACTACGTAACGCATGCTCATTTTTTGGGTGATTTGCCCATAAATTGCAGCGAGGAAAATTGTGCGTTGGTACTACGACTGCAGTATTAGACCATTCATTGGAACAGTCTCTCCTAAACTACCTTTGATGGCAGATCGCGAATCATACTAAAGGTTGCTCAGCTGAGAAGTTTGTTGCATAAATAGCTTGATGGAGTAGTGACTCACTGGTCGTGAAGAATCGTTGAAGATTATCATGCGTTATTATTCTTTCAGCGGCTTGTCGAACCCCGTTTTAGTGGGGAGCATGCGCTATTGGCTGCTGTATTAGCTGGGTAGCAGCACCATAAAGCTGACACGAGACCTTTGTGACGTGGACCATCTTGTGCACTGTTATAGAGATAACAGCCATCATGGCATGTTGATGGCGGTTAACAAAGGCTCAGTCGAGTAATGGACGCTCTAAGACAAACAGGCTGGCCAATGTGTTCACCGCACCATTGAACAGTGTTTACACAGCGATCTAGAAGGACAAGGAGTAATGGCATGAAAAGGCAGAGAAAGGAGAAAATAGGAGCAATTCTCTAAAGCCTCACGTGCTCGACGCTAGTGGCATCAACACTAAATTCCCATTTTCGTGATGTTTGCTTTTGTTCCGTGCGTAAGTTATTTGCAAATGAAAAGCTGGTGCCGTATTATGCGGTGAAACTTTAGTGGTTCGACTCGTGCGTTTGCCTTCATTGACAGCTTGTTGTGTATGGTGTCGTTGTGAGGCAAAATCTTGAGAATGAATATAAAAGTAATTGTCCCTAAATAGCGTTTACATACTCAACCTGTAGGCGTTCGCCATATATAAGCCGGCATGCGTGCTTTAAGTTAGTCATTGTGGTGCGTTACAGCAATGCTCCCTTTGTCGTTGGAAACTTGCAAACTTCATTCTCATGAATTGCCTAGTGTTCTGCGTTTTGTTGATTTGTTTGTCATTCAGAGTGCCAACCCATGCATTCACTGTATAGATGATAACGGAAAATGTTGAGTTTAACTATTATCTTTTGACTTTCGATGACGCCTTTGACGAGCTCCATCAATAATTTGGGGGAAGAAAAAGCGCTATATAACCATGGCAAAACATGGATCGCATCATTAGATTTAGACATCCTCCTTTATGTAGAAATTACAAGATCATCATCTATGCAAACACTTTATAAAATTTGGTCGGAAGAGCCGCTTAAAGCTGAGGTAACGCCAGCTTCCGATGACTTGGACATATCTTAATTTAGCAACATTTTCTGACTTCCTCCCGGATGACAATCACTTGGATGAAGTCAACGAAGCAACCATCCATACGGACTCAACGAGCCTCCAGAGCCTCACAGTAGGCTGTTTAATGACCCTTGAACTGAAAACTCTCCGCACACCCTGTCAGCCTGGTAACCAAACACAGAGTTAGTCCGTGATTTCACATTGCTCCAACTCCACGTTTGTATCATCGATGTACACCGGCACAAGAGTGAGGAGCAATTAAATAATGCATGGGTTAACTGAAGCATGCTTATGGGAGCAATTCACAGGTCAGATGCGCGGTAATACTTGTTGATATGGCAGTCGCGTCCATTACAGCAACTTTTAAAACTAAAGAAATTCTACTTTGAGGAACGGCAATACATAATGGCATTAGGTGGGGGTGGGGTCTTTTGTGTTAAGCTCGGCACGCCTTACCAGATTATCAACAGTAGATTATGAAGACATGATCATTCGATTTTGATAGGTTTTCCAGGGCACTGTTTTTCCGGCTCTGTTTTTCAGAAACAAATTTTATAAGGCTTGAGTTATCAATATGATGCCCTGGTGGCACATGGGATCATCTCTGATGTAGCTGCGGATCTGGTCGTTTTATACGGCATTCTGCATGATTAGCAAGTAGGAAATAGAAGAGCCAGTAGCCGGGGTACGGAGCTTCAGTAGTTCACTGTGAGGCCCACGAGAAATTAATATGCAGTTACCACTGTATCAGCGGTCTTAAAGACAATAAATGTCGCTTACATTAATGTTTATTTCGATGTTTTTTTGTATAGAATGACTGTCTTTGTATTGAAAATAGTCTTGATTATAGCGGCATTTGTGATCAGCCTGCCTGGGGGCCCATTTGCTGTAAACTGAATGGCTACTGTGTTCTGTGCTCTGTATGGCTAGCCACAATAAGTCATGTTTATTGACATATGCTGTAGGGCCACCTGATGGCTTGTACTTGTTTGCTGTCGTTATATGCAGTGACGTGGGCACCTGAAGCACGATCTCAACGCGTATTAAACAGGATATCTGACTGATCACGACTCCCATTTATAAGTGGCATTATATCACAGCTTATTGCAGGACAGCCTCCCTACAGTTGTCGTCGTTATAAAAAACCACTGTTTTTAGAATCTCATACGATAATTAACTGGCGCCTATCCGAGGCGTGATACCGCCGCGTAATTAGCGCATAATAGGAAATAATCTTCATTTAAAACAATGCAGACATAAGCTCACCCTATCTATGTATGGTATGTACACTTCGAAAATTTGGCAAATGTTCGTGATAACTAAGCCACCTATATGTCAACACATACGCCTTGTGATATCAAACATGTTTTCAATTGAAGACATATAATAGCCGTCATAAACTATGCGGCCATTATTGCTAACAACAATTCTTTAGTATTTAAAGTGATTATTTTCAAATGTGACCTATTTTTCACTATACCAATCATCCGTAATTGCTTGCAATACTACATGTATAAGATAACATAGCAAATTTACACTGGTTTGTAGTTCGCCACTCGCTTGATGAGTCATTTAATATTAAATTCCATTAAACTAGGGTGGTCAAAACATATTGTATTACCAATTTTTCTAATATAGTCCTCTTAGGCAGCTGACATCATATATGAAATCGAATCTATTTAGTTGCAATGATGTGAGAGGATTGATTTTAGACATTATATTTACACCAATTCTCTGGTGAGTAAATAAGTTACGATGAGACTATATCTGTTCTCATTTTCCTATATTGCTATGCATTATCTGGTGACTACTACTGTCTGTGTGGATCGACACCAGCTTGGTACAGCAAATCTTTACGAGTCAGTTCGAGGAGGAGAATTTGCTGAATGTACACATAAATTGAAATCGAGGTCGTCCATTCATACTGCTGTCTGATTTTACATTCGCTCTGGCCGGAAACAAATGAGAACAATCGAATAACTACAACGATCGATTAAGAATTATCCAATGAAAAGGATTGCTAAAAAGAAGACGACAAGATGGCTAGCTCAGCCAAAGACCGAGGAAATCGCATTCACATCTAGCCTGTGATAGTAAAACAGCCAACATAATGATTTGCGATGTGTTAATATTTTCATCTGAGCGGTAAGCGCTGATACTTTTACCATGAAGTGTTCATTGTAATTCCGTACGGGCGGCGTTAGATATATGGCACTCGTTATAAAGCATGCAGCACCGGCGCATTTATGACATCAGCTTGCTGCTTATTTGCGGAACCACCAGTCTGGAAGGCGATCACAGGTTTCATCTTAAACCAACATTGATTTCCTGCCTCTTTATCGGGTTTACATAAATATTGCACCCGTTGTCCGAAGAGGAGACAAAATTCGATTGATTGCTGCCGGACTTATATATGCAAATGCATCATTTAAGGTACATAGCAGAAAGCACACCATGTACCGACCAGCGTGATGAACTGAGGTTACATCGGTAGGCTCTATTTAGAACTATTTTGGCGGGCTGAACACCTGTGTCATCATGGCTAAAACAGGATTCATTACAGTGGAATTCTTAGAGCCAACTAAGATATGGGACCTTTCTGACATTAAATAATCCGATTGTTCAATCCGTTGGATGGGTACAATTGGTGCCGACTCTTGGACCGAGCTCAATGCGGCATCTCATCTTAGGTCGACAGCCGGGTTTACACTATCCTGCACATATGCTGCAACTCGTCAGTGGAATTGCGGCCGAAGATACCACATGACGCTTCGAGCGGAACATAAGCACAAAAATAAAGTTGCGTTTTAGTGTGACTCTTACCACTGATGCATTGAATAGAATCATTCCACTCGCAGACTTAAACCACCAGTTGCAAAACTAATTCCATGAAAGACGGCAATTCTGTGTGTACTGTTCTTACAATTAGCAAAATAGAGGAA
Source organism: Urechis unicinctus (assembly GCA_034190875.2). Classification (NCBI taxonomy): domain Eukaryota; kingdom Metazoa; phylum Annelida; class Polychaeta; order Xenopneusta; family Urechidae; genus Urechis; species Urechis unicinctus. Next base: position 76,039,868 of record CM067350.1, on the reverse strand, counting down.
TGACAACTGAGGTTTCGTTACTTGAAATTGTAGCCCATCAAAGATGATTATGATACTATAACGGTCGCCTGAATGGCCAAAAAATGAAATACAGCACACATCATGGTTAGTGGTTTACGTCGAAAACGTCCGCCATCGACGAGTTTACAGCTCCCCACCTCGGACCACTCTTCACAAGACATCGAAAATCGAGCAGAGGAAGAAGACATGTAAGACTACACGGAGAGTCTTAAGCAACTGAAGTGGCTGATTCGCTGCAGGATTGCCAATGAATCAGATTTTCGAATCAGTTTCGGACTAACGTTCTCGTCAAATCCTAGAATAACAGCAGTAACCATGACCGTTGATCCGTGATGCTCATCAGCTTCTTAACAGAATCGAACATCAACGTTATCATATGATCTGCAGTAGACTGTACAGTTCTGATTATTTATTGGTTGTCATGACTTGCCGCATTACCGTCATTTGACATCATCGACATCAACTTTGAGACAATAAACTTCCGACAGAGAATAGTTCGCTTCTGCTGTTGTTAAACATGTCCATCGGATGCTGTGTGCAAACCCACTTACGATCTTTGAAAGTGGTGAGATCTTGTAATTGTTGAATGATGCTGTAACTACAATACGCAACTGATACCTATGACAAGCGGTCATAATGGTAACGAGGTTTGATGAAACATAATGCACTTAGGACTGAACAAATGCGACCGAATCGTCAACGGTATAGAGAGTCCGTCAATATACGCTATAGACTATTGTGAATTATTTTGAATAATGTTTAGTTACATAAACACAGCAGTTGTGGCCGGAGAACTGCGACAAGCTGGTTTGTCCAAATGGGCTGCAGCAAAATGAATAACTAATATCCGGAGCACTAAAATGAAGACACTCTGTGGCTTCGGAATAATGCTTTGCCTTATATTTATTAATGGTAGCCCTGCGCTGCATTCATGCAACAGCTTCCACGGTAATTGTAATTCGCCTCTTTAAGCCATGCATATTGCTCCAAGTAATTATGTTCGCACCATTTACGAGGATGGGGTAAGCTCTTAGGCAACTTTTGACAAAGCCCCAGTTCACTGCGCAATTTCCCGTGTGACTTCTAGGGCAATGTTTACGTATTGAAGATACTCTGAAGTAGTTGTATGTATAATGTGTTGAAATTAACTTCAACCGGGCAGGTGTCTTCTTTTATATGATACTTATTGGCTACAGAAAAGTTCTGTTGATTAATTAGAACTGCTCACCTCTGCATTTATTGAAGTATTTCAACGGTAAAACTCATGCCTGATTTCTCGCGTTTGCACTATTGGCAACGCATTAGCCCGTGAACTTTTGGTGAATAAACGTAATGGCTGCAGACCTCACACCGTTGATTGTATGATATAATAATTGATGCAATGATATTTAAAAAAAACTGCAGAGCAGTCCAATCTATTGGACTATGCCCTGGCACGGTTACGACATGTGTGTGGCACCATGTCAAACAAATTTGCACGCAAACGGTTTCATCTTTCGAAATATATACGGCTTTGATGCAAGCAACATGCAGCCAAAAGATAGCATAGCGTACTTCATCAGCAGCATTGTGGTAGATAACCATTGCTGATAATAAACCGACCATAGTTAAACGGAGCCATCGATAGCACCATATCTCGCCCTTGAAAGCATACTTTGATGCTCACAGGACAAGCAGTTTGTATACGACATTGAGATAGTAATATTGTATAGAGTGTGAACGCATAATAAACGTTGGCACAATTGTCACATACTACATTCTTCATATGCAATTTGAGTTAAAACAAAAATGAATGGTTTATACCCGACTTGGTTTTGCACCATATTCGGTGAAGTAAGAAAACTTCCATACAAACCACCTAGATAATTTGAATACAAATATCTTCCAAGATGTATGCCAGCTACAATCTAATGTAGGGTATAACATGCGTGCCCATTGGTTGGCTAGCTTTGCGAATATCGTGTGATACTCTCAATTGGAGTGTTATGTTGGTGGAGCCACTGCTAATCAACATACAGCTCGTTTCATATTATCGAGTGGGGCTAGCGGCAAGCGATCCTAGATGCATGGTAATCTTCACAACGACCATCCCAATCTATTACGATACCCGACCAGAGTTCATGGGCACTTTTAGCAAAAAGAAAGACTGAACATGTTTTCGCTTAGATAATGATGACACGCTCCTTTAGAATATCAATCAATTATCAGATTGCTCATGCCATATAGCAGTTGCCAAAGATCTCATCGCGATATCCTTATCGTAATATCTCACGTCTGAAATACTCGGGTTATGTAACTTACTGAATTCAGAATATTCGTCACAAAATACATTACACATTCGTATCAAATTCCGACCATGCTAATAGGGCAATTCGATTGTGCTGTTATCATTTCAGCAACAGTTTGCACAATGTGTCTGCGGCCATCAGTCTAATGAACCGAACTGCTGGAATATATGTATATATATAATATATATATAATATGAATATAAATATATATATATATATATATATATATAAATGTATATATATATATATATATATATCTATATATATATATATATATATATATATATATATATATATATATATATATATATATATATATATATATATATATATATATATATATATATATATATATATATATATATATATATATAAATATATATATATACCTGCCTGCTCTAAATGGCCTCTTAATGATAATAGATGCTCCCTCTTCTTCCATCATCTCGTTGCTATACACCTAGCGCTGCATGTTCGTTCTGCTTGAGGATTTTGCAACACACCTCCTCAGAAGCAGCAGGTGTTATTGCCTATGCAATGTTTCCCGTTAATAGCTAGGGATTACAGCTCAGCGATAAACGTCCAAAGGATCCGGTAAATGATCCCTATAGACGTATTTACAGCTGCTCACCTTGCAACACGTCTCACCCTCTTGCTCCATTCGAGGTTACTATGGTCCCATGCTGCCATCATACAAACGCTGTCATTAACATTTCAATCTATCAGGTTCCTGTTAAGCTGATTAGTTAAGTCAGTCACAAACCAGTCCGCCGTCTCAGTTAGAAATTGCCCCTGCCCAAATTAGTAAGCAAAAGAATGTTGACATTAAGGACAATTTATATATAACGTTGCATGCTCAAATATATTCAACCAAATACGTTTAATGTTATTATATAGCATTTAATCTCCAAAGAATAGTGATAGTGACATATCGGGGTTAGTTGCACGGAATGGAATATCTTACCGGTCGTGACCATGCGTGATTCCTAGCAAACGCATTCGTCTGAACATTTGCAATTTTCAATAAAAATATTACTTTGCACGATTGATAGTACCTGTCATCGCTTACCATATCAGCAGCCACACGATAGTTAAAGATTGGTGATGATTAATGGACACATTGTCAAAGGTGTCATCGATCACACAACATCTAAGCATTGAGAATGGTCGGGCTACAAGGAAACTCCATTCACACTGTAGCAAATCCAGGCCATTTCACACGTTTTGGTATCAACACCGATACAAAGATAAATGTCTATATAATGATGTTGGTTCGAGTGGCAAGCATTCAGGTCACAAATGGTTTTTATTTCAGCTCTTTTTCCGAGAAAGCCGCTATCACAAATCATAAATTACACATGCATGTGGTTAGAAATAGCTTAACATGTCCATACCATTGATATATAAGATCTATTTAGCATTATATATTAAATGAAATTTATATTTCAATATTTTGAATATTCTTGACTGGTAAAATCGATGATGACTGCCAACTTCGCAATCGTGTCACCATATTCACGTTTGATGGCTCATTTCTCAATGAATGGAATAAATAATCTGTTCCGCGAATTATGGAAGTAATTCATCCGTAAAATCCTTGCAAGTCGAAATCATTGCCTAACTAAGATCATTCCAAGCATATCCTCTCTGTGAGTCAGGTGGCCATGCTAAGTATTATTTCTCTTTCTGCAAGCTGAAATTATGAGAATAGGCAAAATTATCAAGCAAGAATGCTCTGAGCGTGTCATAAAAGAGCACATTGAAGTATACTTTGCACAAGCTTTTGCAGATATTTGATTGATTTAACAGCTGCAGACCTGGACAACTTTGATCACAATTGATTATCATTAACGTCATATCCATCCTTGTATGGATCTTTAACTGAAACGTTACATTTCCCTTCATCAGAGAAGTTTGGATTGTGTTAAGTATGGCTACGAAACAACTCCGAAACACACGCTTATAGTGCTGGTTGGGGCTTATGGTTGTATGATAACAGAATATCACTTACCATATTATGTATCGATGTTGTTCGGCGCGATCTTCCACGTGGACACTCGTGGCTCAGGGCCTTCATTCACTTTGACAAATGTTGTTTCTGCACAGGGTCGATAAATGTATCCTATTATCTACACTTGAATACTTAGCAGAAATTGGTCAACATGGCTATTACAAAGTGTTATGGCATTGTCTGTGAATATGGCTTGTGCGTAGTATTGTGTGCCTGTGTGTGAATAAGAGCGGGTGTGTGTGTGCGTGTGTTTGTCTTCTAGGTGCGATCAATTCTGCGCTTATCTTGAATATAACCGATTGTCCGGCAAGTGTACTTTACTTGGTATTACAATATAACCTTGACCTACACGAGGCCATTATGTGCTGTATCATTGCATGGCTTGGATATGTCGGCCTTTTGTCTTACCAGTGACTAATTGATAATGCACACATCGTTCCATTACATTTACAACGCGTAAATAAAACCAACTGTGCATTCGATCACGTTATGGACCTTTGTCATGTAGGATTCATTTACTGCGGTTGCGATTCGAAATTGCTTGCTTTGACAGTGAGTTCTGCTAAGCGAACAAGGATCCACCATTTAGTAACCAGGCTACTTTTGCTCCTAATAATTCTTATGCCAAGCATTGCCAGCTTGACAATCGTTTGACGAAGACCTTGCAAAAACCAACATGTTTCTAGCAGCCATAGTGCTGAGAAAATCAGCCCCTATTGTGTAGTCTAGAATTTTTAAGCGATGCAGCAGTTGTCGTGATCATCGCTCGCTAGTACCAACACATATCTGACGGTAATAAAACAATGTTTAATTATGTGCGCAGGAATAAGCAAACATGACGTACAAGACGGGTGCACAGGCACTTACTCAGCCGTGTAACCCATGTCCGAATGAATCGCAGACGCAGGATCATGCGCAGAGCCAATTTAAACAACGCGACGACGCCGGGTAGGTGCGCAGCAGTGCCGTCGTTTGATTGACGGGTCTGTCTTATTTGTAATATTCGCACAAACGCTACATAGTTCTGAGAATGTTTCATCTTTTGAATACGCACCCGATATTATTGATACTAGAAGTATGATATAGGGTGCACCTACGACCTCCAAAATGCATCTTACCAACGACGTGATAACATAGTGCCGTCAAAAGTGTCTGACATAAGAAGGCTCATATGTTGTCTGCAGGTTTTTATGTTGTAAAGGTCAGAGCAGCCTTGAGTATCGGATGAGACGCCAGTGAATTTCAGGTAATTGGACTAGTTTGGTTTGCAAGTACACGAGGCCTCCTACATTGTGCATATCTAAATGCAACAGGTTACACTGACGGATATGTGTTGTGTGATGTCCAAAGGGGAGAGAATAAGGGTCCGAGTCTACTAAAAATCCGACCGATTGCGTCATCGTTATTTATTTATAGCGCCACAACGCTAGTTAATACAGCACCACAGGGACATAATAATAACTATCATCGTGACGTGTTCTGTGAAATTATCCGGAATGGCATCCAAACCTGTAAAAATGTATCAGAAAGATGTGTCCCCGCAGGCAATGACATCACTTGAGGGGAACATGTCAGGCTTTGGGGAGTTGCACAATAATTCTTCATTATTAGCTTCTATCAAACTTTAATGTAATCTCTGTTCACCGGATATTTGATATTTGTTTTCCCTGAGATATGGTTCTGAATGTATCAGGACATCGACACATGTTAGGCGTATTTGTTATCATCGACACATCGTGGTGTGTCGAAGCAAATACTGAATTTGTCTGAGCTGAAGTGTTTTGAAATCGATGGCAAACTACTGCTTTAGTATCGACCGAGGTCTAAGTGGGTAAGGCAATCTAATAACCTTTGCGCCAGTCAATCGTTCAGCAAGAAAAGACAGAATGTAACAGATGTAGCGTAAGTCTAGCCTGTAAAACGTTCCACGCCCTCGCACTTGTTTAGCCTCGTTTTTATAAAACATTTCTGCTTGCAACAAAGCCCCGACAAAAATTAATAATTATCATGCAGTGTGGGAAAAGCAGTTTTACGCAAACTGACAACGGGAAAGCTCAATGGGTAAGATATGTGATATTTTTGCTTATGATCACGAGACTTAGATAAACCAACGCATCAGACAGTGTATCGTTTGTACCTCTAAAGGCTCTCCACCTAGCTATGTGTTACCTGGTGACCAAATAAAAAATTGCGCCAGGTCTCTAGAGGGATTTCCTCACTAACCCCGTCGAAGTTTCTTTCGTGTGTAATATGCATTAAATCTAGTACCTGGTACTTGCAAAAAGCTAGGACCTGAACTTTTTTCTTGCCGCCTTGACAATGACGAATTAGGTATCATACTCAGCGGAAAAAGCAAAAGATCGGCTTGGTGCATGCTAGTGACACAGTTCAAATGCACAGTTCAATCTCAACAATTATTTGGCGCTCAGTAGGACGTGCATACATTACACATCCAATGGAAGACTGTGCTGTGCCAGTATGGTCCAACCTCAGATGTTTCATCATATCATTCATCACAGGTGCAGTCAAAACCTTCTGTTGACGAGCGACCAAGCCACCAAGCTTTTGTCATTATATCCTGGTCAATTGTGTACTTCTGCCTTACGCCAAAGCGAAAACTATTTCATGCAAACATGCCGTCCTGAGCATGGATTAGGGATGGATGCGAAATATTTCAAAGATTCTCCTCTCCAATAGGATGCAGAAGTGAAACATTAGTAAAGGTTTTGCCTCTCTATATATATATATATATATATATATATATATATATTATATATATATATATATATATATATATATATATATATATATATTGGCAAAACCTTTACTAATGTTTCACTTCTGCATCCTATTGTAATATATATATATATATATATATATATATATATATATATATATATATATATATATATATATATATATATATATATATATATATATATATATATATATATATATATATATATATATATATATATATATATATATATATATTTTCGTCGCTCTTGATTTATGTGATTCCCCTTAATGGTACCGATGAGGCGAATTTGAACTCCGATGCATCGCCGAATAAGACGTTGACATTGGTGGTTATGTTGCTGTATTTAATTGAGTCGACTTTTACAGCATCAATCAAGTTAGGCTGGTCAAGTTAAAGGTTGTCGCCTACGTACTCAAATTTCATTTCCGTTTCTTGGTGCTGTTGGCAAAGTGTAGGTGGCTTACCTGTTGTGCTCTAAATTTTGAAAATGCCAGACACATCAATATCACTCGGACTCATATCTGAAAACAATATAAGAAAAAGATGCATGTTAAGGTGGATACTGGCAGTGAAGAAAATGTGCTTTACTGTGCTCCATAACGTTGGACGTTATATGTACGCCGGTGTTATCAAGACGGATTGCTCATTGAAGTCAGCATGTGAAGGTGACACTGCCTGATATTTACTTTTGGACGCTTTGGATTCGTCCACTAACCGTCTTAAATAAGAAGTCAGCATTACTCATATAACCACATAATAGTCGTCGATGAATGACCAGTGGGGATGCACATCTTAGTTTGCTTCATCGAATGGTCATAAAGAGGCCCGGCGCATAATGGAGTCCACTGCACTTCTAGAAAACAGTTTTGAATTATGACAATGAAATCATGATTTAATATTTTCAAAGGCGATACACCTCTGTCATTATGTATAGTGTCTCTGTGTATCATAATACAACATTACGTCATGCTCACGGGAACCAATCACAGGTCAGATGCGCGGTAGTACTTGATATGGCCGCAGAGCCATCCAGGCGATCCCATTTCAACAATAGTTACATCAAAGGAATCCTATTCAGAGGAACGGCAGTACACGGTAAAGTATGAAGACATGCCTGACTCATTGATCATTCGACCTCATGAAAGGTTTTCCAGGTAATATCGACATCTCCATGGAACTGTTTTTCTGGCTCAGAAACAAATCTTATGAGCTTTGTCTTATCAATATGCTGCCCTGTCGGCAGCGCCTGATAAACACATGGGATCATCTCTATATTTCTATTGCTCTGGTCATTTTGCACAGCACTATGTATGCAAAGCCAGAAAAAGATAAGAAAGCCAGTAAGAGAATATGCTTCAGTAGTTCACTTTGAGGCCCACGAAACAATTGGTATGCAATCACTCGGACTTAAAGAACTTAAGTATCGCTCACATTATTGCTATTAGGTGGTTATTTGCAGAGAATATTCGTATTGATAAGAGTCTCAGTTATTACGCCATATGAAATTGGCCCGCATTTCGCCTGCCCGGGGCCCAGTTTTCGTCAGCTGAATGGCTGCTGCATTCTCTGCTCTGTGCGGCCGGCCCCCATAACTCTATATTGCTCATTGACATATGCTGTAGGGCCACCTGGTGGCTGGTGCTTGTTGCTGCCGCTATATGCAGTGATGTGGGCACTGAAGTATGCCCTCTGCGCTTATCAAACAGGACTCATCACGACCCCCATTCATAAGTGGCATTGCATCACAGCTTATTGCAGGACAGCCTCGACCACGCTTCGTGGCATTATGAAAAGCGTGCAAACTCTGATACGATAATTCACAAATGTCTACGTGAAGCTTGATACCGCCGCGTAATTATTGCACAGGGGAAAATGTTGTTCCGAATAATCTTTTCTACTTGAAAAAAATACAGGCATTCGCTCACCCTATATCTATATATCGTATGTACACTTCAAAAATGTTGAGCATGGCAAATATTCGTGATATCTAGCCGCCTGTATGTGAACGAATGTGCCTCTTTGCTGTAGATATATTATCGCCGTCAGTTACTACGTGGCAATTATTGTTTTCAACCCTCCGTAATTGCTTGTGATTCTGCATGAATGAGATTACACAGCCAAATCCTATCATTCTCTGCTCGCTTTATTGGTCGTAGTCTTCTTTAATATTAAATTTCATCATACTTGGTCTCTAATCGCTGTACGAGTCTTTTTTAATATTGAATTTCACCCTACTTGGGTGGTCAAAACATTTTGTACGACCAATTTTTTATTATCGTCCACTTTGACAGCGGACATCATGTATTAAAACGGGATGATTGAGTTGCTAAGATGTGAGGTCTAGAGTTGATGTTACTTAAGCCATTGTATTTACACCTAGTCTCTGGTGAGTATATACGGCATGATAAAACTACTTTGCTCTCCCTTTCCTGTATTGCTACGCAGCATTGGGTGACTGCCTACTGTTCGTGTGGATCGACACCAGCTTGGTACAGCAAGGTTTATGAGTCAATTCGAGGAGGAGGATTTGCATAAGCCTCTTGTCAGCTAACGACTTACTTTAATCTGCACATAAATTGAATAGCGAGGTCCCCCAGTCATGCTGCTGTCTAATTTAACATTTGCTCTGACCGGAAACAAATGGGAACCATCACCAATGACAACGAACGAGTAAAAATCATTCAAAGGATTACTAAAAGGGAGATTACAAGATGGCTAGCTCCAAGGACTGCATTATGCCACTGAGAACAAAAGGGCTAAGCTGCTACCTTGTCGCTGTGTCTGTGTGGACGGCCGTAGTGATGAACTGTAGTCATCATTCACAAATCTTGGTGCGGCTTATAATGATGTACATTCACGTGGGTGCCAGTAAATAGGAGGTCATTCATATTTGCTGCTTTCATCTATTTTATCGTATTTGCAAACATAAAAGTCAAAGATATCGGCAGTAATAGGCATTGTATTGTAAATTGATTTGATATGATCATATTTCTATATTTCTATCACCACATGCAAAAAAATAGTTGATCATGAGGGAATGGAGATTCCTCATCGTCATGGGCGCTAAGCTATCGAATGGCAGTGGTATCTGACCCGGTACTCCGCTGGAAGTACCAGTATCTACTTGGTATTCACGTTAATGTATTGATTAACTGACTGATACCAATATGGCTGTTGAAACATACATCCAATAAGATACAGTAGTAATATAGGAAGAAGCTGCTATTGTTTAACAAAATCATTCACATCTAGCCTATTACAGTAAAATAGCCAACATAGTAATTCTGTATGGGCGTCGTTAGATATATGACACTCGTTATCAAGCAGCAGCATTTATGATATCAGCTTGCGGCTCATTTGCGGAACCACCAGTCCGGAAGGTGATCACAGGTTTTATCTTAAACTTACACTAATTTGCTGCCTCTTTATCGGGTGCGCATAAATTATGCATCAGTTCTCCGAAAAACAGACATAATTAGATTGATTGGTACCAGAATTATTGCAACATATGCATCATTTATGGTACCGAGCAGCAAGCATGTACCGGCACGTCAGACAGTGATGAGCTGTGGTTATATCAGTAGGCTCCTGTTAGAATACTTGTTTCAAGCTGTACACTCACCATGGCCAACAGCAGGATAATTACAATCTACTAGAGGACCTTTCAGACTTCAAAGAATCCGAAACTTCAATCCGTTTGATGTTTAAAACTACTCTCATGCACGGCAAAACATGCAAAACTGGTACAAGGTTTTAATCAGCATATGACCAAAGCAGAGAGCTAAAATAATCACCTCTTTACAAACTACAAACGCTGACACAAACAAATTGCAAGGCTCAATTAATTGACCAACTATTCAGTGATAACTTGATGTTTTTACATCACAGGCCATTTAGCTCAAATGAGTAATAGAGTAATTCTGTATTGACTAACAAATGAATCTTTTAAAGTCACACAGACATTTCGGCAGCTTATTTGTTTACCGTGTATAGCAACGCAGAGCAAGGTCATATGTTGTGGTACAATGCGTAGTAGTAAACAAGGATATTAAATACTTCAGACCGAACCGCTCATACTGTGCATTTTAAGGGTGATATTACCCTGAATATAATCTCTATCGATGACGGTGTCCAAGATCAAGTAACGAAAATTTTGTCAACTAGGCAATGCCTTGTGGTTGACAATATCCTTCATCACGTACGAATATAACAATTTGGCGACAAATTGTTACCGTTTATGACTTAGGAAATAAATATAATGACTGGTACAACAGTTTCGTCATATTCCCCGTAATATCATCGCAATACAGGTTTTTTAAGGCTACAATATTGACGGTTTGAGAATATTAATGTTGGGTTATTGCATGCGAAATATATCCTCTGTGTTGTTGTATTGCAGCTGGTATGGTTCCCTATTGGGTTTGTGTTGATTGAGAGACGCTGTGTTTTGTGTATCATCTTTTACAGATCTTTAGAGACATCAAATCTCAAATGACCACCATGTGTTATACATCGCTGCGAATGTAGTTAATAGCAATACACAGCGGCGATAGTTTTCGGTTGAATTTCTAATTCTTCACCTCTTTCTCCTCGATATCTAAAAACGGAAGGGAACTTTTTTAGGACGAATAACGAACCGGCCAGAATACGAACAGACGTGCTATTTGTGGCAAAACAGCCCGTTGGATAAACTTTTCTGCTGAAATAGTTTGTTACAGCCACTGAGGATCTTAAAACGCTGGTCCGACTCTAATCTCCACTTACCCAAAATTGTTTGCGTAAATGCTGCTACACAGCCGATTGACAGTGAACGGCTCATTTTGTAAGAGACATAATGCCCGGCTGCTTCTTTGACCACCGGTTAACGTCTGAAATCGGCGAAGCCCTTTACAACGGACCTTGCGGTATCAGATTGCTGAATAACAAACGGCGTATTACCTGACACAATTGTGCACTTGGAATATGGAACAAGCAACTGCACCAACATTTTTAAAAGATCAATAAGATAATATATAGGCCACATACACCTTCATGCATACGTACAAACACGTGTTACATATTGTTACAGCATCAATATGAGTAGATAGAATAAAATAGTCCAGAATAAAGTTGAATAAACTAGCACCAAAATAATGAATGTCGGGTTAAATAACCATGGTAATTTTTATATGTCGCAAACATCTTAACAAATATTGTTAGTAAGAAGCCACTATCATATCTGTACATAAATACAATAAAGGTAAGTTTGATTTACGTTTAGGATTTTTAGTTTGCCGTATGATGCTATGGTTTGGTCTCTATATCCTGAGAGACATTCGTATAACGCGATTTTGTCAGATAAGCAATTTATTCAAGTTTATTTGTGCATATATAAATGTGTAATTCAAAGCAATCAAATTACATTTAATTTTATTTATGATGCCTTGGCAAATTGTGATGTTATATGGTGAGTATGATGGCTCCATTGTTACTTTTTGCGATAACAAACCCTAACAACCTGGTTTGTTCAACAAACTCTATAATAACGCTACCGATGGACAGGCACAAACCGGTGTGACTATAAGCCCTTGTTCCAAATAATTTGTTTATGTTCAATGAATCTGTGTTTATTCTCACCCATTCTAATATCTTTGTGATTTCATTGTTTGCGACAATTAATTGTAATAAGCAAAGCACATATGTCCATTTATATAACTGCTTAATACCACTGCTCACGTTGCTCGTAGCACCCGCCAATTTACAATGAACATCAATTACCAAACCTATCTCATATCCAAGTGGTACACACGACTAAGCCGCTGAAGTAAGATAGATGACCTCATACATTTGCTCCTGCTGTCTCTGATCACTGACGAATGCAGTGCTCAGGCAGCTTATGAAGGTATCGATTGCAAAAATGCGTGCATAAGCATTTTGGTGCTTGAGCAATGGGGACAGCAGCAATCGTCATATCCCCTGTGACTTCTGCTTTGTAGTATATCAGTTCGTCGCAGGAGTTGGTGAGTTTTGTGATACACAGGCCTGTTCTGACTTGCACTGAGAGAAAACAAATACTACAAGTGGCTCAGAGGCTGTATAAACTCATATAAATTTACGCGTTCCGTGCTTTTTATGCAAGTGCATGCGAGGAATGTGAATGCACCAAATATCGGAAGTTGACAGCCCACCCAGCATCTTAGGAGACTAAGTGACGCTAAAGCGCATGTTAAGAAATTTTAAAGACCCATTAATAAGCTTACGCACACCTGTCCTAGAACGTCGTGCCATTTTGCACAATCGTTAAAGACCAGAACCATTTCACCTGGGACAAACTATAATACGGTAGGGATTCGCAGCATGGCATCAGGTTTACTAAGAAGCATTTCTGAACTTCATCAGACTGCTAAAGGGATAAGCCAGACTCCTGAATTGACGATATTGGCAGGCATAAATATTGATTGTTAATGCATTATTCTGGGAAGTGCAAAGCGTTAATGGAGGTATCTGTCAGCAGCACGATATGCTGGGCGCCTGTATGTAAATGGTAATATCCCTGGGTGAGTTATAATTAGAACAACATAATTATGTGACGGCTTCGTCAGTGGTGCGTAGTGATAGATGTACCTCATAACTGAAACCCCATGTATGCACAATATCGTAGCATTGGTGTGGACGTTGCGAGTCAATATTTTGTGCAGACGCTAATACATCTAAGTAACAGCGGATATATAGAAGGCGCGATCCTGTCTGATTATGGCTGCAACTTGTTTGCAGTGGACAAGCATACCTTTAACTTGTATGAGCGTTCACTGGACTGTCTGCTTGACCGTTCAATGTGCTGGTCTAGTTCTTAACATATTCACAGACATTGTGATTATATCTACCCAGTGATCTGTTTAGTCATGCTTGCAGACCAGAAGGATTGATCGATATAGGATAAGATTCCAAATCCTGAAATGAGTAATTGGTGAAGTATATATTTACCCCCGTTATTCAGTAATCAGCTATTGTGTGTCCTCTTCATAGTAGTGCATTATTTGAAAAGTCTAGTTCAATATACATAGCAAGACATGGAGAATATAGACACAAGAAATATTAGTATGGGAAGCAACTGATATACGATACACCGCAAGTTGCGGGCAACTACAATTGCACAGTCCACATTCGGAGAATATCAGTTCCAGAATGTCTAAACGCAATTCGTGTTCACTTGAAACATGAATTCAAATACAGGCAATGAGCTGATCAAGCGACACACATTAATGTCGGTCCCTAAGCATATTAATAAATCTTCATCTAGGTTTTTCCTATCTGTGTAACCCGGTCAGTGACTTACAACACACTCAGTGACGACAGCATTTACATTTGATGACAGTTTGTCCAAGTAGGTATAAGTATTAGGTAGGGAATCAGGCTACCGTTTCCTTGCGGAAATAGCTCGCTGTTGTTTCGTTTAAGTTATATTGTACAGTCACGAATTAGCAAATAATTGTATATCTGCCAAATAGCCTTTGGTTATTTCTTTAAATACGTTTGTGTTGTCCTTACAACCTTACGAGGAGTGTTGCTTATTGCCCCGAGGGTATATATTGCGGATTGAAATGTTCAATATTCTAAAAAACCACTTCCGAGAAAAACAAAAATGCTACTGGCACCTTCCACATCGATTCACTCAATGTACAAAATATAAAAGACTTTCATTCCAATATTCACGTCGAACTTTCAAAACCAGCCCATTGCTTAGCAATGTCCCCAAACTTGAAATATTGCTTGCAATACCATGTTTGAAAACATTTGATGCAACATTTAATTAAACATACCAGTAACAAAACGCAAAACGCTGCACTTAGATGTGTAAATGAATGCATGGTCCGTCTCGAGCCCCAGTTCTTCACACCTGATCAGTGATACGGAAGCTCCATTGATATGCTACTGCAACTACATGCTACGGTCTAAAATACGACGCATGAAGGTGGAGCACCAAACCACGAGAGCACGCTACATAGTATAAAAGAACATTGTTACGGTCATCAGCTACCTGATTATTGTATGTTTTATAAATTACTGGAAGCTTTAATTTACTTGATAAACGACTGTGAGGATTCTACCAATTATTGTAAAGAAGCCACATCTATGTATATGCAATATTATATGCTATAAAAATCGCATTTGTTGTCTGTTATAGAATTTGCGCAATGTAAAATGACCCCTTGTCTACAGCGCTGCAACCAGCTTTCTCCATTCAGGAAGGTATTGCATTCTCCCGTCTCAATGTAAATCGGGCTTTTTGTTCTCGATAACAACCATTATATCCATATCGCAGCTTTCAGTGGGCTATATTGAGGCTTTGCTCGTCCTAGATGTTAATCGTTGCGAGGATTTCTTTGAATATAATTGTTAGCTAACAGCACATTGTAAACTCCTGTAACTCTAACTTGCACATGCGAATCCCATACAGACTCGCCACACGGCACACGCTTCTCCACAGCAGTCACTATTGCCCAGTGTATTGGTTCATAGGGTTTCGAAGGTCTAATAATAAACAGTTGACATCTTTGGGCATAGAACATAGTGTGTGTTATTCAAAGCACTGGCCCTCAACGTTACACATCACCACCGCGGTTGATGTATATTCGATTTTAGCGCTTCTTATCAGCCCAAGGCCGAATTGCGTTGAGAGCATTGAAGTAGTTTAATCTACAGAGGAATTGTGTAGAATCTGATATCAATCTTTGCCATAACCCAAAGCATTGTGCATGAGAGGACAGCTGACATGTGGTTTGGGGCTCTCTTGACTAGTTATTTGCCTAGAGGAAAACAATCGATCTTCTGTTTCCGCGTTCCATTGTTCCTCGGGAATGTATCGGTGATTTTGTAGAGACAGCATTCGATGGAGAGCATGAAACTGACCAGTAAAAGAACAAAATATACTGCATTCACAGTTTTGCGCGCATTAGCTTTATTTTATTGAAACATTTGGCTAATATTGCGATAGTTATCTCTACCGAGTTGGTTAAGGTGGAGACTGCCAAGGCTTTCTAGCATAATTTGATTGATAACGCTCAGGGATAATCTTCATATTGCTTGTAAAATGGGGAAATCTCTTTTCGCTTTACGATAACCTTGGCTTGCTGATTATGATGCCAGACTGATCGATCCACTTGGCCAAACTGCGTCAGTAAAAACAGCATCTTTGGATATTTGTAATGAGCCTTCGCCCAGTTTATGGCTTGTTAATCGGAACCCATGGTAGCAGTCCCATAATAAATGCAATTTCGGCTAGCGTCAGCCAAAAGTGTCCCATTAGTATGTATAACCTTTCGTTTTGTCAGTCGAAGATCTGCCTATTAGCAGCGTAATCGTACGTTATATTTGTTTGTCTCAGGTCCGATACCGGTGAGCTATAACCCTTTGGCAAGACGAAATACGAGTTCCAATGCCCAGTGGTATACGTTTGGTGTGCTTGTTAGTTTGTTTAATGGAACGACGCTGAGGCTGTATATCAGATTCGATTTAATGCCAGGCTGTCATCTTGGAATGAAAGAGATATGATCTGTCTTTAATTCCCGTTATGTAATATGTTGGCATTGAAATGTCCGACGTATTTCCTCTCTGTTGTCCCTTGGCTATTGCTATATACCTGGTGTGGTTGGAATATAACAGCCCAGTTTCATGTTTTATGTGGAGGTAAGTAGGTGATAACTGACTATCCTAAGTAAGTGGAATTAATAAGAGTATATGCGATAAAAAGTTGACTCTTATCGATTTTCACAAAACCTGTATACACAACCTTGACGGTAACAATATATTGTTACAGTCGCTGAGAAACGGAGTGAAGACAAGGATGACATATTAAGAATGCATGGAGACCTCGGATATTTACTAGGTTGTCTGATTAAATGATGACCCACCTAACTCCCCGTCTGCAGAAATTCCATACTCATACTGTTTTTCGTCCAAAGTGACGGCTAGCATTAAAGCCTTCTTTTAATGTTCCTATTTATGCCCGTCCAAGATTGATTGGGGAGCTGCTGATTTTGACATTATGATCTGCGTAGCGTACATCACAGACCTTGTACAACACGACCTCAGTTCTTATCGATTAGTAGCTTACATGCTCCACCAATGAAATGGAAGTTCGTGTCGCTCAGCAGATGGTAACGTATTTGGTTGGAGCTTGTGCATCTATGGTGAAAGCCCAGATGATCATAACTGTCATTGGCACGAGGAGTAATTTGCTTCATCCGACTTCGGAGCTAATCACGATCATCCCCATCTGTCACCATGCGATAAGGTAACTCCATTCGGCATTTCATGGCGGCTTTAAGAGTACTTCATATGTTTTCAGTATTTCATAACGCCATCGGATATACAATACCGACGACCCTAGAGAGTGATGATTCCGCGCCAAAAAAACGAACAAAACCCCCAGCCTCGTAGCGAACAATATTTTCGTACCAGCATAGATTGATTCGACCACCACACACCGACCTACTTGAAAATGAAGACCTACCTCAATGTAAACTTGACGCACCATATCCTCACGACAACCTCAATGTAAACTTAACAAACAATATCCTTACCACAGGCTTCTTACAAAAATGGCACACATTATCTACATGACAGCCATAACGTATACTTGACAAACAATATCCTCACGACTTCCTCAATATAAACATGACAAACAACACCAACACAACAGCCTCAATGCAAACTTGACACACAATATGTGTACGACAGCCTTAATGTGAACGTGACGTAAAATATCTACACAATACCCTGAATGCTAATTTGAAACACGACATCTACACGACAGCCTCAATGTAAACACGACACCCAACATCCCCACGATTACCTGAATGTAAACTTGAAACCCGGCATCCACAGGACAGCATCAATGTTAACACGACACACAATATCCGCACGACATCTTTAACGTAAAACTTGACGCACACCATCCACACGAGAGCTTCGCGTGTTTTGAACCGGAAGTAAGAGCAATAGCGTGAGGTCACTGCCGTCTTTGTGCCTCAATGGTTTATCATATGATCGAGACACCGAGTAAACCAATATACTTACACGGGTGATTGCGTTCAATGATGTGGAGCAACGTGTTGTAAGTATCGTCAGCCAACAAAAACCATGTATCGATTGACCCAAGTTTCCTTAATGTCCAGTAGCAGCCAATGGTGAAATAGCTTAACTTATTTAATGTATCAGATGAAGACGAATTACACAGAGTATCGTGAAAACAAGTTGTGAATTGGTCATAACATGGCCTTCTTGAAGTGAAATATTGCCTATTGATATCGGTCGAAGTATCGTTGGTTTGCATCGATAGAGCTCATATCGGCTGTGTAACCCTGGTAATTACAGCTATGACAATTACTAGATTTCGTGGCCAAATGTATCCGCACTCGGTTGCGGTGTAAAATTTAAATGATAGGAGGACGAAATGAAGCAGCCATGTATTAAGAAGTCGCTGAGGTACAGCGGTACATGACAGGCAGTTACTCTTGCAGACAGGGTTTGTTTGTAGCGATGCGTTGTTCTAACTTCTGACTGCTGCTGAAAATGGAAATAGATGTTTAAAGCTGGAAGCTCTCGGGTGTTTATAAGCCAACTCGCGAGTATGATGCCACGTTGTAACAGATAAATCGAGTCTTCCGAGGGCATCGTGCCAAAACTGACAATACATATCGCAGGCAATTTAAGCTCTTCATAGGGTTAAGGAATTTTAAACAATGTTACAGATCTCTTTCTACTATAGCAATATAAGTTAGCAGGTTAGATTTATGACGCCTGATGTTGGTGTCAACAATGTAGCCCTATTGCCATTGAAGACCTCACCAGTATAGAGTTATGGATTATTATTTACGCAGACGATATGCCAACTAGCTCACAGTGCTGATGTCCTTTTGCAACAACGGAAATATCAAGTTAAATAGGATATGACAGTCACTTATTCACTCGCCGTGCGCCCATTTATTGCAGAAGCTACACATCTAGACAGTCGTTGATGGTTGCTGTATGCTCCAGGAAATCACATCGCCCTTCTCACATTTTCAAAGATTTATCAAACTGATAAAGGTTTATACCAGACCGCACGTAATAAAATGCGGTAGCTCCATATTGATAAATCTTCGATTCGCCCATTAAATCTGTTATGTATCAAGTCTACGAACATAACAAGCTGGAAAATACATCATCAAGCCAGTATAAGTAACTCCTCAGACCCGGGGAGAAGCAGGCATAACTGATGCGGACATTACCCAATGCATGATATACGTGTTAAATTCTTATGAGCATTGTAGCACCAAGAAATGGGAAATTACGAGCCACTTTATGATATTGCAAGTGCATTAAACGTCTAATTGTACACGGTCAGCTGAACTCAATCGTGCAATATCGAAACGTTGATATCACACGGTACAACATACACCACCCCGCTAAATCATCGCGATCGGCGCTTAAGGCAGAGAATCCTATAGAGATATAGAGAGAGAGAGGAGAGAGAGAGAGACACAAAGAGAGAGAGAGAGAGAAAGAGAGCTAGAGATAGAGAGAGACAGAGAGAGAAGGAGAGGGGAGAGAGGAGGGAGAGAGAGACAGAGGGAGAGAGAGATATAGATATACAGATATAGGAGATAGATATATATATATATATATATATATATATATATATATATATATATATATATATATATATATATATATATATACATATATATATATATATATAATATATATATATATATATAGACTATCATATATACACACTCTCTCTCTCTCTATCTATCTATCTATATCTACTATCTAGATGTATTGCATCTATATATATATGATAACATACCTATATACCTAAATATATATATATATATATATATATATATATATATATATATATATGTCTCTTCCTCTATATATTCTCCCTACATCTCTTGTATATATATATACAGATCCATACATATGTATATATATATTCATAACTTTAGATATATAATATATAATATATATAGATATTATATAGCATATATATATAATCATATATACCATCTGTATACAGATATATATGAGTATACAGTCTTCTCTATCTCTCTCTCTCTCTCTCTCTCTATATCTCTCTCTCTCTCTTGCTTCTCTCTATATCTCTCTCCCTTCTTTGGGTAAGCAGTATTGGACCTCTTTATGTATGATAAATATATCAAAATTATATCATCATATATATCATCGTTGGTTTTCATTATATTTATCAGGGAATACTAATGACGAACCATTCAGAATTTCGGTATGCCGCTTTGGGACAACCTGAATGGAGGCTGATCAGAAATCTTGCATCTTTATTGACTCATATATATTTACGAAGGTCTTTTTTTTACAAATATTTTGAGACGGACAGTGTCCTTAAACCAGAATAAACGCGATTCATAACTTCCACGAGTCAAAGTTGAGCGGTCTTGTGTGGACAGTTGGTTCATGATTTCCCTTTGGATCGGAAGCAATCTTCATTGGACCATCTTAAGCGAGATAGAGAAACTTGCGCTTGCTTGTAGCCCCTTTGAGCAGTATTGGACCAATGTATGTGCCTCTTTGTCATCAAACATCGTTGGTTTTCATTATACATCAGGGAATACTAATGACGAGCCATTCAGAATTTATGCTGAGCTAAGGAGCGATCAACATTGCATTGACTCATATATTTTGAAGGCTTACAGAGAACAGGAGATTACAGAGAGTCGTGACGCACTGTAAGTGTAATATTCACTAGACGGAAACTCGAATCGTAAGCTGAGAAGAATTGATGAAATAGAAAACAATTAGTCGTTAGAAGCTACCTTGCAATAATTATTGCCTATAGTTTCGTGTAGTGATGCGTAACAACAGTTTAGTTATGATAATGAATATGACCTTGATTTACGAAAAAGTGGAATAAGCCAGGCAGGTAAACTCGTATCTTGACATCGGTTCATGGCAAATTTTATAGTTCCGTGCCTATGAATGTTCTTGGTTCAGCATTCATTCCATCAAGTCGTACACATTATATTGATGGGTGCTACTTTATTAGGATTAAGGAATTGGAAATCTTCCTGACATAGCTACGAGAGGTTGGACCTTATTTTTCTGGAAGCACGCCACTGACTGCGCGCACGCTTTCTCTGCAAAACTAATTGGTAGATCTTGGACATCTACATCAATAATATATATATATTTAAGTATAATATATATATATATATATATATATATATATATATATATATATATATATATATATATATGTATGTATATTTATATGTATGCTTATATATATATGCATATATATATTTATATATATATATATATATATATATATATATATATATATATATATCTATATATATATATATCTATATATATATATATATATATATATATATATATATATATCTATCGCTCGCTCTAGGCTACATTCCACTCCCTGGTTACTAGTAGAAATCTCCTATGGATATACGGGGAAAACTTGATGCTTAGGCGTCAAGTGCAGGCCATCAATCTGATTGCACGAGCCGCCTAGACGTGATATCATGTATTTGTACTAAATGATTAATTCACGGGCTTGTTACAATGCATATTACATCACATATGATATTAGTCTTGATTTACAAATGTGGTCACCAGGAGCTTAGGTTACAGATTGTCAGAAACAGACCCTCTCCTAAACGCCATTTCTTTCTCACGCGCTTTTAGGCCAGCAGAGCTCACCACTCAAAGCATCACTGATTTTCATCTATACGTCAAATGTTTTTAAATGTCCTAACGGCCAAAAAACCTTGTTTCAAGACAACCATTTCCTAAAAAATGCAGTCTTGATTCTGTCCCTGTGCGGACGTTTTATTTCATTTTACAATTCTGAACAATTAATATCGTCGATCGTGGGACCGTGCTGCGTAGACCACCATATTGGTAAATATGAGGTCACATGGTATTTGTTTGCTCTCCGTTCGACACATACTTATGGAATGGGTTCAGCTCGGCGTCCTCTCCATCATGGAAGAGATATGCATTGAAAGTTCAGTTTTAAATCAAATAAGCCCTGCATGCGGGCGGAATTAATTTTTTTCTCGACCGTGATATATCACGAAAGCCATCAATGAAGTCCTGCTTACTGTAAATTCATTAAAAAAACGGCGTCAAAGCCGTCGAGGTTGATATTTCCATGTATGCATGTTTGTGATACAAATGGGTCGCTGCAGACGTGTTTAGTCTTTACTCCAACACGTTGCCATATGCGGGGCAAGGCTATGAGCCCATCGTTACATACCTTGACTAGGTAAAGTAACCATATAACGATGGTACACTTGAGCTGAGGATTTAGTGCGGTAAGAATTCTTACACTAAGTTTAAAGTAGTGATTGAGTCAAGTCATGTATGTCTGACAAATAGCGAAGTACAAGTATTGAAATCATATGTAAACTATGGCTCATGTATAGCTTCGCTGTTTCAGTATACAGTGCTGCCTTTACATAATGCTACTCGTACAGCCAGGTATTGCAACTTTCAGCAGGTCGCTGTGCTAATTGATACGGACCTCAAAAATCAATTTTCACCAATGACAGATGTGAAGTTAATTTGGGAATGATATTTGATCTACATCTGGTTCAACCCGAGAGCAGCTTAATGCCAAAGGGTCCGATTGCAATGACGGAAATATGTACGTCTGACTTTGTCATGACATCAGTATATCAGGCTACATGTTGAAAGTTCACTTTGTACTCTAGATGGGTGTCCTGTTGGAATCTGGAGTGTCTGCTCGTTCTACATTATATGATCGACACTCACATGTACCCATATCACTGTTCATTCGTCCGCTAATTGTCAATGCGTCGCTAGCTATCCTACCATAAAGAGAACGTTTGGCGATTGTTTGTGCTAAGCAGCTGTTCCTCATATTTGTGTGTGGAATGGAGAACCCTACATACAGACCATCAACCGTTAACACACCTGAATCAGAGCAAGTGTGTGAAAGATAGGATCATGGGATGGGCTCTATAATTTGCAAAAAGGTTGGTTGAGGTTTGAAGGAAAGTTTCATGTTGGTGCAAATAATATAAGCCGAGTAAAATTATTTGTTTTGTAAAGAATTCTCAAGTGATGGAGCTTTTATGACAAACCAAGTAAATCGTTATGTTGCCGCAGTATGGCTCGAACGACCTATTACGTAGCGAAATGTCTCAGTATGCAGATACATATTGAATGCTCGGATCGCTATAATTGTAGATGATGCTTTGATGAACGTTTGAACGAGTAAGTAGACAAGAACGCCGCAATGAAGTTAGCGGCTTTAGTGGAGCTAACAATTGACCAGTCAGCCGATTATTGTAATAATGATCTTTAAAATTTATCCATTAAGAACTGATAATCGATTGATATTTACATTGAGACATTGAATTATTTCATTGCTAAAGGCATCTACATGTCACAAATTTCGTTGCTGATGCTCTTGGATATGTCTGAGCGCTTTTATGAGCAGAACATCTCAGGAATATGATCAGCAATAATAAATGGGGTTAAATGAAAGGTAGAAGATGATGGGTATTATGATAATCAACAAGCACCAGCCATGTCCCAGCCGTATGATCTGCTCAGGTGTTAATCACTCAGGTGTCTCCAACATTCCACGTCAAATACTCTGACAAGATATTGACGTATGTCGAATCGGTCATGATTTAATGACCAGTTGATGGCGCTCGACAAATGGTCGCTGGAATTGGCGGGACTTGCTCTTGAATGATGCTTAGCAAAAAACCATCAAATCCTTAGCTCGGGATATTATTTCATACTTATATTGGAAGCGTGCTTTGGTGTTGCCAATGCACAGAAATAGATGAAGGTACTGCTAATTTTGTCCGTTGTTCCTGTGTAGCGTGTCTGAAACTGTATCCAACAACCACAGCTCTGATGAACCAATAGCGTAGATACGCCACCCATTGACACAAAAGATAATGCCGCTCAAATTCGTGCCTCGTGGCGTTATGTGCTCAACAAAACGTTCGAGCTTACGGTAAACGATCCATGCTATGGCTGACCCTCTATCGCGATCTTCCCACGTGTCACCATGTCATAAGGCCGGACCACAACAGCAAAAGGCATTCTACCGATGTTTTCGGTCTTTAAAAAGCCAACCGTGATACCCATACCTACAACGCTAAAGCTTTGTATATCCAATTCAAAACACCTCACACAAACATTTTTCAACTAGCGTTGTAACGGGCGGTCTTTGAAACGCGTATACTGATATATATATATATATATAGATATATATATATATATATATATATATATATATATATATATATATATATATATATATATATATATATATATATACATATATACATATAAATATATATGTGCATATATATATATATATATATATATATATATAAATATGCATACGTATATTTTGATATATATATATATACATATCATATATATATATGTATATATATATATATATATATATGTATATATATATATATACGCATATTTTGATATATATATATATACATACATATGTATGATATATATATATATATATATATATATATATATATATATATATAGATAGATATATATATCTATATCTATATATATATATATAAATATATATCTCTCTATCTATCTATCTCTATATCTATATCTCTATCTCTCTATATATCTATATATATATATCTCTATATATATATATATATCTATATATCTATATATATATATATATATCTATATATCTATACAGGTTATTGCCACACCTTTTCGTTACTGGTTCAATTTTTCTTATTTGTCACATGTGCGTGGTTCAGCAGCGAATAGCTAAACGCCGTAATTTATGCAGGGGGAATAACGTCCGCGTATTCTTGATCTCGAGTGGATGGAGTTGGTGGTGTTGTTGATCAATTAGTTCATATTTCTTTGTGAATTTACCAGACGAGGGTAAAAGCGAGACAAAAGTATTCTCCGTGTAGGTACATTATGTATGTAATTTATTATGGCCTTGGATCATGAATTGCCCTAAAGTTAATTATCTTGGAAGTTATGTTGGTACTTTCATGATTGATAATACCGCTGTCATTACAGCGAAGTAGGCCTGACGGCGCAACTCATTACGGGACTTTTGTTTAAAGCCCTTCCGAATACACGGCCATGGAGCAACCCAATATGCGTCAACGGCTGTTGCTAAGGGAGCAATGCTACATGAAGACATTATCCGAACGTCGCGATCTTCCCCATTTAATACTCATACAGGCAGTAATTGAATGTGCATGGTGCTTTTGTTCAATGTAAGTCAATGTGAAGTGCAATTCAAGTATAATAATGCTTCTTTATATGATATTCCATATTCAAAGCCTCATTATCAATGTTGCTTAGACTAAGCTTCGTAAAAAATCTGATTAATACTAATAGTTCGGTTGACAATAATCTCATTACTAAGTTTGACAGGGCTCTTTATCTCTATTATTATCATTAACATGAGAATGGCTAAGGTAACTATTTGGGCTGCAACGGTATCTCAGCATATCTAGTTCTAGCTGATTAGTGTAAAGGCATTAGCCTGCTTAGGTCCCACCTGTGTTTTATAAATTGCACTATAATAGGGGTAAGCTCTGCATAAAAAAACTTGATGATCTAAGGTTATAACGTGGTGCATGTTATAAGGCTAGATTGGGTCTGTTGTCTTTAAGGTGCTTAGCCCGCGTTTATGATGTTATAGAGGACTTTTGCCCCCATTTCTTACGCAATGGTTAGATCAATTTTCTCTACCAAAGGCGAACTTGTCGAACGGAGAATACAATGGATAAAGTTAGGGTGTCAGGTCAACTATCACCTCATCTTTCTCCGCCGCATTTGCTATTGATGTGGTGAACATCGCCGGAATGTGGGCAAGTCTCTGGCTATACTTATTATAATTATCCCTATGTTAGATTATGACGACATGCAGAATGACATTGAAAGATAAACTAAGACTTATTCATTCATGATGCTATTAACAACTCTATTAAGGCCTTTCTGGAACAGATTAGACGCCATCAGAGGCGCAGATTGTGGGAAGTCAGATCAATTTATTCACTGAAAGGTATATGGTAAATCAGGTTTCGAAAAGCTGATATAATCCACTCGTCAGACAGGTCAAAGGCTCTAGAAACGGATGACCCACGCCGAATTTTAATCGTTCTGCTATGTATTAAGCACCCCCATCTACCTCTAGTTGAACTCCACAGTCACAATGAAGAATGTGTTTATGAAAAGTAAGGCGTTATTTGACAACAGCAGCCTTGAAGCGTGATTGGCTATTTGCATATTTTAATATGTCGGCGGGCTTAATGACTGTGGCACAAGGTAGGGTCTGAAATCTCTATGCGATACTACATCAAACAGTCATATGCACCTTGATCATTAAATGTGCCGTAGTGGTCTATTAATAATCGAATGGTTATCATTTTAACCCACGGAAGCATAACTGGAGCATCTATGTTGTTCGCACTAAGGGTGAAGTCATTAGTATGCAAATAGCGATTCGTCCGAATGACTAACTGTGAACCGTGATCCTGTTATAAAATCATTGCGTAGCAGCCTATCTGCCCACTATGATTCGACTGGCAAAGTTGGCTTTCCTGGTTGATGGCTAGCCTATGTTGATTGCCAGTTACAATCAGGTTCTTGTGTGCATTATGCGTTTAGCGGGAACATGGCCGGGAGGAACGGGCGAAAGCTTGTTGAATTGTGTGGTGCCAACTCCAGACCGACGATTATTGGGACCGATTTATTATGCTTCAGCCATTTAATAAAACAATGTAAGGACCCGCAAAACCTGATCCCCTGATATATATATATATATATATATATATATATATATATATATATATATATATATATATAGATATATATATATATATATATATATATATATATATATATATATATATATATATATATATATATATATATATATATATATATATATATATATATATATATATATATATATATATATATATATATATATATATATATATATATATATATATCATATGCAGTTATATCGTTTCCACATAGTTCAATGGATCAGTTCAGACAAATGGATATAGCGGACAACGTGGTGAGCCGCAATGGAACCTTTCCCTTTCTACAACAAGTTTTCACTCACTGTTTAGACACATTGTGTGCTACAATACTATGATCACGTAGCTCTTGATTATAATAATGAATGGGATGCCGGGAACTAATATCGCCATTGCACCATAAACGCAAACTACCACGTAGTGCTACACTGTATAGGTTACTGCACCAAATAAGCATCGTCGAAGCTGTAGAAGCCATTGAGGCACACGGCGATTCATGGCAAATTGCATCGAAGGCATCCCTGCATGTCCTAAAAAACTGCTCCATTTATGCATTAGACCAACGCATGAACAGTTCCTTTGGAATCAGAAGCTTCGCTGAATACACAAGTGGTTTCTGATCCACTTTGTGACGTTCATGAATTAATTATGGATTCAATCTAAGTTGGAACATTTATCTAAAGGATCTGGTTGCCTGTATCAGCTGTTTAATCTCATATGTTGTTGACAGTTGACTCGTTGTTTATATATGCTAGCGTCGGTTTGATGCCAAGGCAGACATTTGTTATCTGATTATTATAGTTCATATCTGCGCTTAGTGGGATAAGTATAACTAGCAATGAGGTGAGATGTTGTATGAGTGAACAGCTCGCCCATCGCCAGGTTACGCCACAGAGAAACCGCCAAAAG
Source organism: Urechis unicinctus (assembly GCA_034190875.2). Lineage (NCBI taxonomy): Eukaryota > Metazoa > Annelida > Polychaeta > Xenopneusta > Urechidae > Urechis > Urechis unicinctus. The sequence continues at coordinate 76,012,025 of CM067350.1, read as the reverse complement.
CACATCGGACTGTTGATCCAACGACTTGGGGTTCATTATATTGCAGCTCTTGTTAAAGAGTCTTGGGTGTGGTCGACGTGACCACGTCCAAACAATTGACCTGAAAATGTCAGGTGATTATACAATATGCAAGCAGCGTGCTGCAAACAGTTAACGAGTTACCGAGTTCTCGGGGGGAGGCAGTAGGCCCTCATAGAGTTTTTTCATATCGGTTACTTTAAGCTTCCTTCGGTTTTTTCACTGCTCCTTAAGTGAATAAGCGAGGTAGCATTTATAACGATATGTGGCTTCGCGGAAACAATTGATCGACGACGTGACACCAATTATCCAACCATCGGAGGTGGTCGTATCTCACTCCCTAAAACCTCCATTAAAATGAGCAAGCTGGCCGGTCAACCCAAATGAGTATTATCAACAGTCTGTCTCAACGACAGTCGGGCTTTCAGTTCACGTAACGCTGCTTGACGAACATTTGATTACAAGTCTATGTCATGTGTATTTTAATATTAAGAGGCAAAGGCCACAACCACCTTGCTAATGCTTTGGCTGCGCTAGATATCATGTGCTTCCAGCTATACTATGACTAAACATATATTTGTATTTTAATTTTGTATAACCATCAATGCTTGTTACTTCGTGTATCAGACTTAAGTGTCATGTATGTGTATTGATAACAAATATACCTAATCAAAGGCAATGTCATGATTCCATCAAAACTTAATTCTAACGGATCTTACATTGTATGCAACACGTGGAGTAGTATAGAGACTGGGGGTACGAGCGCAGTAACCAATCTGGACTAACATGAGCCAGGGAACCGCTCGCACCTCCCCCCTCCATACCATATGTTGCCAGGAGCCCTTCCAGCCCCCCATGATCCAGGGTCACACCAGTAGTTAGTCACCATAAAGGTCATCGAGTGAGAAATATCTGTGACCGTCGCTGTAAGTTCCATTTTTCAAGCAGTCGAGGTCCTGTATAAACTGGGCAACCTTAGCGTTGTTCTTCTCGATAAAGTTGGGATCAGGACGAGCGGTTATCAATCTCATCGTAAAGAGCTTCCAACAGTAGAAAGTCCCCTGTCGGCCTCTCAGTGGTCCCACTCGGTCTTCCCAACCAAGGACCGTGATGCTCATGTTCCATGCCCAGGCAATTATTAAAACTCCTGTTAGCGCCATAGTCCCCGTCTTCAAGCCCCTCCACCCCCGCCCACCCCCAAGCCACCGTCTCCTTATACTTCTTCTGATCCTTGTGATACACCTGGTTATACACCTCAGCCCTCCCCAGGTCCTCAAAGGAGCACAACCTGAAACAGCAGTCGACAAACACCCCGATGGTCGCCACCGGACTATGGTGCAGCCCTAACAGAACCTGAGGCCTTTACATATTCGGAATTATCCTCCCAGGACTCTGAGTGTAGGGGCACCTTATCTAGAGCAGCACAACCTCCTCAGAATGCCCAGACAGACAGCATCCACTCCTACCCCCGGCCACGCCGCCGCCGGATAGGTAGCACACAAAAGCCATCTCGAGAGTAGACCGTTGCGCCACCCTGAATATAAATATTATTTCCGTAAACCTTGATGTTGTACACCTTCTCCAATACCGCAGTTGCAACCTCCTCAAAAGTCGTACCCCAGAGGCAGGGCGCGCTAAAGTGAACGCCCTCGTTGCTAGTTTTTTCAGTCAGCTTCTTGCTATAGCTGCTGAAGTAGTTTTGCCCTATGATAGCAGAGTAGTCACTTCCTCCAACGCAGCCCTTCCTCGTGGTCTCCCACTAGTCTGTATTTTGTTTGACTCCGGTATAATTGTTGCAGAAAGATTTTATCATCGCCTCCATTACACCCAACAAATCCACTCTTTAGACTAATCTCATTCAGCCGATTGGATTGCCCTAGACCACATGGAGGCAGCTCCGGATTTAACGGTGCAGTCATTTGTTGTTGTTTCATACTGCTGCTTTATATGTAAGTCTACAAGTCAAGTTCAATTAGGCGTGAAGCTACAGACCAAGTCACCCCTCTTTTTTGTGTGGTTGTATGTGAAATCGGATAATATCACAGATGCGTTTGGTGTAGAGTTCTCCAACCTGTTTGATAAATACGTGGTGCCAAACATAAGCGACGACAGCCTTGTGGTGAAGCTACAGACCAAGTCACCCCTCTTTTTTGTGTGGTTGTATACAAATTAATAACGTTGCCTTGTTCTAGCTGTAAAGGCTGGTCTAAAGATATTACAACAGCCCGTTGGTCAGCAGGCTTACTTATTCCTACCACTTGATTCGTTCCATTAATAACAGGAACGACTGCTATAGGACCAGTATCAGCACCAACACCCGAAGACAACCCCATACGAATGATCTTGCCATTGCATAACATGGTATATCCACAGCTTGAGTCTTGTGAGTCTCGACCCCTAGCCCCATGGCCAAACGACCACTCATATCCTCTGCAAAGAGCACCACTTGCTTCTGCCCATATAGTAATGAGGGGTTTTGTTTGGGAGTTTATGTGTTCTCTCAGGTCCCTGCGATGCTGTCTGTGTGGTGCTGACTTAATTAAGGTGAACATAAATTGTGTTAAAGATGCTAAAGTTGATGGGCCGGTCACAAGTGTAAGTACCTGAATAAATCCACCGCCTTCCGAGACCGTCATCAAGACCCAACATTGTTAACACTCTGTCTGTTATATTCACAGTCCCATCAGGAATTTCTTAGGCCAACACATAGATCGCCCGCAGTGTTGTCAATAGTATTTTGCAGGGACACAGAGTCGCCGCTTTGAACATTTGACAGCATGATACATAACACTGTGAATCAACAAGCCTTTACATTCAATACGAATGAAACGTACAAAACCGGGCCGGTATACCAACCCCATATTGCACACGTGGATCTGACACATCTCCTCATCCATGTGAAATCGGATAATATCACAGATGCGTTTGGTGTAGAGTTCTCCAACCTGTTTGATAAATACGTGGTGCCAAACATAAGCGACGACAGCCTTGTAGTTGGCTCTGCCACTATTTTGATGTTGACAAAAACAGCGACTGGAGGATGCCAGGTGGCAACCAGGGCTTAGGGTGGATCTACTTCACCGACCCTGAAACACACAAGGTACGGGTGATCACTCATTATGGAAACACCTGCCTGTACGAATCCGTAAGGCAAACCTTTGAGAAAGCAACCAACGGGTTTGTTTTCCACGGCAGCAAGCTGCACATTGATTGACAAAGAGTGGGCAAACATCTCCTGGAGCACCTTCATCCTGAAAAAATCGGAGGGGTTCACATCACCAGGTATCTCACGGATTAACGACAGCATTCGGACCTATGTCTGGGCCATTCTTAGTGCTCAGGCGCAGACCCGCTCAAAGATACTAGGTGTTGGAACGTCCTTTGCTGCTCAAAAGCAATTTCAGGCCAACGTTGAGGATGCCATCAACTCCCCAGTGGACATTCCTTCATCCATACGACAGAATCAGAACGTCCTCCAGAATGCCTCTTCAAAGGTTGATTATGTATTTGGAATGGGCCTGTACATGGCTTTGTCTGATATGAGCCTCGACATTGGAAACGTTGCTGGGTACAACAATCTGATTACCATCGCGACTGAGGATCAGCAGATCGGCAGCAATGCTGATGTCAACTTGGTTCCGGTGGTTCCAGATAGAGGTAGCTTTGACCCTCCGCCAGATACAGATATAGAACTCCCCTCTCCAGGGCGCTCTGCGTGGGGCACACAAGGATGAGAAAACCGCTCTTATTATAGGCGAATCGCTATAGGCTTAGCTGTGCTTTGATTTGCTACATAGTAAGTCACGGAGTATCAGGAGGATAACTTCCCCCACCGCCACAACTGCTAGGCCCTTCAGGTCTTTTGCCACGGAGTTCAGCTGTTTTTTAATCCATTCCTTTACACCGCGCTTATCAGCTGGTGTCGGCGTTGGTGCCAGGGTTGGACTAGTGCTCCCTCCGCCCGTCAAAGCAACTACCAGGGTCGAGATTGCCAATCCAATCGCAGTGAGGATGGAGGCAATTGTTATGCCCTGCTTCCGGAACTGGGTGCGTACACGCTCAACTAGCGTTGTGTCCTCGTTAAGAAGTCTGTTGATCGTTTCCCTGATGCGGTTAATTTGGGTTCGCAGACGTTCACGGTTTACAGAGGCAGCCTCAATACGGGCACTCCGCAGGTCCTGCAGCTCTGCAAGCTCATTTGCTTGGAATCTCCATGATCCACTTTCACCCCTCCCTTCCTTCTCCAGGTTTGCCATTTTAGCTTCCTGTAAGGCTTTGTCCCTTTCTATCTCAGTTACCTTAGCTAGGTTGTTCACCAGCTCACCCCTCTGGGTCTGCATAGCCTTGTCAAGCCCTACAAGCTCTCAGAGTGGTAGTTCGTTGTCTTTTTGTATACCTAGGTCTTATTTGGTGTTATGAATGTCCTCTATTAATCTTGTTTCTTTCACACCACCTTGCTCTGTCACGGCTTCAGGGTCGAAGGTGCTCATTTCAATCTCTCCAGCTTCCGCTTTAACAGCAGCTTGGTCAACGCCTTGTAGGGCTTTTACTGCCTTTGTGGATAGTTCAGGTGTCATCCCAAGAGCCCGAGCAAGCTGTGTACCACCGTAATCTAGGATACTCCTAGGAGAGAGGAATTTTTTTTGATTGCTCTACCATGTCAGAAGCTTCTAGTCTCGCCCCCACCTAACCCAAAGGTCACCTCTTTTAGACGATCTCCCACCTCGTAACTTAGACTTTGGTTTCTTCTGGGGATCCCACCTGATCTTCTGTTAACCCAGCAGACATTTCAGTAATAGCAATGGTGGACTAGTCGTACTTGACGTATCTAAAGTTTCGTCAATGAGGTAAGGCTTCTCATCAACAAAGTTAGTCTCAGTTCTCTCCCCTCCCATAGCCCCCTCCTCATCTGCATCGTCCAATTTTGGGTTATCAAACTCCATGTATGTGTGTATTTAAGATATAAGTGTAATTAAGCATTCAACATGACGAGTACTTACGGACGCAAACAAAACCAACACCGCCGGATACGCGAACCGCTCGGGGTAAAGGGCGTGTGACAGTCTGTAGTCGTTGCAAACAATCCAAGCACTATTGACCAGAACCAACAACTGCTGGTTCACTTCCCATATCTAGGCGCAGACGACGTCATTGTTCCTGGGACAGCATGGCTGGTCTTTACAATCACGCAGACCTCGACTGATCTTAACCGCAGCATGGTGCAAAACCTAGGCCGCGCCGTGGTCAAGAAAATGACAATCAAGATTTCTGGCAATGAGGTCATGTCTATTGATGACAGCGATGTGTACCACTGTTACCACGACTTGTGGCGGACTGCACAGGAGAGACAGGGCCTTCAGTATCAGGGCATTGACACATCAGATGACAGAAACACAACTAAGATACGAATGGGGACAGGAGACAAAGATGAGACCAAGAGAGAGGACCTGGCCATAGCCGATGTGTATTTTAACAGGTACTACGTTCCGCTTGACTTTGAACTCCTAGAGAGTCACATGCCATTCTACCAGAGTGCGCTTAATGACAGACTGGAGTACGAGCTCACGTTCAACGACTACAACTGCGTAATTCACACAACAGGCGGCACCGCTGCCAGCTACAAAATTGATGGCATCTCGCTGGTGTATGACATGGTTACCCAAACAGAGTTGGGCCGCATGATATGCACCCAGTACACAGGTCGGCTCTCGATTCTGTATGACCATGTTCTTCGTCACAGAAAGCTTGTATACAATAAAAGAGATACACTGTGGAACATCAGCTCGCAGCATGAAGGTCATACTACTGCTCTTTGAAGATCCAGCCAATGCCTCATACGCCAGGAAGACAGTGTCGTTCTACAACCCAAAGATTACAAAAGTTGAGGTGACTATTGAGGGCATCGCCAACCAACTCTATGCCCATGGCATGCGTGGCTACCAGCATTGGGATGAGGTGAAGAAGTCCTTTGCAGCAACGAGTAAACGAGACCCCAGTGAAGCAATAACTGTAAAAGACGGTAGTGGCAGAACCGTGGAGAATACGTCTTAGGGTATCACCATACAGATCACGAAAAAATCACAGGCGGCCGGTGCATTGAACGCTTATATGTGTAATGTAATGGATGCACAGCTTAACATTAAAGATGGCAGGCTGTGCAGCGAAGTCTACTTACAAGGTTTTGACAAAACTGAAAACTGAGTTTACATTTCCAGATGGTCCCTGTTCGGCAATTGTTTGTTGGCAGACAAGGTGTGGGAAAACTGCATTCATCCTCGACCTACTTGAAGGGCACTTCTTCAGTGCCTTCGAGCATATTTTAATCCTCTGCACCACCATACGTTACAACGAGGCCTATCAGTCACGGTCATGGGTGTGGGATGATTCAGAGGTCTATGTTGTTGATCCAGGGGAGCGGCTCCATGACCACCTGAGGGCTTTCTACCACTGCTTCAAGGGTGAGCCTACCCTCTACATTGTTGATGACTGTTCGGCAACACAGGCCCTAACCAAGAAGAAAGACATGTTATTCGAACTGGCCTTTAGCGGCTGCCATGCACAGCAAGGTGTCTGGGTCCTCACCTAAAAGTACAACTCTGTGCTGAAGGACTTACGTGAGTAGACTCGCTGGATGGTGCTCTTTCACACCAAGGACCGTCACTCGTTTGAAGACGCCTTACATGAAAATGATGTAATTCCAACAAAGGAGGAACGTGCCACAGTACGCTAACTACTAGCAAAGACCAAGCACGCAAAACTGCTGCTGAAGACTGATCAACCTACTGCGTATACCTTGGATTTAAGTGATATTGGCCTTGATAGCAGCTGCTGCCTCAGTAACCAATTTAGGTTTCTTCATCTGTGTAGTGGTGCAGTATTTTGAAGCTCGAAGGCATGTACGTATATTCAGGGATCCTGATACCATTATTGATAAACTCCTTGAACAGGACACGACTAGCTTAGTGGAGACAAAGTCTGGGGGAGAGGAACCAAGTTGCACCCCTGGTGTAGATATGTCTTCTAAGAGAGATAGGCTTGCTGCTGTCATAGCCGGCAGCCAGGCCCGTCAGTACCTTGGTTTGGAGCGCCTTAAAATTGACCAGGCTGAATCGATGTCTGATGAAGAGATCATAAAGCTGTATGTGAGATAACAGGCTCGGCTAGGTGCTAGCATGACGCGCACTCCAGGTCAATCATTGCTACAGCTATACTCCTGTATTGCATGTATGTTTCTACCAATCCCACCAGAACACCAACCAAAGCTAATTGCAGACCTCGAGACTGACCCGTTTGTTGGCCACATACTAAGCACTGACACTTGTGAGCTATATCATCGCTATGGTATGTTTTTAGCTCCATTAACCGCAGATTTAACAACAGTTAAGTACTGTCAATTTGGAAAAACAAACACTGAATCAACAGTGGCCGGGGGAGAGGAAGACACTTGCGCGCTATAGTATGTGCTTAACTCCAATACAGCATGTGCTTAACTCCGCTATTACAGGTGCTTAACTACGCAAAAAAAGGTGCTTAACTCCGCTAAAACAGGTGCTTTCTAAGAGCTGTCAATTGGACAAATAAATTTAGTAAGTAAACATGGAAGAAACGAACACGAATCAAGGAGAGACAACACCGGTTGAATTAACGTCAGGGACCACTACGAAAAACACTAAAAGGGTTGCGGCAGGATGAAAGGGTGCTGCAGCTCGCAAAGCCAATCCAAATAAGCTTCTGAGAGAGCTCCGAGAGGCTAAGGCCGCGCTTACAGATGCAAGAGACAAAGATGTCGAGCCAATATTAACCAGCAAGCCTCCAGAAAGGTGGATGTGGGGAAGATGGGCTGCGCCTTTTGTTGAGGTGTTTGGACTCGCATGGTATTGCTACAGATGGTAGCCTCACACCCTAAACAGGTTATGGTACAAAAGCATCCGGACGCTCATTTAAAGGATCCTTTTTATATGGAATAAGATGACAACACCAATTACTGATGGAAAAATGCTCGTGAACGCTCTGTACCATAATGCAGTTGTTTCCGGTATATCAATAGGTTATGCCAAGCTTGCTAAGATGGCTCTGGGTGGTGGGGTGCAACGTCTATATTTCACCCCACGCGACCTGGCTATGGCTGTTGCCGATTTATCACTAGCAATGGCCACAAAGGATATGCTAATTAAACAAGGAATCTTATCAGTTGATATACTGAAGTAATGGCCACACTCGCCCTGCTTGTTGGAGATGCTCTTGTTAAAGCCCTTGCATTCTCTGGGAGCAACTTTTTATTCTCTAAATTGTGAGGCAGCCAAGTGGACGCGGAACGTTAACGCCATGATATGGCAATCGAGAAGCTTCAATCTGCTCAGGCAGCATGGGCCAAGAAGAGAACTGAGCGTTTAGACTTCATCAATGAGCAACTGTGGACGAGGCAATGTGTGAGTACTCCCTGATTACGAATAAAACCGTTGACCCGCTGGGCTCTGAGCCGCAGCTTTCAGTCTTCTACGAGCCCTCAGATGGTCAAAAAGGGCGTGAGGTGGTGTTCATTATATTGGGTATGGCTGCGACTGGGCTGGTTGCATACAGGCTTGCCAAGTAGGTCATTTGGAGACTCGGGCGTTTACTTTGTATGGATCGTCGCATGCAGAAGATATACTATAGTCCTAACGGCTACTTGAAAGGCATAACAGCTATCAAGAAGCTTGCAACAGAAGCGAGGGTTTCTGAAGAAGTTGCCTGGGGGTGGCTAACAAAGCAAGCTATATGGCAAATCTACCTGCCAGTGCCAAAACACATTCCCAGGCCAAAGTTTGATGTCCCTGTCCCTAATGAGGTTCACCAAGCCGATCTCTTATTTCTTCCTCATGACGTTGTGAAGCGCCAGACTTAGAAGTATGCCCTAACAGTGGTTGATGTCGCCTCGCACTACAAGGCGGCCGAGCCATTGACTACAAAGTAGGCTAAAGAGGTTGCCGGTGCACTGGAGAGGATATACAAGCGAGGACTGCTGGGCTGGCCCAATCTACCTGCCAGTGCCAAAACACATTCCCAGGCCAAAGTTTGATGTCCCTGTCCCTAATGAGGTTCACCAAGCCGATCTCTTATTTCTTCCTCATGACGTTGTGAAGCGCCAGACTTAGAAGTATGCCCTAACAGTGGTTGATGTCGCCTCGCACTACAAGGCGGCCGAGCCATTGACTACAAAGGAGGCTAAAGAGGTTGCAGGTGCACTGGAGAGGATATACAAGTGAAGACTGCTGGGCTGGCCCAAACTACTTCCGGTCGACCCAGACGGGAGTTTATGGGTGCAGCGAATCAGCTGTTAGTAAAACATGGAGTATCAGTCAGGCGTGGCCGTGTGAATATCCATCGTGATCAGGCTATAGTGGAACGCTTTAACCAAACACTGGCTGAGCGACTCTTTGGTCACCAGTATGCCGTAGAGTTAAGGGATACTGGAACATGATCGACGGAGTGGGTTTTTTCGACTACAGGCGGTTATCTCTGCGATAAATAATGAGGTGACCCGCTTGACTGGAAAAAAACCTAAAGATGCTATAAAGGCAAAACGAGTTGCACAAAAGCCCTCTGCAGTCGTACAAGGGCGCCCGCTGGGGGTTAAAGAGCAAAAGCTTCCCTCTGGTGTTGGCGTTCGCTACCTGTACCAGCCTGGTGAGGCAGAGCAAGACCATCGCCGGCGGGCCACTGGCCCTGTGTGGTCACTCCACTAAATCTAGTGAGCCTGTACTTTATTATTTGTTGGATGGATCGCTCCGTGGCTTTGTAAAGGAGGAGTTGCTTGTGGTGCCGTCTGATACCCAGTTTCCGCCAGACGGTATTACCAATTAGACATTAGAGATCTATAGATATAACAATGGTAGTATATGATAAAAGTGCCCGTGGATATTACTCGGAAAGAAAGTCCCCTGTAACAGGCCCTGTACGCAAGAGTTTTGCAACTTACACAGATATAAGATAAAACATGGTGTCGTTAAACGTCTTTGTACGGGTTGTCAGAAGGTTATAAAAAATAATAAGGTAGGATTGTGTATGGATTGTGGGTTCGATAATGTCAACCACAGTCGTCTTCGTCAAAAGAAAAAAATTGCATCACAACAGACTGCAGCCGGCGCCACTGAACGGGGATTCCCCACTGAATAAAAATAGAAACCCTGTGGCGCTGTCAGCAAGGTCAAAGTCCGCACGCTGTATAGTTGTTGTCTTTTGTATATAAAAAAAAATCCCTTTTAGACTAATGGCACTGTATTGTAAACATGACTCAGCGAGCACGTGAAGCCCGGAACGATTATGTTTAAATTCACGGTTTTACGCCTCCTTATCCATGCTCTAAGGTTGCGCTCAAAGCACTCCAAGTGCATAATGAATATGACCGTACATTCAAGGAGATGTTGGCTAGATTCAGAGCTGGGATGGCTCACACCCCTGTCCCCACCGCTGCCCCACGCAGACAAGTCCCTGCCCCACGCAGACCTGTCCCTGCCCCATGCAGACCAGTCCCCACAACCCAGTCTCCAGTCCCCGCAGTGCGCCTTGAGTTCAAGAAGACTAAGTAGACTGTTAAAAACTATTTGCGTGGATGGGTGATGAACGTTCCTGAGTCTCACCCCATTAGCTCGGACCTTATGATGTTCTTAAAGGGCATGGGTCGGAAGATGCATAAAGTTTTGACTGGTGAGCTGGAAGAGCTAGGTGGAAACAAGTGTCAGTTTGCCTTTAAGGTAAGACTCTCCAAGCAAGCCGATGATGACAGCACTGAGTATTTTGAGCCTGGGTTGCGTAATAAGCAGCAGGTGGTTCTCTTCTCAGAGGACGAGGGCGTTGCGCTGGACCAGATTGCTGTTAATATCCAAGAGCGGTTGGAGAAGTGGACCAGCCAAGGTTCTGGTTGGGAGTTTGAGGCAGTCATAACTCAGTGGATTGATATTAAAGGGTGGCTCCTACCTGCGACTGCTGGCTGCGCTGGCGGCTAAGCAGGCCATCATAAATGTAAAGGGATTTGGAATCAAAGTATAATGACCTTTGGAGCGCATGAGTCGTTTAGAAGAGCTTATTCCTCAGGGTCCTGGTGTAGATTGTTGCCATTGCTGTCGCCCTCTTTAGTGACCCTGGACCATGGGGGGCTGGAAGGGCTCCTGGCAACATATGGTATGGAGGGGGGAGGTGCGAGCGGTTCGCTGTGTCATATTAGTCCAGTTTTGTTACTGCGCTCGTACCCCCAGTCTCTATACTACTCGTGGCGTGAAAGACTATAAGCAAGCGTGGAGCGCGGGCTCAGAGACACCATGCTAATAGATAGAGGTCAAATGTTCAAACCAATTCCGCGAACAGCTTTCCTTAAAAAAGGTAAACGATATCCAGGGAGAAGTTCGTTGAAGTTACAAATAAAAAAATCATTACTGAGCTACGCACAAAACTGCTTCTCAACAGGGACATGTTGGGATCAAAGTTCCTTGGGCTTCGGTTCTTCTTTCGTGGGCAGAATCCAACGGACAAATAAGGCGTTTTTGTTAGAGGACCCAGTAACTAATCAATAATCGTATAAAAGAAAGATCCGTATGTTTACTTTCTTGGCAGCAAATTTAAGTTAGGCAAATTGCGTCCTTTCTGCAAAAGGTACAAGTCAACCACGGTCATCTCTACATTCGATATTGCAATGCGAGTGCCCTTCGGAAAACACCTCGGGGCCAGCGACGTCATATTCTTGGTGTTTTCGTTGACTCGGGCCATTAGTGGTTTGTAGCTCCTGAGGAATACAAGTATAGATGTGATTTATCTAGACTTTTCCTGCACATGTAAGAGATTTTGTTAACAGTCGTTTGGCGCGTAACATTGGTAAGCAGAATTTGAAATAAATAGAAGGAGTCACAAGCAGACCAATCTAGGCTCCGAATTGGTAAGCAGCATGCCGCTATGCAATATGCCTAGTAGCTGGGAATAATAACGATGCCGTCTCTGAAATGATACAATTTGTCTTCAGTTGTAATTGAATCTGCAACATAACGCCCGATAGACAAATTCGCAGAGAGTTGTGTGTGCCTCTCCACGAAACCTGGGTAATGTGAGAAGTGGAATAACCGACACTGAGCGATCGTTACCATGCACAACACGTAAATAGTTTGTAGTGCTTTTGGTAAACATATATCAAACATTAGCTGACCGTGATGACAATTCAAGCAAACGAAATTTAGAATAAATTACGCCTATGATTGTCTGTTAGCGCATTTACAACATTCATTATCGCCAAATGCAGAGCCTGTTATCATAAACTACACCGTCTGCATGTAATATGTTAGTCAGATGACAATTGCCGATGCTATCCATCATTCAAACGGCGTATCATTAAACACAGGGGTCACGCGCGACATCACAGAACATCCAGCGGTAACATGCGATTATCATTACGTATCCACATTGACCAACATGTTGTTTTACCATTATTACTAATTGAAATGTCTGACTATGTAAGCAATAATTCATCTATAATCATGACTACAGCTTTTGTTCCATACTCTGGTGACGTTTTATCAGAGCCTATGTGCAAAATGTGAAATTAAATACATAAAAAAACAAGGTTTGTCATTTCAGGATCTTTCGACGGTATTAAGGACTGTTTCAGTGTAAAATGGTACATAATGAGCAACTCTGTTTAGCTTTTTAACATCGAGTAGCCCTACTGCATGCGATACGACTGCGGGAGTTCTGGTTACATGCTCTGATTTATGTATGGGCATGCAGGGTTGACACCCTTGAACATTGAACCCGATTAGATCAAATATAACACTTGAATAATTGTCTAAATGAAGTGTTAATACTGCCTTCATTTCAAAGTTTACTTCCCTCTCACACAAGGATATCTTCTGTCTTACAGCCAAGCTTCAACAATGATGTCTTGCGTACCTACGCATGGCCACAAGGTACATCACACTAATGCAGTGATGGACAGATACAACCCATATAAAATATGTACATCTTTATAGGCCTGTTTTACATATCAAAAGAGTCCCCGCGTGCATATAGCGCATGTATTGAAATCTTCAGTTATATAAATCTTTCTCTCCTTCCCGCATCTCCCTAATGGAAACTAACACGCGCAAATAGATTTTAACCAAAACTCACATACACGCATGTACCGGCTATCAAGTTAATAGCGCGACTACTTTTGGAGAGTCTCCACATCTGACCTTTTACTGTATTATTCGTTAAATGCAGAGCAATCGCTCTGTGTTCCTGTGACTTCCTCTCACCTCCTTCAACCTTTCCTGGCGGACGGTCCTCCTCTAATACCTTCAGTTAACTCGATAGATATGTCAGGTAAATTCAGGCCAAATGGATCATTCGTTGTGCAGTGGCATTTGTGGTGAAATGATGCTGCAATAGCCTCACCATGACCTTCGTGATGTCATCACGCTGGTCGATAACTCTATCCAAGGGAAAGGGGGTCGACCTACAGAAGGGATCAAGGACACCTGCATAAATACAGCGGAATGGCCCTTGCAAACTGATTAAAGTATCAGGCGGAGCGTCTAGCCTTGCCTTAATGGCTTAGAATCATGCCGATGAGGTGATGACGAGCCAAACGCTATCTTCTCGAACATCATATATTTCTGGTGGTACATACTGAAAATGCTTCTGAAGGAAAGTGACAACTGCACATTAACGCGATCTGGAATGACTGACAGGATTGGCCATGCACACACACACACGGATTTCAACTGTTAGAGCCGTTATATGAGAATGTACGCGATATTTAGTTGCTAATTAATCATTAAATAGGTATAACGGATATCACTCTAATAGGCGGCACAAAACTACACGTGGCATAAATGATGAACTCAATCAGGCAAATCATCCAATTAAGGCCAACGCCACTCAGATATAATCATAAGATGAGCAGATACCTCTAAGGCACAGGGAGTCTCCATTGATCGATCCTCGAGCGCAAAGCAAGCCACAATTTGTCATTTGATCGTTCAGTTTTTAAATGGCCTTGTGTTTAGGCTGCGTACTTTTCGATCGCCTGGCATGGCCATACAATGTCCTGTATATTCGCTAGCTGCTTTCCGCAAACATCATGCAGAACGATAGTTGAGAGAAAGCAGTAAATGATGCTCCCTGGCTAAATGCTCGACAAACTAGATCTTGTTCGTTGATAGTTGGAGTTACGTTGACAATTATGCGTGACAGGTGTCGTGACAGGTGTCGGGTGATAATTTTAATCAACTTCAGAGTAATGCAAATGCAAAGGTTACTCACTATACTTGTATATATCCTGATGCACGCACGTTTAAACAGTACATTTTATCGTTTCTAGTATTGTCCCTTTCATATGGCTCTCTCTTATTCATGGAGCGAACCGCTATCGAAACTCATTTGCTCATGTGACACTCCAACATTGTGATTCACAACCAGTTGCATAAACTACAATTTTATCCCGGTTCCCGCCATATAGTTTAGATGACAGGAAATTGTTTGCCATCTTCTAGTACTTCACGGCGGTTTATTCGGAAGCACCTTGCACATAACGGGGTTTTGTAATTCATTTGTCCTTGTAAAGTTTTCACGAACGGATGATGATGTTTTTTTCATGTTTTTATTTTTAAATTGCACCACGTAAGTATCATATCATAATCTACCTATAAATGTAACAAGGGATGACGAATATTGATAAAACTTAGCGATACAATGCAGTGGAATGCTAAAAATGTCGCATGCACTATGCATTTTGATATCAATATCATCACCAAGGTAAATAAGTGATATCTAGAGCTGGGGACCAGGTTACATCGGTTCTTTACCTGGCAGGTATGGTATATTTGATCAGGAGCTTGCATATGCATAGTAATATGTTGCAAGCCACCAGATCATGTATATCGCTTTCGGTAGCGAAGCTTGAAACCAACATTTCTCCCAGTTATTACAAGCCTGTAGTGCTTAATGAACAAAGACTTTTCTAGCCAAATCTCTAACAAAGCAAACGTCGATTGGTTCAGCTCCTAAGAACACTTAATGACCAAAGTGTATATTTATATCTGCATGGCTGAGTAAACCTGTAAAGGAATGCCTATCAAATGTATCCATTTACATTGCGAGGTACATGCCTTTCTTAGTTACCGTAACTAATGGCCCATTACTCTGTTTGAGAAGGAAACGCCTAACTAGGGCAATGACGGTAGCCATAGATGGTTTCAATTACTTGATAAATGAAAACATTGCGCTGGTTTATGGTCTTTCATCGTGGTCTTACCCACTCGTCAGACCCATCAATCACAGCAAGCCGGTGCTCATTGCGAAGCTTATGCGTAAATGGTTTGGCTTTTGCTCAGTGGTGGTGTCATATTACGACACACTGCTCCTTCTGAAAGAATAGTCTCAGACGGTGACCCGTTGTTTGTATTATTGGTGCATCCAACAAATGGCTTCTTGTGGTTCTCTCTAGCGATCATCCTATACCGACAGAAAGACATGAAGTCCATGGTAACTGCGGCGGTTGGTAACCTGTGATATTGTTCGCGTAACAATGATAATGCATTATTAGATTCGGTCTTACACAAATATTCTAAGCACTTCATATCGTAAGCACCAGTTAACTTACTCTGCCTGTTACTGCACACACACCTGAGCCTTCATTGAGAGTCTCATTATCCATTTAAATTGAGAAATATGTCATTCTTTTCCTTTTATGCAACCGTAAAACGGCCGTATTTACACGCTCTATATGCTACAGACCTTAAATCGATTACTTGCACACTATTTGATATGATCTAAGAGCGTACTGGCCAGCTTAATAGGCAGGTAAGGCCGCGCAGTGCCAAATGCTGTAATCCCTGACATGACGATCACTAACTCTTCGATGCTACAGCTCCTGCAATTTTCATGACTTTATTATACTTATTGTTGAAATTCTAACCGGTTCACTCATTGTCTATGAAGATCTCTTACTGCGCTACAGCTGCTGTCAAATAATGAAAGGCCATATTAGACTGTGAATATGAAATGGCATGCCGCCGAATAGTGACCCTTTAAAATGATCCCTGGTGCTTTTACAAAAGGGTTGATAAATAACAGCAATAAAGGTCGTTCTAATAGTAGCTTACAAATGGATTTATGTCTGGGATGACTTTGGCAGAAATATACTTATGGGACATGCACTATTAAGCATATTGACATTCGGGCGCAGGCAGCCTAGAACAAATCTGACCAGCTGATGCAAACTCTTTACCTGCGACCTTGAGGGCGATAATAGAATATTTACAACGTACCGCTGTATATTAGCAGAACTATGACGACTTCGGGTAGGAACAACCAATCTTGACATCATCTATTAGGACAATGATTTCATTAGCAATAATAGTCTGCTTATTTACATACTTTGCGCGGACCAGGTGGCTATTTATCAATACTGCATTCCTTCTTGAATGCATTTTTTGATCGCTATCAGCAATCAAGGAGATGAGGATCATTCTGCTGGAAGTGAAGCTAAGTGCATTAATTTACAACACTTTAGGTAGAATCGCTATTCCCCTAACTATATTTGCACCAAGTTTGCCTGAACGAATCCGCATCAATGAGCTGGCAATTTTAGCAAAGCATAATTGTTTAGATGCTTAGTGTCTACTGAAGATAATTCTGCTTAAGCAGTTAACGTGCTATAGACTGAATTGGGGGCACCTGACAGTGACAACCAAATGATCACCTGTGTGCTGTTTACAAACATTAACGATATATGTCGTTCTATTTAACAAATGTTTATGTCTGGGTTGACTTTGGCTGGCAAATATCATGCATCCGCAAGCAACACTGGGCACCATATTCCTAAACAATAATCCACGACAAACTCTTTTGCGCGCTTAGTGTAAATAGAAAAAGACTTTGAGCGCGCCAGCACGGACTAAGCAAAGACTGGTTTATCAGAAATCGATTACTTGCATAGCGAATAGACACAGAGCGTACTGGCCAGCTTAATAGGCAGGTAAGGCCGCGCAGTGCCAAATGCTGTAACCCTCTGACTTGACGATCACTAACTCTTCGATGCTACAGTCCTGCAACTTTCATGACTTTATTATACTTATTTGGTTGAAATTCTAACCGCGTTCACTCATTTATGAGATTACAAGGACCATCTCTTACTAACGCTACAGCTGCTGTCAAATAATGAAGGCCATATAAATTATGAACTGTGAACTATGAAATGGCTTATGCCGCCGTAATAGTGCCCTTTAAATAACCCGTGGTTTCATTCTAGGGGGCCATAAAGGGTTGATAAATAACAGCAAAAAAGGTACAGTTAAATAGCTTACAAATGGATTTTGCACTCTGAGATATAGCAGAAATACACTTATGGGACATGCACTATTAAGAATATTGACATTCGTGCGCAGGCAGCGTAGAACAAATCTGACCAGCTGATGCATAACACTTTACCTGCGACCTCGAGGGCGATAATTAGAATATTTACAACGTACCGCTGTATATTAGCAGAACTATGACGACTTCGGGTAGGAACAACCAATCTTGACATCATCTATTATACAATGATTTCATTAGCAATAATAGCATGTATTATTTACATACTTTGCGCGGGTATTAAGGGATATTTATCAACACTGCATTCTCTTCTGAATGCATTTATGATCGCTATCAGCAATTTAAGGCTCCATACCCATGAGGATCATTCTGCTGGAAGTGAAGCTAGTGTGCATTAATTTACAACAACTTAGGTAGAATCGCTATTCCCCTAAATATATTTGCACCAAGTTTGCCTGAAAGAATCCGCATCTGTGAATGAGCTGGCAATTTTAGCAAGCATAATTGTTTAGATGCTTAGTGTCTATGAAGATAATTCTGCTTAAGCAGTATAACGTGCTATAGACTGAATTGGGGGCACCTGACAGTGACAACCAAATGATCACCTGTGTGCTGTTTACAAAACATTAACGATATATGTCGTTCTATTTAACAAATGTTTATGTCTGGGTTGACTTTGGCTGGCAAATATCATGCATCCGCAAGCAACACTGGGCACCATATTCCTAAACAATAATCCACGACAAACTCTTTTGCGCGCTTAGTGTAAATAGAAAAAGACTTTGAGCGCAGCCAGCACCACGGACGTCACCTAAATGAGCCCACGAACGTGACCGCACCCGAGAAGGAGTATGCACACTTTTTCCAAAGTCTACTTATGTTACATAAAAAGTTCGACCAGGTGGCTATCGACAATAAAAAGTGCCTTGCTTGTACCGTTTTTAAGTTAGCAGGCCATCAAACGAGATGTGGTTTGGGTACAATGCACATCAAAGCATAATTAACCACTTGAGTGGCAGCAACATGTGACAAACCTATGTGGCTCAACCCCTGCCGGGTATGACTTTCCTAGAAATTCTCTAATTTGATGCAGGATGCCATTAGACCCCCGGCTACTGATGTCAGTGTGCGTTATTAACGCGTGAAGTAAGTTGAGACAAACAATCACAACATGAAATTGCAATGTAAGAAAAGCGTTTATGGCCCAATAATCATATTAAATAGTAGGCGTTTTACGTTTTACACGAGCAGCGTTCTGAGCAAAGACTGGTTATCAGATATAATTGGATATAGCGAATAGACACAATTATCAATCCTTAAAATGCTCCATGTTGTTGCAGTCGTTGGTAGGATAACTTAGGCAGCACGAGCTGTTCGTGGTTTTAATATATATATATATATATATATATATATATATATATATATATATATATATATATAGAGATATATCTATATATATATATATATATATATATAGAGATATATATATATATATATATATATTATATATATATATGTATATATATATATAGATATTCTTATATATATGTATATATATAGACAGACATACATGTATATTGGTACCTGACATATATTTCTGTATATCGTATGTATATTTATATATCTAAAGATAAATATATAAATATATATAAGCGATCTATCTATAGATATATTTCTATATATATATATATAGAACATTTACATATATAGATATAAATAGAAAATATCTAATATATATTATATATTTTTATATAAATCATCTATATAGATGTCTGTATCATATCATATGTTTATATATGATATAGAGGAGAGAGACTATATAATCTCTCATGATCTGAATATCTCTCTCTCTCTCTCTCTGTATCTATAGCATAAACATCATCTCCTCTCTCTCTTGTGTAACCTATATATCTATACCTACTTATCTCTTTTTCTATCTCTCCTCTATCTCCTGTCTATATATATTCTATTATCTCTATCTCTCTCTCTATCTATATATATATATCTCTCTCTCTATATATATCTATATCTCTATCTATATCTATATATCTCTCTATAGATATCTATATATATATATATATATTATAAACCCCCCCTCACAGTAGTATGTACATATTCATGGCCATTTAATCTGTCATCTTGCATAATCTGATGCATTCAAGCAGTCTTGTATTTCCTATTTAACAAGTATAACAGGATACTTGTTCGGTATCCTGCGTTTTTCACAGGCGTGTGTCACGTTCTGTCAGTAGGCTTTCATGAAAGCAGCTGGGTCAGGAAAACTCAGAATCCTTGTTGATTTCGCAACCAATCACAGATGAGCGACAGCTGAAGCACGGAGCCCTGTATCCCACTTTTGTTACTGCCTTTGTACCTTTTCTTTTACTTTTCTAACTTGCAAGCCATTTCATCAAAGACATAAAGCCTTATGACTATGAATTATGTCGCTTTTGATCAGTCGTTCGGAATTTTCTAGTCATAACAAAATCTACCTCCAGGGAATTTTGGGTCATAATTCATGTCACCTCTAAGGAGTTAACTCGTCGTGATTAAGGGGCTTATACAAAACAGCCTTTGATTCTAGGGATGCGAAAGCTAATCCTAATCCAGCAGACCAGCTGGTCGCAACCAAAATTCTCCTTGTGTCATTTAAAGTCGACTAAAGCATCATCACGATCAACCACGTCATCATCACGATCGACATCATACACAAACAACGTCGTTATTATTTGTACTACATCAATTATTGCTGTAACAAATGACATATGTCGTGAGTTCCATCACTATTGCATTGATCATGATCGCAGTCAGTGTCAGCATAAACATCATCTCTCTGGATCTTGTAACGGTTTTCCACACCTGCATTCGTTTTTGCATCCCCTGTCTTATATAGATATATCGCTATGATCATTACGATTGGTTATCATGGTCCGCTGATATGATTTAAGGCAATCTAAACCCCCGTTTGGGAATGGAAAAGATGGAAACTGTTGATTTTTTGCCGTTTATTCGAATAAACCACTCACATGTTGGCTGCAGCTGCAACGGCTTATAGTTATTGGGATGCTCAGTAACAATAGTTTTGATCCAGTACCAGAGGCGCGGGTACATACAACCGGTCATGATCTCTGCGTTGCAAGTACGACGGCAGACTATACATAATTGTCCAAATGAAGGGACCTTCATATCACTTCAGCTGATACCATTAGCGGTATTTTCGGTGTAAATAGCATTTGTTCTCCAGGGACGTTTAAGGTATCATACTGTCCAATGTGCAGACTTCAACGTTCATTCGCTTATAAACCCTTCGTTTGATGTTGTAATGCGGACGAAGTCTATTATGGACCTAGCATGAATGTGGCAGATTGCCTCACGGGAAGAGGGCATGTTATTAATCTTTTAGCGTCATCAGTGTTTCACTCGCTTTGTCGGACCTTTGATGTTCAGATGTTTTGTGATTTTTCTTGTGTATGAATCAATCAGATAAAGGTGCTGAGACTGTAGCTTCAGCTCCGTTCAAGATAGCCCAGCAAATACTCCTTGCAAGCAAAATTCCATACACTCGTTTGCTATGAAAACCAGTTAATTGCATCAAATTGCGCATACTATCAAAAGACCCTTTATTTATTTGTTGTAACTCACGTAGCAGCACAATCGCACATAGCCATCGTAGTCAGATGTTGTTTATAATGACCTTCAGCGAAGTTGAAGTTCACGTTTCGTTGTAAAGCATTATTTATTTGTCTAACAGAATGCGTTTCAACCGATATCACAAGCGATTATCATACCATATTCGACATTTTAAAAACCCAGATCACTTAACATGCCATTCAACACACGCATTTAGCAGGCATTCAATATGGTGATCTGCTGGATAGCAGTCCAATGTTGCTAAACGGCGCAGTAGAGTTGTATTTGATAAACTTAGATGGGGTCCATATTAGAAACATGGAACCTGTGCATTGAGCCACAAAGGAAAATATCCTCGTTGACATCTTTCCGTATCCGATTTTTACGTTATTCTGTACAAATTTAAATGTTTACTCGGCGATGGGGTGCCAAAACATGATTTTACATACCCAGCCGGCCTGATAATGTTGGATGCTGGTTTTAGCTGTAACAAGATTCGTGTTTTTTTTTGACTTTCCAACAAAATAGTTCAATAATCGCCACAATGTCGGTCATGGACAAATGAATTTAATGTTTGCAATAAGAACGTCAATGGTGACTGAGGCACAGTATCCATCCATTAAGCTGGTCTTAGGTCCGATTGTAAAACCTATCAACACATCATTACATTGGTGCAGGGGTTCGTAGCTATATCGCAGAAAATGTTTGCTAGGCACATGGAGCTGTTGTATTACGGGATAGTTGCTGATACTCCACTAATATCGTTAATTTATAATGAGTATGTGAATGCGCGATCAGTGTGAGTTCAGCAACTAGGGAAGGAACTGGCCGCCAAGCAGCAGAAAACGGCTGAGGTCGTATAGAAATATAGAAGGTGTGAGGATGTAGAGCGTCATCGAGCTGCAATTGATCCCCTCCTCTTTAATAACAACCATTCACATTATTTTATCAATACTCTTTATAGTATCAAACACTAGGCAGATATATTGTTCTTATCTGTAGAATATTTGCACCCACTGCTGGCTGCTGATAAAGTTATTCAAAACTAGAGATCACCCGCATCCAATGCTGGTTGCATCTACACCCAGTGCAGACTTCAGCTGCCTAGTACAGGCTGCAGCTGCGCTCTGCTCAGGCAGTATCTGCACCCAACGAAGACTTTAGTGGCATCCGAAGCAGGCTACTAGTAGTGTCTGTAATATAATGTGATACTTGGGTGCAGTGTAACTTTCAACGTGGATATCTAGTCACTTGCAAGCCGACCAAAGCAAGAAGCACCTCAGGTGTATAATCAGAACAAAATGTGGTTAACTGCGTTGCTATGGAGAGATTAATAGACGCGATGATCAATCAACACAAGATGCGACCTGGCTGCAACCAGGCAATACAACAGATTGTTGTAGTTCTATTGACTCTCAGCGTATTTAGCATACGAGTTCAATGCCGAATGTTGTCTATCAATCATGCCTTTGTTAATCAGCACTAAATCGCGAATGACAAATTGGTCATTGACACTGGCTTCATGCTCGGTTGGGGCAATGGGCTGATACTTCGGAGAATATGGCTATTCAATATCAGACTCGATTTATAACCAGCGAGTTACATTTAGTGGTTTCTTCTAATTTACATTTGGGTGCTGCAAACAACAAACCTAAGTTTATTCGGGAATAAAATAAAGTCCTACTTTAAAACAAAATAACAGATGATTACCTATGGTCAGCTGGTGTTAATTGTGTTATAAGTTGAAGTGACTTATCCTGTCGTTGCCTGTGGAAGGCATGTATTAACGACGGGGCAGGCGATCAGACTTGTATGCATATTTAACTTACTCACACCAGAATATTGCCAGTCAGATGGGGAAAGCTTGTCGCGCTGAGATAAACTTAGTCTCGCTGAGTATGATGCCATGCTGTGATCGATCAACCTGACAAAGCATCGTCATTACCAGAAGCGAAAAACAACCAGGGCTTCATGCATGGGGCGATCCACCATTTCTGCCGTGCGATAGATCTTTACAGTAGCGTAATACAATGACACGACTGGCAATCAGCTGGTTCGTGTAACCTGATAACTGGTTTTTATTTCCGAAAATTCATATTTACTCATCAATACGGGTTTGACGAACCGCCCACTTTAGCCAGAAAGGTCCGCCTTACTCTAGCGCATTTGTGTATATATAGATATATCGTGTGTCGATGGAGCCTTTAATTACAGCCGCATCAGTATGAGCCAGGAGCAATTGCTATAATCAGTCGTCTGGTATTGACATGTAATGGGGCCGTTGCGTTTGGGGGTTAGTGGCTTGTGTCGATGTTATGCAATACCCTTCCTAGCCCCTGCAAACAGTGAAGCGCTTCAGGAATAAGCAACATATGCCCGCCTTAGCGTATAACTAATTAACAGCACAATGGGACTATCTCTCGTTTGTAGCACTCTTCCACGGTCTCATATTAGGATCCCCTTTCCTGTTGACATACTTGTCTGGCCAGGGTGGTGTCACCCATTTCCCCACGAGTGCCAAGCAGCGAGGTATGCGTACTGCTACCGCAATACAATAAGACATCCATCCGATGAACATTCGGAAACCCTCTATTGGTATCCGAGCATCCCTGCTTTCATGTAGCCACGTGCTGCTTTGATTAAACAAATCAACCATTTCGTTCCAATGTTCAAGCAAAGATGTATTCACTTTGATAAAACTGGGTCAAAGGAGCGGGTTGGAGGCACGACTCGCTGCAGATCGTTAGGGGGAAACCTTCTCCGTTTTCATTTAAATTTGAATTTAACTGTTGTGCAAAGATATCGATTAATAAGTGGTATTCATTATGTTCACGGTAATAAGCAATGGACTTTTGTTACTGCCCAAATTTGGTTGAACCATGCGCTTAATGTAGCACACGTCTCCAAACAGATGCATGGACATTTTTTATTTATATGATAAATAGTAAGTGCAAATTATGCTTAGCCTGTAATTATAAGACAAGGTTCAGTCCAGTTGCTCTCGTGATGCTTTTTGGCAGTATCTGTTGACATGGCTCGTAATTTGTTAGCAGTAGTGTCAAATGTTCATCAATGTTCGTCCGTTTGTGTTGTTCGCTAACATATCCTACATGGCCGCTGACATCATACAGGTCGGATGGTGCAAGCAGCGCGGATTCTTCATGCTATCATATTTACAATCATTGATGCGTTGATCGTTCAAAGCTGCACAACAAAGTGAATTATCCAATGGACTAGGCCCTGCCACGTTTGTGACGTGTGCGAGGTACCACATCAAACACACTCGCCCGTAAATGTTGTGATCCTTCAAATTATTAATTGCATTGCTGATGTCATGGTATGGCGTTACTGGTTTAATTACCTGCCATCACTTTCTATACCAGCAACAACTTGATAAATGAAGATGCACGATGATAAACTGACATGTTTTTCAAGTTACCATCAGTCACACGGCATCGCCGCCTGGTGAGCGGTCGCCTAACCGATAAACTGCTCTCACTGCGTAGTAATATGCAGACCGAATGCTCATAAGGCAAGCAGTACACATACCGGATATGTTGATTGAACGTATGGTCGCACCATTCATGACGGCCTGGATTTAAGTTCATGGGCTCCTATGGCAAGAGTAAACGGGTCTCAGGCTTTTAGGAGCGTAATGAGATATATTGATACCCTCGATCTTACAGCTTATCTAGTACTAGTGCAGGTGTAGTCTATTGCGCAATGGTCTAATTGCAACATCAGATGAGTTGTGACCATGGATTCTTTGACCATAATCACTGCATATACAAGCGAAATGAAGGTAAAATCCGTGTCCGTTCTAAGTATATGCAGCATGTCCAGGTTAGCTGTACAAAAACGTGCAGCATTGCATCAGGTAGAGTGGTGGTCGCCGCCTTGAGGCGCATGGGCCGCACGAAATCATAAAATGATGTCTTTTTCCAGGGGCTACATATAGCAGCCATCACACGCGCTTCCAGAACTTATCATTTGCTTGATTAATCTTAATTCAACCCCGCAGATACATCCATTTCCGCCCCATAACTAACGTAGTCAATGTATGATGAGTGAGTAGTTTTACGACTGATATCTAACCACATAATGGGCCAATAAAGTCATGCATAGCATTTAAAAGTGCAATCAACGTTTATGCCTGGGCCATTTGCATCACTAATTCATGTGTACAAGGCCGATCTTAAGACATCCACACGAGATGTGACTGCTCAGCATAACACCTAATGATCAAAATGCAAGTATTGTAATGGATTCGGGATATTAACGTGCATGATATAGAGTGAATGCCCCTACATACAGTGCATATTTTGGATGCAGATTAGTTTAGACAGAGCATCATATCTTCGTGTTATCGCGCTATATATAATTGTATATTTAATTACTTGCAAATCGTGCCACATGGGAGATTAACAACATGGTGCAATATGCCCATGTATACAATATTTGACTAAGTACTCATTTATTTATGAGAGGAGCAATCGAATTAAACACATCTTATTTGAATGTGCATGCATAATCGTTACATTGTGCACAATGTGGTATTATTAAAATTGCTCTGACTATGTGCTGGCGTAATTCATCTGTTCTATAGCTCTCTTTATAACAAAGACCATAGAGTTATATTGAGAATATCATACGTTGAATACATTTCCGTTCCGCTGCTCGAGCACTCAGTGCCCCCGGCGTGTGGTGCTCTCTTGTGCTGAAGTTGATATGCCGCTGTTGGAAATATGCAGTGTTCATTACCCGTTGATGTCATCGTCTTAAGAGGCACCGGTAGCTGTTGGTATCATGATACAAGTCATGTGCGTGCTGTTAAAGTTGATAGCTATTTTAAACGTATTAAAGCAACACATAAGTGTATGTTCATTGCCGATTCAGTTTTCATAGGTACTTAAGTTGGCCCGCAGTACATCTACGATCCGCCATTTACATTCTTCTTAGTGGATGGTTCCTAAATTTACAACGCCTAATAAATTCAATCTGCTTAGCAGCGCACAATTTTGTGAAGTACCGCTTCACGCGCTTTGACTTCCGACTAAAGTACTGATATCATTGTATACATGGCTTAGATTGAGTAGGTCTTAATGGGGTCTTACGTGGGTGCAATCAATTTTCGTAAGATTTGGTTATTGCCATAATGGAGATGGTAATAGAAAGGCAAGTAGTTAGGCTTAGTTTATAACTCGGAAAGCAGTACTTCACCTGTCAATTTATATGATGATAAAACCTTCGCAAATATTAGTGATAGAAATGTTCAGACGGAGACAGACTTGTGATGAGTAGTTGGACGATACACTGAATCGTGCAGGTTTGTCTTGAACAATTTATCATGAAAAATACGCTAATGGGTTTAACCTCATGGCTTACTTGGATCCCTCGGATGTCCGATGAACTTTCGGAAGAATGCAGGTATGGCTTGGATGGTGTGTCCCACTACATTATGTCATGGATTGAACATCATAACTCCTTCAAATGTATCAGAAAATTCCTAAAACTTACGGAATCTTGCAGGTATTGGTTGAACAATATGTCATTAAAAATGCACCCATGGGTGTCTTCATGGCTTATTCGAATCCCGCTGAAGTCAGATGGACTTACGAAAGCAACCATGTATGGCTGGAGATATTTCCTAGTAATTTCAACGTTGTTTTGAACATCATAATTCATCTAGATCTATTAGAGAAATGCTGAAACTCACGGAATCTTTCAGGATATCTTATCTGGATAACGCAGAGGTAAGATGAACCTATCAATCAGTAAACCAGCATAAATAGAACAATACGAATGCCCCTAACCAAGATAATGTAGGCTGTCGGAAAAGCTCTGCAAGAACTTTAAAAACTTGCTGCCTGAAGTGATTAGATATCTGCAAGCTGCATCGGAAAGTCACTCTCAATAACAGGTGGAACATCAATCCACGAGTGCACGCTACATAGTTATTGTCCTCAGCTACCTGCATAATGCAAGTTCTATAGATTACTGGAAGCTTCAATTTACTCGATAAACGTCTGTGAATTATTGTAAAGAAGCCATAACCATGTTTATGCAATATTAAATGCTATACAAAAATGTGGTCTGTCCAGTTATTCAACTTAGATGTTACAGAGTTTGCGCAATGCGAAATTGCCCATTGTCTACAGCATTGCAACCAGCTTTATCCATTTAGGAAGGTTCATACGTACTGCCCGTCTCAGCGGAAAATGGATATTTTTCTCTGCAACAACCGTTATAGTAATAAAGCAACTTAAAGTGTGTGCTATATTGATGCTTTGCTCGTTCGCGGCGTAAATCCATGGTTCCAGTTGTTTATCAGCCTAATAATAAATGCAATTTCGGCAAGCGTCAGCCAAAAGTGCCTCATTAGTTTTTACGTTCTTTTGTTTCGTCAGTCGAAGATCTGCCTATTAGCAACCTTATCGTTCGTTATATTTGTTTCTCTTAGATCCGATACCAGATAGCTATGACCCTTTGGTATGACGAAATTCGAGTACCAACGCTTTCTATTCAGGAAATTCGCTGGTATTGTGATTGAGGCTGGCATCGGGACGCATGGGCAATCTGAGGATCGTAGATTTTAAACAGTTGATGTTTATTGCAATGAAGTACATATATTCGTCGACAAGCGCGCCTAACTGGAAATCAGTAGTAAAACTTACGTTTTTTTCTTATTTTCATGTACACTGGCTGGTCTATGAAATGCACAAAAACCCCAAAACTGGAAGATGCTCTGCAAAGAGATATTGAAATATCGACTCTGAGCTCCATTGATCATACTCAGACATGAGTGCGACAAAGGCATGGCGTCGTGCACAACGCTATTGTCTGCAAATATTTCAATCGCTCTGAATACAGACAAGAGAAGGGAAGGTTTGTAAGTAATGTTTGTCATAGAACACGTACCATGCAAGCCAAAGCGCAAACTTTTTTTGAGGTCTAGCATTAACGGCTTATTTTAATGTTCCTTTATACGCCCTAGATTGATTGGGGAGCTGCTGATTTTGACATTTAGGTCAATGTAGCGTGCATCGCGGGAATTATACTCCACGGCTATAGGGCTTATCGATAAGAAGCTTAAATGCTCCACCAATGAAATGGAAGGTTATGTCGCTCAGCAGACGGTAACGTTTGCCGTTGGAGCTTGGGTGACTATGGTGTATGAAAGCGCAGATGATCATAACTGTCATTGGCTCGAGGAGTAACTTGCTCCATCCGACTGCGGGGCTACTGGCAAACGACCCTTGCTAGTTGAGACCCTTAATGACGATCCTCCCAATCTGTCACCATGCGATAAGGCCAACTCCATTCGGTCGGTATTCCTGGCAGCCTTCGACCGGAAGAGTACTTCGTGTTTTCAGCATTTAGAAGCGACCTCGGATATACGAATACCGACGATTCTAATGCTTGATGAGTCCGCGTTAAAACCCCTAACACAAACACAAGCTTTGTAACGAGCAATATCTGAATATCAGCATTATTGACGTTTACGAAAATGGGCCTCGATCTCCTAACACAGACCTACATGAAAATGACAGCATGAATGAAGGACGACAAACATCGGAATATAGATGGCCGAGACGATGCTTGCTATGGCTGTCTGTCATAGAACTCGACATGCAATAAGCCGGCAAACATACAGAGACCGTCAGTAGTACAGACGATAACGTATCACCCATGACAGACGCTTTGACAAAGATTGTCCGCATGACAGTCCTTATGTAAACTTGATACAGAATATCCGCATGACAGCATTGCTGTTTACATGTCACCCAACATCCGCACGAAAGACTTAATGTAAACTTGGCACGGAATTTCAGCACAACAAACTTAATGTAAACTTGGCACGGAATATCCGCACGACAGACTTAATGTAAACTTGGCACGCAATATCCGCACGACAGACTTAATGTAAACTTGGCACGCAATATCCGCACGACAGACTTAATGTAATATTGCTGCATGACATCCACGCGGCAGATTCAATGTAAACCTGACGTACAATATCCTCACGACAGCTTTAATATAAACGTGGCACACAGTATCCGAATGACAGACTTAATGTGAACTTGACGCACCATATCCTCACGACAGCCTTAATGTAACCTTGACACACAATACGCTCACGTAAACATGATACATGACATCCTCACGAGAGCCATAATGTAAACTTAATACATTACATCTTAACGACAGCCTTAATGTAAACTTGATACATGCCATCCGCATGACAGCTTTAATCTAAACTCAATGTAATCCTGACGCACGATTTCCTCACGTCAGTCTTAATGTTAACTGGACACACGACATCCACACGACAACATCAATGTAAACTTTACATGCAACATCCAAACGACATCCTGAATATAAACTTTACTTAAAACATCCGCACAGCATCCGTGATGCAACTTGACATCCTACATCCACACCACAGCCTGCATGTTAACTTGACGCACAATATCCGCACGACATCCTGAATGTAAAACATGACACACAACATACACACGAGAGCTTCGCGTGTTATGAACCGGAAGTAAGAGCAATAGCGTGAGGTCACTGCCGTCTTTGTGCCTCAATGGTTTATCATATGATCGAGACACCGAGTTAAACAATATACTTACACGGGTGATTGCGTTAAATGATGTGAAGCAAAGTGTTGTAAGTATCGTCAGCAAACAGAAACCATGTATCGATTGCCCCGAGTTTGCTTAATGTCGAGTAACACCCCTTGGTGAAATGGTAGAATTCTTCTTAACTGTCTTAGGTATGAGATGAGGACGAATTACACCGAGTATTATCAAAACACGTTGTGAATGTGTTACCTTAAATCCAAATACCTTTTCAAATATTCAACCACAGAAAGCTAGCTTGCACGTTCTGATATCACGAACAAATTGTCCCAGCGATCTGTTAATGTCTAAAAACTTTCACAGTATGAGTCATAACATTGCTTATCGATATCGGTTGAAGTATCAGCCATCGGTTTGCATCGACAGTGCGCATATCGTAGTGATAGCATTTGCTTCTGACTGGCAAAGCTCTCGAAATATATTCGAGAATGTCCGAAAAGGGAACGCCTGTCAATTTTCAAGACAGCGGTATTCAATCGATTTCAATGAGAACGGCTACTTTCAGAAATTCCGTATTGCCCAGCCGGAACCTTCTGAGGGACATGAGGAATCACTTGTGAGGCTCAGAAACTACCTACTGAGATTGAGTGACATGTTAGAGACGGGTGAGTCATTTAAAGCTTTAACAGAATTATCAATTAAGGAGCAACTCATCAATGCTATTGCCGCCGACTTGACTCCGTGAACGACCTCGATTCAACCACGCAGAGTTGAGCAAAATGGCTGATTATTATATGGTTGGTCGCAGTCTTCCTGGAACCCGTCTGCTCTCCATGTGCAGATGTCGGGTGATCGACGGCGCATTTACAAATGTGTCAGTTCTTCATTATGGATCATTACCCATCATATTTTTGCTCGTATTAGGAGCAAAGATAGGAAATTAAACCAATCGAGCTGTATGATGTCTGCGTCAATAGTTGATGTCTTTCAAAATGTTCTGGCGAATGTGATTAAGCTTGCGCCAGGCGTTTGCCGATATTGCATCTGGGCGTTATCAGTTGGATTATTCGCTGAGGTCTTCAGCTTTGTTAAGTCAACGCAATTTACGTAATATTAAGTACGATATTTCAAAGTTTTGCTGTGTTTGAAATGACCACACAACAAACACATGGCTTAATTTCAATGTGTCGTACGTACTGGAAGCGATTTAATAAAATGTCACGAGCATTGACGGTTAAATCAACCTGATTGTAAAGGATATAAACTCGTACATAGCGTATAATTGGCTACAATCAGCTAAAACAAAACACCAGATCTAAATAATTGTGCCGTTGATAAGTCTCCGATGTCATTCATTGTGTGGTAGAATGTTAAACTACTAAATACGTTTTCGTCTATGTGAGGGCATCGAAATAGTTCTCAGCTGCAAAACACAAGATCCCCACAACAGGATATATACAATGACGAATTCAACTAAGATGAATCTCGAATTTACGAAAGGAACCCAATAGAACCGTGATACTGTTTACAGGGCTCACCATACATCCCTTTGCTGTATCATTAAGAGTGGTGCTTGTCATATTCTATCCATCTATATCAATTGTATCATGTTGCCATCGTGTCATATTGCTGTTCTGTTTTCTTCGAATGGTCGGCCATTGTATCGTCAGTCACCACAATTACAGGCCAATAATCCTTATAATATCGTGTCCCGTCACTACGAGGACGGAGTTTGTGCTATACAAAAACCAGTGTGATCCCCTAGTAACACCCGCCCCCGGTCTCACCTGAATATTGCTGGTGTCAACTAGGTATCAGTTACAATTGATTTTCTAGAGCATGTTTGTGTTACGTATTAGCATTCAGTGCCGTATTACTTATGTACCGCGTCATAATTAACCTTTCACAGCGACTGTTTATGTAATACCAACATACATGGAAGTAGCCAATGATTAGTAAATTACAATTCTTGGTTCAGAGACAGAGATTGAGACTATCCATAAAATGCCGGATAAGGTTTGACTTAGAACACATACAAACAGAATATTAAAGCGCAAATAATAGCTTGACAAGGCTGACCCATTTGACGAGGCTGACCCATTTGACATGGCTACGATGAAGTAATATCTTGGGTTTAGTGTTACTTAAACATCGTTGGAAATACAATACAAAATAATAATCATTTGACATGGGGAAATAACACCTTTCATGGAATATACCCTAACTTGATGGGGAAATCAAGATTAAATGCAGATGGCAACAGATTTTGATTTCGAACAGACAATGTAAAATCTGCAGCTGACATGACCTGTATTCTTAAACAGGAAGCGGAAGTTCAAATTATACAAAATAAACCATGTAGGCTGGTCAAGAGGACCAGTTACGAAGGGAGCTATAGGTGTGTTTATGGTCTCTCTGTAGGGTACTCCACTCCGTACAAGTATTTGAGAAACGGCTGCATGATTAGTCAAGTGTAGAAGTAGGGAATTTTGCCGTGTAGTTTATTCAGTTATCAATTGCAACCACTTAGTAGTGCTTGGTGTGCGCTTTATGAGCGAGTGCTTAAAACCACATTTACGTCTTATATAACGAGTACGACCATTATCGACGTCTGGTAAGTGCCTTTACATGTCTAGACGTGGCCCATAAACTGTCATGATTCCACGCCGCGGATCAATGGTCGTCCGATCTGCGCCAAGGTAAGCCAATCTTCGGTTCTCGTCCTGAGGTTAGTCAACTGTAAAAGTAGGGAATTTTGCTGTGTAGTTTATTCAGTTCTCAACTTAGTGCTGGGTATGCGCTATTCGTCCGGGTTTCACCAGCCTGGCCTGATCCTGATTTGGCAAATTGCCTTTTGAAGCATTTATTTTAATTCAGGTCAACGTTTTACTAGCGGTTGTTCAATAAGTTCTACTAAATATTGAGGTGAACTTCAAAGTGAACATGACGTGTCCGTCTCAATGACCCTCATGATACGTCCGTGATATGCAATTTCGAAACTCTAATCTAATTACATAATATATTACGAATAATGCCGTATTTTGCACAAGCAGATAAGCATATAGTACTTTGAGGAGGTACATATATTCATGACGAATCGGTAGATGTAGGACACGTACATCAATAGAGTGGTTTGGAGTGATAGATGATGAACACCTTTGGTCAGAGAGGTACAGGCCTTTCCCATTGAAGAGTCGCCATTATATTTGTACGATCGCTCACCTTGATTCACATGACGAAGCTTTCAGGCTATGTTTTCCTGGCTCGTTACACATGCATATGAAGTCGAACGTGATAGCTGCACAATTATATCAATGATCTTGAAAGTAATGTCCAATATCACAGACAAGTCTCAAGAATGGCACTTATGAAGCGAACGACAATTTAAAGGCAGATGCTTTATACTTTTGCCGATTTTCGCGCGCCAGCCCACGGCGTGTGTTACCTGGTTACATAAATGACTTGCTCCTATCGCTGGTTAAAGCATTTATGATATGCTACTGAAGAGGAACACAACAATAACACTTGCGCGTAAGTACATCAAATATGTCTCCCATCAGCGCAGTTTTAAAGTGACTTTTGCCACATATGCACAACTTCGGAATAGCACCTGCCTGGGCATCTGACAGATGTACAACCTCTCGATTAGAGTTACCTGAGTATTTGATTTAACTACAGCGCACCTGAGCTTGATTCTAGTGACAGAGATATATGTGGTGTCTGACGTGACCTTCTGGTATAATCATATCTTTTCGACGTTAGGATTGTCTGCACATTATAATACACATGTGGAACTCAAGTAATTGTCCACTCCTCCCTAAGAATGTGATATGAATTATCAACTAGCGACAATCAATGCACGTACCCGAAAGTGGCTGATTCATCGTGTTCTTTAGCATACGCACGGCGATCTTCCCAGCTTCTCTGAACTAACAAGCAGAGACAAAGTCTCGAAGCTTACGCAGCTGTTCAAGGCACTTTTCAACACGCCCATTAATTTATGCAGGACTCTTGTCGTTCGGTCACTTCTCCATCATCGGTGAGCATGATGGATTGTTTAAGTGATATAATGAGAGCTTAACCGGGTACCATTTATTGCGATTTACAGCCTCGCGGAAGCAATGGATCGTTAAATTTATACCATACTTCCTAGAGGCTGAGAGGGTCATACATCACACTGCAAGATGGTCAACTTTAACATCCATCAACAGGGATGATCAATTCCCTCACAACCTGCAACGAGATGGTTCGTACTGCTGGTTCGGTACACAACTGTACCGTTTGTCAATGTTAACAACCACCTGTCAATTTTAAACAGCACGGACAGCATGATCACCTATTTGTGTTTATGTGGGCTTTTAATGACGCCAATTGCCTGCAAGAGATCAGTAGTATTAAAGAGCCTCATGGACATTCGATTTGTCCGCATGCTTTTCAACATTTCCGCTCATCACAGCTGTTTCCAGTTCGAGACATGCTGTGATGTCGCTGCATCCTACATACGCATCGCAAATGCGAAATAAGTCAACATCGGGTATTCGTGAGAAATTGTGTTTGGTTGTTCAGAGAATAGAATGACGCCAATGGTATGCATGGCGCATTAATCCACAAGCTGTACATGATTTCTCGCGAGTTATATGCCAACTGCAACATATAGAAATTCCTGTAACTTTTTCAAAGCTGCAACAACATCAATAGCTCTCATCGCAATGCATGGTGCCGTACATTAACGACAATTTGGCTGCTGCTGTGACTGACGATTCATATGGACAAAATATTACATCAACCAGGCATAACACCGCCTATAGCGAGGGTGCTCGGTCAAATTGCCAATCTGTAATAATAAGCATTTCTAAGGGTCTCATGTTATTATTGTTTGCGAGGTTTAATCATTGCATCTTACACAAGGGTAAGTGCAACTTGCAGATTAATGGCTGCCATGCTTCTTGAGTAGACATGGTAACGGTTGCAATATGCCACATGAAGTATGGTCACAAGACGCCCAATCGATTGCATGATTATATAGAGAACGACATTATTCACGAATAGAGCTTTGTTTGAGGCTATGTGGCTATGGAAACCACCCATACACTCACCACAGTGGAACGACCATCATTTACGCGCGTAAATCGCCTTGACCATTCACATAATCGGATCAACATTGAGGGACTCGATGTGGTAATTTCAAACAATTGATGAATCGTCAAATGACTTTATATAATGACAAGTAAATGTTGCTCTGCAGGGGCTTACTTACTCTGCGGCACATGTATCATGTTTCTGTGATGTAGCTTCGGCACCCAGTGATATATTTTACCTTCTGCTAATAATGCGCCGGACGTCACGTGGTTCCAACTAATCTCGCCTTCATCCTAAACACAATCCACAGGTGTTGAATGATGTTCCTATCGGTAGAAAGCCAAACTGCACGCGTCAGTTAACTTACATCCATACAGAACACGTACACCAGATATTAGGTGACTACTTGTGCTATAAATGTGGTGTACAGGTGTTTCTGATTCGATACACCAAGGCATCTATTTGTGTCATCTTTAATTTGAAGAATACATCAAAATAGTTTCAACATAATCATTCACGGGCAATCGCGTATGGCGCCATGTTGATGTTACTCTAATTAGCCGACTGTACACAGCCTCGCTTCCTTTGTCCAAGAATGATTTAAAATGCTGCTTTGACCGATTATCAACAGACCATGCAATGCCAGGTGGTGACTTACGCACGCTACTTAACATCGCGCGTTTTTGTAATATATATATTTATACACGAATATATCAATGCATATATACATTTATATATATATATATATATATATATATATATATATATATAATATATATATATATTTATATATGTATAAACATATTTATATATTTATATATATATAAATAATTTGTCAATGTCTTATAATTACCATAGGACTGATGGATGAACTAGATACCCATAATGTATCCCCACGGGAAATGAACTTTTCTCCACCCTGTCACCCTGTCTAATTTGCGTAGCTAAGCAGCGAATAACTAAACGCCATAATATATGCAGAGTGAATAATGACCAAATATTCTCAGTCTAAATAATGGATGATGTTGGTAGGGTTGTAGCCCTACAAGACGTCAGTAGAAGTCTTACTTTCCCAGAAAACGTAGCTAAGCAGCGAATAACTAAACGCCATAATATATGCAGAGTGAATAATGACCAATATTCTCAATCTAAATAATGGATGGGGATGGTAGGGTTGTTGATTATTTAGCTATAATTTCTTTGTGAATTTACCAGACGGGGATAAAAGCAAGATGTAAGGTACCCTCCCTTTAGGTACGCTCTAGAAGCTTAGAATGGCTTAGATAACATTATCTTATAACGCAACGGTATCTTAGCATATCAAGCTGTTAAGTGTAAAGGAATTCGGCTGCGTAGGTTCCACCAGTGTTTCATAAGCTGCACTGTAATAGAGGTAAGCTTTGCATAAAAAGAGGCAATAACGTGGTGCAAGTTTTAATGCTAGACTTAGTTTGTTGTCTTCAATGTGCTTAGGCCGCGTTTATGATGTCATAAACGATTTACCGTTCGTTCTACCAAAGTTTGATCTAAAGGCAGCTTTTGCCCTCATTTCTTACGCAATGGTTAATGGGAATCACTGTTTCCTGTTCTATTGTTCCTGGGGCTGAGTTTCCGAGATAATCTTTCTCGGCCGAATACGAATTTGTCTAACAAAGAATACAATGGATAATTTCAAGGCGTCAGGTCAACTATCGCCTGATCCTTCTTCATCGCATGTGCTATTGATGAGGTGTTCATCGCCGGTATATGCGTAAGCAAGTATTGAGTCTCTGGCTGTACCTATTATCATTTGCCCTATATTAGATTATGACGACATGCAGAATGACGTTTAAAGTTTACACTAATACTTATTCATTCATGATGCTATTAGCAACTCTACTAAGGTCTTTCTGTAAAGCGATTAAACGTGCGCAGATTGTGAGTCAAATTTATTCACTGAATTATATATGGTAAATCAGGTTCGAAATGCTTATACAATGCGCTCGTCAGATAGGTCACAGGCTCTCGACACGGATGACCCACGCGGGCATTATAATCGTTCTGCTATGGCTTTAGCATCCACCGCGTTGAACTCACAGCCACAGTGAAGAATGTATTTTACACAAATAAGGTGGTATATGACAACAGCAGCCTTGAAGCGTAATTGGCTATTTGCATATTTTAATATGTCGGCGGCTTAATGACTGTTGCACAAGGTAGGGCCTGTAATCTCCAGCTCTATGCCGTACTATATCAAACTGTCATATGTATCTTGATCATTAAATGTGTCGTAGTTGGTTATCCATATTCGATTGGTTGCCATTTCGACCCAGAAAAAGCACGAGTTCCAAATATAGATCAAATATGACACACACAACATCTATCTCAATAATTTGCGATTTAGAAATGATATGTGGTCCACCGGTGGCGTCAATTGACGCGTGTTAATACACCGGCGTGGCTGCCCTGTCACCCACACGGCTTTATGTCTTTCTTCACAGACACCCTACCACATCAATTATTCCTCCTCACCCTTCGCTTACTCCACGACAACTTAATTACGACTTGATCTGTGGCATAAATATTAACTTAGATTATAAGTAGCACTTTGCTTCAATTGAGTCGATAGCATTAATCCGTACGTTATTTGATTATATTATGTTGGATGTAATTTAGAAGGTCAAGTCACCTGTTATTAAGGGTCTGCTGGGATCCAGCCGGCAACGGAGAACTTACAGTGCACGCTTGAGT
>CM067350.1:75922167-75972167 GCA_034190875.2 Urechis unicinctus | reverse complement strand
TTCACTGCTCTGTTAGTGGATAGACGAGTGCCGTAACTGGGTGGCATTTATAATGATATACAGCTTCGCGGAAACAATTGATCGTCGACGTGACACCAATTATCCAACAATCGGAAATGGCCATATCTCACCCCCCGCAAACCTCCATTAAAATGAGCAAGCTGGCCGGTCAATCCAAAGGGGTCGGACACGGCGGGGCGGGAACTACCAGTCATATTATCAACAGTCTTTCCCAACGACAGTCGGGCTTACATTTCAGTTAACGCTACATGACAAACACTTGATTTCATGTGTATTTTATTTACGATGAAATTATTGCGCCTGGTTGGAACGAAATAACTGCTTGCTCAAATGTTTGTCGTTTGATAAGGAGGCACATAGACTCTACTGAATTGTGAGGACAGCATAACGCGTTGCATCACTACGCCAAAAGGCCACACGGTCCAGTATCTATGGTGCTCCGCCCCGCAGAGTTCGTTATAAACATACCGCAGACCTTAAGTGATGCTAGCGCCTGAGACAGACGTTGAACGTCCATTAATGGATACGTGAGTGGCTGCTGAGTGAGTCAGTCATCAGTCGCTATTATCAGAATATCCCATGGCTTTGACCTGTTGGCGCCATCAATAATAGATGCACATATTCTAGGGCTTGGTGATAAACAGGAAAAATGCTTGATGATATTCGCAAATAGAGCCTTAAATAGTGGTTTGCTAACAGACAGTCCATTAATTGGCATCCTCTTCATCACCTCCGTTCATCATATCAGCCCTGCACCTCTAGGAGCCGTCATGGCCTGTTAGACACATGAGGTTAAGTGGAGTTGGTTAGGACCATATTGTACACAAGGTATGCAGTCTGATCGTGCCCTCTATATTATCGGTTCAATATGTAAGAATTTGATGCGGCTAATTGGAACCTTTCGTGAGTCGGTTTTGATTGGTATTGTAAACTGAGTATTGTAATATTAAGGGGCAAAGGCGCCACCACTTGCTTATGCTTTGTCTGCACTGGATGTCCAGCTGATCTACAATTAATCATATATTTGTATTTTAATTTTGTATAACCATCAATGCTTGTTACTTTGGGTATCAGACTTGTCATGTTCGTGTATTAATAACAAATATACCTAATTAAAGGTAGGTTTAAAATATTGAAGGGTTATATAATTGCATCCGCATCACAGCGCGAACCAATCAACATTAATCTGAGTGCCGCTCCTCAAAGCCTGTTAACCCTAACGATTCCACAACAGCACATGGGCATGCAGACTGCTAACTGTTTATGCGCATATTGCCCTACATTCTATTGTTTATCATTGTATAAATTCATATGGATGGAATCGCCATTGCATTTGAACTGTTAAATAAATCGTGACCTTCCCGTATTCGATGAGTGTTGTTGCACACAGTGTGTCGTGAATGGCACGCTTGTTCATCATCCCTTTACAGTAAAAATAAAAACTCTCGCTAATTTGGATTCAAGGCTCTTAGTTTGCAAGGAATTTCAAACCAACGAATGAGGTCGGTGTACGATTGTACACATCTACATTTGTTGGCACGTTAATGATGCTATAGGTGCCTTGTTAAACGAATATTACGACTTCGATCGACCACGCAATACGATATAGGCACTTCAGATCCGGCCACCAATGAATATGCTTACCAAACTACCTATTCGCTTTTGAACCGCAAACATGTCTGGCATGCTTATTCAAATCATCATATATTCCACGTGTCTTGAACTAATGCTAATTTCTACGACAAATTCAGTGATGATGAACAACTGCCATTATCAATATGAAGCTGTTTGTATTTTTACGGCATGTCAGACGCTTGGTACTCGCAGGTTTCGAGGTATCGACAAACTATCAGCGTATTTATGACAGCTCTCCCGGCGCGATGTTCGGTATTATGTTGATCACCAAAGGACCCTACATTGACGACCCTCATTTCAGCCGTTGCAGATGAAGAGAGTCTCAATATTGTGTCTGATCAGATGTGATGGTCGCTTGTAAGACCGAGGTCCATCATAACCATCGTCACAGAGGGTGTGACCTTTGCCTCCAAATACCTCAGCCTTTCAACCCTAATGACATTTACTGCCATGGTATATCGATCATGAACCTACAGTCACGCAGCAAAAGGCAAACCACGCGGACGGAACACGAACACCCGCACTAACCTCATCAAATCAGATGGATCACTCGGACACATTCCTGTCACCTAAATAGCTCTTCCAAAGCTGAGACAAAAGCAGAAATGTATAAACGAATATACTCCAAGCAATTTTCTGGCATATAATCTGGAGGCAAAACTTCTTCCTCAACAGGTGGACTTGATGAGATTGATGGTCGTTGTTGGTTCTTCTTTCGT
This sequence comes from Urechis unicinctus, assembly GCA_034190875.2. Taxonomy (NCBI): domain Eukaryota; kingdom Metazoa; phylum Annelida; class Polychaeta; order Xenopneusta; family Urechidae; genus Urechis; species Urechis unicinctus. The sequence goes on along the minus strand of CM067350.1, from coordinate 75,969,792 downwards.
CGGCAGAACCCAACGGACAAGCAAGGTGTTTTTGTCAGAGGACCCATAACGAATCAGTAGGAAAATCGCTTAAAGGGAAGATCCGTATATTAACTTTCTTGGTTGCGCATTGAAGTTTGGCAAAGCGCTTCCTTTCTTCAAAGGTACAAGTCAACCACGGTCATCTCTACGTTCAATAAGGTTATTGTAATGCGAGTGCCTTACAGGAGTTAGGAAAAAACCTTGGGGCCAGCGACGCCATACTTTGGTGTTTTCTTGAAGGCACGACTCGGGCAATTAGTGGTTTGTAGCTCCTGAGGCATACAAGTATAATCTTGCTTCATCTAGATTTTTTTGTGCACATGTTAGGGCATTTCTTAACAAACGTTTGGCGCGTTACATTGGTAAGCAGAATTTGAAATAAATGTTGTGGTCACAAGTGGGCCAATCTAGGCTCCGACTTTTTAAGCAGCTTTCCGATATGCAATATGTCCACAGGCAATAATAACGATGCCGTCACTGAAATTGATAATATTCAACCTCATTGGTAATTGAATCTGCAACAACGCCCGATAAACAAATTCGCAGAGAGTTGGGTGTGCCTCTCCACGGAACCTCGGTAATGTGAGAAGTGGAATAACCGACACTGAGCGATCGTTACCATGCACAGCACGTAAATAGTTTGTAGTGCTTTTCATAAACATTTATCATCAGCACAGAAGCTGACCACGATGACAATTCACGCAAACGCAAATATAGAATACATTACGCCTGTGTTTGTCTGCTAACGCATTTATGGCATTCATTGTCACAAAATGCAGAATCTGTTATCATCAACTACGCCGTCTGCATATAATATCTAAGTCAGATGAATCCTTCCGATGCTATCTATCATTCAAACGGCGTATCATTCAACACAAGGCACACATGCGATATCACAGAACATCCAGTGGTAACGTGCGATAGTCATAATGTATCCATAAAGGTCATCATGTTATGTTATCTTTATTATTGATTGAAATGTCCGACTGCGCGAGTAAATTAAAAAAACAAGGCTTGTCATTTCAGGTCCCTTCGACTGTTTGTAGGACTGTTTCTGAATAACATGTGATAAATTATGAGCGGTTTAATGTCGAGTAGCCTTACTGCATATGATTAGACTGCAGGAGTTCCAGTTGTATGCTGTGATGCATTTACGGGCATGCGCGGTAAACAAACTAAACCAAGAGTGAGGCAGACCTTACTGAGCCATCCCATGTACTCCCTTGTACATTCATCCTGATCGTACCAAATATTAAACTTAAATAACCAGTTAAGCAATTCAAATTGCTGTTACTGTTACAGGACTCCTTAACTAATTTTGTACAACATTATAGAGATTGTGGTCCGCCGTGGGCTGTTCCGGTCGCAACCAAAGCAGTCCAACAAAGAGTTCGACAAAGTGTGTAACTTCGTTATGCTTGCGGCTTTAAATGTTGCTTATACCATATGGTTTGTAAGGCCCGATAACGGATAATTCATGCTGGTTGCTAAAGTTTAATGCACATAAACAACTTTAGGAAGTTAAGCAGCCAGTTTGACTTCTTGCTGTGGCGATTGATCACTTTTCAGGTTGGAGGTAGTCGGTTATAATCTGGACGAACGATTGCTGGCTAAGACCATATATCGTAATGAATGTTTCCTGGCATTGAAACTCATCCAATCAGTAACACTGGCATTAACCCTAGTAACACGTGTATAGCGCAGCTAACCGAGTACAGGATGTTTAGACGGAAGCATTGTTTTATGGTCACCCCCCCCTCCCCCTCCCCTCCCCTCCGCCACATCTGTATGCTACTGAAGATAGGGCGGACTTTCTAACTCGCAGTTAAGCCACGCTTATCGCCTACTGTTCCTCTGATTGATGGTGTTGTCATTTTAAGCTCGAAGCACTTAGATTGATAGCTCATTTCAACGCCGCATGAGATATTTATAAATCCAAGAGCAATGCTAGCTGTTAAATGCCAAGCAATTTATAATGTTGGATGATCTGTCATAGCAAACCAGAGCGACGTGCCAACTATGGCTAGAAGCGTTTTAGTTCACTTATTGTATTGTAGCCTGGAAGGTGCTCACGCGGCTACACAGTCGCACATAGCCAACGTGACAATTAATTAATTCACGTCTTGTTGCATAGCAATATTCATTCGTCTCATAGAATGTGTTTCGTCCGATATCACAAGCGATTATCTTACCAAATCAGATTATTAAGAATCCCAGACCACTTTACATGCAATCCGACACGCAGCGCCGCATTTAGAAGGCAAAGTAGGTATTCAATCTGGTGATCTGCTTGATTGCATCCCATTGTTGCTAAAAAGTGCCGTAAAGCTGTATTTGATCCACTAAGATGGGGTCCATATTAAGAACAAGGCACTGTGCATTGAACTGTAAAGTAGAATATCCCCGTTGACATTTTCCTTTTCTGTTTTCTACATTATTCTGTACAAATATAAATGTATACGCAGTGATGGATATTAGAAAACATGATTTGGCATATCCTGCCGGCCTGATAATGTTGAACGCTTGTTATAGCTTTAACATAAAGATTTGTGTTAATTGTTGACTTCCCAACAAACCAACTCAACAATCAATGCTATGTTGGTCATGGAAGAATGCATTTAATGTTTGTAGTAAGTAAGTCAATGTCCTTTGCTTAGGGAGAAGCCGCTCGTGAATGCTAACGGCAGCAAATGGCGTATTGGAACAACAACAGTTTAGAGTTAAGTGCAATGGTAATGACATTATGCATAAGAATATTATAGATTCTCACAGCAGACCCATTGTACGAGCGAATCGCATTACAAAGGGTAATGTACGGATAGTTTATGCTCAAATGTCCATGCAGACTCCATTCACCTGTCGATGTCAGCTGTGATATCACGGACCATTATTCGCCAGGTAGCTGCTACGTATATCACGCTCATGGTGATTTTAACCAAATGCAATAGGCGCGTCGTTTGTGCAGGTAGGCACGAGCGCGATGCGATATCTACGAAAAAGCGATTCAACGATGTTCGGCTGCTTACAGCGGTCATTAGAGAATGGTGTTTTGTATATGTTCTAATTATACAAACATTGTTATTAAAATCAAACTGGAGCCTAGTCGTCAATTCATTTAGTGTATCACCTTTGCCGGCACAATGACATATCCTGCTATCTTCTGATAGAACTTACTTTAGCGATGGTGAAATCGTTAGCCTATATGGTTTGCCTATATGGGGAGGGTGTCTATGCTTTCAAGGAGTCAATTTGTAGGTACATTCATCAAATCAAATATTGAAATTTCTGATGATTAACATATTGGAATCGATTTTCCTCATCTTAATCAGCATACGTAAATACAACATTGCGGCTGGATATTATTGATACTGCTACTAACAGATAGAGTATTGGTGAGTAATGAAATCTCTCAACAACTACAGCACTTACTTTGGCTTCCGCCCCGAATACTCTGCGTCGATTGCTGTAGCACTAATGATAGATAAGATAACGACAGTTTTAGAACACGTATGTGGGACATTTATCTCTTTAGGGAATTTAATACTGTTGATCATGATATCTTACAATGGAAACTCGAACATTACGGGATAAGGGGGCGGGGTTGCATCGCGCTAGTTTGAATCTTTTCATACGAATATACGGTATGTTGAATATAACTCAACAAATTCCGATGTCCGTGTTGTAACATGTGTTGTCCCACTAGGTTCAATTCTTGGTCCGTTACTATTTCTATTCAACATTAATGACTTTAGGTATGCATATAATACGTCGTATTCAGTAATGTTTGCCCACAACACTGACTTAATTATGAAAGGCAATTGCTTCGCTATACTAGAGCAAGTGTGATAAATGATGCTAACATTAACTGAAAAATCATGAAGACATCACAGGTAGTGAAATATCTAAGGCTATATGCTAAGTTGATAAAATCCAATATAAAGTAAATAAACAAATCCTGGTTACAGTTTGCAATACATTTGTTTATTCATATTTTTCACACTGCAACATAATATGGGGCTTTGCCGCTAGGATGCATATTAGTGTCTTCTGCAAACTGCAGAAAGTAATCACTGCCATCGTACAATAATATCTCTATCAAAATCTAGCCTCAAATTAATCAATTATCAAAAAGTTACTAAATCATATCTTCCATGTGTACAATTGAACATGTCAATGTATTGAAACGGTTAATAAGGTAACGCCTGGGGATTCTTTCTCTGTACATCACTGCTCCGTGACGAATGCATATTTCATCACAACATACGAATACGAGGGAGTACACAAGCAGTGACTTCTGCTCCCATTATCTTCTTAAACATTGGTTCTGCGTGCATAATGTTCATTAGCTGTAAATATAGGCCAATGACATACGAAACAATCATTCACGCTCTCTCCCTATCTCTCCCTCTCTCTCTCTGTCTCTCTCTCTCTCTATCTATCTATCTATCTATCTCTCTCTCTCTCTCTCTCTCTCTCTCTCTCTCTCTCTTTCTATCTATATATATATATAAATATATATAGATATATGGAGATGAATATATATATATATAAATATATATAATAAATATATATATATATATAATATATATATATATATATATATATATATATATATATATATATATATCTATATATATATATATATATATATTTCTATATATATATATATATCTATGTATATATATATATATATCTATATATATCTCTATAGATATATATCTCTCTATATATCTCTCTATATATATATCTCTCTATATCTCTATATATATATCTCTATATATCTCTATCTATATATATCTCTATCTATATATCTATCTATCTATATATATATATATCTATATATCTATATATATATACATTGCCTCTAGCTAATGTAAGCTCTCTGCATAGCCGATTATATCACAATGAACATTGTTTTCTAAGATCCTGACCGCTTACTAGGGATAATCAAGTCCCTGTATCCAAACCATTCTCAGTCAGGGTCGCCAACTATATGATTTCAGATAGTTTTATCCATTTTAGATAAGGTTTCTCAACACTAATTTGCCAAATGTGATCCCCGCTCTGTGTAACTATGGTGAATCGCAAGCGGTCAATCATGATTGGTTCACCGTTATTTGTATCAAACCTCGTAGTGCAGTTGCCGAGGGCTTCTTAGATGATTTGTGATATAAACAATCAATATAGACACGCGTAATTTGAGTGTAACGGATAATCTGAAATTGGGTTTATCACGTGAACAAACTGCATATAACATCTCTTGGAGGCATTGGTCGGCCCTCAATATGAATCACATTGGATAGGATTTAAGTAGGCCATTGACAGAAAGTTATAATAAGGTATTATTGATAATAACATACAATATTTGAGGAGACTATTAAGACTCAATGTAGCACTCGAACACTAAAATGCCTTAAAGAAAACCCACTCATGCATCTTCGACATATAACCTTCGAAAGTGCTCAGATAGATGTATTAGTGTAATCACTAAAGAACCCTAAAGCCGACCACACAAGCCAAACATTACCAACACTTATTGATATTAATGAAAAAGATGTGCCTCTGGAGTTCTAATTATTTACTAGCGACGCAATCGGTCCCACCAAGACCGCGTACGCTGTTAGATAAATCGTCTGCTGACGCTGAATTAGGAGTCTGTCTTGCTGGTAGCCCAGCTGAATGGTTGGCACAATATTGTCATATATCAAACGATTACAGCCGTCAGCAGTATCTGGCTTACTCCCGTTCTAGGCAGAAAATAACATCAATTGTTCCATCATCCTTTCATTATTAATCTTTTTGCCACAACTAAGGCCATCATTCAATCTCGACTAAGCACCGTTATTGAGTGGTAACACAATACAAGAAGATATACCTGTGATTATACATTCTGGCATAAAACAAACGGAACTATATGCATAACTTTTACTTCCCGTCGTGGCATTTACTTATTATGCCGAATATATTATTGAACATTGCCTGTAAAGTTGCACTAATATTATTCATAAGATTCCCTTCATCTGGAATTATCCTGGCAATGTCGATTCGTAAATGTCACTTTACACTTGAGTCACTTGGTTGGGATTGATACGATGTCTTAGTGCCAGTGACTTCTTAGTTAATACATGAAATTCAAAACAGTATCCGATTAGAATGGGGGATATGGAGGGTGCTGAGTGTTGGGGAACACTCCAGACCAAACACTGCAACCCCAGGTGCATCTAGTGTTCCCCAACACTCAGCACCCTCCATGTCACCCCAACCACAAGCACCTCTCATTTTGCCCCCACGACAAGCGTTTCCCTTCTCACCCCTTTCACAGTCGCCTCCAATCTCACCTCGCCACTCTATGTACCAGCTGTGCCTATATTTTGTCCGCAGAATGGTTCGTGCCTGTTAGAACTTGAAATTAGGGCATTAACCTTAATGCATTTTGTGTGCAGCCATTGTAATTAAACTCCATTAAATGCAATAGGAAAACCACAGCCAGAATGCGTGTTCACACGTATCGGTCGAGATTGGTTGGCTCACAACCTATGTACCTTACGTTCACCACAACACATGACGTCATCCCCGCAGGCGGTTGTTAAAAACCAAAATCATCTATATTTCATCGGCGATGGGTCCTCCCTACTTTCCGTCTCAGCCTTATCCTAAGCGATTGTTGCACTATAGGTCGTTTCGGCTCATAACAAGTCCGTTTGGTTAATATCTCTGGACCATACTCACGCCCATGCATATCCATTGTGCTTTGTGACAAAAGTTTAGCACTGATCAGAAATTATTTTGCATTACTGTCATCGCCTCCTGGCAGATAAATCGACGACATTGCCCTGCTCAAATATATCTCAGTGGAGAGAGCAATTTCCTTTAATCCATCACCTCACGGCTATTTGCGCATTACATTGTAGTGGTGATGGTTTCACCATTGGTCATGCATTAATAAAAGCACGCCAGTGATATGCGTCCCTATGCGACCACGGCCTCATCTCTGATGATGAAAACACGTAATTGCGGAGGTTGCTGTACATATAGCCTTGCTATAGGAACATCTATATAGTTGAAGTGCATATCAGGTATAAACACGCAGCACCCATCCAATTTATACACAAACACACACACACACACACACAAACACGCGCAAATATAAACATATATATATATATGTGCTATCTGTGGTCAATTGTAAGTGCAAAATGCTCACTAAAACGTATTACCGGTAATTAGGTATATGGTGCGTTGCATGCTATTATCTTCAATGACAAAATGCATCCAAAAATTGTAAATCGGTCCCGTCATTTGGGCGCTGCTATCTCGATTCTGCCGGACAAACGTTTTTTCAATTAAGGACAGCCTTGAATAATCATAACCAAATGCATACATGTTAACAATATATTGCACACTTCCCCATGGTGTAATCCGCCGGTAATGTTAAGGTCAGGTGACTCGCTTATCATTGTGTGACCAAAGTCATTCCCGCGGGATCATTAATCGGATCCGCGACATGCGATAACAGCCTGTAATTGTCAAGCCTGAACAGAACAGTGGTAAATAAAAACTAATGTCGACACCGAAGTAGCAGCTATTCAATGTAAGTCTGTACTGGTATTCGAGACAAAGATATGTGGGACAAAATATTACATCCTATATGGCATGGCAACTGCATATCTAACCCCATGTTAATCTCACATTGATGCAGTTTCGGAGCCTAAGACAAAAGCTAAAGTACAGTCAAATAATACAATGTTGGTTGCGGCACATGGACAGGCTCTTACTGTACGTGTAAGAAGTCTGTGAAGTGCCCAAGAATAACGTAAGTCACATATCAATATGGCTATATGACACAATCATTGCAGACCTACTCTTCCGACAATTATTCAAGGGTAGTGATTTACAACCTTAATCAAACTAATTATGTATCGGTTACTGAAGTCTCGATTTAAAGCTTCATTTCTAGGGCGTGGGTCAATGTGCTATCCCCCCTAATAGATCGACGGACGGTCCACGCAGACAATACCGAAATCGCATTGCAATATGACGTCATTGAGAGCCAGATATTACCTACTGCAGTACAAAACCATCATCAACGCTTGAATGCAGGATATATACCGGCCCAAGCCAACCATGACGGAATCATTGGCACCTGACTATCTGGTCTGGTAAATTGCACACGCTTAGTGTTCTGGCCTCGAGTCACGTCGTGTAGGTTCTAATTATGTCACGAACGCACAAATGACTTTAGATGTATGGTTGTCACTTGTTGGCTTCTTAAGCCAGATCAACTGCCTTAAGCAGCAATATGGACATAAACCCGAAGCATCTAATGTGTGGTAAATGGAAACTCATAGTCTTGCATACTCTCCCAAAGTGCGGATTATTTCAGGCGGACTTGGCGCATCTATAGCTAAGAAACAGCGGTCTTGCACAAATTGTTGCGAATTAATGCCACGCCAGCATTGCTTCCCACCGGATGATCCTCATGGGAATGGTGCCTTAAGGTAGGGAACAGTAAGAATAAGGCTTAATGGAACACCAACAATAGTGTGTTATACGGTGCTTGTTAAGGCGGGGAAGATCAGAATAAAAGCGGGAGTAAAATGGAAACTTAAACCTTGGTTATTCTATCAATATAATAGCGTATCGGTGAGCACACAGGTGGGTTGGGATAATAAAAGACAAAGAAGAAATAAAGAACCCAAAAATTTCTCAATCCTTTCATCACTTCGCTAATTGTGCTGATGTATGTGTTATTAATGATACCTATTGTTTTTGTTTAAATTCTAGTATATGGACTTCTTTAATAAAACCGAGGATATTAGATGGGTCCACCAAGATGCTCCCACTCTGTAGCTGTCTGCTTGTCATAATCATACCGGCTGAATGGGACGGTATGTTTGAACATCTAAGAGCAAAGCATAATACGCGTCTTATTATGATATTTATATGATGTAGAAAAGCGAAATCTATCCGGTCTAATTAGACCTGGCCTTACTCATATAAACATCGATATTCGTTCCACATTCAGGCGTTTAAGTTATTCAGTAGAAATGATGACGTCAGTCACAAATATTGTTAAAAAGGAATATACTGTACTGCTGCATTTGACAGCTTAAGCCTTGAAACGTAATTGGCAATTTTCATATTGTCATATTTGTGGTTTAATGCATGCGACGCTTAGCCGAGTCCTTGATAGAGATCACTTTTTCGGGGTCGGTTGTCTGGGAGGGCGCTGCATCAAACAGCTTGCGGCTGAAGCGAAATGTAGAAAATGTTGTCAATTGGATCCATTTGTTAAAGCGTACCGTGCCAGCAGTTACTACCACTAAATCGCTTCCATAGGATAAACAAAAATTCCATTTAGTGGATATGATGTGAAAAGTAAACAACTAATTACTTGCTAAGTTTGCTAACCGCCCCGTTATATGGCTAACTGCCAACTTGCATGGCTGATCGCCAAGTTGTATGGCTAATAGCCAAGATATATGGCTATTTGCCCAGTTATATGGCTAATCGCCATACAGCAAGATGAACGTGTAATTGTGTGTACTATTCAATTGGCTAATGGCCCTGTACTTAATATGTAAGTTAGAATTAGCAATTCAGTACCTCGAAGAAGATCAATATCTGACAACTGAAAGCGATCAGTGTCGCAGTAAGCTGCTTTCATTTAGAATGAACTGTATCTCTGACGTGCAAGCGAGCTTGGTCTCGACATGCAAATGTGAGAGAGCGTAGAATCTCAATATGATGACGATAATAATGACGAGAGCCAATGCCATCGTTGCCTCTAATGCCATCGTTTCGTCTAATGCCGTAGTTGCGTCTGATGCCGTTGCTGAAACCTGAATTTTGTACAGAAAAAACAGATTCACGGCATGACTATGGAAAGTATGTCGAGTGTCATGACTGAATTATCATGACATCGGATGTTCAGCTTTACCATATCTGACCAGTGTACGTACGGTCAAGGTTGGGCAGTTCCATGATTTCCAGGTGTTTGAAATTGATAACTTGGATCATGCTTGGCACTGCAGTTCATATTCTGTCCGCTTGCTGTACCTTATAAATGTGATCGCCCTAACGTGGCAGTTAATGTCAGAAAGTTTGAACTTCTGCGGATATCGAAGGCCAAAGGGTAAACCCCCCGAAACAATGGTTACAATGAACGTCATTCCTAAGGGAATTCATATTCGCCTTCATATCCGGCCAGTTCAAATATTGCGGCAGCCGTTATCGTCGACCATTGTAAACAAATGCCGTCAATGCGAGGGCAAATGATAATCAACCCTGCATCTCACATCCGATTTACAGCCAAACCCAAAATAAGCCGACTTTTGGTAGATTAAAATGTTATCTTATGCTGGGTATGTTGATCGTATGTATGACAATGTTTGCTGCGTTAGTTATTTTAATTATCATTTCAAACTTATTGCGTTAACATTGCTTTAATGTCGTGTCATACGGGACATGGTCTGAATAAATATGTCCGGCCTATTGGTGATTCAAGGTGCGCCTGCTAAGAGAGCATATTCTTTATTACCGAGTTACACTACGACGGGCCTATACACGTCACGTCATATGCAGACGACACAACTGAGTCCTCAAAATATATTGTCGTGCTTGTTTAGAGACGACAAATAATGGTTCCTCGGCGGGGTGAAAGGCCGAGTTTTTGAATCGATGTTGTTACAGCGCAATCATCATATTGTAACTTGCGTCAGACACGTCAGAATAAAAGCAATCTCCTGGCTTGATTGCCCCGCGCCGTCATCACCACAGCAGTCTATGTAGCTACGTTAGGCCTGTATGAAGTGCAACCGCTCATCTGTGTATAGGACAATACAGCGGATGTAGATTTCTACCAGCCTTCGAGCTAATAACCATAAATATATTGTCGGCATCTTGTTTGCTAAGCCGTCACATAAGCAGTTAACGAAATGTTTGCATACAATGTTATGTAACTGCACAGCACAAATGTTCATGGAGTAAACACATTATATGACGCGATGGTAAATGTTGTAGTCATGTTTATTATAAAGTGTTGCATGGAAAACATGAGAGTAGAGTGGTTGCAATTAGTATAAGTGAATCATTCGGGATCAAGATGGATTGTACCCAAACATTTTACGGGGGGTTACTACGTTTGTTCAAACAATACTTATTAAAAAGGTTGTTAATCGATGTGCAGCACACCACCACCACGGCTGTAGCATACCTGCAAGTATTTTCCTAAATGTTTCTATGTGATGATAACATTGTATAAACATGTATATATATATATGTATACATATTAATATATATATATAAATATATATATATATATATATATATATATATATATATATATACATATATATATATATATATCTATATACACATATATATTCAGCTATATACACATATATATGTAAGCATACATATATATATAATATATATATATATATATATATATGTATATATATTTATATAGATAGAGACATATATATATATATATATATATATATATATATATATATAGAGAGAGAGATATAGATATATATATAGATATATATATATATATATAGAGATAGATCTCTAGAGATCTCTAGATATATCTATATATCTCTCTCTCTCTCTCTCTCTCTCTATCTCTCTCTCTCTCTCTCTCTCTATCTCTCTCTCTCTCTCTCTCTCTATCTCTCTCTCTCTCTCTCTCTATCTCTCTCTATATCTCTATCTCTATATATATATATCTATATATATATCTCTCTCTCTCTATCTATATATTATATATCTATATATATATATACCGACTGGTGGTAAAGCTTTGTGGTTTCATGGTGGCATCATGTGAATGCATATCAAATTGAGAATGTGGCGATTCACATAGCATTGCAATATTCAATTGCTTCAATGTGCATATCGTTGTTGGGCTTGCGGTATCATGACCTGCCAACATGAGACAAATTTGGTTTCTCGCACAAGTTGTCAATGTTTGTTCCAATAATATTATCATTTGGATATGCTTATAGCGTTCCTTGGCCTTATCTAGGGCGTAATAGATTGACCACGTGTAGCCGTCTATTGTAGCATATGAACTGGATTAACACGTTTTACACAAGCAGTCATCAAAGATTCGTCGATCGTAGGATTGTAAAGGACGGTAAATTAATCTTTAAAAAACCTTTCTTGCACGAACAAATAATTATACCGCGCGCTATCGTATAGTATTTTGCTTTGGGTTCGATTAGCGTAGTAATTTAATTATTTTTCAATATTCCCAAAAAATAACAATTTATTTTGCATTTGCTACAACTAGCTGCTACCTTTAGAATATATACACAACCACTGACTATTGTAAAATAATAAACGCAATTACACGCAATATCTTTCCTTGCCTTATTCGTACAGTTAAACACATAATTCTGGGTCGAGAGGAGAGATCGGTTTTAGTCTCTCCATTGTACGGCAAAACAACATGCTGACGTATTTAGCGACGATTCTAGGATACCATGATCAGGTCACGTGTTTGATAAAGGGTAAGACAAGTCTGATCATATGACCTTATACCGTTGTAGTATTGTCACGATGGGCAAAAATTGCCGTCATTTATTCCGTCCTTATCTATCAAGGTCAACTATAGAAAAAGAAACACTCTTGAACAGACACTAAGAACAGCCGGTCATAATAGCAGATAGAAAATAAAGGATAAACGCAATAGCCTCCCTTGGAAAATGAAGCCAAAATAAGGTACCACCGGCACTCTCCATACAGATAATCCTTCTATAAAATGCTAAAATACTTTGCTGATTTTCAAGGGCAAAGTAAACCACCATTATGTAACATGTAATAAACCCCTTGGGTTGTAAATGGTAACGGAATAAAGCTGCAGACGTTACGTTCGTCTGAAAGAACCTTTCTGTGACCTGCGTATGTGTATTTACTGCTGACGGGAAACTCCGTTAAACCGATTACTGGGGTAAACCCTGCAAAAGGCACGTTGTAAATGCAACAATCCCATCGTAAGTATCGGCGGTCATGTTTATGTCATAAGGTGTGTTCGAAAGTTATCAACTAAATTGCGTCAATTTAAAGTTTGATATTGATTAAATAATAGCGTGCTCGACAATACAACAGATAGGTTGTAACGTAAAACAACTCGTTTGCGCAAGTTGCTCAAATCTATCAAATAAATATTTTTAGTCTGATTATTCACAACAATGATATCACATCAAACACGCCAATTGTCATGCTATCCAACAAAACGGTCAATTTATTTGGGTCATAAGCGAGGCAAAGAATAATCAATTGAATATGCGAGATAAGCAACGGATGTCTTTTGGCCAGTACGCCGAAACTGCTCACTTTTTTACATGAACCTCGTTGGCGGCTTTCAGTGCATATAGCCTGTCTCTTCCTTTTTTATAGGATCTCATTTAGCAAAATAGAACTTTAAAGAGAATGTTCCCTCTGTGATTCAGATTCTACGGGTTACGCGGCTTTGTTTTATTTGCCTTGCCATTAACGGTAAATGACAAGTCTTGAACAGGTTATGGTAAGATGGAACAGCATACTGAAGCTAATATAGAAACTAGCATCGAAAGGTCCCTGAGCACCCGGATGAAATTCAGAATCGCTTCTGTTTTTTGGTCTTGATAGTTACATGAAGAACTTCCGTGCGGACATAATAATGAATGTATATGGAAGAATGCGCCGCACTTCTCAACATTGTTTATGTTTATGTTGACAGTAGTGTAATAGGCCGCACATTTCCACAATACTCGGCTTGCAAGTAATAATGGCGGCAGGCGCATTGACTAATATATAAAGAGTACTAGATGCAAAATGCTTGATGTTTAATCAGTGAAAGTTGCGTTCGATCGCATTATTGATAATGGGATGCCAAACTGATATGTTTACGTATAACGTGCTCACTTTGAGTGGCATATGCAATGTTGCCAGCAGACGGCTTGCTGAACTGCGACATTTGTAGCACATTGACATAGACCAAACTTTGTCGTCTTAACACATTGCAACTCCTTGGTTAACGCTCAATAACATCGAATGCATTATATTGCACGAAGCAGAGAGATAAATAAGCCAAACTAATGCAAAAATAAAACATTTCTTGATCATTCAACTTCTCAAGCATCAACCATAATTATAGACTTATATTTCTGTACACTGTATCCTATCAGATTCACAATGCAAGCGATGCTATCACTCGGTGTTGCAAATCGTCTTAAATCATCACTATCAATGACTTATGTATTGCAGTCCTTAAATCATAGATGGTTCACTAGTGAACTAAGGCAATTTTCCTCGACCATGCTTTTCCGTTGCACACTTGATGGAGAGGAATGCACCAAACGTCGATGCAGTTTGGTATCCTCACTGTAAATTCTGTTATATGGTAACAATGTAATACAGCCATCTGCTGCCTCTGTGTCATCACGCATCATTGTATTCTATTAAAGGAAAGCGCTGATGTGCGATATCAACACTAATACTAGATAGTGGTGTTATGGAGCTGCTCATGACCCTGCACTTCCGGTACTGAGCAACATATTGAATGGCTTACAGAGGCCAAATAACCTGTACGGAACATGGAATTAACTTAGGCGTTTATAACACATCAAAATCATGTATATGAAACAACTGATTGAGTTGAAAAAAGACACCTGGTAAAATAAATTAGCTGCAATATTGAAGCTGCCGCGCATTATTGATTCATAATAAGTAAGTATCAGCAGTTGTGCTTCCCAGATGACGTCGCGTTGTTCTAACACGAACAGAAATACTTTCCGCGCTGGGCAAACCTTGTCACAATATCCGATCGAATTTATATATATACATCAAAAGAAACAATTCTGAGCTTAGTATTGTCATGGTCAAAATTCCCTGAAATGCACATGTTGGTAATTATTTGATATAGTAGGTTTATCGACACTTCAAGTTATTGTTTGTAACATAATGGCATTTACGATTCGTGAAGACGGTGTCTATGTCATTTGTAACAACGCGGTAGCTTGACCTACTTCTTAAATGTTATTTTAGCTCTCTTATATGGGTGATGTCGAATGGAATTATTGGATAGCAATGTCTGCTTTAACTGACAGTGCCACATCTGTCGTATTCTACTGAAATTGTATTATGTGTAGTGGATATTGTCATCATACTTGCATTGTCCATGAAGCACACCATTGAGTACAAATACTCTCTACTCAGCATGGCCGATCGCTGGAGCTACAATTCTTCAATCAATCGCCCGACTATACATGATAAGCCCCAGACACTGGTAGTTAGCACGGTGCAAGCTTTTCCCGTTTTGCAGCCATTATTAGCTACGTACTGTCTATTGTCTCATACAAACTTCTGAAATTAGTGCGTCAGCAACATGGTGCCGAAAGTGCTGCCAAATAGCATTATAATATAAGACAAAATAGCAACCTGACCTTGGTGCTATAGTGACGGACGTTGCTGCGCATTTCGTACATGCTAAATATCAATAGGCACGGTAGGGAAGGTAGCTAGCAAACGACAGGTCATTAAACCATAGCGGACGAATAAATCGCTAGCAATGCAATGAGTGTTTATAAACCCATCTCCTGCTTTAATACTGAATACAACTGTTCGCAACATCTGGTAAGCACCATTACATGTCATGTCGTGGTGCATAGACCTTCCTTATGACTAGCCACGAATTAATAATAATCAGGGCTGCACCAATATTTGCAAATTGCGACTAGCTCAGAGTTAGTAATCTGTGAAAGCGGCTTCAGACAAGACAAAGAACAAATCGAGTGATTTTGCTTTCCATTAAATATTTTATATGCAGTGCTCTTCACACAATCAAATGTTGCATCCGCCAGGTAGTTGGAGATATTCACGGTCTGCCAATGCTTTATGAATTATAAACCTCTGCAGATCAATAGCTTCCCTTAATTCGGCCTTGCTTGGATTGTCTAAGTGCTGCAAGGCATGTTTTTACACTCTAATTTTCAGCTAATTGTCAAATTTCCAATGCTCCAGAACGTTGTTGTACTGGATGATGTATCCCCGGCAATATAGAAGTAGAGTCGTAGCCCCTTGAGGTGTTTCTGTGCTCCAGACTGGTGATATTGCATCAAATGCGTATAAAGTTTTGCTCCTGGTTGACCAATTATCAATCACTGCATCATTAACAAACTTCCTTTAACGGTGGTCAGTAGTTGTTGCGAACCTACTCAATGGCTGCTTCATAAAAAAAATCATATCCAATTTATACATTATGCTTTGTCGTTGCATGGGTCACGGGCTAACGAAGCAACCGTGAGGAACATCATTTTCGAGCGATCAGCTTTTTACTCTACTCTGATGGACATAACAGTGATTGGAGCGGCCCAGAATATTAGATTCCCGACTCTGGTGATAGGCGAGGGACAATACTCTGCACAGTCCATCATCTCAATGCAAGGGTGCAATGTTTTATGCATTCACATGTACAAACGAGATTATGGTATATTTTATTTGAGTGTTCTAATCTTTAATTAATCACGCGAGAAAAAATGTTGTGAAATAACATATACGCATTGAGCAATATACACATAGATCTTGACCAAATGGATATGTGCCGCTGGGCGGTTGCGGACCAACATATCATTGAGCAATATGTACGTGTAAATGTGCTTCCCTCCTCAATTCGATACAACATATCATAATTTGCTCCAGTCAAATATAAATGTGTTTTCTTTAGGTGTTAACATCTGTTTGAGTTGCCAAGAAAAGACTACGAACACGAACGAAAACTCAAACATTAGCGTCAGTTATATCTGATTGGTGTTTAAGATGACAATTTAAAGCATTGTAAGCAATTGCTCCCATCTGCATTGACATTGCTTCGTGATTTTGTCCTTTGTATCTATTCATATATAGCCGGGCGTTAAACCCTATACCTACCCAACCTTGTTGTACTGTTATGACATTCCTTGCATGAATGGTTGTATTGAAAATATTTTAAGTCTGTCCTAATTTACTGCTCTGGATAAGTGGTTGGTGTATAATTGCATGCGACTTGTATATAATGAATTGTGACTTGCGTAATTGAAGTGTAGTGGATGTTTAAGTTCAGATACTTCCATTGAGATTCCCGAGACTAACGTCTGTATTGATACCAAGTCATCGGAAGGAAATCCTTGACGACATACTGTCATGAATCACCTCAATGGGGCTCTTGGCAAAAAAGTTACATGTCTAAGTTACATTGGCTGTTTGGTCAACCAATCATAAAAACCTTTGACGACCTCACATTGTGTTAAATGCAGCCGGTCGCCCGAAAGAAACATGTTTAAGAAGATTACACCGCCTCTTAACACTGCCAAGCTACATTCACTATTTTGTCTTCTACTATGAGGTAATAATTTTCTAATGATTCCCCCATGCAAGGCTAGTACTGGCTCTCACCTCTTTGATGTTCAGCCGTGAAATACCGTTTCAAACATGAAGCTCAAGGACAGAGGAGACAAGAGGAAAAGTGAATTTTGCGACACGTAGCAAATGCGTTGCACACGGCTCAGCGGTGTTGTCCGATGATTGAATTCTTCACGAGCCATTATATAAAGGAAATAAGTTTTGTTTTGAAGCATAATGAGAATTTGCGTTCAATAACTGTTATTTTAAACAGTTACATTGCTTGAAATATGCGAGGAGGACACATATTTGAATTTATAGAAATACGTTTAAAACAGCATTCATCGAACATAATGTTCCAGTAATTATAACATGGACCAGGAAATATAAAGTCCAAATCAAGATATCATGGTTATATACTCGGAAACGTGCGTTACGTCTGATCACCGCTCTGATGCTTCAACTCAAGGGTTATATCAAAAAAAGGAGTTTCTTTCTGTGTTTCCTTCCTTAAAACTTCCTTAATCTGCTTTAATATGATACGTTAAAGCACTTGCATACGAATACATTACTGAAAGTAATAAACTTACATTGAGTCCTGATTTTGGTGATTATATGCAGTAGATGCTCAGCAATACATAATTCAATACCACTCAACCATTTCATAACGTTTTCAGCTAAACTTGTTGCCATGTAAGCATCAATCAATGTCATCGCACACGATTCAAGTCACGACGGTAATGAAGGTCGACACATTGTTTGGTTGATACAAGAAAAGCCATAATATTCATAATTCATCGTCACAATGTTGTGTGGAGGTGCACACGATACGCACTTGTGATAATGAAGACTTGAACTGTAGGTATGAGGTTTATAAGAACTTTAACCTTTCTAGTTGGCTTCAGCTCTCGAATTGTAGATGTAATTTTGCCTAAATTTCAGAGCGAGATGTGTTGAGCTCGGAGACCAGACGATAAGTGATTTTGAAATGTAAAGTGCTTCCCTCATCGACTAAGGCATGCCAGGTCTGTGAGGGTTGGGGCCTTCGGGCAGGATAGCCATGTGGCGCAGGAATATGAGGTATGTCCCCTAGGAGAGGGGGAAGTGGCAGGTGACATGTAGTTCACTAGAAAGCTGGGGTGTATGATTAATGTTAGCTGTAGTTGGTTATTCGATCAACTGATGACTGCGAGGGTATGCTATGATGATGGGTAGGTTAGTTATTGATTTGGTACGCAACATCCCATAAGCTACCTGATCAGAATAATTCAGTACTAAAGGAACCGTCACATAAATGGCCAAAACTAACTCGGGTATAAGATTAACTGCATATTGTGCATTGTGTGAGAAAACACAGTAGTGCACACACATTGTTTATGTATACATAAGCAAATTACTGATACAAAATATTTGCGCAAGATAATGGAGATAAACTTCCGTTCGGCGCATAATGTTACATAGGCGTCGCGAATCGTGAGCCAAAGGCGATAGTTGATGGTTCCATACACCGCCAACACAACTAAAAAGCTGCACGTACGACTTTTTCGCAGACTTAAGTCACACACTATTAATTTGGTAACACGCCCGTTCATTATAGTAGCACCTAATGCATAAAAATTGTATCCTGTCACTAAAACGTGTTTTATCACTCACGCTGCCGAACAACTGATGTGAAGTGAGTGCACTAAGTGACAATTACCAAAATGTGAATTTGATATCTATATATTTAGTTGTAGCACCTCATTGAGAAGTACGCCTAAAGCAGATATATCCTATTTTGAATGTTATTGCAAACCGAACCAAGTGACACCAGCACGGCGGAAAAGCACTACAGCGGTGATTGCAGCTCTTAGTTAGTGGTCATCATCATGAGAGTGTTTACAAGGGTTATACCTGTCACGACAATATGGAAATGCCTTTGTTAAATACGAATGCTTTCGGCTATCCGGTACAACCTGATAGCACAATCCACAAGCTGCTGTGTGCACCTGTAATCTATAATGGTCTGCTTGATTTTCATCAGTAACTTACAAAAAAGACATTATCAATGAATGCGCTTATACTCAATTTAATCGGTGCTGTCACGATATAGCGTGCAACAATGTTTACATTTTCGTGTAAAACAGAGAGCAGGTTTATTAATGTGCAACATAGTGTGGATTGCATGGGGGAATCATTAGAAAATTATTACCTTATAGTAGAAGACAAAATAGTGAATGTAGCTTGGCAGTGTTAAGAGGCGGTGTATCTTCTTAAACATGTTTCTTTCGGGCGACCGGCTGCATTCGCATTCGAATGCCATCAAAGGCAAGTAGTAGCCATGTGCGAAATTGCACATGCATAATGAAATGTTTGGAAACAGCTGGAAAGTTACCCACAGGCGCGTCATGTTAATTTGGTCAATTTATCCACAGCTGCAACAGTGTGTGACTGTATTTCAATTACTGGCCATACTTATGATGTCAACAGCTCTCGGTTTGGAGGGGCGTCGATAGCGTTGTTGGTTGCAATGTAAGAGGTCTGGCATCGGCGTATTTGAAAATGCAACGCATACACAAATTCGCCCGAAATGAAAGGAAGGATGTGTTAGAGTTGAGTATTATTCCGAGCCATTATTAGTTTATGACTTCCAGATTGTTAATTTTACAATCAGCAATCATTTCGTACATTTGACGCTTACACTTCAATGATCCAGCCATTTGCGATACGTGCCGGCAAATATTTTGAATTGGTTTGTACAATATTAAGCTGCAACCAATACTATTCTGCTAATGACTTGAGCGGAACACCGTTGCTGGCGCATTTTGCAGCACTGGTACTCCTAAGAGTCTCCTAGTTGGTCATTTCGTGACACCGCACTGCTTATTGTTCATTGCACGATAGTGGCTATTGAATTCCTGCCGTAAGATAGTCAAAAATTTACAACTTCAAAAACGATGATATCAGATAACTATTCAGGAGAAACGAATAATGCTAATATCTCTTATGAGTATTACACTACTCGTAAGTGGAAACGTCCAATGATATGCGGCGTCGATGGAAAGGATAAATTTGAGGTGTTGACATGATGGCTGTAGGTGCGTAGAACATATCCTTGGATCTTAATTTTGCCGGTAAACATGTTTTGCTAGCATCACAATTGTCCTTGAATGCACTGAATATAAGATGGTAATAGCTGAGGAATATTCTTAATTTGCTAACCCCTAATGCATCCTCGTCTGATTGGACTGCACTACGTCCAGGAGGCAGCAGGAAACTGTCACGATAGAAAAACCATTCGGCTTTTATAAGGTCAGCCATATCCCATCGTAAATGCATCAGACAGGCGTCATTATTCTTGCTAATACGAACAAAGCGCTGACAACCTGATTTATTGCCATTGCACCAGCTGTGTCGGAAAAGGAAGTAATCTGGTACCTTTGGTATCTAGCCTTGAGACGTCTTGTTATGCACTTGCAGTGAACCCTAGAGATAGACAACAGGAATTCAAATAATTTTGTATAGAATGGGTAAATACATTATATGAAAACGCTTAGACCAGAAAGACCGCCAGAAAAATAACGCACAAATGTTGATACTTTATACATAACACAGTACCACGCATACTTGTCATCTGGTTTTCGATCTCACTTTATAAAATGTACCTATTCGACTGGGCTTCAGAAGGAGCGAGGTTGCTAGTTTAAAAGTTATAAATTGACATATAAATCATTGATTTAAAACCCAAGACATTTACTCAATGTCAATGTCTATGGTGCCAGATATCCCAAGGATGATGTCACATTATTAACAAATGTAATATATATAGGTTAAGTAAGGAGAAACAGATGCAGGAGATTATTAGCAATTAGTTACTTTCCTTACACAACAACGTATGCTTGCGATACATCATTTGGTGGGATTAAACCTTAAGTTTAACTGTCGTCGCGATTCATACTGTTTGTAATTATAGACGCCTCGTTAGCTATACAGCCAGATAATTCAATGTGGTACCGGAACAGGTAGGAGGAAGTGATTACAGGATCAATTAATGGCTATTTGTTACAAGTGATATTTGCAGCTCGTTACAGCACTTGTCATCTGCTAACGGTCTTTCTTGTAACACAATTGCTTCGCTTTTGAAACTTCTTTCCGTCGTAAATTTATTAATGCTGGCTCTTTGAAAACAGACTAACTTTGCATAAAGAACTCTACCAATCTCTTGTGTTATCTCTCTAACCGATATTAAGCTGCGGCTGTCCAGAAGTATCTAGTCGAGGCCTTATATATTTCAAAGCTTTGCAGTCGCAGTTGCTAAGATCATCAATTGAGCTAAGGCCACTT
Organism: Urechis unicinctus; assembly: GCA_034190875.2. NCBI lineage: Eukaryota > Metazoa > Annelida > Polychaeta > Xenopneusta > Urechidae > Urechis > Urechis unicinctus. The sequence goes on along the minus strand of CM067350.1, from coordinate 75,948,081 downwards.
TTATGGCATCGGTCAAATAAGTGCTCTTATAAAAGCCACATGTTTTCTACATTATATCGGACCCCATGAAAACTGAGAGGAAAGTAAACATATCTGCTATTAAGTGCTAATCTTATTTCACCACCAACATATTGAAAACAGCAATTCAGGAAGCCATTGCAATGCAAGGCTGAAGTATTGGGAAGATAATTGAACATTGTCAGTTCACATGTGCTACACTGAATACCAAGAAAATGTATCGTCTCACGAATGACGAGAAACCCAAAATGTGATATACTGGAATAATTCTAAGCAACGATTGGAAGTCCCGATACGCAATAGAGCACACTTCCAATTTTGGCTGAAGGGGGTTGTTGTCCAAATGTGGCTGGCACCAAGAGACTATGCCCACATTATCATGGATGGGAAATCTAAATCTAATACATGTGGTCGCAGGCCTTGATCATCTAACGTGTTGGAATGAAAAACGAATAATTTTGAAACCAAGCTTGAGCGTCCAATTGTCAAATACCTGTATCAATCAAGTGTATAAGGGTAAGATAATAAGTATATTTCAGAATTATTGATAGAATTAAGTTTATATCGCTTTGTAACTCACTATCTACCTGTAGGTAATGCTTTGGTGAGGTCGATTTGTCCGTTAATTTTAGGGTTTATTGTCTAGCCGTTTGTGCAGTCACCGCCCCTCCACTCACAAGCCAATTACCATGTTTGCAGCATTTCTTAAATCAACATCTACTGTGAGGGCAATAAAACGGTATACCAGAATCTACATTTAAGAAGTGCAAACAATTCCGCCGATTCAAATTTGAAAATCAATTATCGCAGGTATGAGTTGATGACGACGATGTTGTCCTCACGCTTCCTCTCCTGGCAAAACGCCCCCGAGGAGGCAGTTGATTGATAAAACAAACTCAGACCTCTTTGGCAATCGCAGCTTGATGAAAGCACGTTCGTGATGCATTTGCCGTACATGCTGCCCTTGGATCTAATATGCTTTGGTTGAATTTATGACTGCTTATCTTACTCAGATGAATACACAAATGGAAACCCTTATATATTCTACCTCTCATTAATCACATCAACATTCACTCAGGTTGCAGAAGAGTATCATTCTCTTCGAAATGTTAAATGGCAATTCCAACAAAATGTATATCAAATATAAATATTAGCATCTGATGCAGTATAGCAAGGTCAACTATACCGATTGTCTAAAGATGTATAATTGCAAATTAGTTCAGTCTACGGATACGTCAGGTTTATGTGTTATTATAAACAGCTCTAATTGGGATGTATCAATGTGAGGCCAGAGAAAAGTAGATGACATAGAACCGTTGTTATAATCACATTTCGTTTTTTGTTGATCATTTTCGCAACGACATATTTTGTTGCTCGTTCTGAATCTAGGTTCTAAGAATCCTCCGCAGAGTTAACTGTCATCTGCCGTTTTGCTTTGGTCGTTTTCTTAATGATTGTATGACCATATAATCAAAGCAATCAAAATATCCCGTGTTTCACAATAAATCAATGCAAATGAAAATGTTGGGTGCGTTAGGCTTGAATCTTATTACTTATACATGTCAATTACATTACCGATACAATTATAAGGATCATTAATCTCTCAGCGGTGCTCTGGGATGCAGCTTATCTAGTATACAGCAACGTAGCATTGCAAATATGAATTTACGAATAATGAGTCCATACCTTGCTTTTGTTAATGCATTCACCGTGCTCTCTGCATCAATCCCAATACACAACTGCAGGAATTACACGATGACGTTCATACCAATACAATTTGCCGATTCGGTAACACGGGAATGCTTCCTTTTCTCATGGTGACTATTATCATGTTTTCATTTGACTGGACTGTTTGCTAGCAATAACGAGAGGCGAATATCTCCTTACAGGAATGAATATACGTATAATAACATCGACGCATGTGGCACACGCTACCTCAGATATCTTGAAAACCCGCCTCATTATATTTCGTTTTTGTGTGGAATTACACAGACAAAGCTGTCAGTCAGATGCTAGTTATTGATTAAAACCGCACCGCTCATGATTCAACCAACAGACAAAGACCGCTATAATAACCCGGCGACCTTGAAAAACGCTGCAGAAAGTTGCTGCTCAGTACAGCGTTATCTGAGTGCATCCTAGAACCGTTTAAAGGCCGAGTCTCTATAGTTATTGGGGAGATTTAGGATCTATGATATAATATACCTGGTTATCAGCTTCACGTTTCACATATCATCTCCAGATTTCACACAAAGCGATTTGACCGAGAAGAGTTTCAATATTGATGGTAATGCCATTAGATAGTAGAAAACGTTGTTACGTGGAGGTAAAATATAATCCATATGTATCGTATCGTTGCTTTTGGCATTTCAATATGTCACTAAACGACGTAATACTAAGGATTATAATCCTTTCAATAGTGTCAATGGAGAGGACGCAAAGCGATGAATGCCCTTTGGCGTAACATTTTGAGAGGCATAACTGAATTCACAAAATTGTCTGAAAGTGAGAGGACACCACTAAATACTGTATTACTTGACGATAGTGCATTACCTAGCTTGATTAATCGTACGTGGTACAGATCAAGCTATATTCAAAACGTAAGCAAATTTAAAATAATTACGTTATGCCTAATTGGCGAAAACCATTACGTTTAGTTAGGACCCAGCAATACAGTTAATCGCCGACGAAATGGCTGGTGTCGTAGATTAGCTTCTAAACATCCATATCTTTCGCCATAAGTCAGTACGCTTGGAATCAGAGACGAGAGCATTTTACACAGTAGCTACTACAACAGGCTTTCAGCAAACACGATCATGTTACAGTGCTTTAGCTGAGATTATTGAGCAGACCTTTTCGGCATTGGTAGTGGCACTATGAGAGTTAGTTCGAACAGCTCATGCCCTCAGGGCAGACTCAAATAATGTTAATGAGGTAGCGCAAGTTCTGGACACAGACAACCAGGGCTTTCACTGGTCAAAATTGATCCGGTGTTTCGTCGTGACCCCCGACCCACAATCAAGTAAATCGTACTACGACTCATTACCATGTACCTAGCGTTCATTATCATTGGAATGAAATTATTTTTTAAGGATCAGTGCGTTATAAGAACGGCTTGATACTGTTCAAATGGGCGGACTGCCTCCCTCTGACTGCCTCTCATCAGTAGTATTTGGAACGCGGGATGGGTGAATCTTGTAGTGCTGTTTCAGGCCAATCTAATAAAGGAACGCGTATCCCTTTGTGTCCTTGCTCAGGCTCTAATGCGTTGTTCCTATAATCCATATCATCCAAAGAAGCATACTGAGATCGTCATCAACGCCTATGTTCAGACCAAATTTCAATAAATAAAAGCAATTCCTTCACATTCGCACCCTTTAATCGTATTTTATACGTGTAATTTTTCTAATTGAAAGATGCCATCTGCAAGGCCCATGTATTCCGACTGTCCTGGAACCGGAATCCTTGTTTATGTAGCCGGTCAAAATTAAGTTGTTCGTTATAGCCACGCTTCACACATATTTCTTCCCCTCTTCCGGTTATTGACAGTAGCCACACAGACGCCAACAGTTGACCGTTGCTAGAAACATGGGTCTGTTATAGTAGTGTAAGCTAACGTTTTTGGTGGCAAGTAACCCTGCTGGGAGAACGTCATTGGCAGCATATATTAGCTATTTCACAGACACATCACAGTAACATGGAAATATTCATGGGAATTCTGAACTTATCTTAAGTATGTGTATCACGCTTCTATCTGTAGGATTTCATGAAAGCAGCTGGGACAGAAGGATATATAGCCTTGTGAGATGATGTATCCAGTCACTGATTGATGACTGCTGCAGCACGAACTACGAACCCTATTTTCTCTACAGCTTTTGTAAAGTACATTTTCATCAATTACGCACATTTGCACGGCTATTTCCATCACAAAAGTCTAGCCTTTTACTTATTAATTAAGTCACGTTTCGGTAGCCGTCGTCGGGAATCTTCTAGCTTTTATTAAATGCACCTTCAGGGAGTCTTTTGGTCAAAATTAATGTCGCCTTTGGGTAGTCCATTTGTCATAATTAAGGTTGCCTTTACGGGCGTACCAAGTACACAGCGTATGATTCTCGGGATACAGTATTCGTTTCATTGCAGTGTGGCTATATTAGTTGCTAAAAATGAAGAAACTTTGGTGCGCTAGCTAATCCAACAGAGCAGCTGGTCGCATCCAGGGGTCATCCTGTGTCAGTTAAAGACAAACCAAGTATCAACCACGTCGTCTCCATGGTCGGCATGTTCTGTCGGATCGTTATCACCACAATCGCCTCGTCGGAATCCTACCCAATAAAAGGAACGTCGTCTATTGATAACCTTTATATTTCGCGAGTGACATCTATATGATATTTTCGCTGTCAGTGACAACATAATCATTAATCATCTGCATCATAATAACCGCCTCCCGAGGCAGTTTCATTCGTTGTTGAATTATCGTCCGCTGAAACAAATAAATTACTCATATGTCGGTATTTAGCTGAAACGGGTTATTTGTTTAAGGGCGGGTCAGTACCAGAGGTAATAGTGCATAAAATAGGTGATCATCTCTACATCGCTACCACTACGATCTACGATGTTAAAGCGGTAAAATCCTAAATGAAGCGAAGATCATTGCACTTCACCAATACCATGAGCGATAACGTTGGTGCAAAGAGCATTTAATCTCCGAGGGGGGTATGGATGCCAGTTAGTCTATATACAATTGCTTTCTCAAGACTCATAACTTATATGGCACAAAATGAACTGATTGTGGACACTTGTCAGTCATGCGATGCACCGACCGCAGCCAAAGCAGTCCAACAAATTTGTATATAAATTAGCCCCATTTCTTTATATTTGATACGACGCCTTAAGGTTCGAAAAGGCTGGAAAGGAATAATTTATGCTGGTAACTATAGTGTTATGCACCTTAACTACATCAGGAAGTTGAGCAGTCAGATCGATCAATCTTTCGGGGAGGTGGAAATCAGTTATAATCTGGATGACCGATTGCTCCCCGGGACCATACATTGTAATACATGTTTTCCGGGCATAGACACTCATCGCATCAATAAGCCAGATATTAACCCTAGTCACATTTTCATAGACCAGCTAACCAAGTACATGATGTTCGGACGGAATCATTGTTTGTTTAATGGTCGCTCCCTTACTTCATGCTACCTATTATCTATGACACCAGCGCATTAATACATGCCGTATAACCTAATATCACTTATGTCATGCATCAGAAAACTCTATGGCTGTGAGAACGCTTTGTCGATGACTAGTCATTAATAGAGCATTTGGTTATCCCACAGAATGGACAATTTGACTGTTGCTATACCGATTGATTTGACATGAAGCGTCTTGACTGATTTCAGACTAAATCCGAGAGTAATGCTAGCTTATCAGAGCCAAGCAACTTGTTCCGCTTCTTTTAGACATCTGCCTCCGTACCATGTTGGATTGTCCACAGCGTCGTATCCACTAAATGGCAGTGACCAGCCAGAAATGTTTTAGTTCACGAATTGTATTGCAGCCTAAAATGAGCTTGACAGAGCTATCGTGGCTAGCTTGATTCATGCAGAATGTTGTCTACAGTTGCGGAGTTTGAACTGATTCACATCTCCGTTAGATACCATTATTGAATGGGCTTGTAGCTGTGTGACTCAGACCACTTCTTAAGCAATCCCATACACAGCGTTGCATTTACCTGAACCGGCAGACATTTCATTCTACTGACCGGTTGAAATGCGACCAGTCAATGTGGCTCAATACGCAGGAAAGCTGTGTTTGATCCCCTTAGACGAGATTGACAATAACAACCAGGCAATAGCCTAAACATAAAGATTCTTGTAACAGTACAATGATCGTCACGCTATTTGCTGTCGAAAAGATGCATTTTATCTTTGCGACAAAAGCGTGCATATAAAGAGTATCCATCATTCAAGCTAGTCATAAGTTTAATGGGAAAATCCTACCTCTGTATCCTCATACTGTTGTAGGGGTTGGTAGCTACCTCGCAGTAATTGTGTGCATGGCTCTTGGTGTTCATGTATTACAGATAGATGAGATTGATTTTACTCAATTACCCTACGTTAATTCATAATTTGTATGTGAAAGCTTTCTCAGTGTGTCGTTTATGCCCGAAGCAGCAGAAATGTCCTGTGAAAAAGATGGAAGGTGTGATGTTGTGAGGTCTACCCCCTCCGTGATGCAAAAAAAACCCCAACTGTTCAACTATTGGCTCGATACTCTTCATGGTAGCAAACATATTGTGCTAATCCATGTGATAAACAAGCTCTACGGACGATGCCACACTACACAAGTGACCAACAACATCTCTCACGACCGCTGCCACTGTTGAATTATCCTTGTAGGAAAGGTTGGCTGTAATGTGCTGACCTTGACAGTACCAGATAACGCACTAGTAAGTGAGAGAGCTTGTGAATGCTAATGAAGTTTTTTTTTAAATGTCCGTTACGTTGCTTTCGCTAACCAGCTAACAGAAACCGATGAAAAGGCAGCAAGTGGCTTTTTGGAACAAAAACAGTTTAAAGTTAAGTACATATGCAATGGTAATGACACTATGCATGAGGACATTATAGATTCTCACAGCAAACCCCTTTTACTGGCGAATCGCATTTCAAAGGGAAATGTACGGATAGATTGTGCTCTAATGGCTCATGCAGACGCTATTCACCTGTCGATGTCTGCTGTGATATCACGGGCCGTTATTCACTTACAGTTAAATATTCCAACTTTTCTTTTTTCATAAACTGCTGCGTTTTTCACTCTGATGATGATCTGAACAACATGCGCCATTGTGCAAGAAGGCACGATAAGAAGCGGTGATCAAGGGATTAAGTGATGTATGATGGTTGCTTACAGAAGTTAATTAAGATAGGTGTTTGATATATTACGTCAGAGGAGCTTTAATGCAGAGCCACGCATTGCATAAACCACGATATATTGATGTTATGTTATGATTATGTATATTCCAATTAGACCCTGCAAGTCTCGTCACATGTTGACATGCATCGTTTGGAGAGGCACAACCGCGGCCTTAGAGATGGGTTTCCGGTTTTTGATTTACATCAGAGAGAGATGTGATAAAGCGAGGAGTATGCTAATGCAAAAGTCTGCATAACTCAATTAAATTTGTAATTACAGGATGAAGGTTGTCATCCTAACCGAGCTGCGGTGTATTTTACTGCCCGTCCCTTCTACTATTATTTAAATATATATACATATATATATAATATACATATATATACATATATTTGAATATATATATATCTATATATATATATATATATATATAGAAATATAGAGAATATATATATCAATATATATTTATATATATATATATGTTTATATATATTTAGATTTATATATATATATATGTTCATATATATATATTATATATATATATACAAATATATATATATATATATATTTGCATACATATATACATATAAATATATATATATATATGTATATGTTTATACATATATATGTATATATGTACATATATATTCCATATATACATGTATATATAAAGTATAAGTATTTAAGTATATATATGTATATACATATAAATATATATATGTATATATATATATACATATATTTATATGCATGTTTATATGTATACATATATATTCATATAAATACATATATATCAATATACATATATATATTTATATATAGATGTATATATACTTATATACATTTACATATATATCTTTGTATGTATAGATATATATATATATATATATTAGCACGAACGCGACCTTTAGTGGACAAACCGCCAACCTTTCGTAGACTTTGGTCCACGAAAGGATATACCAGTATGTCCACATAGAGTCAACGCACATTTTCGTCCAAAATAATTGAAAATATTTTGGTTTGACCATTCAAATGTGATATTCTAGTCTTAGTAACGTACAAAAATAATCTTTCACGCGTGATTTCTTTGGATTTTGAATATAATAGCGAAATAAAATTTTAACAACTAACCATTCGTTGACATGTACTTTGATCCAAATTGCCGAAATAATGTTTAATCATGTGTGTTGGATATGTTTATTTGAAAAATTTTAATATTTGATTTATTTTTAAATTTGATTGCCGAAAAACTCTATTTTTCTCCTTATTCATTAATCTAAAACGTTGAATTAGATCGCGAAATGCTACCAATGGTTCATAATGATCACATCTGCAACAAATATTGTGTTTATAATCCATGATGACAGAAAATGATTTAAATATTTCGGTATTCCGCAAATATTCAAAAATATATATGGGCACGAAAGGTTGGATTTATACGTATAAATTTATGTCTTGACCTTTTGTGGACGACCTTTCGAGGACCAAAAGTATAAACTAGGATTAAAAAGTGACAAAAAGATTTTTATTCGCATTAAACTATTTCATTGTATCAATTTAAAGATGCCGAATAAATAATTGATAATTAATGATAGCAAAAATGTACTATAAAAATTCTTCCACGAACGGTTGTAATCGTCAGTATATATATATATACGTATATATATATGTATATATTTATATATATATATGTAACATATGTATATGTTTACACATATATATATATATCTGTACATATATATGCATATATACATATATATATATATATATATATATATATATATATACATATATATATATATATACGCATATATATATATATGTATATATATATATATATATATATATATATATATTTATATGTATATATATATTTATATATATATAGTATATATCATATATATATATATATATATATGTATATATACTTACATATATTTACATATATATATGTATGTATAGATATATATATACGTATATATATGTATATATTTATATATATATAAATGTTTATGTATATATATATAGATCCATGTATATCTATGTATGTATATATATATATATATATATATATATACATATATAAATATGTATATTTATGTATATATATATATACAAATAGGATGAGAGAGATAGAGATAGAGGGAGATATAGAAAGGGGAAGAAAAGACGAGAAAGACAGAACGATAGAAAGAGGCAGTGAGCGAGAAAGCTAGAGAGAGAAAGAGAGAGACAAAGATAGGGAGCGAGAAAGACAGAAAAATAGAAAAAAGAGAGATAGAGATGAAAAAGAGACAAAGGTCGAGAGAGATAGAAAGAGACAAATAAAGAGCAGGAGAAGGAGAAAGCGAGAGTGAGAAAAAGAAATAGAGGTAAAGATCAAGAGAGATGCAGAGATAAAGAGAGAATGAAGGAGAAGAGAGAGGGAGAGAGAGGGAGAGAGAGAGTGAATGAAGGAGAGAGAGCGTGAGAGATAGACAGTGACAGAGATATAATATAGCTATAGATATACACTGTGGTCGAAACTTCCATTATTCGATGCAATAAAATTGGGTTACCATTGGTGACCGCCATTTAATCAATACGACATGTTATTACGATCCTCTGGTGTCCAATGTCGGCTATCGATCGATTACGTGGCAATACACGAGTTTCTTGTCAAGCTACAAATCATTGGATTCAGCTAATTCAACAATCAAACAAATTTAGCGACCAGAATTGTTAATAAACCCAGTTTATTTTATGGTTGACACACCTGATAACCATTCCAATACGCATTGTGCTAATCCAACCATATAATCCTACAAGTGACGCGGCAGGGCTCAATGTGTCAGGGGACTGTTAACTGCCCGTCTGTTCACTGCCACAATTCTAGAAACTGCAATAACAAGGTAATAACGTTATGTCTGGTCGTTGATTCTATCTCATTTAGCAGAACTTTGTTACACGATGGTTGAGGTGCTAAAGCCACAGTAAGGCTTACGTACAAAATCATCCTGCTGTCTCGATCTTACTGCTGCGTCGGAGCAAACTTAAGAAGCTGGATGAATCCAGTTCAGATGTCACAAAGGCAATAATGGGTCAAATAACGGCGTATTAGTGTTTATAGATTACCTATACCACACTGAATCCTTATCCACTCGGTTTAAATAACGGCGCGTCCTTACTGTTTTTTGTATTGACGTGTTATCAGAATCCTCTTATTGGCACATTACTTCCGAGCATCCTTCTATATTGATTTATGACGCATTACTGTTGTCTCTTATTTTGAATAAATTCACATTAATACCGAGGATCTTCTAATATTGAATAATGGCGTGTGGGTGTTGAATATCATCCTATATTGAATGATGGCACATTATTACCGAATGTCTTTATATATTGAATAATTGTACATTACTCCTGAGTTTTCTCCCATATTAAATAATAGCACATTGCTGTTACTATACCTCGAATGATCGCGCATTACAATTGAGTATTCACCTTTGTTAAATAATAGTGCATTACTCCTACTAATCGTTCTATAATGGCGTTTTACAACTGAGTATTCTCCTTTATTGAGTAATGGCGCATTTTCATTGAGTACCCTCCTGTAATAAATAAAGGCGCACAACTTCCAAGTGTCTACCTCTGTTAAATAATGGCGCATTACTATTTGACAAAGCGCCATATTCAATGATTGTGCATTATTGTCGAGCATCATTTTGTATTGAATAATGGCGCAACATTGCCAGGAGTCCTCTTTGATACCGGATGCTGTATATTCTGATGAATGAATGCGTCACAATACTGTACTGTGTTGGTTCTTTTATGCACGTCCTTTGTAGTGCCCAACATAAAGTGTTTAACATTGCCTTGTAGCGGAATAGCATAGGTCAATTCATTGATCAATACGGAATGTGAACTCTGTTGCAAGATTTGGGCAAACCTTGTTTCCCTTATATATCTTCTATCACTTACATCCTTTATCCAAGCATATGTTGTGTAGCGATCCTGTTTTGAGCTAACGATTGGGAAAGTAATTTATGACGAGATTGGTGGCCAGGATTAAGCGGGATGTTATTGCTAAATGTAGATATACTTATATCTGTACAGTTGCTTACTCATCTTGTTTACTAATGAATAATGTTTTTCCCTTTTTATCTGACCTTGGTGGCTGAGTGTTGCATGCGTAGCATTTCAATTCCACTATCTCAACCGATTGGCTATGTTTTATCTGTCATGTAATAGCCTTTACCTCAGAATCCCTCGTATAATGCATACCATCGGTCTGCGTTGGAGGGGTAGGTAGATCTGGTGAGGTGAATTATTCATTTCTTTATCTGGAGCCGTTAGGCCAATCCTAGCGTATATAAGACCCACAAAAATCGCGCACCAACACAGAAGTCCACAGACAATCTACAAAAGTCGCACAGAAGTCAGAAGGAAGACAGCTGATTGCAAAAGAAACCCTCGTCAACTTCAAGATCGGCTTCAAAAGAGACTCACTTACTTCTGCTTGCTTGTGGATTGAAATAGAAAATAAACCAACTTTGGTTTAAACGGAGTCCTTCATTTACCTGTACACCTTCAAACCGTGTTGGTAAATTGAAGTTAAAAGAACGCGCAATAGAAGGACACATATTTATATCTAAGCCTACCCCAAGGTGCGATATGTTGTACTGCTGATACCATGCGGTACACTTTTGCTTGTCTATCAACCGTGAGAAATTTTGTTATATTTGCTCACAATACCAAATATATAACTTCTACAGGACCCCTATATCTAATTAACGACATTCTCTGAGAATTAAAAGCATGACACAATTTTTGTTGGACAGCATGAAGGAGTTTATTCAGTACTTTTTTGTTCTAACTGCTAAGTTAGTGTGTCTTTATACGTGTTTGTAGTATTTCCAGTATGATATATTGACACGTCGATAAATTGCTAGCTGTTGGCAATTTTTATGTTAGATAATTATAATTACGTTTGCACATATCAACACTTTCGGGTAATGTTATTGCCACAAGCGATCGTTGAATTGTTAGAAAACATGGTAGTGTCCATTGTCTGACTTTAACACAATGATGGCGGTGAAATAAACGAGTGAATTAAGTACATTGTTTTGAGTAAAGTAAACAATCCCTCATTTCCATCATCATACGATCTAACAAGTCCTTCCGTAAAAAGAATGAAGGTTTTGACCATCGGATCCGCTATGTTGTTTGCTGCTGCTGGTTCGATATACCTGATTGCATTATTATTTACATGCAGATGATCCCTGCCAGCTATAGGGTCTTCCGTATGTTTTGCTGTCCTGCGGAGCCTTAAGCTGGTTTTTCGTGTCCTGTTTACAGCTTTCTGTACGTAACCGGTGAGTCATAACCGTTTCTTTATCCTGCAGTTCTTTAAGGAAAGCATTTTTATCCGGACCACATAATTGTTTTATTCTGCAAAAGTAATTTTCGCATTCTCCATGCCTAAAACTGCGTTTTACACATTAGTGTTAGTCTTTGATGTAAATGGTTATGCTATAGGCCGGAAATCTCAGCACCGTTAAAGAAAATGGGCCGAACATTTCGACACTGTTCATGCTGATGTTAGCGGTAGACAAATTGATCGAACATTTTGTTACTTTTCATGATGATGTAAGTGGTAGAATAATAGGCTGAACATTTAAACACTGTTCATTGTTTGCAGTAACATGCGATATTTGTGTTGCATTAAGCCGTCCTCCTCCATTACAATCAACGCCTTAGGGCTCCTTTGAGTGGTACATTAATTTCATAATTTGAACTGGGAGAGAGGTAATCTGCTCAAGCGAATAACAAGTAGCCATAACTTCTCGCCTTCTGTAATGCTAGATAGAGCTCGTTGTTCGGCGTCTTTTATGCTGTCGTATATAGCAACTCAACTGCCTACGTTCTGTATAATATTGAATGTAATAATCCTTAACGATTGTTTAACGCGTATGATAATCGTTCCCAGCCTAAACGACTGTATAATATTGCTTTTGCAGCATTACTTGCATTGAAAACGTGAACATTAAGGTCACACATAGATTTTATTTTCCTTGCGAAAGCGTTATAATAGGTCAATAACCATCATTCACCGGAACCCTCTTTTATTACCTGCTTTCTCTGGCGCAGTACAACGATGTGGGGTGAATCACATATATCGTTTCATTTTAGTTATTGTTTGTGTTAATCCAGAACCTCTGAGCTATGTAAATGCCGTGTTGCAAATAATATTCTTTGCAATGTCATGGAATTGCAGCATCAAACGAAGAACTACCGATTGCTTTTTTCGTATGATGCAAAAGCGCGTGATTAAGCCGAATGAACATTGGTTTATCACCATTTGAGGTCAGATATTAAAATGGGACACTAAATCAAATTTTATGCGATCACTGCAATGACATTGCCATTGATTTCGTTCTCCTACAGTTTGCAAATACATTCGTGCATCACTGACGATGTTGAAGGATGTGTACTAATGCTTTCAAAACAAACACCAGCATCAATCGTTTCAATCACATCAAACGTCTTATTGTCGTTTGCAAGAACTCTTCCTAATAGCACTGCGTACTTATCCCGAAAAGGTCATACATAGCAAATCGAAGGTATTTGAAATTTCGGCACGGCTTCAGTTTGGAGATTTTACTGTACCGGTTGCAGAACTGTGCCATTTAAAGCCTAATTATTGAGTCTTGATAAGCCTAAATGATGTCCATTACTCCATGACCTGAATATCCAATGAAGATGTGTGTCATGCGACAATACAAATAATGCTAAAAATAAACATAGTAATTGTTATCATTTACATCAAAAATTGCACTTGTGGAGATAACTGCTTTGAAATGTAATGTCAAAGCTGTTGCGAAGAAGATGAAGGTGTTGGTGTGGATTGGAGCCATAACGATGCAGGTGTGAAATGAAATAAGACAGTAGCATGACGTCATAATCTTCTCTATTTAAAGTGCAACAAAGAAAGCAAATGCAACCTATAAGCGCATATAATTGCCAGTAACAACGACTGCAGGCTCATTGCCCGACGAATCTAGTTTACTAGATGCAAAATGTTTGATATTTAATCAGCAAATGTGGCGTTCGATTGCATCATTGATTATGGGGGTGCTTAATATTTATGATTGTCCATAACGTACTCATTCTGAGTGGCATATGCAATGTTACCACAGTACCAGCAGATGGCTTGTTGAACCACGACATTCGTGGTGCTTTAGAGTAGACTGAAACTTGCTGACTTAACACATTGCAACTCCTCAGTTACCACTTATCAGCAACGAATGTATTATCTTGCACGAAGCAGACAAATAAGTTAGCAAAATAATTGCTAAAACCGTTTTTTAACCATTCAACTTCTCAAGCATAAGCTCATATCCCTACAGTGCTTATGCATCTTAAACAGTTAACTGCAGCGCAGATATGCCCATTTCAGTTCGACTTCCAATCAGACATATTCGCAAGTCAGAACGAACTTGGTTGGTTGCTGCGCGTCGAGAAGCTAACAAATAAGTAGGCGGCGCTGTCTACACATTGGGAATCATGCAGTATTTGCCATATATTTAATCAATTATCATCCGTTTATAAGATGACCATGAATACATGCCAAGGTTGAAAAGTGTCGTTTGAGCCAAGGCAATATATAGTATAATATTAGGTAGGGACTAATGTTGGATCCGTTATATACATAAAGAAGGATTCCCAGCCAGATTTTCGTAATTAAGCAAAGCTGGAACTAAATCGGTCCAGTGACATGTAGTAAAATCAGCTCAACTTGACCAACATTTATATATTCATGATTATTATATATGTTCCAGGTTTATTTGCCTATGTTTGTGTATGTTGAGGTTCTTATTGTCTCAAAGGTTGTGCTAGGAATCAGGTATTTGAAAGATTGATAGAAGCTAGTGTTAATCTGTGCCACCTATGCTAGAATTTGTATAGTCCCAGCCCTAATCAATGTTTTTTCTCTCCATTCTATGTATATCATACTCCTACTATGCATTCCAGATGAGTGACACCCCAACAACGTTCAGGATGGTGCCATGCTGGTGCATTTGCGGCCAGATCAATTACAAATACGCTAATTGTTAAGCAATGAATCTTATTAAACGATTTTACATAATATGGATATATCCATTTTGAATGTTTGAATATAATCAAAATCACATGTCAATATTACGCAATGGAGAAACTGAAGTTGAAGAATTTGTTTCCATGATCACATATCCAGGACTGTGTTGTTCTGGCATGATGACATGTGTTATATTCTAATTTCACCTCACTGTCTGAAACTAATGGCTTTGGGATTTATGCAGTCCAATCTCAGCATACAATTGATTAATACTACTGATATTTTTAGAAAACAAATGCTGGGTTTTTTTTGCAAAACAATTTAGAACAAGTGAATGAATTTTTTAAAAATATACTTATGCATATAAAATGTTACTTCGAAGTTTATAATTTGTGAGCAGTAATATGTACATTATATTTTTGGAATGAGCTTACAATGTAATAATGAGAATGACGACAATACATTAAAGAAAAAGAAAATTGATATTTAGAATCGAAAGGTTTGTGTATTCAATGTAAAACTTTTGGTCTCATTAAGATGCTTCAAATGGGTGCAAAACACCGGGTATGGGGATTTGAAGGGCTTGTAAGCCAGAATTGTGTGCAATGTTCTGAGCCTTTGGAGAGCAACCAATTTATGAACAACCTTGAGAAGTCACTCATCAAAAGGCAATACCTTCATTATTCGATGTACCAAACCTATCAAAAAGTATTACCGGAAAACGGAAAACTCCAGCTCCAAGATGTAAAACCACCACCACAAATTGAGCCATAAAGGTAAAGCAATGACGGTTTGTGAAAGCTACATATGACACTGTTGCAAGTTTATTGTTCTTTGTAAAAATAAATTCGTGGTACAGTATTGTACTCATTTTTCATTCAACTGCTTCTGAGGAAAAAGTATGGTTCTTATTTCTGCAACTCCTGCAAAATATGTTTTGCTCATTCATAAAAAATATCATAGTGCCAGTTTCTAATTATTACCAGACAGAATCATTGACACTTTCAAACCCATGCAGAATGCTCATTCACTGCAACTGAACCTATCATACAAGAAGCCTTTAAAAAAACTGAAAGCATTGAGAAAACAGATATGGAAATGATGAAGGTTCATGCATTAAATATACAGGTATTACATACTGTGACAGCTCTCATATTTCCAAACATGGTTTGGAGAAAGTTTTGTATATTGTGTGGAACAAATAGCAACATTTTCTGCATCTTCAGGGTGGATCACGTAAGTAAATTTTGAACTAAGGTGAGAAGGCTCAAATTGATGATATCATCCACGCAAGGAAATGTCAGCAAGCAGATACTGCCGTCTGCCCAAACAATAGAGACAAAGAAACTGGTGGAGCTCAAGATCTTTCGCAGTCAATATGTCGACTTTGGCAGATACCTATATATGCAACTTCGTTCAGATGTTCATAGCAAAATATTATAGTTAATTAAAAGGTGTGAATAGTAATAGGCGTATCTTTTTTGTATTGGCCCTCTCAAACAGTCTGTTAATACAGCGGTTTGTTTGTGCCGATGGCTCTTCTGGCATTGAGCCACGCGCTTTTGTTTACAATTTAGCTTCCACGAAAGCAGGTGGCACGCTGGTAGCGTGGTTCAAAACGAAAACGTCCGTGTCGGGTATATAATTATAATAATATCTTTGGTGACCGTTGTCAATGGCGACCAATGTACTTGATAAACTGGGGTCAACTGACCTCAGAACTACATTAGACAAGGCGTCGTGTCATAAGGGTCAGCAGGATGTGCTTATCAGAGGCCGCTTGGTTGTTCTAACACTAACAGAAAAACTTCCCGCGCTAGCAAAATATTGCCTCTATATCGCATTGAATGCATATAGCGTCCTTCCCAAGGAACCATTCCGAGCGCAGTATTGTCATGGTAATGATATGATCGTTTTTGACAGCAGATACAAGTGTCTGGCTTTGACTTACAGTGCTACAGCTGTCGTACTCTACTGAAATTGTATTATGTTTAGTGGATATTGTCATCTCACTGGTATTGTAAATGATGCACACCATCGACTAAATGTACTCTCTCCTCAGCATGGCTGATTACTGGAGCTTGGAAAATGCAATCAATCGACCCAGTATAGATGATGGTTTCCAGGCACTGGTATTTAGCAGGGTACAAGCTTTTTCCATTTTGAACTACGTACTGTCGATCGTCTCGTTAAAAAGGCGAACTGGATTAGTGACATTGTGCCGAAAGTGCTGCCAAATAGCATTCTATTATAAGACCAAATCGCCATAGTTGATGCCATAGTTGAGGACGTTGTTGTGCTTTTCTTACATGCTAAATATCAATATGGACGGCATAGAAGGCCCAGCGAATGAACCTTAAAGCATGACGGATGAATATATCGCAAGCACTAAAATGAGTGTATATATCTCCTACTTTGATACCAAATACGACTGTGCTCAGCAGCTGGCAAGTACCATTACATGTCGAGACCCATTCCTCATCGTTATGCCTAGGCGGGAATCAATAAACACCAAATCTGCAATAATATAAGCAAACTATTACTTGTAGCCCAGAGTTAAGTCATCTGTGAAAGCGGCTTCAAGTTAGTCAAAGAACAAATGACGTGAATTTTACCTTTGATTGAATTTATGACGACGTCCATTGTATACTTCGAATCTCTAGTATGCAGTGCTCTTGACGCAGTCAAATGTAGCAACGGCAAGGTAGTGATGTGGCGATGTGCCAATGCTAGAATTGTAAACCTCGGCAGATCAATAGCTTCCCTTGATTTGCCCTGGCGTGGATCGTCTAAGTGGTGCTAGTCATGTTGTTACACTCGCAGCTAACTGTCAAATGTAAAATGCCCCAGAACGTTGCTGTGATTTCTCAAAAGAGTTGCAGCTCCTTGCCGTGTATCTGTGCTCCACGGCCGGTGATATTGCATCAAATGCGTATGACGTTTTGCTTCTAGTTGACCAATCATCATGCACTGCATCTATTCACTGTGGTCAGTAGTTGTTGAGAACCTACTTAATAGCTGCTTCACCAAAAACATCACATTCAGCCGCTACCTTAGGCTTTGTCGTTGCATGGGTCACTAGCTACAGGAGCAACGGTGTCATGTACGATACAATATTTGTATACTTGTTTGCGTACAATGCATCTATAACATACCTCGATTAGCCGGTATACACTCTCAGTATTGGTGCTTTAGCTAGATTTTGTAGATGAAACTTATACATTATGTGAGCTAAGAATCATATCCGAAGCAAACGGCTTTTTCAAATGCGACATGGCCCGTTGTTGGTGAGGAACAACATTTTCGATTGAACAGCTATCTACTCTACAATCGGTAGATGATATACAATAAATAACCGTGATTGGAGCGACCCAGAATGATTGATTCCCGACTCTTGTGATTTGTGATGGAAGGGTTAAACGTGGTTTTGCCTTCACATGCACAATCGAGATTACGGTATATTCCATTTTACTGTCTAAGCTTTAATTGATCAAGCGAGAAATGTGCGCTGTGCGGTCGCTGACCAACACAATATTATGCAATTTATACGTGTAATTGTTCCGTGATGTTGGTGTTTGTATCCAGTCGTATATACCCCACCGTTATAGGACCACATACCACCATCGGTGTTTGCCGTTAAACCCTATACTTAGGCTTGTTGTAGCGTGACATGAATAGTTGTATATATTATCTATGTCAGTCCTATTCAACTACTGTTGTGTATAATTGTATGCAGCCTATATTTTTGCTGGACAAGGACGCCTTGCATGATGCACAGAGCTGCAAAATTTTATTAGACTAAATAATCATGAATCACACTCAGCTAAGCAAATAATCGTTGTACAACTAGTAAATCTATATTGAGTATGGTGTTATAGATATAGGTGATATTAGAAGATATCATCGCTACTTATTCAAGCCTGTAATTGCTGCCATACTTGATTAATGCTACCACCGTTTTCCGTCAGCCGCAAGACGACAGGAAATTTGTTTGATTAATAAGAATTCATGTTTTGATTGCATGCTTGCTGCGGTCATAGTGCTGGTCAATGGACATAAATATATCATAAATAAAGCGATGAAGCAAAGTCAAGAAAAACGCATATGAAATTGCATTGTTTGATAGAGATAATTGCCTATCTAAACCTATTAGATATCGCAATGGTTCTTTTTTTAGAAGCCGTAGCATATAATAGGTAGATATCGACTATCATAGCAGCATCAAAACAGGATAAATTGATCTTAAGTAAAAACACACGAGAAGCAAGAGCGATATGCCATATTCAACCATTACAATAGATATCATGTTGAGCGACATTCAGGCCATTAGGTCTATCTCATGTTCAGCGCTGTTTAAGCCCTTATGTTCCATCTCATGTTGAGCGATGACTTATTTGACTAACACACAGTCAACGTTATTTTGAACTAGCTTCGCTCTAACAAATGGGTTGACATATTCCCCCTCAGGTACTCATATCTTCAATGTATTTTATACATCGTAGACCATAAAGCATTTACGCATTTCCAGCGAGCGGCTACAACGATAAATCGTTCTCGGATTTCTTGTGATGCGATATTGTGCCATTCAAACAAAACTTGCATTAGAAACTTCATTTAGACTATGGACAATATATAATAGCAAGAGGCATTGATGTCACGCAGTGCATTTGCTTTTGCCACTCATATCTTCAATGTATTTTATACATCGTAGACCATAAGACATTTACGCATTTCCAGCGAGCGGCTACAACGATAAATCGTTCTCGGATTTCTTGTGATGCGATATTGTGCCATTCAAACAAAACTTGCATTAGAAACTTCATTTAGACTATGGACAATATATAATAGCAAGAGGCATTGATGTCACGCAGTGCATTTGCTTTTGCCATGCGCTAGAACACGTCAATAACCCATTGAATATGCTTTCCGGGCAATCCAAATTCAAATAAGTAGTCCATTTAGTATTGATCATTGTACGATGCACAATTATGACATCCATCACTTTCAAAGAACTAAACTTCCTCTACGCTATAAGGTCCAACGTTCCCTTTTATCTTGTGAGGACTATGACAGGCGAAATTTGCCTAACATATTTCAACTGGCATCTCTTCTTCTGTGCGCTCACTAAATGCACATCGTTGATATTGATATGGTCATGACTTGTTGACTGGCTTTGTTACCGGCCCCAGTATCGATCTGTTTCACCTTTCTGTCCATATGTTGATTAAGTAGCGAAGTTAATGGTGTGATTTTACCTCGGATTTGAATACCATCGTCAGTGGCGGCAACAAACCTAAATATACCAGTGGCTCAATTGCATAGTATTGGATATCGATTTGATTAGTTGGAAGTTTGCAGCAAGTGTGTGATGATGCGTAAGGCGTCCTCCAAAGCAATAAAATGATCATCGCTGTTGCAAGACACAAATCCGCAGTTGTGCTGTTCATCTCGGTGTTGGTCGCTGGTCACTTGCTATTCATTGAGTTTCCTATGCTGGATTGGACTCGTGATTTGCATCGTAGTTCATTTACGTCATGTTTCTCATGAATACGCTGCATCTTATCTGACCCGTCCTTGTTACGTTATTCCAACACATAAATAATGAACTGTGAATTGCGTAATTGACCTGTAGTGGAGATTTGAGTTCAGATACTTCCATTGAGATTCCCGAGACAAATATTGGCATTGATACCAAGTCATCTGAAAGAGCACCTTGGCAACAGGCTGTCATGGGTTACCTCAATGGGGTTCTTGACAAACTGATTACATGCCTAAGTCACATTAGCTGTTTGGTCAACCAATCATGCCAACCTTTGGCGACCTCACCTGGCTTTAAAAACAGCCCGTCGCTCTACAAGAACATGTCAAAGCAGTTAAAGCAGCGCATATTTTTGATACATCGAAGCTACAAATCACGAAATAGTCGGAGCCTAAGGCGACAGTTGGTGGGTCTATGCAGTACCAATATGATTTAGTCTACTAAAACTAAAGCCGCCCATACGAATGTTTTGCAAACTTAATTCACTCATTATAAATTTGATTACACGCCCTTCCATTATTGTAGCCCCTTAATGTTCTATTAATACATGTCAGTATCACTCACGTTACCAATCAGCTGGTATCTGTGAGGAGCAAGTGCACTTAGTGATAATTACCATAATTTGAATTCGGCACCGATTACGTTTGTTGTGTCAGGTCATTGAGCAATAAACATAAAGCAGATTAATCCTTTTTTAAATGACATAGCAAGTCGAATCAAGTGACAGCGGCAACAAAAACACTACATCGATGATTGCAGCTCTTAGTAAATGACCCGCATCACGGAGTGTACATAAGGGTTATATGGAAATGCCTTTGCTACTCGGCCACCCGGTACAACCGAGTAGCGCAATCCAGAATCGACAAGACTTAATTGTACAGCTTTCACGTAGGAGTAAGTCGCAGCGCTTGTTGAATGTGAAGGGCCTCAAATGGCAATCTGTTGTGTGTAATTGAAATCTTCAATGGCTTGCCATATTTTCAATATAATCAGGAACCTATCAAAGAATTCCGTTAAAAATCAGTTGAATCGGAGCTATAATTTTCCGTTTTTCGTGTATAACCACTTATGTGAAGAATATTGCGAGTCAGCATATCTTGTGGATAGTGGAGAGGTGCATTCGGATTTGAATAACATTAAAAGACAAGAAGTAGCCATATACGAAATTATATATGCATAATAAAATGCATAGGAAACAACTGGGAAGTTCTCTGACATGCGCTTCATTTATTTTGGTCAATTTACCTGTAGCAGTGGCAGCGTGGCAATGTTCTTGTATTACTTGCTCTGTATATGATGTCAACAGCTTCTGGTTTTGAGGCGCCTCTGTAGAGCTGTTTCTTTCAATTTGATAGGTATAGTATCGGTGAATTTGGTAACTCAACGAACAAACAAATTCGCACAAACTTAATGGTAGGATATGTGACAGATAAATATTATTCCGAGCCAATACTTATTAATGCCTTCCGGATTGTTAGTTTTCAATTACATATCATTTAGTACGTTTGATGCTAACACTTTAATGTTCCGGCCATTTACGATTACGTGCCGTGTTTATCCCACTTAATGAACATTTGTAACCAGTTTGGTTTCCAATTAATATAACTATTTCGAATCAGTTCGGAGTAAGGTACACAACTGTACGACATTAAACCGCCACCAATCCTATTCTGCTGCAATCAGATGCGGAATATCATATTCCAGACGCCTGTGAAGCTGCTAAGGATATCCTAGGTTTTCATTTCGTGACAATATTCTGCTCATATGGGAAGCGCAGTTGATTGAATGATAATGGTTAGAGAAGAATTCTAGTCGTAAGCTCGATTCATAAATTTCCATCTTCGAAAATATGGCGATGATAGCAGATAGCTACTCAGGAGAAACTAACAGTACCAATATTCCCCACACCCTGATGGTCATAACACTGCAGTTAATTGGAAACGTGCAATGATATGCGACGTCATTAGCAGGGGTGGGTTTGGAATGTTGACATGATGATGGTTGGTGAATAAGATTATATCCTTGGATCTTTATTCTGTCGACGAACATATTTTCGTCAGGGAACATGTATATTCTTAATTGTTCACGAATAGTGAACCCCTGATATCGTCTGGTTGAGCTGCACTACGTCCTCCACTGGGATGGTGGCGACAGGAAATTGTCAGGATAGAAAAAACATTCCGCCCGTATAGGTTGGCACATCTGGGGCACGAGTGCAAGGTCAGTTATATCCCATAGCAAATGCATCAGCCAGATGTCATTATTCTTGAAATATGAATCAAGCGCGGACAATCTGATTTATTGCCAATGCACCAGCTGTGTAAGAAAGGGAAACAATCGGGTACCTTTGGTATCTAGCCTTGAGATGTTTGGCGATGTACCTGCGTGAATCTATAATGGTATTCACGTTCCTCAAGACATACTGTTTATTCAGCAATGAGGCAGGTATTGGGTTGTAGTTGATGACTGCTTCTTCAATTGAGGGAGCTATCTTGATTCTGCCTAAAACCACGTGGGCGACCACGAAAAGTACTAGCGTTAGAAATTCGTGAGACACATGGCATTTACAAATCACTCTTGCTCGGTGGGTGTAATCTTTAGCACTAACATTGTTTGCTGATACAAGGTCGGGTTTAACCAAGTACAACATCTGGTAATTTGACTGCTCTTAACTAATCTTTGCCATCTGGATGCAATGCGGGTCAAGCAGTGTTTCGTTTTTACTCCATCATGATCTTAACAATGGCATATGGGAAGGCCCTGTAACCAGACGCCGCGTAGAACGCCCACTGTGCCATTTGAAGCGCCATATGATTGTAAAAGTCCGGACTGTGTCTGAGCACAGCCACTGCCTAGTCGTAAAAGATGAACATGGCCCCATGTGCTCATTGATGATGCCACCACAACGGCAATCGCAATGGTTGTCTATTTCAGATGAACACATCACTCATGGAAATAGGTGTGCATTGTTCAGGTGCGAATTGGTCATTACCATCAAAGCCTGCGATGAAGCAAAATGAATCGCCAGATTTTACACGTTCAACGAATCTATTTTGAATTCAGGATTTTTGCTTTGAGATGGATCCAATTGCTGTAGGACGTTAGCGCAGACGTCCTGTGTAGGCTGTTGTGATTGTAAACATAATAAAAGTGAACTGATGTCCTGCGGACTGGTGCTCGCCTATTAAACCATCGTTATAACCTTTGAGAAGGTTATGTTTACGTACAACGATAGCACACTTAAGCTGCCCTGGTGAGGGTTAGTTCGGTCATAATTCTTACGCTAGGTTTAAAGTAGTGAGAGTCAAGTTGTCTGACAAAGAGCAAAGTACAAGTATTGTAATCATATAAAAACTCTTGTATAGCTTCGTTGTTTCAGTGTACAGTGCTGCCTTTACATAATGCTACTCGTACAGCCAAGTATTGCAACTTTCAGCAGGTCGTGGCTGTCATTCTAATTTATATGGACCCCAATTTTCACTTTTCCCCAATGACCAATTTGGAGTTTGTCTGCTCGTTTTATATTATATGATTAAGACACAAATATACTAGTTCATTCGTCCGCTAATTGTCAACACCTCGCTAGGTATCGTACTATATATGTCAATTTGCTACCAGTAAGCAATCCACGCTGACATCTATTCATATGTACTCACAGAGGGTAATTCGCTTCATGTGCTTCCCCGCTTTAGTAGCTTATATATAATTACTACTTCAAGCTAAGCCATGCCCCATATGCAATTGCCCTTAGCATTTACCCACACACCTTTGATAACTGGGCCTAAATAATAGCAAAGTGGTCTGTCAAACAAAAAAATAGGTAATTTACGCTTCTTTCCTTCGGTTTACTGCTCCGTAAGCAGCTCACGGGATGAAGAATTGCTTACGAGATCCATTCAAAGAGATCCTTTTCCCGGAAGCATAACTTTCGATTAACTGCCTGGCGGAAGCAATCAATCGTCTTTATTATCCATGACTTCCGGCGAACTGTGTGGAACATGAATCTCATTGTACGATGACTAACTTTAAGAAATCTGTAACAATGAGCTAGCTGGGATGGTTAATACGACAAAACCAAGAGTGGGAGTGAAACAAGTCGGCATGTTTGGCAGTCAACATTATATTACATGTCACATTTAATTACCACTCGTCTTTTAAATAGCACTTGTCTGCTTTTAATAAATTCGTATATAATTACCTTCCCCCACTCGAACGATGATTAATTCTTAAGTGACAACGTACTTCAGCGTGGAGCTACGTCGCAGCCAGATCCAGCGTTTATGAACAATAAAGACAGGGGTATCAGTCAATGTCGACAAAATTGGTTGCATTGCCCAAATTTTACAGAAATAATATGGCAGATTAATTGTCTATAAATGTACCACCGACAGACTTGACAAAAAAGGGATAACTTACAAAGGTCGATTGGGATAAACATTAAGAGAAAGCGCATACTATATTAAAAACGCTTTCGACGAATCACGCTATTTTACGCATGCCCGATCTGAAGAAACTTTTCATCTTTCGTAGGGATGCGTCAGATGTAGGAATCGGAGCTACACGTTTTCAATAACACGAAGTGGACTTTTCCAGTTAGCTTCGCGCCTTGAAAATTGGAAGACAAAGGGGAGAAAAGGTACTCCGTCATGGAAAGATAACGCGTGTCGATAGTTTGGGCTAAGAAGCGGCTCCTCATATTCTTGTACGGGAACCCTACAGACAGACCATTAACCGTTGACACACCTGAATAAGTCCAAGTGTGTGAATTATAGGATTATGTGATGTGCTATGTAATTTGTAAACAATTTGGTTAAGGATTAAAGGAAAGTTCAATGTTGCATGAATCGATTAAATTAATTATTTTGTAAGAAACTGTGGACTGGATATATTTAATGACAAGCGTTAATGGTTATGTAATGTACTGATAGTCAATTCTAACCGTTAATTTTAAGGTATTTATTCGAATATTGCATTCTCAAGTGGTGCCGCATTATGGCACGAACGGCCTATTTCATAACTTAATATCTCAGTACACAGATACATCTTGAATGTTCGCATCGCTATAATTGCAGAGGATTCTTGAATGGTCGTTTGAGTAAGTATATAAGGACGCCGCGATAAATGTTGGCGACTTAAGCGGAAGTAATAATGGGCCAGTCGGTCGCTTATCGTAATATTTGGCTCAGAGTGAGAGATGACAACCACCGGTGGTCAGAGAGGTGCATGTCGTTAAAGAGTTAATATTAATTTTGAACAGTCGCTAACCTTGACACAAGGCAAATCTTGAAGATTGACATGCAGAACGAAGTTTCTATATATATATATAAATTTATATATATATATATATATATATATATATATATATAGATAT